>OX377618.1:134756523-135982461 GCA_947397865.1 Polietes domitor
CAACTAAATAAACACACACAACAATATAGGAAGATCGTTGTAGAATATACTTAAAAAACTGGTTTTAATTTCGTATGGGAAGGGTCACGGCCACTTTCCGCCCATCTCGGTGTCGAAATACTCTAAAACCGGTTTTAATTTCAGATGGGAAGTGTCACGTCCACTTTCCGCCCATCTTTGCACAACTATTTACACTGGATCAACTCACACAAAATTTCAGCACTCTAGGTCTATGACACCTACTGACCATATTCGATTATATGTTTTAACTTCGTATGTGAGGTACCACGCCCACTTTCCCAATACCGTCCATTTCTGGCACAACTACGCAGGTTTATGCTAGATGCACTTACACAAAATTAGAGTAGGTGTAATTTTGGTTTTATCTTCATATGGGAGGTGCCACGCCCACTTTTGCATTACCGCCCATTTTAGGCGCAACTACGCACATTGATGCTAGATGCACTTACACAAAATTTGAGCACTATACGTGTCATAGAACTGACACTATTCGATAATATGTTTTAACTTCGTATGGGAGGTGGTACGCCCACTATTCCAATACCGCCCATTTTTGGCAGAACTACGCACATTGATGGTCATTGATGTCATAGAACTGACAATATTCAATAATAGGTTTTAACTTCGTATGGGAGATGCCACGCCCACTTTTCCAATACCGCCCATTTTTGGCACAACTATGCGAATTGATGCTAGATGCACTTACACAAAATTTCAGCACTCTAGGTGTCATAGAACTGACAATATTCAATAATAGGTTTTAACTTCGTATGGGAGGTGCCACGCCCCTTTGTCCAATTGGTCAAATTTTTCCATTTCCTTGTATTGTCATCGAAAATGATTAAGTGTGCAAAATTTGAGCAAAATTGGTTGAGAAAAAATCTTTCAAAAATTGATTTCAAATTTTGTGGCACACAAACATATATAGAAAGTAACCTTATATAAAGCATGGAAAAAGGCTGAATTGGAACGTAGGTCACTATATTATACCCTACACAACTATCTAAGCCATTGCATGATTGAAATCCGCGAATTTATGGACCATGTCTCATTTTTGCAATAGTGAAATTTAATGTATCTATTATGAAATGTTTACCAAATTTTTGCTATATTTTTCTTGTGTTATAATGAAGTCAAATCGGAAGAGACATTGATATGTTGATAATATCAGGAAATTTACCACAGTGTTCCACTATTCCCTTAATTTCTCCTTGTTGAATTGTGATATGAAACAAGTAAGGAAAGGTTAAAGTCGGGCGGGGCCGACTCTATGATACACTCCACTTTCTATCCGAATACAATTCAATTCGGTAATAAAGTGAAAACGGGAAGGATTTTTGTATCCTGTAAATGTATGTTAAATCGGAAAGGACATTTGTATGGGAGTATATTGACCCGGAACGAAATAGGTGAAATATAATACGGTTAAAATATAAACTACGGTTGGATTATAAGATGTTGTGCCAAATTTAAATAAAATGGAGTACAATATGTGGTTTCTAAAGCGGCAAAAGTCAAATCGGGAGCGACATTTGTATGGAGGCTATATCTAAATCTGAACCGATCTTACCCAATTTCTGCATAGATGTTTCTAGTTGGATTGTAAGATGTTGTACCAAATTTAAACAAAATCGGGTACAATATGTGGTTTCTAGAGCGGAAAATGTCAAATCAGGAGCGACATTTGTATGGTGGCTATATATAAACCTGAACCGATTTGCCTCAAATTAAATAGCGTTCGTCCTTGATCCACAAAACTTACTTGTGCCAATTTTTGTTAACATCGGACTATAATTGCGACCTTAACTTAGCTTTTAAAAAATCACCCTTTATAAGTCTCCGAATACACCAAAACTGAACATTATTGCCAGAAATAAGTCAAAACTTCAAAATTAAGTTTAGGGTTAATTTCGTACTTTTTCCGAATTGTTGCTAAACTGTCCCACAAAAATTCCATGGAGCTCCTTCAAATATAAAGTAAGTTACACAAACGCTTAAATGGACAAATCCCACTGTGGAAAACTCCTGGCGCCTTGGGATTCCTCTTATTCAAATATCAGACAGCACTCAAACTTGTTTTTCATTAGAGGGCTCTTGGTCCACTATAAGCATACCTGCTCTCCACCTCACTTGAATTGAACCCACAAAATATTGATGTTTAAAATATTTGCGGTTTAAAGCCATGACATGATATCCTGTTACAACTCCAAAAGACACGAATGGAATGGAATCCAATCCAAAACAAGTAAGGAAAGGGTAAAGTCGGGCGGGGCCGACTCTATGATACACTCCACTTTCAATCCGAATACAATTTAATTCGGTGAAAATGTGAAAACGGGAAGGATTTTTGTATCCTGTATGTTTGTGTTTTACAAAAAATGTTAAATCGGAAAGGACATTTGTATGCGGGTATATTGAAATCTGGAACGAAATAGGTGAAATATAATATGTATAGTTTGGCCAAAATCGGTTAAACATTTGGGAGCAACATTTGTATTTGCGCTATATATAAATCTGAACCGATCTTAGCCACTTACACCATAGGTTTTTTACTTGGATTATAAGCTGTTGTGCCAAATTTAAAGAAAATCGAGTACAATATGTGGTTTCTAAAGCGGCAAAAGTCAAATCGGGAGCCACATTTGTTTGGGGGCTATATCTAAATCTGAACCGATCTTACTCACTTTCGGCATATGTGTTTCTAGTTGGATTATAAGATGTTGTGCCAAATTTAAAGAAAATCGGGTACAATATGTGGTTTCTAGAGCGGAAAATGTCAAATCGGGAGCTACATTTGTATGGGGGCTATATCTAAATCTGAACCGATCTTACTCACTTTCGGCATAGGTGTTTTTAGTTGGATTATAAGATGTTGTGCCAAATTTAAAGAAAATTGGGTACAATATGTGGTTTATAGAGCGGAAAATGTCAAATCGGGAGCGTCATTTGTATGGGAGCTATATCTAAATCTGAACCGATCCTACCTAATTTCTGCATAGGTGTTTCTAGTTGGATTATAAGCTGTTGTGCCAAATTTAAAGAAAATCGAGTACAATATGTGGTTTCTAAAGCGGCAAAAGTCAAATCGGGAGCCACATTTGTTTGGGGGCTATATCTAAATCTGAACCGATCTTACTCACTTTCGGCATAGGTGTTTTTAGTTGGATTATAAGATGTTGTGCCAAATTTAAAGAAAATTGGTAACAATATGTGGTTTATAGAGCGGAAAATGTCAAATCGGGAGCGACATTTGTATGGGGGCTATATCTAAATCTGAACCGATCTTACTCACTTTCGGCATAGGTGTTTTTAGTTGGATTATAAGATGTTGTGCCAAATTTAAAGAAAATTGGTAACAATATGTGGTTTATAGAGCGGAAAATGTCAAATCGGGAGCGACATTTGTATGGGGGCTATATCTAAATCTGAACCGATCTTACTCACTTTCGGCATAGGTGTTTCTAGTTGGATTGTAAGATGTTGAGTCAAATTTAAAGAAAATCGGGTACAATATGTCGTTTCTAGAGCGGAAAATGTCAAATCGGGAGCGACATTTGTATGGGGGCTATATCTAAATCTGAACCGATTTGCCTCAAATTAAATAGCGTTCGTCCTTGATCCACAAAGCTTACTTGTGCCAATTTTTGTAAAGATCGGAGTATAATTGCGACCTGTAATTTGATTACAACAATAGATGGACAGACAGACGGACAGACAGACGGACATTGCTAAATCGACTCAGAAAGTGATTCTAAGTCGATCGGTATACTTAACAATGGGTCTATCTCCCTTCTTTTTGGGCGTTACAAACAAATGCAGAAAGACATAATACTCTCGTGGAGTGTATAAAAACGCCAGCTTTAATTGGCGAGCAGGAAAAATCAAATGAAGATGAAGCAAACCCCAAAGCCCAGGCTGAAAAAAGAGGGCTCGAGTGTTGACAGTTTTAAATAAAGCTGTCAGCTTTTCGCACATACTTACATACGTACATACATACATACATACATACATGATATGTACTCGAGTATGTATGTACTTTGTGCCATGAATACTTGGCAGCCCGATTTCATGTAAGTCTTGTGGTTCCATGTTTATTTCTTTATGCCACTTACTGCATTAACTATTGCAACAACAACGACAACTACAACAAACATGAAGATGAAACAACAAAACCCAGAAGAGTACAACTCACACTTGAACAAAAATAAAATAAAATAAAATAAAATAAAATAAAATAAAGAAACTAAAGATGGTTGTTTTTTTTTTTCTTTTTTTGCTTGGTCAACAAGAGGAACAACAACACATGGAGAACGTGAGCAGCATGGAGGAGCGACACACATTATTCTGGCACAGCGACTTTTCTGTTCGGTTCGGGTCTGGTTTGGCCCGTCCATGCGGCCATGTTGTGCAGTGATGCAAGCAAGAAACAGCCTACCAGAAGGGGGGCACATCATCTGTGAATATCTGTGCAAGAATACCAGTCGAAAGTGTAAGATGGGGTCGGGTCGAAACTTATATACCCTTCACCATGTGGAGTAGCTTACAACCGGCTACGAGGGTAACTATTTATATTGTGATCCTTATAATCACATTTTCAGAGTTTTTATACACTCCACGAGAGTATTATGTCTTTGTGCATTTGTTTGTAACACCCGAAAGGAAGCGAGATAGACCCATTGTTAATTATACCGATCGACTTAGAATCACTTTTTGAATCGATTTAGCAATGTTCGTCTGTCCATCTATTCTTGTAATCATGATACAGAACGCAATTGTAGGTAGAACCAAATGAAACTTTGCACAACGAAGTTTTTCGAGATAAGGACGAAGGCTATTTAATTTGAAAAAAAAAATCGGTTCAGATTTAGATATAGCCCCCTTACGAATTTCACTCCCGATTTGACTCTTTTCACTCTAGATACCACATATTTTAACAAATCTTCTTCAAATTTAGCAAAACATCTTATATTTCCACTAGAAATACCCACGGTAAATATGGGTCTGATCGGTTCAGATTTATACATAGCTCCCACACAAATTTCACTCCCGATTTTTGACTTTTTTCGCTATAGAAACTACATTTTTCAATAGATCTTCTTCTTATATCTTATACTAGCTGAAACCCCGCCCGCTTCGCCAGGCAAAAAAAAAAAAACAAACGGTAAAATTAAAATCTGCTTTCATATTAATGTTTGTCCTATCGTTAGTATATGTACCAATTATAATCAGGGTTCTTCCCTGAGATAATAAAGAAATGGATATGTTCCATGGAGAACGTTAGTTTACGGCGAATAATTGAAAAAATGTCAACACCTAAACAAAAAACTTCATTCGTAAGATGAAATTACATTACATTCAAAACACATAGAAAATCAATCAAATTGTTCACTAATCAAACAACACAAAAACTAAAAAATTAATATAATTTCCGTTTTCTTGACTTAAGTCGGCTGTTGGCGAATGAATATTTCTCTTTTAATAACCTTTCTTTACTATTGTGCTAAGAAAATCCACAGAAAACGTGTAATTTTACAAAATTCAAATCAGAAATGCGCCATCTTTCAAATCCCGCCCATTTGTATATTGTCTAAGCAGGTTACAACTAAATTAACTCAAGCGACAATATAGGAATATCGTTGTAGAATATACTCAAAAAACTGGTTTTAATTTCGTATGGGAAAGGTCACGGCCACTTTCCGCCCATCTCGGTGTCGAAATACTCTAAAACCGGTTTTAATTTCAGATGGGAAGGGTCGCGCCCACTTTTACGCCCATCTTTGCACAACTATTTACACTGGATCAACTCACACAAAATTTCAGCACTCTAGTTCTATGACACCTACTGACCATATTCGATAATATGTTTTAACTTCGTATGTGAGGTACCACGCCCACTTTCCCAATACCGTGCATTTTGGCACAACTACGCAGGTAAATGCTAGATGCACTTACACAAAATTTGAGCAATATACGATAATATGTTTTAACTTCGTATGGGAGGTGGCACGCCCACTATTCCAATACCGCCCATTTTTGGCAGAACTACGCACATTGATGCTAGATGCACTTACACAAAATTACAGCACTCTAGGTGTCATAGAACTGACAATATTCAATAACAGGTTTTAACTTCGAATGGGAGGTGCCACGCCCTCTTTTCCAATTCCGCCCATTTTTGACACAACTGTGCAGACTAACAATTAGAGAACCTTCACAAAAATTCAAGACTCTAGCTGCAACAGTATTCCGAATATGCTAATTTATAAAAAACGAATAAATCCCCAAATTGTGTGGGAGGTGCCACGCCCACTAAAAATATCAAAAACTTATATAGCCTATTTTCACCACCGGTTCAGCATGAACATACTGTGAAAATTTCAAGAAGATCGGTTCAGTAGTTTAGGCTGCTATATAGAGCAAACAAACATACAAAAACAGATTCATTTTTATATATATAGATTTCAACTTGAAACACCTATGTTGAAAGTGTGTTAGATCGGTCCAGATTTATATATAGCTCCCATACAAATTTCGCTCCCAATTTGACTTTTTCCGCTCTAGAAACCACACATTTTAACAGATCTTCTTCAAATTTGGCAAAATATGTTATATTTCCACTAGAAATACCCACGGTGAACATGGGTCTGATCGGTTCAGATTTATATACAGCTCCCACACAAATTTCACTTCCGATTTTTTACTTTTTTCGCTGTAGAAACCACATTTTTGAACAGATCTTCTTCTCATATCTTATATTTCAATTAGAAACACCCATGATGAAAATGGGTCAGATGGGTTCAGATATATATATATCCCAATACAAATTTCGCTCCCGGCTTGAATTTTTCCGCACCAGAAACCACGGATTTCACCGAATTTCTTCAAATTGAGCATAACACGTTATAGTTGAACTGAAAGATTCTATTGTGAATGTGGGTCACTCCTTCCATGTTTGGATATAGCCCCGATACAAATATTCTTCTCGATTTAACAAATTGGGTCAGTTCATATTAGCCTATGATTAGGAAGCACACAAAATTCATTTCCGTTTTCACTTTTTTAACGAATTGAATTGTATTCGGATAGAATGTGGAGTGTATCATATAGTCGGCCCCGTCCTTTAGCCTTTCCTTACTTGTTTTTATTATTTTTTTATTATTTATTATTTTTTATGTTATTTTTCATAAGGAAAACATCATGTTTGTCTGATGAATTATTTCCTTGTCCCCAAAATTGTTATGAAAAATCCCCAATTGTCCTCAAAATATAAAAAAGGTGTTTTATTTCAAAGAATTCGTCCAAAACAAAAACAAATTTTGAATGATCTGTTGATTTGTTAACAAGCTTGGAATCTTTTGATCATTTTTGTCCTGAAAATCCCCATTATAAAAAATAAGTTTTTTTTTAAAAGAATTCGAACAAAACGAATACAATTTATGAATGATTTGTTGATGCGTCAACATTCTGGGAATATTTTGTTCATCTGATGTCGTGAATGAGCTCCTAATTTAAAATTGCACTACATTTCGTTCTAGACAATGAAATAGTGATCTAGAGTGTTTCAATTGAGCCTATTTTTTTAAATTTGATACTAAAATTTAGTCTAAAAATTTTATTTGCATTGATTCTAAATTTTGTAAATTTCCCCTTAAAATTTTTTTGAGTATATATCCAATATTTTCGAATCATTGGAAATATTTAGAAACAATAACTGGAAAACAAAAGAAGTGCACAAAATATTTCATGTAAAAATAACAATAACAAGATGTATATACAACTGCGGGTAAAAAAATAGCACTATGTGGCTCTTTCTTTACAATTTTCTCTGTTATATATTTATCAAAAAGCCGATAGCTTTAATTGCTAGTGCTTTTTCGAGGGTTATATTGGGCGTTTGGTGGTCTTCGAACATAGGACCGAGAACCTTTGCCACCATATAAAACAATTTTTGACTCGCCTGTCCACAAAATATTTCTCCACTTACCCACTGCACTATGGTCCCAAATCCAAATATTTTGGCAGAAATTCAAAAAATTTAAATTGGAAATTGTTAAATGTGTATATATTTTCTTATTGGCAACATTCCAAGCTATCAAGAAAATGTATTGTATTGTGGTGGCAACACCACAAGCCTGAGAGGCATTTAAAGTTTGCCGTTGAAACAAGTTGGATTAATTCGGGTCTAAAGCAGTTATACAAAATACTGAAAATTAAGACGTAAAATGATAATAATGAAGTGACTATATTATTGAAAATGAAGGCCTGTGTAAGTAGTTGAAAAATTATATTTAACATTTTGTGATTACTGTAGTCTTGTCAGTTTTCTTAACTGTTGTAATTTTGTGAGCATAACCTATAAATGTCGTGGACCAAAAGTTAGATGTAAGACTAAACTTGACTCAATGTAAGTAAATGTGAAAGTGTTCGTCTGAGAGTGTAGTTTATGGTGGAATTAATATCTCGTCAGCATTTTTCGGCAAAATCCTACAATTGCCACTTTATTTTAGCACAATTTTAGTACAATTAGTACATATATTTGATCATATCTCTGATGAGACCCATCAACATCTCATTTTATAGGTATTGCAAGTACCTTTAAAATGGTGTATAATGTCAATCACTTTTCTGTACACATGTAGACATTTTATATTATTTCCTGAAATAATTATTTAAATTGCAGTGTCAAGTAGAATATTTGTATGTTATATTTTGCTTTTGTAATAATGTTTAGAAAAGCATTGTTCGTCAAAGCGAAACTTATGTTTCATTCCTTTAAGCTTTCATAAAATTTTTTTGGTCACCCTGTACTAATACAGGGTATAATTATGTCAAAAAGTGCACGTCGCACAGTGGTTCAGAATCAAAATCCATCGGCCAAAATTCAATAACTTGTCAATAATTCTAGTAGACATTTTTGAGTTCTGCAAAAAAAAAAAACAAAATTAGACAAGGACCCAAGGATTACATTGAGATATTAACATTAAAAATCGGGAAATCGGATATATTTTAGAAATCGGCCCAAAGTTGACTACTTTTCGTATTTTTCGATTTTAAAGAAAATTATTTTTTTATTTTTTTGTGTTTATGTTTTCTTAACATATTTTTACGTATTTGTTCTTAATGCGAAGAAAAAAATTATTTTTTTTATATTACAGATTTTAATGTTTTTCAGATTATGAAAATTGAAAAAAAACGTAATTTATTTTTTTGATTTTGTCGAACTGTTTCTCACACAGTTTAAGAGATTTTGCACTCAACATTTTTTTATTAGAAATTGTTGTTTCTTAGATTAATTATGATGTTAAAACTATGTTTGTGCCAAATATAGTTCGTTTGTAATAAATACTTTAAAAAATATCGTTTTTGAACAAATGTCTGACTTTGGACCAACACAACTTTTTCCTTCAAACCCCTTTAACGAAATGTATACATATTTTGAAAGGTTTAAGAGATTTTGCAATCAAAATTATTTTATTAGAAATTGTTGTTTCTTAGCTTTATTATGACGTTAAAACTATGTTTGTGACAAATATAGTTCGTTTGTAATAAATATTTTAAAAAATATCGTTTTTGAACAAATGTCTGACTTTGGACCAACACAACTGTTTTCCTTCAAAAGCCTTTAATGAAATGTATACATATTTGGAAAGGTTGAAATGGGAACCCGTTTTTATATGGTAACTTTTGCCTGCACGAAATTGCACCCTTGGAAGAAAGTCAGATTTTTTAGTTCTAAAACCCAATTTAGTCATTTTCGTCTCATTTTCGTCTCATTCTGAAAAGTAGGTACGCAGATAAAAAGGTGAGTAAATTTCATTTATCCCCATGCTAAAATTTTATAGCAATCGGAGTTCATTTGCCAGAAATATGCTCAAAAAACCAAAATAATACCTGATTTATCGAACGTATAGTGCAAAAAGTCCGATTTTTTTGTTAATTTATTTTTTTTATATTTATTTATTTTCCGATTAAAGTTAGTATCTCAAAATAATTTTGATTTTTTACAGAATTCAAAAATGTCTACTATAACAAAAGTTATTGAATTTTGGTCGATGGATTTTGATTCTGAACCACTGTGCCGGTGCTATTTTTTTGACGGCACTGTATATCGTCATGTGTCGTTTTCTTGCATGTTTATAGGAGTTTGGAGAACCAATTTTTATTGATTGTATTAAATATTTTATAACAAATTCATTGCAATGCTACTTTTTTGTCGATGACATTTTCGTTTTTCATAAAAATTCTAATTTCCTTTCTGACGATGGGCGTCACCGGCCAAAATCATGATAAGGGTAGTGAGCAGACAAGTAATAAATTTGTAGACATTTGTAGGTTAATTTGCATTCCAAGTTAAAATCAAATACTAAATATTTTTCAAAGTAAAGGGTCCGCCATGTAACGTTTTTTTTTTTCAACTATTCAACCGTTGGACTATTATTTGTGGGATGCCCATTTGAATTAAATTATTTTCCATTATTAATCGGAAGCATTTTACTTTCAAATAAAAAAAGAAATTTGAGAAAATATTCAGTAGTTTTTTTTATAGCATTTAAAAAAAAGTTATTTGGCGGACCCTATAATGAGTCACTATTTATTACTTGTTACTAGGGTTTGGGGTCCGGGAATTCCCGAATCGTTTTTCCCGGGAATTCGGGAAATATAAAAAAAAAATGCAATCAAAAAAATACAAACGAAAAAACTAAAACAAATGAGCGTTGGCACGCCATATACACTGCATACACACATACTTACATATGCAACTCAATGAGATGCTTGTAAGATGGCATGTGTGCTTTATTACTTGGTGCGATTTTTTAAACGCAAATTCGGCAAGTGAGTTGTGCTTCTCGTTCGTTTGTGAGAATCATCTCCTTATAGAGGCCGGATTTGATGTTGAAAAGCCACTTGAAAAGACTTTTGACATGGTCGAAATCATGATCGTGGTAGTCTGCAGCCAAGTAATAAATGTCACCATGTCATTTGTAAATAAATTTGCATTCTATTAAATATAGATGCAAAATGGTCAGCCAGGACAATATCCCAGTTCAAATCAAATTCGGGAAATATTAAAAAAATAGTTAATTGATTATTTTGAGCACTAATTTCGATTTACTATTTAAATTGGAAATTTTAGATATATTTCAAAATTCATATACATATTTAGATTACTGGCAATAATAATGAGTATTTGTTTATTACGACAAACAAAACTTATTAAATTTTCTAAGTACCCATTTTTAGCGAAACCCAGCTTGGGGAATACAAATTTTTTTGTGAGTACATTTGCAGGACAATCATAACGACAATATTATGGCTGACATAATGTCAATACTTCACACTTCGTGCTATCTGGTTAAACTTTAAATTTCATATTTTCTAGAAGAATCGATAAAATAAAAAGTGAAAATCTTCTTAAATAACAATACAATAGAAAATTTTCGCCTGGAAACTTTAAAGAGAAATCGAATAGGAATAAAAAATGTCCTACGGTTTTTTAAATGACCCTTTGCAGGAACTAATGGCTGGACTATTTCAATGTTTTTTTTTATGAATTTATTTAATTAATATTATTTTTTTATATTGCTTTTGCAGTTTAGAATACTTTCTCTGTTTCTGTAAAATATTTTCGCCTCGATTCGAATGAATCTTCGAATAACATTCCCTGCCATACGAGTTATTTGTTTCATTAATCATTTTTTTTTTCATTTTGAATCTAGTGTAGGTGTAAGTCACTTGTGCCTGCGATTTAAATGTCCAATTTTATGACGCCTTCAATTCAATTGGTCTAGAGTAAAATATTTGTAAAATGCAAAGTTATCTGTAAAATATTTCGACAAAACCAGTCGTTTAATTTGTAATATGTAAGTATTTTAACCCATCAACGCCCAATTTATAAAATTTCTTCTCAATTATTTTCTGTTAAGTTCTGTGATATTAGTATTAAGCTCTACTGTGATTTTTACATTTTGTTATTATTATTTATTTTAATTATACTTAATTGTGAGTGATGTCCAGTTTTTTTATAATAATAAGTAATAATGACAACTGTAATGCAAACTAATTGTAAGTAGAATTAATACTGTGTGAGAACAACAACATATGTGTAATTGAAAAATTTATTTGGTAGGATTTTTCAAATAAACAGACCCCTGAAGAAGCTGGAAACAAGCCAGAGAAACGTTGGGTAAAAAATGAAATAAATTAGTTTCATTTCAATAAAAAGTTGACCAAATTAGCCCGTACAACAAAATTGAAGTTAATTTTCATAATAACTACTACAATTTTAAAAAATATTTAGTTTTAGATTATTATTATATGGTTTTGTTCTTCTCGATCACTAGCTTACAAGAAGAAGAAGAAGAGGAGTCGTTGGAACATCTGCTATGCTCATGTCATAGACTGCAGGAGCTTATGCTACATTATCTTGGTAGCAGGTTCTTAAGCAGTCTGGCAGAAGTATCTAGCGTTCCTTTAAAACCCCTGCATCAATTCATAGATAAGGTCAACTGGTTTTCCAGTAGAAACACCAGGTAATCTAATAATGACTGACACTAAAATGAACCCTTCGGACTCTCCCTGCTATCACTTTTTCTTCTCCTTCTATAATTCTCCTCCCCTATCCATAAAATATATTTCTTCTTTAATCATTTGTCTTCAAGGGTATCACAATGGACAAATGGTCTCCGAGTGAACTCGCCTGGTTGCGTATACACAAGATGTTGTATATACTACCAGCGGGCAATCCTTTCAACCTAACCTAACCTGCGCGTTTGTTTTGTTCACTTTACCAACGGATTAGGATAGGAGAAGGCCTTTTTTGGTGCGTCTACACAGTCAGAGCAAAATACGAATATCGAAAAATAGTTTTTTGAAGCAAATTCCATGCGTCTATTAGTATTAGATTAACAAATAAATAATAAGGGTGAAACAAAAATGTAAAATTGTTACGCGGTGTTATCTTTACGATTCTAGCTGACATCGGTTCATGTTTCGACTTTAATTACACTAGTCAACAGTCAAAATGTACTCGGGATGCGATAATTTTTTCTGTGTAGATAACCTTGACATGAGCTCGAAAAACGCAATAAAATTTTTTTTTTCGTTTGGTTTTTTTTTTTTATTATTTTTTTTTTTAAATTTTAAATTTTTTTTTTGGTTAATTTGTTTCGTCCGGCATAACTCGGGAACCACTAGCCCGATTTAATTGAATTAAATTTTAAAAAAATTAAAATTACAATTCCCTTAATCTGTTCATATATTGTTTTCCTATACAAGCAACAGTTTCCAAGTTAAAAATGAATATATAAAGGAAAAAACTTATTTTTTGCCTAAAGATTTAAATTTTTTTTTAAAAAATCCATAAAAAATCCAAAATGAAAAAAAATGTCAAATCTTATTACTTTTACGTAAAGTCACATAACCTATGAGCAAAATGAGACAAAGATCATGAAAATCGATGCACGCGTTTCGCTTTTATTCGCAATTGAGTAAAGGTATGAATTTCAAAAATTTAAAATTTTTTTTTTTGTTTAATTTGTTTCGTCCGGCATAACTCGGGAACCACTAGCCCGATTTAATTGAATTAAATTTTAAAAAAATTAAAATTACAATTCCCTTAATCTGTTCATATATTGTTTTCCTATACAAGCAACAGTTTCCAAGTTAAAAATGAATATATAAAGGAAAAAACTTATTTTTTGCCTAAAGATTTAAATTTTTTTTTTAAAAAATCCATAAAAAATCCAAAATGAAAAAAAATGTCAAATCTTATTACTTTTACGTAAAGTCACATAACCTATGAGCAAAATGAGACAAAGATCATGAAAATCGATGCACGCGTTTCGCTTTTATTCGCAATTGAGTAAAGGTATGAATTTCAAAAATTTGCTCGACATATGCACAACTTTGTCTATGGTAAGGTTTTTTTTTTGATTCTCAGAATTAACAAAACGGAATAAACAAAGGGTTATTTAATTTTTATGATTGCGTAAGCAAAGTAATAAACGCTAATAAATGTGCGTGAACAATTAAAAGGAAAAAAGGAAAGGGGACTTTTTTAATTATTTGGGTTTTCCGTTGGCTACCTGTATGATTTTTTTACAGAAATGCAACCCACATTTAAGGGTGGTCATTATTCGGAAAATTTAAGACTCACACATGGTGAAACAGGTATGTAGCCACCGTAAAAAAATATACACCCATTTATAAGTACCTGTCAGTAAAATACTAAACAATACACAGTATAAATAGGTCTTCATTGATCGATTTTACTCATTCAACAAGTGTCGACGAACGCGATAGTTAAAATGAACAAACGTTCGCGAGGATTTGAATGCAATACCAATCCAAGTAATTTTTGTTACATGTGCGGAGAATACGTTTCTGAAAAAAACAAGCGTTGTTTTTCACCTAAATTGAGAGATTCATTTGAAGAGAGCTTCAATTTAAAGGTTTCAAACATAGATGAGCGGTGGACACCAAGTGCTCTATGTCCAAGGTGCTACGTACAGCTAGCTGACTCAAGGTAAGTGTAGATTACGAAATTCAAGAACATATATAACTTATTATTCAAATTCTTTCAGACGACAGCCGAGAATCATCATGCCAATGCTTTGGAGTGCTCCGCTTTGCCATGTAACAGATTGCTACTTCTGTCTTAGCAAAAAAACAGGCGTGGGAAAAAATATACGATGGACTTACGCTGCTGTTTCAACAGTGAATTTTCCAGTGCCATTTTCCGAAGAACCAGTGGACCCGCAACCGTCCGTTTCAAGATGGGCATCTAATAATGAGGCGATACATCCAACATCAGATCCGGAGACAGTAGAAACCACATCAGAATGCGAGTCAACATATACATTGCATGGAGGTCAACGCTTATGTTCCCAAGCAGAACTGAACGATTGGGTTAGAGAATTGAAACTCTCCAAGGAAGATGCAGAGTTGCATGCATCGCGCATGCAACAGTTCGGTTTCTTGGCTCCTGGTGTGGTGACAACAATCTACAGGAAGCGTCATGAACCATACGCAAGGTACTACACAAAAAAAGACAACATCTGTTTTTGTAAGGACATTCCCGGATTATTTGGTGAACTCGGGTACTCTTACGATCCAGGAGAGTGGCGTCTTTTCATCGACAGCAACAAGCAGAGCCTTAAAGCAATTTTACTGCACAACGGCAACGAGAAACCTTCGATTCCAATTGCTCATGCCGTTGACACCAAGGAAACATACGAAGTCATGGACAATCTACTAAAGTGCCTTAACTATGAGAGGCACGATTGGAAAGTTTGTGCCGACCTTAAGGTTATCGGTATCCTTTGTGGATTACAAGGTGGATTCACAAAGTACTGTTGTTTTCTCTGCCTTTGGGACAGCCGCGATCGTCAACATCATTACACCAGGAGGAGTTGGACAGAAAGAGTTAACTTCATCCCCGGCAGCGACAACGTGAAATATACACCACTCATAAAAAAGGAAAATGTTTTTCTCCCACCTCTTCACATAAAGCTCGGACTCATAAAAAACTTCGTGAAAGCTATCAACAAAGATGGCGAAGCGTTCGCCTATTTAAAAACCATTTTTCCTCACCCACCCAACAATATAAAAGAAAGACAAAAGCACATAATTATTTTTAATTTGAAGGTTTTTATTTTTGTGTTTAGATATTTTTTTTAAAACTTTTTTATAATTAATTAATGTTGATATCCTTAGGATAATTTCTTGTACATATATCGAATTGTATTTTAATTTAAAGTCATATATTTTTGTCACCCAACAAATTTTAATTTTTTTTGTAATAAAAAAGAAAAACCCTTACCATAGACAAAGTTGTGCATATGTCGAGCAAATTTTTGAAATTCATACCTTTACTCAATTGCGAATAAAAGCGAAACGCGTGCATCGATTTTCATGATCTTTGTCTCATTTTGCTCATAGGTTATGTGACTTTACGTAAAAGTAATAAGATTTGACATTTTTTTTCATTTTGGATTTTTTATGGATTTAAAAAAAAAAAAAAATTTAAATCTTTAGGCAAAAAATAAGTTTTTTCCTTTATATATTCATTTTTAACTTGGAAACTGTTGCTTGTATAGGAAAACAATATATGAACAGATTAAGGGAATTGTAATTTTAAATTTTTTAAAATTTAATTCAATTAAATCGGGCTAGTGGTTCCCGAGTTCTGCCGGACGAAACAAATTAACCAAAAAAAAATTTTTTAAATTTAAAAAAAAAAATAATAAAAAAAAAACCAAACGAAAAAAAAAAAATTTATTGCGTTTTTCGAGCTCATGTCAAGGTTATCTACACAGAAAAAATTATCGCATCCGGAGTACATGAAATTTTTTTCAATTTGTTGAGTAGTGTTATTAACACTCCAAAATACGCACACCGATTTAGATCAGATTTGAAATTTTCCCTTACACAAACACTCTATATCAGAATCACCACTGATAATTTGTCCCCTCACATGATAATTAAATACGTCGACTATACCTTGCTCTGATCGTTAGTCAAATTTAACGAATATGGTAATTGATGATCATTCATTCATATGATGGGACCATATACAGACAAAATCGGTGTCATGCCATTTCATTGTAGCTGCGCCTAGTGAAAAATATAACAATTATTTTCATCAAGATTGGCTGTAATAAGTGAATCCAGAGTATTATCAATAAATCGGAAGGTACATATGAGCGGTGACAATATATTAACGTAATGGTCCACTTATATGATCCATGGTAATATGAACCAAGCAAAAAAAAAAACAAGTAAGGTGTAGGCACCCTACACCACTCCCTGCGTATGTACCTCGCTTTGATTACTAAACCCAGGTATTTCATGGGAGCAATTTTATGTAGTTCATATAAATTATACAGGACCATTTGTATGGGGGTATATTGAAACCTGGAACGATGTCACCATGTATGTTTATTGGTGAAATATAATACGTAAAGTTTGGCCAAAATCGGTTAAACATTCGGGAGCGACATTTGTATGGGGGCTATATCTAAATCTGAACCGATCTTACCCACTTTCACCATAGGTGTTTTTAGTTGCGTCATTTGTATGGGGCTATATCTAAATCTGAACCGATCATACAAAATTTCTGCATAGGTGTTTCTAGTTTGATTATAAAATGTTGTGCCAATTTTAAAGAAAATCGGGTACAATATGTGGTTTCTAGAGCAGAAAATGTCAAATTGGGAGCTACATTCGTATGGGGGCTATATCTAAATCTGAACCGATCTTACTCAATTTCTGCATAGGTGTTCCTAGTTGGATTATAATATGTTGTGCCAAATTTAAAGAAAATCGGGTACACGATGTGGTTTCTAGAGCGGAAAATGTCAAATCAGGAGCGACATTTGTATGGGGGCTATATCTAAATCTGAACCGATTTCCTCCAAATTCAATACCGATGGTCCTTGGCCAGAAAATTGGAAAATTGGCGGCAGGTCTATCACAAAATTTGCGGCCTGTGCCAAAAACATGGGCCTATATAGTTCTGATTCACGGTAGGTATTCCTAGTTGAAATATATCATGATCTGCAACATTTGATCAAGACCCGATGTGAGGTGAAGGTTCTAGATCGCTAATAGAGTAAAACGAGCCCCCATTTGTATGGGGATATACCCATATATGGACCCATATATCTGACTTTCATAGAAATAGAAAATGGGGGCCCATTTGTATGGGAGTTTTATTAAAAAGTGGAACCTTATAGACAACTTTCAAAGTAAGTATTCTTATTTGATGATCTGCAAACTATTATCAAGATCCAATGAAATATGTGTGTTCTAGGGCTGTAATAAAAAAAATTGGGGCCCATGTGTAAGGGAGCTACATTAAAAAGTGGGCCCTTGTAGATTACTTTCACATTAGGAATTCTTAGTTGACATATAAGTTGATCTGCAAAATTTTATAAAGATCCAATGTAAGGTGTGGGTTATAGAGCGATAATTGTGTGGGGCCCAGTTGTAAGGGGGGTATACAAAAACATTGACCTATATAGTTGACTTTCAAGATACGTGTTTCTAATATAAATGTAACATTGTGTGGAAAATTTTATCAAGATCCGATGTAAAATGTGCATTTTAGAGCAGTAATATTGTAAATCGGAGGTACATTTGTATGGGGGCTATATCAAAACATAGACCCATGTGGTCCACTTTCCCGTGAGCTGTTTCTAGTTCAAATATAACACGATCCTGAAAATTTCGTCATGATGATCTCATGTAAAATGAGTATTCTAGAGCAGTAATAGTGTAAATTCTAGGGATATTTGTATGGAGGCTATATCTAAATCTAAACCGATTTTTCAATACCAATCGTCCTTGGCCAAAAAAGTACCTTCTGCCAAATTTCATGACAATCGGACAACAATTGCGACCTGTAGAGTGCGAACAAGCTTAGATGGCCAGCAGACAGACGGACAGACAGACGTCGTTAAATCGATTCAGCTGGTGATTCTAAGCCGATCGGTATACTTAAAGTTGGGTCTAGCTCAATTATTTCTTGGTGTTACAAACATTTGGCGCGAAACTAACTCATAATACCCTAGTCCACGAAGTGGTGTAGGGTATAAAAACAACAGATGAAATAAGAGGAAAACACACATGTTGGCTTAAAGCAAAATGCGTTTTTTCAGCTTTGCAAAAAAAAAAAACAAAAAAGAGTAATACGAGTAAAAAAAACAACAACAGCAACATGTTAATGGCCGTCAACTTTACATGACAAAAAAGAAAAGAAAACAACAACAACGACGACTGCAGCAGACTAAAAGGGAAACTGAATTACATGGGATAGATGGACGGACGAACGCATCACATCTTGAGCTGATGTAATCCAAGACTAACGAAACTAACACTACAAGAAGAAGAAGAAGAAGCGGCAAAAGCAGCAGCAGCAAACAACAGTCTCGCTCGTCATTTGCTGCAGTGCAGCTCCACAGATTTATATACGCGTATGACTATGGCTGGCTGGTGGATGATGACGACGAGACGGTGGTGATGGCGACAGCGACACACTACTGAACTACTAAACATATGCACAACACAAATCGCCGCATTCAGCAGCGGCACCGGCAACAACATCAGAATCACCAGCAACATTATGTTGTCGACCATATGATGGGAATCTAAAAGAACTACAACATCTGCATACGAGGGGGCACTTGGAGAGGGGGTAAACTATGACAGATTTAGGCGCTTTCCTTTGAACTCTGTAGCTCTATAATTCTCCCAATGGAATGGGAAACACAAGAGTTTGGATATTTTGTTCAAAGAATAGCTGCGAAGACTTTTGAGGACGCGATTTGCATTCTATAAAATATCTCAGTTTAAATTAAATTTATTGATTACAATATTAAGTTTCTAGAGCGAAACAAGTAAAAACGGCGTTAAGTTCGGCCGGGCCGAACTTTATATACCCTCCACCATGGATTGCATTCCACAGAGGTTGTCGGTTTTCGTAGAAGTGCAGTAATATTACAGAAAAATATAATTTTTTTAATATAGCCACACCAAAACGAATACAAATATTGAAAAATTAATTTTATAAATAAATATTATATTTTAATTATTTCAAACCACGCTTATAAGATAATGATTGGTAGCATTACCTTATACGTGAATTCAAAAAATAAATATTGTTATATTTATATTTTCTAAAATATTTTCAAAGCCATAAATATTGGTAGATAGTGGGTACTCAAGTTGGTTGTATTTCCATTCTATTTTAATTCCAAAAGTAAAAATTTTAAAAATCCATTATCAGACGTACATAGTGCAAAATAACCTAACTTCATGATTCAACCAATTTTTGCCGTAAAAGAAAAAGTACGAAATTGGAAAAAAAAACTTTTTATTTTGCGTGTCTATGCAGTCAGAGGAATGTATACACCGAATTCCATGATTCCAGCTGCGCCCATTTGGTTGGTACCATTTTTACCCCCTTGACGTTTCTACGCAATTAGAATTGCATCATTCTAGCTGTAGTTGTTTAGTTGGTACTATTTTTATCCCTCTGTACCATTGTATCCCTTGAAAGTACTAATTTCGAAAAATTCGTTTATTTTCCGTGTCTACGCAGTCGGAGGAATGTATACTCCGAATTTCATGACTCTAGCTGCGGTCATTTGATTGGTACTATTTTTATCCCCTTTTTCATTTTAACCCCAAAAAGTACGAATTTCGAAAAATCAGTTTATTTTCCGTGTCTACACACTCAGAGGAATGTATACTCCGAATTTCATGACTCTAGCTGCTGTGATTAGATTGGTACTATTTTTATCCCCTTTTTTCATTTTAACCCCAAAAAGTACGAATTTTGAAAAATCCGTGTATTTTACTTATCTATGCAATCAGAGGAACGTATACACCGAATTTCATTATTCTAGGTACAGCCGTTTGGTTGGTACCATTTTTATCCCTCTATTCCCATTTTACCACTTAAAGTACGAATTTGGAAAAAATACTTTTATATTATTTATCTACTCAATTAGAGGAATGCACACACCGAATTTCGTGTTTCTAGCTATTGTCGTTTAATAAGTACCATTTTTATCCCCTTTTTGCCCCATTTCACCCCCTACAAATAAGAATCACTTTATGGTGCACGTTTTTGCTATAAGGAGAATGCGCATACCAAATATCAAGCAAATATGAACAGTCATATCCAAAAAACATGCTTAAATACGCTTAAATATTAGGGATTATTATGGGTATTTTTAGTCCTTGTGAGGGAAAATTTTTTCCCTTTGGGCCGATTTCGCCCCATTTCAATCCCAACCGATCTACGACTATAAGACGCATTTATGGAAAATTTGAACGTTCTAGCTCCTTTCGTTTAGATGCTAGCGTGCTTTCAACAGACGGACGGACGGGCATGGCTAGATCGTCTTAGAATTTTATGACGATCAAGAATATATATACTTTATAGGGTCTCAGGTCGATATTTCAAGGTGTTACAAACGGAATGACAAAGTTAGTATACCCCCATCCTGGAGGTGGAGGGTATAAAAAAGTAAAACCAGGAGTAACATTTCTATGGAGCTATATCTAAATCTGAACAGATGTAACACACTTTTGCCACAGATGCAACAACAACAACGTTTTCTGTTACTTCCGAATGTTTTTAGGAGTTTGTCATGACCACAAAATCCATTTCGACAAACGACGAAAACTGTTTGTTGTAAATATATTTCCTTCTCACAAAAGACTTTGTTCGTTTACTACATGTGATAATATGTTTACTGCAAACAAAACAACGTTAACTACAAAAGAAAGTCGCAAACGAACTTCAATTGTCTAAAATGTTGTGTCTGCGTTATGATTTTTTTCTGAGAGTAGAAACACAGAAAAAATGGTAGGAAAATAAGGTAAAAATGTTCTATTTTCATTATTATCAATTTTAAATTGTCTGATTTTAAATACATTTTTAAAAAATTGGAAGTTATCGATTACTAAGGCAGTTATCGATGACTTTTTTAGATTTGTTTTTCTAATTTTCGTTTTTACACCCTACACCACTTCGTGGACTAGGGTATTATAAGTTAGTTTTCCGCCAAATGTTTGTAACACCAAGAAATAATCGAGCTAGACCCACCTTTAAGTATACCGATAGGCTTAGAATCACCAGCTGAATCGATTTAACGATATCTGTCTGTCCGTTTGTCCGTCCGTCTGCTGGTCAGCTAGCTTGTTCGCACTTTACAGGTCGCAGGTGTGGTCCGATTGCCATGAAATTTTGCAGAAGTTACTTTTTTGGCCAAGGACGATCTGTATTGAATTTGGAGAACATCGGTTCAGATTTAGATATAGCCTCCATACAAATATCCCTATAATTTACACTATTACTGCTCTAGAATACATAATTTACATGGGATCATGACGAAATTTTCAGGATCGTGTTATATTTGAACTAGAAATAGCTCACAGGAAAGTGGGCCACATAGGTCCATGTTTTGATATAGCCCCCATACAAATGTACCTCCGATTTACAATATTACTGCTCTAAAATGCACATTTTACATCGGATCTTGATCAAATTTTCCACACAATGTTACATTTAGACGAGAAACACCGAATTTGAAAGCCAGCTATATAGGTCAATGTTTTGGTATAGCCTTCATACAAATGGGCCCCCAGTTTACACTATTATCGCTCTAGAACCAACATCTTACATTGGATCCTGATACAATTTTGCATATCATGTTATATATATTTCAATAAAGAATACCTACGTTGAAAGTGATCTATAAAGGCCCACATTTTAATGTAGCGCCCTTAAAAATTGGCCCCCATTTTTATTATTACCCCTCTAGGACCCACATTTTACATCGTAAGTTTGTCAAAGTTTGCAGATTATATTCTATTTCAACTAAGAAGACATGTTATGAAAGTCAAATATATGGGTCCATATTTTTGTATAACCCCCATACAAATTGGGCCCTCATTCTACTCTATAGCTCTAGAACCCACATCGTGCGTTTGATCTCGATACAATTTTTCAGATCATGTTATATTTCAACTAACCCGCCCGACTTTAGCCTTTCCTTACTTGTTTTTTTTTAATTTCACATTCAATAACCACGGAAGTTATCCATTTCTAAGTGAATTATCGATAACTAAAACAGTTATTGAGAGTTTTTCGATTTCATTTTTCTAAATTTTCGATTTTGATATATTTTTTTCAAATTTCCCCAATCGATAACTATGGAAGTTATTGATTAATAAGACAGTTTTCGATAACAAAAGAAGTTATCGACATCTTCTCGATTTCTTTGTTATAATTATCGATTTTGACACAATTATTTTCAAATTTCCCCGATCGATAACTATGAAAGTTAACTAACTAATTTTCGATTGCGAAGTCCATTATCGAAAACTGAAAAAGTTATAGAAATTTCGATGTTTTCAATTTTTCCCAATCGATAACTATGGAAGTTTCCGATTACTAAGACAGTTATCGACATTTTCTCGATTTCTTTCTTATATTTATCGATTTTGATATAATCGTTTTCAAATTTCCCCAATCGATAACTATGAGAGTTATCGAATACTAAGACAGTTATTGATAAGTATTTTTATTTTTCTTCTAATTTTCGATTAACGATAACTTCAAAAGTTATCGAAAATTTTTCATTTTCTTTCCTCTAATTTTCGAAGTTCCCCAATCGAAAACTATGGAAGTTATCGATTATTAAGGAAGTTATCGATTTCTTTCTTTTAATTTTCGATGTTTTCAAATCGATAACTATGGAAGTTATCGATAACTAAAAATATTATCGACTATTATTTTTTCGATTCTTTCTTCTAATTTACGCAATACTAATTTATGATTTTGATTTTTTTTTCAAATATGCTGAAGTAATAACAATGGAAGCTCTCGATTAATAAGGCATATATCGATGACTTTATTAGATTTATTCTTCTTCGATTCTTTTTTCTTCAAATTTCCACAATCGATACCCATTTTCGATAACGAAAACAGATATCGATTTTTTTCGACTTTTATCTTCTATTTTTCGATGTTTTCAAATATCTCCAATAAATGACTATAAAAGTTATCGATTATTTTTTTAGATTCCTTCTTCTAATTTTCAATTCTTTCTTCGATTGCTAAGTCCATTATTGAAATCTAAAAAAGTTATCGAAATTTATTTGAAATTTCGATGTTTTCAATTTTTCCCAATCGATAACTATGGAAGTTTCCGATTACTAAGACAGTTATCGACATTTTCTCGATTTATTTCTTATAATTGTCCATTTTTATATAATCGTTTTCAAATTTCCATAATTGATAACTATGGGAGTTATCGATTACTACGGCATTTATTGATAACTTTTTTATTTTGATTCTAATTTTCGATTAAACATAACTTAAAAAGTTATCGACATTTTTTCAACTTCTTTCTTCTGATTTTCAAAGTTCCCCAATCGATACCTATGGAAGTTATCGATTATTAAGGAAGTTATTGACAATCTTTGCAGATTTTTTTCTGCTAATTTTCAATATTTTTTTAAATTTTCACAATTGAAACTTTTTGTAGGTTTTTTCTCCTAATTTGCCATACTATTTTTCACATCATGATCGTAGTCATGGAAATCAAGTTCTATGCACAACTATAGGTAACTACAAAGTTATCCATATATTTTTTTATTTTTTGATTTCTTTCATCTAACTTTCCAAGTTTTCATATTTCCCCAATCGATAACTATGGAAGTTATCGATGACTTTTTTGGATCTCTTTTTTTTCGATACGTTTTTTCAAATTTCCCCAATCGATAACAATGAAAAATTACCGATTATGTCAGTTACCGATAACTATTTTTTTTTTTTCAAATTGTTTTCGATTTCTTTCTTCTAATTGTCTATTTTGATATAATTATTTTCAAATTTCCACAATCGATATCAATGGAAGTTATTGATAACTTTTGTATATTTTTCGTTTTCGATTCTTTCTTCAAATTCTACAATCGGCATATTTTCTTTCTTCTAATTTTCTGTTTTCAAATTTCCCCAATCGATAATTATGGAAGTTATCGAGAACCTTTTTTAGATTTTATCTTATAATTTTCGATGTTTTCAAATTTCCGCATTATCCCAATTATCGACAACTTTTTATTAGACTTTTTTCTTCTAATTTTAAGCTCGTTTTTTAAATTTCCACAATCGATAACCATGGGAGTTGTCGATTACTGAAACAGTTATCGATAACTAATACATACGTCGACATTTTTTCGTTTTCTTTCTTCTAATTTTCAATGTTAATCTAAATGTTCTCAAATTTCCCCAATCGATAACTATGGAAGTTATCGATAACTTTTTTTAATTTTTTTCTTCTTGGAATCTTTATTTCAAATTTTCACAATCGATAACCA
Organism: Polietes domitor; assembly: GCA_947397865.1. Lineage (NCBI taxonomy): Eukaryota > Metazoa > Arthropoda > Insecta > Diptera > Muscidae > Polietes > Polietes domitor. The sequence goes on from OX377618.1 coordinate 134,781,439, forward strand.
TGGAAGTTACTGATGCAGTTATCGATAACTAAAAAATTTTATCGATTTTTTTTTTCGTGTTTTTCTTGTTAAAATTTTCGATTTTGAGCTAATTGGAACGAAAAACGTATTTTTTTCAATAACCTTCGATGACTCGATATCGATAACATGACCACGATTTGTTCATCTTATTATGAGGTGCTGTCTGTATTGGTTTTATTGCAATAATTTATTTTCAATATCTTTTACTCATATCATCACCTGAATTCTATGAGGGCGTAAGTGCCATTTTTGCGTTTTTTACATACAATTCCGTTAGCAAAGGCTGTAAAATATCGTACTATGTAAAAAATACGTTATTGAAAAAAATTGAATTAAGGTAAAGGATATGTAAAAAGTTATTTCACAGTTACAGACTTCCCACAGTTTTCAATTTAAAAGAATAATAACTTGCCATACTGGTAAAAATGTCAAGACCAATAATTATCATACCCTGCCTCTTATTAACATTCGTTGTAATATACCTTCGCTTCGGGCATTTTCCTCTGCTCATACGTCACATCCCCCTCTACCACCAAGGCACAGCACAACACATTTTCCAACGGCAGACATCGTTGTCACACAGCCCAACTAAGCCCTAGTGCAGACATTATGAAATGTAAGCGGTAGAAGAATAAGAAGAAGCAGAAGTAGAAGTAGAGGAAGAAAAACTGGTCCCGTCAACGACCGACATAAAGTAAAAAATTGCAAAAGTCCTTGAAATGCAGTAAATGCAGCGTGACGCATTCTAGCTGCTCGACGGAGAGCAGCGAAGAACCAGAAACCAGTATGTCTTGTAAAATTGTATAAGGCCATCGTACACCAGCACCACACCAGCAGCACCATCACCCCGTACGCCGCGCCCCCTCCGCAAATGTCTTTACGCGAAGACAAGACAAGGCAAGCAAAGCAAAGACCAGACCTGATCCAGCGAATGGGAGACCGAGTCGAGAACAGCGCACAACCACAGCCAAAACCACAAAGCCAAAGTTGGTTACTAGTCCATATTTCTAGCTTAGCAACAACAAGCTGTAATTTAAGAGTGCAACTTGAAGCTGAACTGAAATATAAACCCAAACAACGACTCGGCCGGCGGCAAGAGGTGATATGATGCTGATGCTGGTTCAGACGCCTGACTGTGGCCACAAACATTCGCTGTGAAGGCAGCTATTTATAAACTATTCGCGGGAATGCTTCCGATGCACCACAACACACAGACTGTACTCGCACAAGGCATTAGGAAGAGACTCTTGTTGTTGGGTGACTTACAACAGAAGCTTTTCATTGACTTGGATGGGGGAGGTGGAGGCGTGGGGACTCTCATGCGGAATGGCTGTACGACAATGCATTGATGAATATCGAAGGGATAACTCCTCGGAGATGGATTTGATTTTTACCATTTTAAGTGAAAGCTGACATACTTTGGCCGGCCGGCATCTCTTCTGTTTCATGGAAACAACAGCCACACAGGAACTCAATTTCTAGCCCTTAGTTTTGGTTGTGTACTTGCAACATGCAAAGAAACCAAAGGACACCAACAGAGGACGCAAAGTGGCAACAGTTGGATGTGTGTCCATGTTGTTGTCCTTAACCCTTAAAAGGGACCGGTCCCCTTCTCATACATTTGGGTTAGAACCAGGACCGGTCCTCACCCACCAGGGACCAGTTAATTTTCCCGTAGGGGTGTTACAGCTAGAATCGTGAAATTTGGTATTTAAATGCCTCTGACAGCGTAAAAGCGCATTATAAATGGATTTTTCAAAATTAGTACTTTTAAGGGGTGCCGCGACAAAAAAGGGATAAACATTGTACCAAGCAAAGAATGGCAGCCAGAATCGTTAAATTCGGCATGCACATTCCTCTGGTCACTTAGAAACACAATATAAATGGATTTTCGAAATTTGTACGTTTAACGAAAAACGGGATAAAAATGGTGCCAACCAAAGTATTGAAGCCAGAATCGTGAAATTTGACGTGTACTTTCCTCTGACCACGTAGATGAGCAACACAAATGGACCTTTCGTGATTTCTACCTTTAATGGGAGAGCGGACGAAAAAGGGATAAATGGTACCAGCTAAAGTATTACATCTAAAATAGTGAAATTTGGTATGTAAATGGATTTTTCAAAATTTGTACCTTTAAAGGGTGCGCGAGACAAAAAGGGATTAAAATTGTACCAAACAAAGTATTGAAACTAGAATCGTGAAATTTGGCGTGTACTTTCCTCTGACCACGTAGACGAGCAACACAAATGGATTTTTCGAAATTTTTTCTGTAAGGGGTGAACGGAAAAAAGGGATAGAAATGGTACTAGCTGAAGTATTACGACTGGAATCGTGAAATTTGGTATGTAAATGATTTTTTTCGAAATTTATCCTTTTAAGGGGATCCTCTGATCACGTAGACGAGCAACACAAATGGATTTTTCGAAATTGTTATGTCTAAGGGGTGAACGAAAAAAAGGGATAAAAATGGTACTAGCTAAAGTATTACTGCTAGAATAGTGAAATTTGGTATGTAAATGGATTTTCGAAATTTATACTTTTAAGGGATTGCGGGAGAAAAAGGGATAACAATTGTACCAACCAAAGTATTGCAATTAGAATCATGAAATTCGGTGTGCTCTGGTCACCTAGAAGCGCAACATAAATTCCTTAAATTTCCTTAAAATTGAATTTTTAAGAGGAGAGCGGGATAAAAATGTTACCGACCAAAGTATTGAAGACAAAATCCTGAAATTCGGTATATACATTCCTTTGCCCACGTAGACGCCCAAAATAATTTATTGTTCGAAATTTGTACTTTTTAGGAGCTTTTAAATACTTTTAAGGGAAAACGTGGCAAAAAGGGATACAAATGGTACCAACCACAATCAATATTGCAGTGCGAAAATTCCTCTGACCACGTAGAAGCGCCATGTAAATTGTAAGACCGACCAAACATTTTCAACACATATACCCTTTGTCTGCTCCTTAAGGGGCTCCCAAACATTTTTTATACAATTTTTTCTCACCGCTCTTACTGGACCAAGGAGGCCGCTAGTGGAGTCAAATGTATGACCGACCCCCTAATATTTGTTCAACACTCGCATTTTCTCTGAAAATACCTGCCCTCTATCATCAACCCTTAACGTGGTACCCGTACGATTTTTTTAATTCTTATAATTTTTGTTATAACAGTAAGGCCCAAAGCTGCCCCGAGTCGCGCCTGGGTTTAATTGTAAGTACGAACTCCTTTAATTTTCCCTCTCCACAATTTTTTTTCCGATCATACTTGCCCCCTATCACCACTCATTAATGGGGCTCCCATATAAAAACTAATTTTTATAAAATTTGCACCCACCGATCTAACTGTCCCAAGGAGGCCCCCAGGTGAGGCAAATATATGACCAACCCCCAATATTTTTACAGACTCAATATCGTCTCAAAACATACCTACCCCCTATATTCAACTATTAATGTGGTCCCCATACATTTTATTTTTTATGAAGGAAAGGCCAAAATAAAATTTTCTTCCACCACTATAACTGCCATAAGGAGGCGAAAGGAGTGGAGTGAAATGTATGACCAACCTCCAATATTTTCACAGAACAAACCTTTTAGGTGGCCCCCATACATTTATGTATTTATATACCCTCCACCACCAAGATGGGGGTATGCTAACTTTGTCATTCCGTTTGTAACACCTTGAAATATCGACCTGAGACCCTATAAAGTATATATATTATTGATCGTCATAAAATTCTAAGACGATCTAGTCATGTCCGTCCGTCTGTTGGAAGCACGCTAGCGTCTAAACGAAAGGAGCTAGGACGTCCAAATCGTAGATCGGTTGGGATTGAAACGGGGCGAAATCGGCCCAAAGGGAAACATTTTTCCCTCACAAGGACTAAAAATACCCATAATAATCCCTAACATTTTAGCGTATTTAAGCATGTTTTGAATATGTCTGTTTATATTTGCTTGATATTTGGTATGCGCATTCCCCCTATAGCAAAAAACTGCACCATAAAATGATTCTTATTTGTAGGGGTGAAATGGCGACAACAGCTAGAAACTCGAAATTCGGTGTGTAAATTCCTCTAATTGAGTAGATACATAATACAAAAGTATTTTTCGTACTTTTAAGGTGTAAAATGGGAATATAGGGATCAAAATAGTACCAACTAAACGGCTGCACCTATAATAATGAAAATCGGTGTATATCGGTATATATTCCTTTGATTGCGTAGATTCGTAAAATAAGCGGATTTTTCTAAATTTGTACTTTTTGGGGTTAAAATGGAAAAAGGGGATAAAAATAGTACCAACCAAATGACCGCAGTTAGAGTCATGAAATGCGGAGTATACATTCCTCTGACTGCGTAGACACAAAAAATAAAAGGTTTTTTTCCAAATTCGTACTTTCAAGGGATACAATGGGTACAGAGGGATAAAAATAGTACCAACTAAACGACTACAGCTAGAATGTGTGTGTACATCCCTCTAATTGCGGAGACACGTAAAATAAAGAGATTTTAGAAAGTCGTACTCTTAAGGTGGTAAAATAGGAAAAAAGGGGATAAAAATGGTACCAACCAAATGGCCGCAGCTAGAGTCATTGCATAGACACGCAAAATAAAAAGATTTTTCCAAATTCGTGCTTTTTTACTTTTACGCCAAAAATTGGTTGAATCATGAAGTTAGGTTATTTTGCACTATTTACGTGAGATAATGGATGTTCAAAATATGTACTTTTGGAATTAAAATAGAATGGAAATACAACCAACTGTAGCACCCACTATCTACCAATATTTATGGTATTTAAGCTTTTTAAAAATATAAATATAAGAATATTTATTTTTTGAATTGATGTATTGGTACACTTGCCTTATAAGCGTGGTTTGAAATAATTAAAATATTACATTTATTTATAAAATTATTTTTTCAATATTTGTGTATGTTTTGGTTTGGCTATATTAAAAAATTATATTTTCCTGTAATATTACTGCACTTCTACGAAAATCAACAGCCTCTGTGGAATGCAATCCATGGTGGAGGGTATATAAAGTTCGTCCCGGCCGAACTTAACGCTGTATTTACTTGTTTATATTTTTTTAATGGAAGAAAGGCATAAAACTTCCCCGCAGTAGACCCTAGAGGGGATACGTGTAAGACTGATCCCCCAATAATTTTTCCTCCCCAACATTTTCCCAAAACATATATACTCCTCAAGGGGGAAAATTGATACACTTCCTATTATATATTATACTATAAGATGTAATTTACGCAATATTTCTAGCGCGGGTCTTTGGGTCTTTTTGTGTATTTTTACCCCCTTTTTCCCTCACCTCTGACCCGATGAGTGACCACTTGCACCCACCCAACCAACTCCATTTTTTGGCTCATGATTTGTTTCCGAACCTCACAAAATAGAGACTAGAACGCCCTATTTTGTGAGGTTCGGTTCGTATCCAAATCGAACTCCTAAAATTCCCATGCAAAACTAGGCCACCCTTAATGTGGTTCTACCAAATGATCAAAATGATATACGCGAAGGTAGTTAAACTAGTATCTCCTGCTAACAATGACCCTGAATGGGTTAAGCAATGGCAAGCTGCATTTTCTGTCCCCTAAATACCGAACTGAAATATTTAGGGTGCACCACCATTGGCTGTGTGTCCCCCCCAACAAGAAAAAAGAAACCAGGACATCACAAGGAACACTCACGTCGTCCACATCTTGTTTTCACAGGCATTGCAGGAACGAGTATATATTTTTGGGAACGACCAACGATTCCATCGTTGTAACAACAAGTGCAGCAGCGCAACAATAAAAATACTGATTTCAACCAGTCCTGCTGGAGAGCCAACCAAGTATCTGTTGGTCGTCTGCTTTCAGCGAAAAGTAGGCCAAGCTAAAATTGATTTAATAGTCTGATCAGATATAAAATGCATGGAGGAGTACAAGGTACCCGCGTCCGCATCTAAAACGAATGTTGGTCACATGGCGTACAAGGGAGGGAGAAACTTGTAATCCAACAGCAACAGCAGCAACAACAACAACAGCCACATGTAATTGTTAGCAACAAAAGAGACATTAAAATTTATGCATTTCCCTTTGAGAAAACAGAACAAAACGAAACACAACAAAACGGAGAAATAAGTTTATCTAGATTTAGCAACATTGTGTAAAAGCCAAAAAAAAGTTTATCCTGCTGCATTTAGGGACACAACACTGGAATACATTCGGGTGGGGGACACAATGCAAGACTTTCCCTTTGCAGTCGTCCAGACAGCGAAAGGATATGGAGAGCCGTCTTAAATCGAAACAAAATTCGCAAATTCATAGTCTGATGTTCTCAGGCATTATTCACATCATGAATAAAAAAATAATTGAATAACAAGAATAATTGGGAAAAATCAAGCAAATCAAGGTCAGATTGTTCGAGGGCTAGGAGTACAATGCAACGATCGAGGGCTGCGACTAGCCGATTAAGGAAGATAAATATAGAAGCTTCTTCTAACACATGCAACAATGCAGACATCAATCTATGGGCAAGATTGTTTCACCAACAACATGTGCTATTCCTGAATCCATTGTGGACATCCCGTGATTTACAGATTCTGAATACATTGTAAATACAAAAGAGATATGTCGTCGGGAGAACCATAGTCCAATTTGTCTCCTATGATATGATACGAAAATTTGTATGGGATTTTGTAAAGAGGCAATACGAATAATTAAAAAGGAGAAAGAGAGGTGTTGTATCCAAACTACAAAACCAATATCTACAAGCTGTAGTGTAATGGGCGGTTGACTCAGCGTCAAGTATCATCTTGGGTGAAAGATAAATGAATGATTCTAAGAAATATCTAAGAGATCGATGTGGAGAACTCCATCAACTCGGCCAAGTGTCCTTCGGTAGAAGAAGCCCCCAAAATACGCAGCATGGCAAACCTTTGAGAAATTTATTTTATTGTTAATTATACTATGCAACAAAAATTTTGTCGAAGGATCATGTATCAAATTTTCTGATATATATTTTGGTCATCTAAACTCGAAAACAATATTAAAAAATTTATGGTATTTTTTTTTTTAATTTTTTACTAATTTTATCAATTTTCGGCAAAGGTAATCTATTGATAAATGTAGAATCATAATTTTTGTTTAAATAGCGCAAAAATTCCCTTTACAAAGATAATATTTTTTAGTTTGTAATATCTGACATCTTAACGATGAAAGCAAGGCATACTTTTCTTTCTTCAGATGCAGCTAATTACAAACTAAAACAATATATTCTTTTATATAGTTTTTTCGCGCTTTTTAAACAAAAATTAAAAAATCATGATTAAAAAAAAAGTATTATAACATCCACATTTATCCATATATTTTTATACCCTCCACCTCCAGGATGGGGGTGTACTAACTTGGCCATTCCATTTGTAACACCTTGAAATATCGACCTGAGACCCTATAAAGTATATATATTCTTGATCGTCATAAAATTCTAAGACGATCCGTCCGTCCGTCCGTCTGTTGAAAGCACGCTAGCATCTAAACGAAAGGAGCTAGAACGTTCAAATTTTCCATAAATGCGTCTTATAGTCGTAGATCGGTTGGGATTGAAACGGGGCAAAATCGCCCCAAAGGGAAACATTTTTCCCTCACAAGGACTAAAAATACCCATAAAAATCCCTAATATTTTAGCGTATTTAAGCATGTTTTCTGAATATGTCTGTTTATATTTGCTTGATATTTGGTATGCGCATTCCCCTTATAGCGAAAAAGTGCACCATAAAGTGATTCGTATTTGTAGGGGGTGAAATGGTGCAAAAAAGGGATAAAAATGGTACACATTAAACGACAACAGCTAGAAACACGAAATTCGGTGTGTACATTCCTCTAATTGAGTAGATACATAATATAAAAGTATTTTTTTTTTTCAAATTCGTACTTTTAAGGGGTAAAATGGGAATAGAGGGATAAAAATGGTACCAACCAAACGGCTGTACCTAGAATAATGAAATTAATGAACGTAGAGTGCGAACTGAAGAAAATATCGCAGCTGTATCGGCCAGTGTTAATGATGACCATCAATTATCGATTCGTCGCCGTTCGCAGCAATTGGGCCTCTGCTACTCAAAAACGTGGAAATGCCAAAATTGGACTAAGCGGATGGACCATTTGAGCCGCTGTCAAGGTCAACATTTGCATGAAATAATCTTCAAACATTAAATTATATGGACCGTCCTATCGATTCAAATAAAGATTTTATGAATTTTTCTGAATTGTATGTGTTTTTTCTTCTTTGGAAAACTTTCCTATAGCTTTTAAAAAATTACTCTTTATAATTCAAGGAATGATGGCTTATTTTAAAGATAATTGTATTTTGTTATCTTTTGAGTTTTCTAAAAAGTAAAAACAAATAGGTTTATTCCCGTCGACTATAATCAAACCATGTACATTTTAGAATTGAGAAATAATAATAATTAAACAAACTGTGATAAATGTTCTATTTTTTTTATTGAGATTTGTTTCTATTTCGTTCCATTTAAAATACCTGAAATAATATTTAGGAGACATTGGTCCATGAAAACGGGAGAAAGAGATCAACTCAATATTAGAAATTGCTTCTTAAAGGAAAAAAAAGAATAGTTTTAATGTTAATTGTTTATTTTAACCAGTAATCCCTGCGTTGAAAGTGTATTCTGCATTATGAAGTGCCTAAACTAGGTCACGGTATAAGAAAATTTGTAACTTTTATTAAGAATAATAAATACTAATAAAATATATTTTAATTCTTCATCATGACATGTTGAAAATATTCAATTCAAATATAATATCTGAATTCCATACATTTTTTACAAGAACTAAATATAAAATGGAATTTGTCGATATTTTAACAAAAACTGAAGTTTTTTTAAATTTGGCGATTTCTGACAATTGATTTGGCTATAGAGGTACAAAATAATCTGACCACCCTGTTAATACTGTAAGAGTAGAACGTGAAATAAATAAAAAATAAAAGGGCATTTGCAATTAGTGACAAATTATTCGCAGATTTAAAGATGTAAATAGAAAATACATAGATTAAAAAAAATGATAAAAACAAATTTGAGATAAAAAATTAGAAAAAAAATCATTAAAAATATTACTTAAATTCAAGTTGCAACTGGCATTTCCTGCATAGACAACGCCATCTGATGGAGTGTACCGGAGTGCATAATGGCTCGTGTGCAATCTCCAACTGATATATTTAGTTCGCTTTGCATGCTCTACCAAATTTTCTAAGTATTGAAGTCTTTGCTCCCCAATAGTGGGAGGATTAACATTTGGTACCTCCATCTGGGACTTCACCACAATTTTTACTTTGGACCATATGTTTTCTATGGGATTTAATTGTGGTGAGTAAGGCCCCAATCTTAGCAATGTAGCTGGCGACTCCGAAAACAGCTCTTCGAACTTGCTGTGGCATGGGGCATTGTCGCACACAACCACCAGTTCTGACAATTGGTTTCCCATTTCTTCCCACTGGGCAAATACCGTTCTTAGCCAGTCATTTGCGCACGGAACGAACCTCGATGTTTAGCCATTTTTATAAATCCACTACTTCCAATGGTCCCAATTAAATGTATGTTCGGCCCTCTGGAGGATGGAGTCATCTGAACCGCCATAGACCCAACTCTGGACCAACCTTGACTCCGGCGGCAGAAAATATTAAAATTGTTCTCATCAATGAATACAATCTGCTTTAATATTAGAAATGGTTTTACAATCACTTTATACCTGTAAAATAGTTATGATTTGTTGTACCTCCCAAACAAATAATCCGACCCTAAGTAAAATGCTAGTCCTTATAAATAAGAGTTTCGACTTTCATATGACGACTTTTGAATTTCAAATGGTGTCTTTCTAATTACAAATGACGAGTTTTGAATTTCAAACGATGAGTTTTGAATTTCAAATGATATTTTTTGAATTTGAATTGAAATTGTTTGAATTTCAAATGGAATTTTTGAATTTCAATTGATATTTTTTTAATTTCAAATGATGTCTTTTGAATTACATTTGAAAATGGTGTAGTAGGGGATAAAAATAGTACCAATCAAATGAGTCATGAAATTCGGGGTATACATTCCTCAGATTGCGTAGACACTTAAAATAAGCAGGTTTTTCGAAATTCGTACTTTTTGGGGTTAAAATGAAAAATGGGGATAAAAATAGTACCAACCAAATGACCGCAGCTAGAGTCATGAAATTCGGAGTATACATTCCTTTGACTGCGTAGACATGAAAAAGAAAAGGTTTTTTCCAAATTCGTACTTTCAAGGGATACAATGGATACGGAGGGATAAAAATGGTACCAACCAAACGGCTACACCTGGAATAATGAAATTCGGAGTATACATTAGAGCGTACCAGGTTACAAGTAAAAAAAAAAAGTTCGCCGTACACCTTCGAATATGAAGTATTATTGAAAGGTAGTTTCAAAAAATTTTTTTTTATTTTTTTATGCCGAACGTAGGGGTCGCGCTTTTACATTTTTCTATATAACTTCTGCATTTATAAACGGATTTTAAAGTGTGATACATCGATGTTTTTGTCCGATTTTTTTGTCTTTGAAGTCATTGAGCTCAAACATGATTCATGATTTTATGCGAGCTTTAATTTTCGATTATTAGAGTGGTACATTAGGGTAGTAGCAACTGAGAAATGATGGGTAAGTACCAGAAGGGGGTGCTTGAGCTCAATGACTTCAAAGACAAAAAAATCGGCCTCGTCGAGACAAAAACATCGATGTATCACACTTTAAAATCCGTTTATAAATACAAGTTATATAGAAAAATGTAAAAGCGCGACCCCTACGTTCGGCATAAAAAAATAAAATTTTTTTTTTGAAACTACCTTTCAATAATACTTCATATTCGAAGGTGTACGGCGAACTTTTTTTTTGAGGTACGCCCTAGTATACATTCCTCTGATTGCGTAGACACTTAAAATAAACAGATTTTTCGAAATTCGTACTTTTTGGGGTTAAAATGAAAAATGGGGATAAAAATAGTACCAATCAAATGACCGCAGCTAGAGTCATGAAATTCGGAGTATACATTCCTCTGACTGAAATTTTGTGTGTCTAACACAAAATATTTTTTTTTCCAAATTCGTAATTTTTCTTTTACGGCAAAAATTGGTTGAATCATGAAGATAGGTTATTTTGCACTATGTACGTCTGATAATGTATTTTCAAAATTTGTAATTAAAATAGAATGGAAATACAACCAACTGTAGCACCCACCCATCTACAAATATTTATGGTATTTAAGCTTTTTGAAAATATAAATATAGGAATATTTATTTTTTTATTTGAAATAAATAATGGTTTGAAATAATTAAAATATTACATTTATTTATAAAATTATTTTTTCAACATTTGTATTTGTTTTGGTTTGGCTATATTAAAAAAAATATATTTTCCTGTAATATTACTACACATCTACGAAAACCGACAACCATGTAACATACAGAAATGTTGCACATTATAGGTTGTAAAAACGTAAAAAAAACCAAATCATTTTAAAAAGTGATAAAGTTGACTTCTATTTTTGTCGCGTTACGCCACCGTCTTCAGTAGCTAATATTTTAGGACAATGTCATTGAATTGTTTTCGTCTTTTTAGTAATTATAGAGTTTCTTAAGTTGTACACACATATATACAGAATTAAAAATAATTATATTTTTTTCTTGTTTTTTACCTCCTTCAAACGTACGACTGCCACCGTATGTGATCCGGGAAATTACCATATATATTAAAATTGCTGCGGTCGCCCGCAAGAAATTACGATTGATTTGTTTAATGATGATCAGCAAAATATTTCATCGATCCTTAGAACACCTCTAAAAATCATGTTTTTCTCGTGTAATTTTTATTATGTTGCATTTTTGCAAAAATTTCCTGAATTAATAAATAGATTTTTTCTTGGTCGTATTTTTAGTGTGTTTAGGGTCATTTTTTGTGGTTTCTCAAAGTGACAACGAAAAACTCATATTTCATGGAAATATTTTGTAACAGGTGTCATGAAAAACAAATAAAGGGTGATATTTTAAAAGTTATAGGAAAGTTTTTCAAAAAAAAAAAACACATAAAATTCAGAAAAATGCATGAAATCTTTATTTGAATCGATAGGACGGTCCATATAATTTAATGTTTGAAGATTATTTCATGCAAATGTTGACCTCGACTGCGCCTCAAATGGTCCATCCGCTTAGTCCAATTTTGGCATTTCCACGTTTTTGAGTAACAGAGGCCCAATTGCTGCGAACGGCGACGAATCGATAATTGATGGTCATCATTAACACTGGCCGATACAACTGCGATATTTTCTTCAGTTCGCACTCTACGTAAGCGTGTTGGTGGTTTAATGTCCAACAATGTAAATTTGGTGCGAAATTTAGTCACAATAGCCCAATTAGCCGCTTCAGTGGGTCGATTAAAATGGAAACGCGCGATGAACTTTCTTAACAGAGCACGCATTTTGATAATGAAATTCAATAATTTGCAATTCATGGTTAAATTATAGACCAAACTGAAGATGTTTGACAGTGAAACAAAACACGAAACGTGCGTCAGCTGTTTAAACCAGTCTTGCCAAAATTAGTTAATAGCTAAAAAATCACTTTAGAAGGATTCGAATGAAGCCTAAATCATGAATAGCGGACGAAAAATTACGTCGCTGACTCCACTTTTGTGAAAATCGTTTAATATGTTTGTTCAGAACCAAAATGTTCAAAACCTTTTTACAAAGATGAGTACTGCGGCGACAATTTCCTTCTGATGTTCATCATTTAGCCATATTTCAAAAGGTATATTTATATTTAAAGTACTTTCAAGGGTGTATTAACTCGGAAAAAATTAGACAAAATGAAACACCAACAAATACATGGGAAACTCATGATTTTAAGGGGAGTTTTCAGGAGCGTTTAGCTCAGAGACGGCTTGATCTAGGAACGAAATATTTTGCAAATCATCGTCAAACAAGTTTTATTATTTTAAATATTTTAAATCAATGTTTTCTGCCGTAAATCGCGGAACACTAGAGATGCTGTAACAGACCACCGGGGATCCACGGAGCCGCAATTTACTACAATGTATAATATCTAAATCGGGTGAAAACTCTTGATTTGACCTATGGACGCCACAACACTATAGAAGATTTGACAGACAGGACATGCCCATAAAAGAGAACTCACACATTTTTGAGTGCACAGGCAGTAAAGTGAGATTAACTGATTAGAACAACGAATATGGAAGAGTCAGAGATGCAGAATTGAACTGAAATACCCGTAGATAGCTTGATCCCCAAGCATTCTCCACGTATAATATGCATATCGCAGGACTCAGTCATCTCCTCCACGTAAGATGTCTGTTAGTACATAGCTCGCAGCATGTGTCACTCCTCTGGCTGCCATCCACTTGATGCAATTTTTACTCCTTTCGTGCTGTGTTTGCTGTTTGTTTGTCCGTTGCTGCCCCCCGAAATGTGTTACGACGTGTTATGTTTGCTACACGTACACGTACGTACGTACGTACGGTGCGTCGTAGTCACCACTTGTGTTTGTAGCAATTAACCTAAATGTCATGTTGGGTGTTTCAGCTTTAAGGAATGAAAACGTGGTGTGTGTTGTTGTCTTTTTTTTCACTCTTCATTCTTTCTTTAAAAGAAACAAACAAACAAACACGCTGCTTGTAAAGGTATCTTTGCCTTTTTTGTTTGCTTCGTTGTTTGTTTTTTTAGAACATTTGCCCCTTAAACTTAGTCTTCTTCTTGGCGTTTCTCCTGAAGCAGAAAATTATTAAATTTTTGATGAAACTTCTCCTTTTTTTAGTGAATTTTAGTTTTTGCTGCGTGTGTTTGCTGTGTGCTTTCAAAAAATTAACTCATGCAGGCTCAATTAAAACTAATTGCTACACTTGTTGTAAGTGCTCGCTCGTTCGTTCGTTCGTTCGTCGCATACAAAACATGCAAGTGCTGGCTGGCTGGATGCAGCCATCTGAAGACTGCAGCAATAGTTGCACATCCCCGGAGGTAGTCATGTTAGCATGGGCTGTCAATTAGAGATACATTGTATGTGTACATTAGGCGGAGCCGTAAAACGTCAACGAAGATTATTATGGAGGAAAAATATAAACTAGTTAATAGCATTTCAGGAATTTTTCATTTAAAATAAAAGTCGGTTAAACCAACTAAAATATCTCACCCTCGGTTCCCAATTCCCATCACAATCAGGTATCGATTTGTAAAACAATTTATCAAACGGAACACCCTAATGCAATGCTCGAGTAGCTAATATACGGGTAAGAATTGAGTCGTTACATTTGAAGGTGGCATAAGTGCACTTTTTGTGGGCACATGTCACTGGGGGCATATGAATATGAGAATTCTAAAGGGTGATTTTTTAGCTATTATCTTTTTGGCAACACTGGTTTAAACAGCTGAAACAGCTGTCAAACATCTTCAGTTTGGTCACTAATTTAACCATGAATCGTCTTACAAATGAACAACGCTTGCAAATTATTGAATTTTATTATCAAAATGCGTGCTCTGTTAAGAAAGTTCAAGAAAGCCGAAGATCCACTTGTTTACCGAAAAATTGTGTTCAGCGACGAAGCTCATTTTTGGCTCAATGGGTACGTAAATAGGCAGAATTGTCGATTTTGGAGTGAATATCAGCCAGAAGCATTGCAAGAGCTAGCAATGCATCCAGAAAATGTCACAGTTTAGTGCGGTTTATGGGCTGGAGGCATCATTGGACCGTACTTCTTCAAAGATGATGCGAATCGTAACGTAACTGTGAATGATGAGCGTTACCGTGAGATGATATCCAACTTTTTTTTTTGCCCAAAATGCAAGAGCTTGACTTGCATGACATGTGGTTTCAACAAGACACAGGTGCCACATGCCACACAGCACGCGCAACAATGGACTTATTGAGAGGCGAGTTCGGTGAACATTTTATTTCACGTTCGGGACCGGTCAATTGGCCGCCTAGATCGTGCGATTTAACGCCTTTAGACTATTTTTTGTGGGGCTATGTTAAAGCATATGTCTATAAAGACAAGCCCGCTTCAATTGACGCATTGGACGACAACATTGAGGTATTTATTCGTGAGATAACGGCTGAAATGTAGGAAAGAGTATGCCAAAATTGGACTAAGCGAATGGACCATTTGAGGCGCAGTCAAGGTCAACATTTGCATGAAATAATCTTCAAACATTAAATTATATGAACCGTACTGTCGTGTTATGTGTTTTTTTTTTTTGAAAAACTTTCCTATAGCTTTTAAAAAATCACTCTATATATCTGTATAAAATTACCATTACTTCTCTTCCACAAGCGAACTTATACTATTTTCCAGAATGACGACTCCATTATTGCATGTTGAGAACTTTTGCACACTACCTGCAATTCAATTTAATTCAATTCGATTCAAATCAAATCGACTTGTGTGTCGTTTCATGTTTATATTACAAAATACCGAGGATTGCAGTGGAATATTGTGGGGCGGGGGATTAAAAGAGCAACTGTTTTTAATAATTTCATGTGGCACAGCGCACACAGTGGGCAATTTGAAAATAAAATGGAAAGAAATATGACATTAGCAAAATCAAAATGAAACATTGTAAGATGTAGTCTCTGACAGAATTTCGGAAGAAAGCAGAATGAAACAAGTAAAAACGGCGTTAAGATCGGCCGAGCCGAACTTTATATACCCTCCTCCATGGATCGCAGTCCACAGAGGTTGTCGGTTTTCGTAGAAGTGCAGTAATATTACAGGAAAATATAAATTTTTTAATATAGCCAAACCAAAACAAATACAAATATTGAAAAGTTAATTTTATAAATAAATATAATATTTTAATTATTTCAAACCACGCTAATAAGGCAAGGCTACCAATACGTCAATTCAAAAAATAAATGTTCTTATATTTGTATTTTCAAAATGCTTAAATACCATAAATATTGGTAGATAGTGGATGCTACAGTTGGTTGTATTTCCATTCTATTTTAATTCCAAAAGTACACATTTTGAAAATCCATTATCAGACGTACATAGTGCAAAATAACATAACTTCATGATTCAACCAATTTTTTCCGTAAAAGAAAAAAGTACGAATTTGGAAAAAAAAACTTTTTATTTTGCGTGTCTATGCAGTCAGAGGAATGTATACACCGAATTCCATGATTCCAGCTGCGTCCATTTGGTTGGTACCATTTTTACCCCCTTGACGTTTCTACGCAATTAGAATTTCATCATTCTAGCTGTAGTCGTTTAGTTGGTACTATTTTTATCCCTCTGTACCATTGTATCCCTTGAAAGTGCTAATTTCGAAAAATTCGTCTATTTTCCGTGTCTACGCAGTCGGAGGAATGTATACTCCGAATTTCATGACTCTAGCTGCGGTCATTTGATTGGTACTATTTTTATCCCCTTTTTTCATTTTAACCCCAAAAAGTACGAATTTGGAAACATCAGTTTATTTTCCGTGTCTACGCACTCAGAGGAATGTATACTCCGTATTTCATGACTCTAGCTGCGGTCATTTGATTGGTACTATTTTTATCCCCTTTTTTCATTTTAACCCCAAAATGTACGAATTTTGAAAAATCGGTGTATTTTACTTATCTATGCAATCAGAGGAATGTATACACTGAATTTCATTATTCTAGGTACAGCCGTTTGATTGGTACCATTTTTATCGCTCTATTCCTATTTTACCCCTTAAAAATACGAATTTGGAAAAAATACTTTTATATAGGGTGTTTTTTTTTTGGGGTATAGAACTTTAAGTTGGCATCACTTTTTTAACTGGCGGCCATTTTGTCAGCTGTCAAGTGATTAATATTTAGTGGTTTGCCATTTCATCATGAACAGGTTGACAAAAGAACAACGCTTGCAAATCGTGCAAATTTATTTCGAAAGTAATGGTTCAGTTCGCGAAGTTCACCGCAAGCTCCGTCCATTTTATGGTCGACATAATCGTCCATCAGAGCAATTAATTCGATGAGCGCATAATTTCGCGGAATGGACTTGTCAATTGGCCACCAAGATCGTGTGATTTGACACCATTGGATTATTTTCTTTGGGGATATGTGAAGTCGCTCGTCTACGCCAACAAACCAGAAACGTTAGGGGACTTGGAAGCCAACATTCGTGGCGTGGTTGAAAATTGGACCTGTAGAATTGGCTATATTCGAGCCAGCCGCGGCGGCCACATGCCCGAAATCATATTTAAACATTAATGGCATAAAATTATCCTTCCAATAAAGCCAAATTGATGGACATTAAAACGATCTTCTTATGTTTTATTTCAATTCGAATTTCTATACCTCAATAAAAAACACCCTATATTATGTATCTACTCAATTAGAGGAATGTACACACCGAATTTCGTGTTTCTAGCTGTTGTCGTTTAATACGTACCTTTGTATCCCTTTTTTGCCCCATTTCACCCCCTACAAATAAGAATCACTTTATGGTGGACGTTTTTGCTATAAGGGGAATGCGCATACCAAATATCAAGCAAATATAAATAGACATATTCAAAAAAACATGCTAAAATACGCTAAAATATTAGGGACGATTATGCGTATTTTTAGTCCTTGTGAGGGAAAATGTTTTCCCTTTGGGCCGATTTCGCCCCATTTCAACCCCAACCGATCTACGACTATAAGACGCATTTATGGAAAATTTGAACGTTCTAGCTCCATTCGTTTAGATGCTAGCGTGCTTTCAACAGACGGACAGACGGACGGACGGACGGACATGGCTAGATCGTCTTAGAATTTTATGACGATCAAGGGTCTATATAGGGTCTCAGGTCGATATTTCAAGGTGTTACAAACGGAATGACAAAGTTAGTATACCCCCATCCTGGAGGTGGAGGGTATAAAAAAGGGTGGTTAAATTTTAAGGCCCGATGTTGATTTTGAATAAAACACAAATTATTGTCATTTCTTTTTATTACGATAATATTGGTATGGTTCAATTATGTATGGAACAAAATATCGGCCAAATGGCAGCCGCGACCATCGGACCATTGGTCCAAACTTTCGATGACGCTGAGGCATAATTCAGGTTCTTGAATTTACACACTTTTTAAAACAATTTTTAACCATTTTTCAACTTAGGCAATGCTTATGCACATTTGGTAACCGTATTTTGTTTGGTAACCGTACCACAATTTGAAACGACGATTGGTTATGACATATATTTCATAATCAATTGACAATTGACCGCAGATTTTCTGCAATTTGGAACGACGAAGGACAAATATGTTATAGGTTATTACATATATTTCATAATCTCTTAAGAAATTTTTATTTAATACACTAAGTTTCACTAATTTAACAATTTTATTTTATAAAGTCTATTTTAGTCTATGAAAAAATGTATGAAACAATTAATTTTATTTATGCATTTTTCATATATATGTTAAGAAACAAGTAAAAGCGGCGTTATGTTCGGTCGGGCCGAACTTTAAAATACCCCCCACCATGGATTGCATTCCACAGAGGCAGGAAAATATATTTTTTTTATTATAGCCAAACCAAAACAAACAAGAATATTGCAAAAAATAATTTTATAAATAAATATAATATTTTTATTATTTCAAACAACGCTTATAAGGCAAGGCTGCCAATATATATATACACTTCAAAATAAAAGTTGTGGATGTTCCCGACTAAAATGAAAGATTGGTTTGTTTTATGTATTCTCCCAAAATATTTCGCTTTGATCAGTGTCCGTTCGTGAGCTGGACGCGTTCAACATATATCAAACATCTATATATTATATAGACATATATTCAACATCTATAAATCAGGTTTTTCTTGAATAAAATCCACGTTGAGAATGGTATTTAAATAAAAACCTGCTAGAAATTAAAATCTGGTCCGAGCCTTATCAAACCATATCAAAAACTTGCATTTTAACGCAGAATAGAGGGTGGAATTTCATCATTATACCCTACACCACTTCGTGGACTAGGGTATTATAAGTTAGTTTCGCGCCAAAAGTTTGTAACACCAAGAAATACCCGAGCTAGACCCACCTTTAAGTATGCCGATCGGCTTAGAATCACCAGCTGAGTCGATTTAACGATGTCTGCCTGTCCGTCCGTCCGTTCGTCCGTCTGCTGTCCATCTAAGCTTGTTCGCACTCTACAGGTCGCAATTGTTGTCCGATTGTCATGAAACTTGGCAGCAGTTATTTTTTCTGGTCAAGGACCATCGGTATTGAAATTGGAGGAAATCGGTTCAGATTTAGATATAGCCCCCATACAAATGTGGCTCCCGATTTGACTTTTGCCGCCCTATAAAGCATATATAGTACCCGATTTTCTTCAAATTTGGCTTAACACCTTATCATCAAACTAGAAATACCTGTGGCGAAAACGGGTTAGATCGGTTCAGATTTAGATATAGCCCCCATACAAATGTCGCTCCCTATTTCACTTTTTACGCTTTAGAAACCACATACATCTTAAAATCCAACTAGAAACACCTATGCAGAAATTGGGTAAGATCGGTTCAGATTTAGATATAGCCTCCATACAAATGTAGCTCCCGATTTGACTTTTTCCGCTTTAAAAACCACATCTTGTACACGATTTTCTTTAAAATTGACACAACGTTTTATAATCGAACTAGAAACACCTATGCTGAAAGTGGGTAAGATCGGTTCAGTTTTAGATATAGCCTCCATACAAATGTCGCTCCCGATTTGACTTTTTCCGCTCTGAAATCCACATATTGTACCCGATTTTCTTTAAATTTGACACAACATCTTATAATCCAACTAGAAACACCTGTGCAGAAATTGGGTAAGATCGGTTCATTTTTTCGATTTTCTTTAAATTTGACACAACATCTTATAATCCAACTAGAAACACCTGTGCAGAAATTGAGTAAGATCGGTTCAGATTTAGATATAGCCCCCATACAAATGTCACTCCTGATTTGACTTTGTCTGCTCTAAAATCCACATATTGTGGGTAAGATCGGTTCAGATTTAGATATAGCCCTCATACAAATGTTGCTCCCTAATGTTTAACCGATTTTGGCCAGAGGCTCTGGTCAGTCGCTGCAAGAACTAGCTATAATGGTCTTAGTCACCCAGGCTCAATCCCTGGACCAAAATTATAATATAAATTTACTTTGTATTGTAATTCATAATAAATAAAAATAAATAAATATTTCATCTATAAACTTACATGGTGAATGCGGGTCACATCGTTCCAGGTTTAAATATACCCTCACACAAATGTCCTTACAGATTTAACATTTTTTGTCAAACACACGATTTCAATTTTTTACCGAATTGAATTGTAATGTGATAGAATGTCCGTCCTTCTTTAGCCTTTCCTTACTTGTTTGGGAGATGCCCATATGTCCATACTTTGGTACAGCCCAAATGGTGTCCCATTCTGATCTAAAGGGTGATTTTTTAAGAGCTTGATAACTTTTTTTTTAAAAAAAACGCATAAAATTTGCAAAATCTCATCGGTTCTTTATTTGAAACGTTAGATTGGTCCATGACATTTACTTTTTGAAGATAATTTCATTTAAATGTTGACCGCGGCTGCGTCTTAGGTGGTCCATCCGCTTAGTCCAATTTTGGCATTTCCACGTTTTTGAGTAACAGAGACCCAATTGGTGCGAACGGCGACGAATCGAAAATTGGTGGTCATCATTAACACTGGCCGATACAGCTGCGATATTTTCTTCAGTTCGCACTCTACGTAAGCGTGTTGGTGGTTTAATGTCCAACAATGTAAATTTGGTGCGAAATTTAGTCACAATAGCCCGAATAGCCGCTTCAGTGGGTCGATTAAACTGACCATAAAATGGAAGCGCGCAATGAACTTTCTTAACAGAGCACGCATTTTGATAATAAAATTCAATAATTTGCAAGCGTTGTTCGTTTGTAAGACGATTCATGATGAAATGTCAAAGCATACTGAGCATCTTTCTCTTTGACACCATGTCTGAAATCCCACGTGATCTGTCAAATACTAATGCATGAAAATCCTAACCTCAAAAAAATCACTCTTTACAACAGCTCTAGAAACTACATCTTACATCGTATCTTCATCAAATTTTGCAGATCATGATATTTTTCAACTAGGAATACCTACCGTGAATGAGAAATATATAGGCCCATGTTTTGGACCAGGCCCAAAATGTAGTTATAGGCCCCCTTTTGAAATGTCGGTCCGATTCATCCTATTACTACTGTATAATTTGTATTTGTCTGTACAATATACGTTAAAAATGACTAAAGATGAATTTATGGTAACTGTATAATTTATATGAACTACATAAAATTGCTCCCATGAAATAACTGGGTTTAGTAATCAAAGCGAGGTACATACGCAGGGAGTGGTGTAGGGTATTATATAGTCGGCCCCGCCCGACTTTAGCCTTTCCTTACTTGTTTTTGTGCAATTTTTGTTGCATTTTTTATAAAAGCCGCAATAACTTCTACATTTGTAGTTCGATTTATGTTTCTAGGGGCTCGTTGGAGAGGTCTTGATAACCAATTGCAATTTAAGGGCCGAAATTTTTTTTCTTACAGTTGGTTCTCAGTGAGTTAAATGTATTGTAAAAACTGAAAAATGGGGTTATTTGCATCGTAAACACATTCTAGTCTTACAAAAAGCTAATTTTTGAAAAAAAAAAGCATTTGAAATTTTGGTCTTTCAATGCATAAATTGGGAGGAAAACTTCACATAAGATGTTACAATAAAACCGTGCGACATTATTTGCCTCCCAAGAAGTGAAACTATAGGTCATTAATAGGAAAACTCATACTCAGTTTTTTATTTCGTGGACGTTTGTCTTTTTGACAGGACTTTTAATTTCCAAAGGATGTAAATGTTTCAATAATTTAGTTTCGTACTTTTGCGTTTCATACAATGACGATATGGGTATCAAATGAAAGAAAAGAACATCTACTAAATATACTTTAAATTTCATGCGGGGTATCTAAGTCAATTTAACATTAACAACCATTTCAATTTATCCCCTTTTAAAAAGCTTATGTAGATTATTCATGTTTTAATTTGTTTTAATGATTGAATTTCTTTCCCAAAATTGGCTTTATATAAGACTAGAATGTGTTTACGATGCAAATAACCACATATTTCAGGTTTTACTTCACATTTACCCCCTGAGTATTAACAGTATGAAAAAATTTGCGTCTCTTAATGGGTTAGAAAATTCTAAAAATTGCAAATGGTTATCAAGACCACTCCAACGAGCCCCTAAAAACATAAATCGAACTACAAATGTGGAAGTTATTGCGGTTTGTATAAAAAATTCATCAAAAATTGCCCTAAAATAGTATAAATCTGTCCTTTATACTGGGTCATATTGCAAGTTTTTAATATGGTTTGATAAGGCTCGGGTCGGATTTTAATTTCTAGCGTTTTTTTTTTTCTCAATATCATTATCATCGTGAATTCTTTTTAAGAAAAGCGTGATATATGGAGGTTATTTTCAACGCGTCCAGCTCACTAACGGACACTGATAAAAGCGAAATATTTTGGGAGAACACATACAACAAACCAATCTTTCATTTTAGTCGGGAACATCAACAACATTTTTTCCTTCCTCACAAAAGAAACCACTCTAATATACACTATATATATCGAAATAATATTTCAAGTCAATTCAAAAATAAATATTCTTATATTTATATTCTCAAAAAAGCTTAAATACCATCAATATTGGTAGATAGTGGGTGCTAAAGTTGGCTGTATTTCCATTCTATTTTAATCACACGTACGTAGTGCAAAATATCCTAACTTCATGATTCAACCAATTTTTGCCGTTAAAGTAAAAAAGTAGGAATTTGGAAAAATCGTTTACTTTGCGAGTCTATGGAGTCAGGTGAGTGAATACAACGAAATACATGATTCTAGCTGTGGCCATTTTGTTGGTATCATTTTTACCCCCTTTTTCCTATTTTACCCCTTAAGAGTACGACTTTCTAAAATCTCTTTATTTTACGTGTCTACGCAATTAGAGGTATGTACACACCGAATTTCTTCATTCTAGCTGTAGTCGTTTAGCTGGTACTATTTTTATCCCTCTGTACCCATTGTTTCCCTTGAAAGTACGAATTAAATAAAAAACAAACTTTTATTTTTCGTGTCTACTCAGTCAGAGCAATGTATATTCCGAATTTCATAACTCTAGATGGCGGTCATTTGGTTGGTACTATTTTTATCCCCTTTTTCCATTTTAACTCCAAAAAGTACGAATTTCGAAAAATCCGTTTATTTTACATGTCTACACAATCAGAGGAATGTATTAAAGACCGAATTTCGAGTTTCTAGCTGTTGTCGTTTAATATGTACCATTTTTATCCCTTTTTTGCCCCATTTCACCCCCTACAAATAAGAATCACTTTATGGTGCACGTTTTTGCTATAAGGGGAATGCACATACCAAATATCAAGCAAATATAAACAGAAATATTGAAAAAACCTGAAAAAATATTAGGGATTATTATGGGTATTTTTAGTGCTTGTGAGGGAAAATTTTTTCCCTTTGGGCCGATTTCGCCCCATTTCAATCTCAACCGACTATAAGACGCATTTATGGAAAATTTTGGACGTCCCAACTCCTTTCGTTTAGATGCTAGCGTGCTTTCAACAGACGGACGGGTGTACATTAGAGCGTACCAGGTTACAAGTAAAAAAAAAAAGTTCGCCGTACACCTTCGAATATGAAGTATTATTGAAAGGTAGTTTCAAAAAATTTTTTTTTATTTTTTTATGCCGAACGTAGGGGTCGCGCTTTTACATTTTTCTATATAACTTCTGCATTTATAAACGGATTTTAAAGTGTGATACATCGATGTTTTTGTCCGATTTTTTTGTCTTTGAAGTCATTGAGCTCAAACATGATTCATGATTTTATGCGAGCTTTAATTTTCGATTATTAGAGTGGTACATTAGGGTAGTAGCAACTGAGAAATGATGGGTAAGTACCAGAAGGGGGTGCTTGAGCTCAATGACTTCAAAGACAAAAAAATCGGCCTCGTCGAGACAAAAACATCGATGTATCACACTTTAAAATCCGTTTATAAATACAAGTTATATAGAAAAATGTAAAAGCGCGACCCCTACGTTCGGCATAAAAAAATAAAATTTTTTTTTTTGAAACTACCTTTCAATAATACTTCATATTCGAAGGTGTACGGCGAACTTTTTTTTTGAGGTACGCCCTAGTGTACATGGCTAGATCGTCTTAGAAGGTCGATATTTCAAGGTCTTACAAACGGAATGACAAAGTTAGTATACACCCATTCTAGAGGTGGAGGGTATAAAAATGCAGTAAATTTTTAAAAAGGCTTTTATGAAATCGTTTCATAAATAATATGAAGGAAAATTCTTTCAGTGTAGCTGCTATACTTTGGTTGTTACCATTTTTGTCCCGTTTTTACCCTTAAAAGTACAAATTTCGAAAAATCACTTTTTTGCGAGTTTACATTGTCAGAGGAATGTACATACCGAATTTCACGACTATAGCTGCAATACTTAAATTAGTACCATTTTTATCCCATTTTGTACCCTCACTCTACAGAGTAGGAGGGTATATATCATTTTGAAGCTGTTTGAGCAATGTCCGTCCGTCCGCCTGTGTGGCTGGTGTACACGATAACTCTCGAAAAGAGTTAAGGAATCGATTTAAACTTTGCACATGATAATATTTATCCCAAACTTAGTTTAAGTTCGAAGATGGGCGAAATTGCCACGCCCCTACTGTTACCTCCCGCACAAATGTCACACAGTCCTATGCTAGATTAAAACCCATGTATGTAACATCCACACGGATATTCGGAATAAGCTATATATTGGCATTTTGACGGGTATTGCCCCGTCCCTTCTAGTACCTCCCACACAAATCACCCTAACCAACGTAAAATTAAAGCTGTTATAACTTCTTTACGGATGATCGGAATACTCAGAAATTTGATATTTGGCAATGCTTTTATAGAAGATACATTCACATGCAATATGGGCGATATTACCACACCCTTTCTGGTACCTCCCACACAAAGTCGCATAAACTTTGGTTACAATAAAACCGATATAACATCCATACGGGTAGTCAAAATCATTTCCAATTCGATATTTGAAAATGCTTTCATAATCACTTTAAACATAAAAAATATTTACGCTGTA
Organism: Polietes domitor; assembly: GCA_947397865.1. Taxonomy (NCBI): domain Eukaryota; kingdom Metazoa; phylum Arthropoda; class Insecta; order Diptera; family Muscidae; genus Polietes; species Polietes domitor. The sequence goes on from OX377618.1 coordinate 134,806,694, forward strand.
GCCACGCCCCTTCTTGTACCTCCCACACAATTGTCTCTATCCTAGGTAAAATTAAATGCTTTATAACTCTTAAACCGGTGCCTGAAGTCCATTAAGATTTCATATTTGATCATGTTTTTACTTAATTAACAAATGTGGAAGCTGGGTCCAATTGGCTCAAACTTGTAGTACCTCCCACAAGCCTGGCGCAAGCTCAGTTTTCCTAGGATTAATGCCCAGGCCACTGTCTCTAGCCCAATCAGATAATATCTTCAGTGCTCCTTGCAACAGATCGCTGATTGTTGGTAGAAATTTTCCACCTACCAATATAACAATGTCATCTGTAACTACTTTGTTACCCTCATCAGAAAGGGATCTGTGGATATTGTTGACAGCAAGAAGCCACAGAAGAGGAGATAAAACTCCCCCCTGTGGCGTTCCCCTGGTCACCAATTTCCTTATAGTTCCAGCTCGCAAGGTTGAATTTATGACTCGATGTCGTAGCATTGAGTCAATCCAGTCAGTCAGGAAGTTTGGAACATGTAGATCCCTTAATGAATTAATAATTGCGTTGGCCTCAATGTTATTGGATGCTCCTTCTATGTCTAGAAACGCTGCAAGAGTGTAATCCTTACTTTCCAGGTTCCTCTCTATGTAACCAACGACCTCATGAAGAGCGCTCTCGGTAGATTTGCCTTTGAGATAGGCATGCTGAGCGTCGCTTATGAGATTGTTGTCTATGCTTCCTCTTAGATAAATGTCTAAGATTCGTTCCATTGTCTTAAGGAGGAAGGATGACACGACTGATTGGTCTAAAATCCTTGGTGGATGAATGACTTGGTTTGCCTGCTTTGGGTATGAAGACTACCCGCACCTCCCTCCAGCTCGTTGGTATAAATTTTAGGCGCAGACATGCTTTGAACACACGGACTAGATGTGAAGCAATTACATCTGTTGTATGTTGTAGCATGGCTGGGAATACACCATCCATTCTCGGAGATTTATAGGCTTGGAATGTATCAATTGCCCATTTGAATTTATCTTCACTGACTATGTTATCTATGATAGCTTCATCAAAAAGGGAAGAATTGGATGCTGTGGTCATGTTGTAACTTCTGATGAAGTTACTATTGCTACCTATGCAGACGATACTGCTATATTAGCCACCAGTGATTCTCACATTGAAGCTTCAAATATCATACAAAGACAACTGGATTTAACAGAAAAATGGTTTAATAATTGGAATATTAAAGTAAACGCTGAAAAATCAACGCTTTGTCACATTTAGTCTGAGAACAGAAGACTGCCCTTCTCCGAAATGGTGTCACAATTCCTTCCTCTAATAGCGTGAAATATCTTGGCCTTCACATTGACAGACGGCTAAATTGGAAGAAGCATATCGAGTCTAAAAGGAAACAGTTAGATACCAAGACTAAGAAGATGTATTGGTTACTAGGACCAAAATCTCAACTAAATTTGAATAACAAAGTGATTCTCTATAAAACCGTTCTAAAGCCAGTTTGGACTTATGGGATCCAACTGTGGGGGCCAGCAAGCAATTCGAATGTTGAAATATTACCCAAAATATCAATCGAAAACCTAAGACTGATCACTGACGCTCCTTGGTTTGTTAAAAATAACGACCTCGGTATCCCGAAAGTGATAGATGAAGTGTAAAACGTTTTAGCACTAATTACTTAACTAGATTAAGCGCTCATCCTAATACTTTTGCTATAAAATTATTAGATGATAGTGAAGAAATTAGAAGACTGAAAAGACATCATATTTTAGATCTACCTTTCATATAGAAACATAACCTATTTTATTTTAAATTTTAATGTTTACTAAAAAGTCCGATGAGAAGTCCTAAATGAAATATGGGCATTTCCATGATGTCGAATGTGACCATCGTACACATTTAAAGTGACAAAAAAGTCAAAATATAACGGGTTTTTATTTTGACCATATGCTTAACTTATAGCTCTTAATTAACTGTATAATTGGTGCTAATGTGGATTTTGGGTAATTTTTCGTTTTCAAGATAATCTAAAAAAACCAAGGCATTCGCACGTGACTAAAACAGAAGTCGTTTTCGCTACCAACAATTCAAACGCCAATTTCAGCGAAACCTGTGGCAATATTTCAATGTGACCTATTTTAGAACGTTGTATACAGATGTCTCTTAAAAATGGCTTTGATTTTATCCGAAAATTATTAATACTTTTTTTTGTAATTTAATTTTAAGCCCGGTCGAACGTGACATTTGTTTTCATCATGGTATTTATGTTGTTTCAGTTGCAATTTTTACGAAATTATAGATAATATATATTTTTTGTAATCCACAGAAGTATTCAATGTATTCATTCTCAAAAAATAACAGCAAAAAAGAAAATTTTGTGTTTCAATTTATTATTTTGAAATTTTAGCCGATCTTCTTTTAACTTTCTCACCGCTGTTTTCAGCTCTCTTTACTTTTTTCGCCTCCTTTTTTGCTAATAAATAAATTACAAAAATATTTTTTTACAAAAATAAATTATTGAAGTAAGATTTTTTTAATTTTCACACTTAAGATGTCGCACGTGACCAACTTTAATGAAGGACCAAGGTCACAAATTTTCTCATTTTCCAGTAATGTTTATTTTTATTTAAATTGTATAAAAATCTCTGTTTGTACTCAAAATGTTATGATCTTTCTGCATGTACTTTGGACACAGTAGCAACAAATGTTGTTTTTCCATGTCGAACGTGACATCGAAATATGTGATAATGCAAAGCCAAAAGACACAGTTAATAGCAGTTGTATAACTTCGTATACTTTCTTTTCTGAATCTATGTACTCCCTGAAAGAAAGTGTAATGTCTCTATTTAAGAACTTTTATCGAAACAAAATATGCAAGAGAAATATTCAGAGGAGTAAAGTTGCACTCGCTCGACTTTGCATTCAAATATCTCAAGATAGGATATGAATTAAAGTAAAATTTGTTTACATAAGTTAAATTTGATTATTTCTCTATGCAAATATAATAAAACAAAGCGTTTACAAGAACTTTCAATTTTTTGGTCTTGGTGGACCTTTCTGCGGAAATGCCCATATGTATATACAGTTGAACTTCGATTAACCGTGACTCTATTAACCGTGAACCGTGAGTGGTTGATTTCATATTCATAAAAAACAAAGATCGGATTTTAAAATTTTGCTCCGATACTGATTCAATGCTTGGCCTTAAACACAGATATACACTAAAAACATCCGAAAATCCAAAAGTTGATTTCGCAACATATGAATGGTTTCGGCAAGAAAGATTTAAGGGGACTCCAATTTCAGGTAAGTTAACTGAAATCGAGATATTGTATGAACTTAAACTGAAATTTGCTTCTGAACTTCAGGCGAAATGATTGTCGAAAAGGCAAAAATGTTCCATTTGAAGTTAAACATGAAGTCAGAGTGCACTTATTCATTTGGTTGGTTGGATAAATTCAAAAAACGTCACGGAATCCGTCGACTGAAATCTACGGGAGAAAAGGAGTGTGCTGATTATGAGTCTGCTACGATGTTTGTGGACGACTTGGAACAACTTACAATAGAGGCAATAGAGGCTAGTAGTATTTTGTTAGGTTTTTTAGAAAACTTTAATTGTCCAAGTATTTCAGAACCAGATAAAATGCTAATATATCGCATACAAACTCATTTGTTGGAAGAACAATCAAAAGCTAAAAGACTTCCATAAAAGATTTTTTTAAATAAATATATGTATTCCTAGAGATATGATAAGTTATTTATAGACGCAGATTTACATGTTTTTGTCAAAAATAAATAAAAATAATAAAATTTATACATGTAAAATTTTACCTCTTTTAACCGTGATTTTCGGTTATCCGTGATTAGCCCGGTCCCGAGCATCACGGTTAATCGAAGTTCAACTGTATTTGTTGAATTCATTGGAGTTTAACAATTCAGTTATTTTTAATCTGCTACTAGATTTGCTTGCAAATAAAAAATTATAGAAAAAAATGTAGGCCACTAAAATCCATCAGAAAATGTCATAAGCACACAGCCCGCCCTTCCATAAAATGGCTGCGCGACACACTAGCGATATTATTAATTTAATATGACATGATACAAGTTTATTACATGTTTTTTTTTTTTTTTTTTGCTCTGGCTTAAATTCTTGTAACTTTCACTGCCCGCCCAACACAAATGTTTTGAAATTCCCGCACTACTGCAGGGGCGGGGACTGGCACCTTGTACTGTATGACATGGCATGGGAGATCCTTTAGAGTGTTGCTGTTCTTTTTTTTAATTGCTATATAATATACAATTTCACACTTAACACCTCGATAGGTTTTTAATAACCAATAAAGGCAAACAGCAACAACAGCAAAATTAATTACATCCTTTGGGAGGAGCAAAACGAAAAACGAAAAACGACCAAACAAACAAAATGAAACAACAGAATGTGAGAGTAAAAGGCCGAGGACAATGGCTTTAATATATGGAGGATAATGTAGTACACATGTAAAGCATAAAATATTGTAACGTAAAACCGTAGTGGCTCTGCCTAAACGTGGCTAAAAAAAGAATCTTTAAAAAACTACGAACCCTGAACAAAAAAAAAGAGAGGGGCCGAACAAACAACAGAAAACACTTTCGACACCTTCGACACAGTATCAATTGTGCTTAAAAGTGGAAAGGAATTAAATTACAACGCAAGCGGCAGGGGGCAGGCGGGCGGGCGGGCAAGGGACAGCGGAGCAGCATCGCCCCCTCAGCACTCATCCCACATAAGCATAACGTTGAGCGTTTGCTCCCTTCTACTTTTTGCCACGTTGTGAAGAGAAAACAAGTCCTTTTTGGCTCTGCCAAGAACAAGAGGAAAAAACAACAACAACAGCAACAACATCTAAAAAAGTCCAAACCAAGTGTATGCTTTGAGCCTTTTTCCCTTCGTACGACGAGTATGAATGCATTTAGAAAATGTAAATCGTGCTCCTCATGTTTTTCTGTGAGTGTGAGTGTGTGTGTGTGCCCCTGCCTGTCTGTCTGTCCTTAATGGCGGTTTCCGGTTGCATCCACACACACACACATGCCCATTTTGAAAACAGACGCCAACATTTGTGTTGGTGCGGGGTTTACTTTTAATTTCTGTTTTGTTTTACACGTCAAGAGTTAAACGCAGGAGCAACGCAAAAAAGGAGCTTAAGGACGTCTAAAGTAAAAGTATTCCTCCATCATGATGATGATGATGATGAGTACAACAAACCATAACCGCGATGATGAGGACGATGATAATGTTTGGCGGCGCGGCATTGGCGATGGTGTTCCGGTCGGTACTCGCACTGCTTGGCACCAACTGTACGCATTCACTGCACTGTACCATGGGCTGCGCGCCTCCTACCGCTCATCGAAAGAACAAAACTCGTCTACTCCAAAGCACAGTGGTTAGGAATGTACTTCAGTCACACAAATCTAAAATTATCTAATCATTACATGTCATTACCTCCAAAAAAAGGATGATCTGTCTAAGCTTGAGGACATTATTGCCAAGTACCGGAGGAAGTGAAGCTAAATCCTAAATACAAAACTTCTTAAGAAACCCATGCTGCAGCCAAAATCCAACGTCCAAACTCATCATAACGCAACAAAAATGTTGTCAAAGCATCATGTAAAGGGTGATTTTTTAGCAAATATCTTTTTGGCAACACCGGTTGAAACAGCTGACGCACGTTTCGTGTTTTGTTTCACTGTCAAACATCTTCAGTTTGGTCTATAATTTAACCATGAATCTTATGAGTCTTACAAACGAACAACGCTTGCATATTATTGAATTTTATTATCAAAATGCCTGCTCTGTTAAGAAAGTTCAAGAAAGCCAAAGATCCACTTTTTTTTACCGAAAAATTGTGTTCAGCGACGAAGCTCATTTTTGGCTCAATGGGTACGTAAATAGGCAGAATTGTCGATTTTGGAGTGAATATCAGCCAGAAGCATTGCAAGAGCTACCAATGCATCCAGAAGATGTCACAGTTTGGTGCGATTTATGGGCTGGTGGCATCATTGGACCGTACTTCTTCAAAGATGATGCGAATCGTAAAGTAACTGTGAATGATGAGCGTTACCGTGAGATGATATCCAACTTTTTTTTTTTGCCCAAAATGCAAGAGCTTGACTTGCATGACATGTGGTTTCAACAAGACACAGGTGCCACATGCCACACAGCACGCGCAACAATGGACTTATTGAGAGGCGAGTTCGGTGAACATTTTATTTCACGTTCGGGACCGGTCAATTGGCCGCCTAGATCGTGCGATTTAACGTCTTTAGACTATTTTTGTGGGGCTATGTTAAAGCTCATGTCTATACAGACAAGCCCGCTTCAACTGACGCATTGGAAGACAACATTGAATCATTTATTCGTGAGACTAAACGGATGGAACATTTGAGGCGCTGTCAAGGTCAACATTTGCATGAAATAATCTTCAAACATTAAATTATAAGGACCTTACTATCGATTCAAATAAAGATTTCATGCATTTTCCTGAATTTTATGTGTTTTTATACCCTACACCACTTTGTGGACTAGGGTATTATAAGTTAGTTTCGCGCCAAATGTTTGTAACACCAAGAAATAATCGAGGTAGACCCACCTTTAAGTATACGGATCGGCTTAGAATCACCAGCTGAGTCGATTTAACGATGTCTGTCTGTCCGTCCGTTCGTCCGTCCGTCCGTATGCTGTCCATCTAAGCTTGTTCGCACTCTACAGATCGCAATTGTGGTCCGATTGTCATGAAACTTGGCAGCAGTTATTTTTTCTGGCCAAGGACCATCAAATTGGTGGAAATCGGTTCAGATTTAGATATAGCCCCCATACAAATGTCGCTCCCGATTTGACTTTTTTTCGCTTTAAAATCCACATATTGTACCCGATTTTCTTTAAATTTGGCACAACATCTTATAATCCAACTAGAAACACTTGTGCAGAAATTGGGTAAGATCGGTTCAGATTTAGATATAGCCCCCATACAAATGTCACTCCCGATTTGACTTTTTCTGCTCTAAAATCCACATATTGTGGGTAAGATCGGTTCAGATTTAGATATAGCCCTCATACAAATGTTGCTCCCAAATGTTTAACCGGTTTTGGCCAGAGGCTCTGGTCAGTCGCTGCAAGAACTAGCTATAATGGTCTTAGTCACCCAGGCTCAATCCCTGGACCAAAATTGTAATATAAATTTACTTTGTATTGTAATTCATAATAAATAAAATAAAAATAAATAAATATTTCATCTATAAACTTACATGGTGAATGCGGGTCACATCGTTCCAGGTTTAAATATACCCTCACACAAATGTCCTTTCAGATTTAACATTTTTTGTCAAACACATACATTTACAGGATGCAAAAATCCTTCCCGATTTCACTTTTTCACCGAATTGAATTGTAATGAGATAGAAAGTCCGTCCTTCTTTAGCCTTTCCTTACTTGTTTGGGAGATGCCCATATGTCCATACTTTGGTATAGCCCAAATGGTGCCCAATTCTGATCTACAACAGCTCTAGAAACTACATCTTACATCGGATCTTCATCAATTTTTGCAGATCATGATATTTTTCAACTGGGAATACCTACCGTGAATGAGAAATATATAGGCCCATGTTTTGGACCAGGCCCAAAATGTTGTTATAGGCCCCCTCTCTACCATAATATTAACCATATTCGTTAAATAAATTTATAGTAACTGTATAACTTATATGAACTACATAAAATTGCTCCCATGAAATAACTGGGTTTAGTAATCAAAGCGTGGTGCATACGTAGGGAGTGGTGTAGGGTATTATATAGTCGACCCCGCCCGACTTTAGCCTTTCCTTATTTTTTTTTTAACTTTCCTATAGCTTTTAAAAAATCACCGTTTACAACATTTTCTAATGTATTTTGTCTTTCTAAACTGGAAAACGATATTAAAAATGTTTATGGTAATTTTTTTTATTAAAATTCAATTTTCGCTTAATTTCTTAAATATTTGTACTCTCATTGTGGAAATATAACTCCCGGTTACATGTAAAAATGAAGGTTTTTTAGATGGCTACAAATATTGCGAATTGCACTTTCAAATAGAAACTGTGGTCTTCAAAAATTAGTGGAAAAAATATTTTTTTTTCAAAAATCACAGCGTGATCATAATCAGTGTTTCTTAAAAAAATAAAGCTTTTTTTTAGTTTTTTCGTTTATATATTTTTTTGGTCTGTAATCAATATTTGATTTGAACTGGGATAGTGTCGTCGCTCAAGACCATTTTGAATCTATATTTAATAGAGTGCAAATTTATTTACAAATGGCATAGTGACATTTATTACTTGGCTGCAGACTACCACGATCATGATTTCGACCATGTCAAAAGTCTTTTCAAGTGGCTTCGCAGCGACTTTTCAACATCAAACCCGGCCTCTATAAGGAGATGATTCTCACAAACGAACGAGAAGCACAACTCACTTGCCGAATTTGCGCACCAAGTAATAAAGTACACATGCCATCTTACAAGCACATCATTGAGTTGTTTGCCCGTTTCTTTCTTAAGCAGGGATGAGTGTATAATTACTCACTACACGTAGTAGGAGCTTATATATCATTTGGGATAGAAAAAAGTGTAACACATTGAAAGAGTGACTTAAGACCCTAAGTATGTCCTAAATCCCTTTCACGCCCGTCTATCTGTCTGGCTGGTGTACACTATAACTCTCGAAGGGTAACTCACTTTTATTATTCAAGCTCTGAACAAAGTATTGTTTTTCCCGACTTTGTTTAAATTCGGATATGGATGGAATTGATATACCCCTTATGGTACTCCCACCCAATAGTCCATATTCCTAGTAAAATATTCGGAACCAGTTATATTTTGATATGGCGCATTTTACCACGACCCTTCTTGTACCTCCCACACAAACCACCATTATTTACGTAAAATTAAACCTTTTATAACTTCTATACGGATGATCGGAATACTGTGAAATTTGATCTTTGGCATTTTTTCATTCATTTTCATTTTTTCAGCTTTGGTCAAAATAAAACTGATACAGCTTCCATACGGATAGTCGAAATCAGTTGCAATTTTAGATTTCAAAAGTAAAAACGGAAGTTAAGTTCGGCCGAGCCGAACTATATATACCTTCCACCATGGATTGCATTCCACAGAGGCAGTTGATTTGCGTAGAAGTGCAGTAATATTACAGGAAAATATATTATTTTTAATATAACCAAACCAAAACAAATACAAATATTGAAAAAATAATTTTATAAATAAATATAATATTCTTACGTTTACACTATAAAATTCGTAAAAAAAACGAATTTGGACAAATCTGTTTATTTTGCGTGTCTATACAGTCAGAGGAATGTACCAGAAGGTACCATTTTTATCCCCTTTTTCCTTAAGAGCACGGCTATCTAAATTCACTTTATTTGACGTGTCTACGCAATTAGGGGGATGTACACACTGAATTTCATCATTCTAGCTGTATTCGTTTAGTTGGTTTTATTTTTATCCCCTGTACCAATTGTATCCCTTGAAAGTACGAATTTGGAAAAAAAAAACTTTCATTTTTCGCGTCAACACAGTCGGAGGAATGTATACTCCGAATTTCATGACTCTAACAGCGGTCATTTGGTTGGTGCTATTTTTATCCCCTTTTTCCATTTGAACCCCAAAAAGTACGAATTTAGAAAGATCCTTCTATTTTACGTGTCTACGCAATCAGAGGAATGTATACACTGAATTTCATTATTTTAGGTTCAGCCGTTTGGATGGTACCATTTTTATCCCTTAAAAGTACGAATTTGGAAAAAATAATCTCATATTATGTATCTACCCAATTAGAGGAATGTACACAGCGAATTTTGTGTTTCTAGCTGTTGTCGTTTGATATGTACCATTTTTATCCCTTTTTGCCCCATTTCACCCCCTATGAATAAAAATCGTTTTATGGTGCACGTTTTTGTTATCGGAGAAATGCGCATAGCCAATATCACGTAAGTACAAGCAGACATACTGAAAAAAATTTGCTTAAATACTCTAAAATATTAGGGGATATTATGGGTTTTTTCAGTCCTTGTGAGGGAAAAATTTTTCCCTTTGGGCCGATTTCGCCCAGTTTCAATCCCAACCGATCTACGACTATAAGACGCATTTATGGAAAATTTGAACGTTCTAGCTCCTTTCGTTTAGATGCTAGCATGCTTTCAACAGACGGACGGACGGAGGGACGGACATGGCTAGATCGTCTTAGAATTTTATGACGATCAAGAATATTTATAGGGTCTCAGGTCGATATTTCAAGGTGTTATGGTGGAATGACAAAGTTAGTATACCCCCATCCTGGAGGTGGAGGGTATATAAATGTTTTTATAATAACTTTAAACCTACAAAATATGTATGCTTTTGCCACACCCTTTGTACTCCCTACCGAGGTAACATATAACTTATATCGCACGTCAGAGTAATTATGTACATAGGTTTATTCGATACATTGCTGGCTACCATTTGAATCGCTTTTTGTTCCGATGAACTTAAAAGTATAAATTTTGAAAAATCCTTTCGATTCTAGCTTCAGTCGTAGTGTTGGCACCTTTTGAATCCCTCTTTTCCTCAATATTCTTAAAAAATGTCTATGCATGAGGATGTACAAATCGAATTTCATGATTGGTACCATTGTTATCACTTTTTACCCAATTTCACCCTCAAAAAGTACGAAGTTTGCCAAGGGGCTGTGGTACAATCTTTATCAATTTTAATCCCTTAAAAGTACAAATTTCGGAAAAATCCTTGGTATCACTCATCTACGCTGTAGACGAATATATAAACACCGAATTTCATGATTAAAGCGTCAGTCGTGTTGTTGGTGCATTTTTTATCCCCTTTTTCCCGTTTATCCTTTAAAAGTAAGAATTTCGAAAAATTCCTTCATTTTGCGTTTCTAAGCATTTTCAGCTACGTCTGTTTGATTGGTATCATTTTTATAGCTTTTTACCCATTTTCAACCCCAAAAAAATACGAATTTTGGAAAATATATTCTTGGTAGCATTTGTGCTATACAAGTAATGTCCGCTTCAAATTTCAAGATCATAGGTCTAGGTCCAGCGTTTGGACAGGGCAATGATACTATTTTGAACCCATTTAAATCCCTTAAAAAAATACGAATTTTGGAAAATATATTCTTGGTAGCATTCGTGCTATACGAGTAATGTCCGGCTTCAAATTTCAAGATCCTAGGTCTAGGTCCAGCGTTTGGACAGGGCAATTGTACTATCTTTAACCCATTTAATCCCTTAAAAGTACAAATTTCGGAAAATAGCTTGTTACCACTCATTTACACGAATAAGACGAACATACACACTGAATTTCATGATTGCAGCGTCAGCCGTGTTGTTGGTACATTTTTTATCCCCCTTTTCCCGTTTACCCTTTAAAAGTAAGAATTTCGAAAACAATTTCATTTCATTCATTTTTCGTTTCTAAGCATTTTCAGGGATGTACACGCAGAATTTCGTGATTCCAGCTCCATCTTTCATATTGGTACCATTTTTATACCTTTTTACCCAATTTCACTCACAAAAAGTACGAATTCTTCGAAATAAAAGTAATGACCGTTCCGAATTTCAAGATTATAGCCCCCAACCGTTTGGTCTGGTCTGTGGTACAATTTATATCCCATTTAATCGCTTAAAAGTACAAATTTCGAAAAAGAAAATCTTCTTATCAGTGCTGCACTGTAAAACGAATATACACGCCGAATTTCATTGTTGTAGCGTCATCCGTGTTGTTGGTACCTTTTTTATCCCCTTTTCCCCGATTACCCTTTAAAAGTACGAATTTCGTTCATTTTGCGTTTCTATGCATTTTCAGGGATGTACATTTTATGACTCCATTTTAAGATCACGCAACTCTTACATACAGCTGCGGCCAAAAATAGCAGCGACGAGATAAAAAAATGTCGACAAAGAAAAATATCAGTTTTACTTTGAAAATCCAAAAAGTTTTTACGCCGATTGAAAGGTGGTATTGTGCCATTCTTAATATGGCTTTAAATAAAAAATTAAGTTTTTGTAATTTTGAGATTAAGCCTTTAGAACCATTTACGTCAAAAATGAGACCAGTTAAAAAAATAGCAGCGCTAATAAACACTAAAAATATTTTGTTTCAATTCATCACTTTAATTGAAAACTTTTTTGAATAATTACTTAAATAACGATATTTTCTTGAATTTAACACTTAGTTGTACTGACTTTATTGCTTAATATTGCTACATAACGTCGTTTCTTGGAGTCAACTACGCCATTTTCAAGTGTAATTCAAAAGACACCATTTGAAATGCAAAAAATATCAACTGAAATTCAAAAAATATCAATTGAAATTCAAAAAATATCAATTGAAATTCAAAAAATATCAATTGAAATTCAAAAAATATCAATTGTAATTCAAAAGACATCATTTGAAATTCAAAACTCATCGTTTGCAATTCAAAACTCGTCATTTGTAATTCAAAACACACCATTTTAAATAAAAAAGTTTTCATTTGAAATTCAAAAAAGATTCCATTTGAAATTCAAAAATGTAAACAAAATTATTTAAGAAAAATATACATTAGGTGGGGTAGCATTTATTTTTTCTGCAAATTTGGATATTCTGCAGTTTTGAAACCTGATTTAATAAAATGATAAGCAACTGATAATTATAATGATGTAAAATGTCGATAATTTCATATATAGTTTTTCACCTTCACCAGCTCAGAGAGCATCTGCATATAATTTATAAGGACTTGCATTTTACTTAGGGTCGGATTATTTGTGTGAGAGGTACAACAAAACATAACTACTTTACAGGTATAAAGTGATTTCTAATATACAATTTAATATATATTTTAATATATAAATATATACTGATCAGGTTTATTTTAACCAAAGCTTATGGCAATTTGTGTGAGAGGTCTTGCAACATCGCTCATATTGCAGGTGTATGTATCTATGAAAACAATACCAAAGATCAAATTTCAGAGTATTCCGATCGTCCGTATAGAAGTTATAAAATCTTTAAATTTAAATAGGTTAGAGTGATTTGCGTGGGAGGTACGTAAATCAGTTTTCTAAACAGCAGAATATTAAAATGTACAGAAATAAATAAATGCTACCCAACCTAATGTATTTTTTGCTTAAATAATTTTGTTTACACTTTTTGAATTGCAAATGGAATAATTTTTGAATTACAAATGGAATAATTTTTGAATTTCAAATGAAAACTTTTGAATATCAAATGGTGTCTTTTGAATTGCAAATGATGTCTTTTGAATTGCAAATGACGAGTTTTGGTTTTGAATTACAAATGAAGAGTTTTGAATTTCAAATGTTGTCTTTTAAATTACATATGACGAGTTTTGAATTTCAATTGACATTTTTTGAATTGCAAATGGATTTTTTGAATTTCAACTGGTGTCTTTTGAATTTCAAGTGATGTCTTTTGAATTACAATTGAAAAAGGCGTAGTATTTTGCACCTTTCATGTGGTATTTTTGGTCATGCCTCTATAATTTCGTGTCAAATGTCTTTATTGTCTTTCAGTATTGCTAGTGAGATTTCATTTTAGTCATCACACTTAAAATTTTTGATTATATTGAGATGTGGTGTATGCCCGAACCATTCCATAACATCGATATTATTGACTTCAAACCACCATTTTGCAAGTCGGCTGGTGTTTTCGGGATAAGTGACCTGGTAGAAGACCCATTTAAAGGGGCTTTCCATATTCTGCATACGTAAGCATAATATTAGGCAGTATTTTGATGTACTGGACAGAGTCCATAGTAGTTCTGGGCCAATGACAATTGACCTAACTCCATAATATGAAAAACAAGCCCAAGCCATTATGCTTGATCCTCCCTATTTGACAGTTTTGGTACTATACCTGGAGATGTATTCCGTGTTCTGTGGACGTCTTACAAACTGTCGAGGGACTGTCCCTCAATATAAAACAATTTTTGATTCAATTGACCATAAAACATGCACCCACTTTTTGGTTGGCTACTGTAGGTGTGTTTTTGTGAATTGCAATTTTTTTGTGACATGTCTTTTATTTTTAAGTGGGACTTTTCTCGGACTTCTGGCTTACAGATTATGTTTTCTTAGTATTCTACGAACATTTTGAACTCTCAAAGATGGACAGACATTGTTTTTTATTTCGGTGGCGGGCGTAACCCCCCCCACAGAGAGGTTTCGAACATATACTTTCTTAAAACCATCTAGACTTTCTGCTGCAATAAAATATAGAATTTTAAGTTCTTTTTAAAATAACTCGTCTGAAATGGTAATTTTTCTGTAAAATCATGAAAACACGAAAATTACATAAAAAATCGTGGACAAAGGTTATGAAAAATACGAACATGCTAAACGAATTGTGCCAATTTCAAAATTGTATAATTCTAATGGACACCAAATTGTTAGGATAAGTTTCATTTTAATTTACCGATACCACTTCTTGAGATTTGACTAGAGCAATATCTTATAAACTTTTAATTGTGTATTACAATAAAATTTGAAAATTTAATAACAAAATCTTTTAGTAATTTTAAAAAAGTGTAGATAAGAATAACTATAATATCATAATGAAATCTAAAAACATTCTTAATAATAACATACTTAAATACTGTGCTGATACTTTATCATACCCTCTTTCAATAATCTTTAATAAATCAATAAGTTTTGGATATTTACCACCTTTATGGAAGGAATCATATATAATCCCCCTTTTTAAATATAATCCCCCCTTTAAAGTATCAAATTACAGAGGCATTGCAAAATTAAGTGCCATTCCGAAGCTATTAGAAAAAATTATGACTGATATGTTATCGCACCAAGTTTCCTCATTGTTGTCGCCCTGCCAACATGGATTCCGTAAATGTCGATCAACTATAACGAATGTTTTGGAACTCACTACAGTTATAAATGATGGTTTTAGAAACCGAATGCATACTGATTCCATTTATACAGACTTTTGCAAGGCTTTTGATAAAGTAAATCACAACCTTCTGATAATGAAAATAGATATGATGGGCTTTAGTAAAACATTATTATCGTAGTTAAAATGTTATTTAGATGGTCGAATTCATAGAGTAAAATTTGGAAAAGCTCTCTCACGAAATGTAGTTGTTTCATCCGGTGTACCACAAGGAAGTCATCTTGGTCCGATTCTATTTACAATATTTATTAATGATCTTCCCTCTGTAGTTCGTCATTCTAATATTCAATTGTATGCTGATGATGTAAAAATAGTTCGATCCTTTAAAGATCCCACTGAACAGTGTTTTCTACAGTCTGATCTTGATAGTTTTCGGGAATGGTGTAAAATTAATTTAATGGAACTAAATATGTTGAAATGCAAACATATGTCATTTTCTAGAGCTAGACATTTAGAAACTAATTATTTTTTTGGTGCTCATAAACTCGAGTCTGTAGTTTCCTTTTTGGATCTTGGAATTCTATTGGATCAACGTTTGAACTTCAGGTCTCACATTTCTCGGATAGTAAACAAAGCTTATGGTGCTCTTGGTTTTATGAAACGTTGGAGTAAGGAGTTTTCCCATCCTTCTGTCACTAAACACTTATATACCTCTTTGGTTAGGTGCATTCTTGAATATGGTTCAGTAATATGGGACCCATCCTATACTATCCATAGTAATCTTATGGAATCTGTCCAGAAACAATTCCTTTTATTTTGTCTGCGTGGGAGAGGATGGAACTTCCGTACACTGCCTTCATATGAACTTAGGCTTGGCCTTATCAAGTTGCCTTCTTTGAAGAGTCGACGTACTATGTTGAACATTACTTTTCTTATGAATGTTATCCAGGGCAACATCCATTCCGAGCTTATTCTGAGTAGAATGATGATAAATATTCCGACAAGACCAACTAGATATTTTCAGTTGATCCACTATAATTATTTCCGTTCAAACTATGCCGATAATGATCCTTTGCGCCGCCTGTTTGTTCAATTTAATAAATTCTATCACATTATTGAATTATCAGAAAACAAAAACTCTATTAAAAGAAAAATTATCTTGTATTTAAATACTTAATTTGTAGTATCTAAGTGTATATATGTATATGTTTTTAGTCTGTAAGGATATTTGTATCTATAGACTTAATAATAATATAAAAAAAAAGCAAATAATTTGCTTGATGCTAACCCGTAGCTTAACTACCTAGTTGGAATGAAATTATTAAAAAGTAATTTACCTCTAAATTAATAATTATGTAAAAATCTATTGGTGAGACGAAATTCTTCGTTTCTGCGAAAAAGTATTGGAGTAACCTTTTTATATAGAATTTTTTTTTTACTTATACCAAAGAAAGTACAATACTTTAATTTTTAAAGAAAATACAATTTGCATTTTTAAATTTCCTTCAATTTAAACTCTCTGAGTATCGAATTCGGGTGGGACATTTGTATGAGGGCTATATCAAAACATTAACCCACATATTCCACTTCCACAATAGATGTTCACAGGTCAAATATAATATGGTGTGGCTATTCGTATATTTCGTTTGCATTACGTGGTTTGTAGAGCGCTAAGATGTACGATTTGCAATGCGACATTTTTATGGAGCTGTATCCAAATCTGAACCGATGTGACCTATTTTATCAACGGTTTCTGTTACTTCTAAATGTTTTGGGAGTTTGTAATGATAATACAAATCCATTTCGACAAACGAAGAAAACTGTTTGTCCATTTACAACAAGTGATGACATGTTTACCGCAAACAAACTAATTTTTCCCACAAAAGAAACTCAAAAACGAAGTTCACGTGTGTAAAATTTCGTTTCTACGTAATGCATTTTTCCTCTGCGTATAATTCTCTATTTTAAAATCTACTTTAAAGTTGCGAAACAATAAGAAATGAGTTTTAACTTACTGAATATTTTTGAATATTTATCGAGAACGATTTTTGTATGGGTACTATATATGTCGTCTATAGAGCGGAAAAAATTGACAGTGAAATTAGTATGGGAGCTGTATCTAAATCTGAACTGATCTCGCTTAATTTCACCACAGATTTTTTCAGTTCAATTATAAGGCAATTATAAATATGTGGTCTTTGAAATGGAAAAAGTCAAATCGAGTGCTAAATTTGTATGGGAGTAATATCTAAATTTGAACCGATCTGACCCAATTTCACCACAGATGTTTCTAATTGAATTATAAGATACTGTGCCAAATACGACGAAAAATCGGTCATTTTATCTGAGACGATTTACTTCAAATTAAATAGTCCACAATACTCACTTGTGCCAATTTTTGTTAGAATCGGACAATAATTGCTTGTAGTCGCAATAGAGGGACGGACGGACGGACGGACATGGCTAAATCGTTTCAAAAAGTGATTCTAAGTCGATCGGCATACTTAATAAAGGGTCTATCTCACTTTTTTTTTTGATTTTACAAACAAATGCACAAAGACATAATACCCTAGCGGAGGGTATAAAAGTGTTTTTTCTATATTGCTAGAAACAGCAAACGGCTGTTTACCATCTCAGCGGATACAAATCTACTGTCCCTTTTTCAGCAGCAGAAAATCTGATCTTTCAGTAGACTTTCTGCTTTCTTTTACTGACAAATTCCTTTGAGTGTACTGATAGATGGATTACTGAAATGCAATTTTGCCGACGATGTCTGTTCACGTAATCAACTTAACTTCATTTATCATTATGCCATAGACTGACTAGACTTCACGAGAAAATTGAACATTCATTGAAAATTGACTAAAATAATTAACAGAATTTTCACCTTCTTTATTTTTGTAAAGCTACACTCAGAAAACTAACATTCCTAAATCTGAGTAAAATTCATACCACAATTTAGTTCAACAATTTTACTCCAGTTCAGTAAAGATTTCCTAAAAAGTTAGAAAATTAACTAAGTATGAGCAAAGTTTCCTTCTTTCAAAGCCATTGTAAATAGTTCATTTTAATACTGCCTGCTTATGAAGAAAAATAAAACAATAACATTTCAGAAATAGTGTACATTGCATAATATCTTATTTATAACATCAAATCGAATTGAAACAAGTAAGGAAAGGCTAAAGTCGGGCGGGGCCGACTATATAATACCCCACACCACTCCCTCGTATGTATCTCGCTTTGATTACTAAACCCATGTATTTCATGGAAGCAATTTTATGTAGTTCATACAAATTATACAGTTTCTATAAATTCATCTTTAGTCATATTTAACGAATATGATTAATAATATGGTAACTGATCTAATTATCCGACATACAAATACAAATTATACAGTAGTAATAGGATGAATCGGACCGACATTTAAAAAGGGGCCGATAACAACATTTTGGGCCTGGTCCAAAATATGGGCCTATGTATTTCTCATTCACGGTAGGTATTCCTAGTTGAAAAATATCATGATCTGCAAAATTTGATGAAGATACGATGTAAGATGTAGTTTCTAGAGCTGTAATAGATCAGATTGGGCCCCATTTGGGTTATACCAAAGTATGGACATATGGGCATTTCACAAACAAGTAAGGAAAGGTTAAAGACGGACGGACTTTCTATCTCATTACAATTCAATTCGGTAAAAATTGAAATCGGGAAAGATTTTTGCATCCTGTAAATGTATGTGTTTGACAAAAATGTTAAATCGGAAAGGTCATTTGTATATGGGTATATTGAAACCTGGAACGATGTGACTCGCTTTCACCATGTCTGTTTATTGGTGAAATATAATATGTAAAATTTGGCCAAAATCGGTTAAACATTCCGGAGCAACATTTGTATGAGGGCTATATCTAAATCTGAACCGATCTTACCCACTTTCACCATAGGTTTTTTAGTTGGATTATAAGATGTTGTGCCAATTTTAAAGAAAATTGGGTACAATATGTGGTTTCTAGAGCGGAAAATGTCAAATCGGGAGCGACATTTGTAGGGGGGCTATATCTAAATCTGAACCGATCTTACCTAATTTCTGCATATGTGTTTCTAGTTGGATTATAAGGTGTTGTGCCAAATTTAAAGAAAATTGGGTACAATATGTGGTTTCTAGAGCGGAAAATGTCAAATCGGGAGCGACATTTGTATGGGGGCTATATCTAAATCTGAACCGATCTTACCGAATTTCGGCATAGGTGTTTCTAGTTGGATTGTAAGATGTAGTGCCAATTATAAAGAAAATCGGGTACAATATGTGGATTTTAGAGCGGAAAATGTCAAATCGGGAGCGACATTTGTATGGGGGCTATATCTAAATCTGAACCGATCTTACCCAATTTTTGCATACGTGTTTCTAGTTCGATTATAAGATGTTCTGCAAAATTTAAAGAAAATAGGGTACAATATGTCGTTTCTAGAGCGGAAAATGTCAAATCGGGAGCGACATTTGTAAGGGGGCTATATATAAATCTGAACCGATCTTACCCAATTTTTGCATACGTGTTTCTAGTTGGATTATAAGATGTTCTGCAAAATTTAAAGAAAACCGGGTACAATATGTCGTTTCTAGAACGGAAAATGTCAAATCGGGAGCGACATTTGTAGGGGGGCTATATCTAAATCTGAACCGATCTTACCCAATTTTTGCATACGTGTTTCTAGTTGGATTAAAAGATGTTGTGCCAATTTTAAAGAAAATCGGGTACAATATGTGGTTTCTAAAGCGGAAAAAGTGAAATAGGGAGCGACATTTGTATGGGGGCTATATCTAAATCTGAACCGATCTTACCCAATTTCGGCATAGGTGTTTCTAGTCAGATTATAAGATGTTGTACCAAATTTAAAGAAAATCGGGTACAATATGTGGTTTCTAGAGCGGAAAATGTCAAATCGGGACCGACATTTGTATGGGGGCTATATCTAAATCTGAACCGATTTCCTCCAAATTCAATACCAATGGTCCTTGGCCAGAAAAAATAACTTCTGCCAAGTTTCATGACAATCGGACAACAATTGCGACCTGTAGAGTGCGAACAAGCTTAGATGGACAGCAGACGGACGGACGGACGGACGGACGGACGGACGGACGGACGGACGGACAGACGGACAGACAGACATCGTTAAATCGACTCAGCTGGCGATTCTAAGCCGATCCGTATACTTAAAGGTGGGTCTAGCTCAATTATTTCTTGGTGTTACAAACATTTGGCGGAAAACTAACTTATAATACCCTAGACCACGAAGTGGTGTAGGGTATAAAAATGAGATAAAATTCCTTTTTCTTGAGATTTTTTGAATGTTGCTATTATTTTGACCGCTCCAAAATGTCGAATAGTCCAAAAATGTGATAATTCTAAAACAATTAAAATCATATCAGCAAATAAACAATTATTTTGTATTTAGTAGCTATAAAAAAAATGATCACACAAATATATGAAAATGTATGCTAAGCTGTGGTGCGCTGCTATTATTTTGACCGCTACTGTACTGTATATATATATATATAGATAAATCTCCTTTTGTGAACGACTGTGCAGCAGTGCACTTCCGCAGTACTCTCCTGCCCTCTCTCTAGGAGGGGGGTATGTCGAACTTTCCACTTTATCGTTATGAATGATTCCAATTCGAATGTAAAATAGTTCAAACGTGCATTGGATGATGAGCCAACGCTCTACATCCTAGTTTTCCGGAAAATTTTTATATTTGTATAATTAAGTAGAAACTACTAAAATGTTTCTCTGTTTTTATTTTTGTTTTTGCACTATAACTCATTTGCTGCGGCGTATTATTCTAATTGCATTTTCCTTTTCAGCTCAAAACAAACGGCATTAACAGAAATAAAGTTTTGGTAAACTTTTTACCTCAAGTTTTATACGCTTGAGCAGCACAGTTCGCTCGCTAACTCGAGGCTTTCTGTGCAGTGTCTGGCACGCAGTGTTGTTGTTGTTGCTATTGCTGAAGAAGTATCATTTCCGCTAATGCTATTATGCTAAAATTCCAAAGAGGCCTACATGTTCATTACACAAATCTTACTCTAGCACGCTGAAGTTATTTGCTAGCACTGGGATGGGATCACACACACAGGGGGAATGGGGGGCTAGCCGCCTTTGAATGCGTGTTAAAATGCAATAACAACCGAAGGGAAGTTTGCACTCCTTGCGGCAACGACGACAACTTTTGTCTGTGTGTGGGTCATATCCTCCGTTACAACCAAATATTTATGGGATTAGTTTGAAGGGTATGGTTGTTTTCTACTGATCAGCAGAGTAAGTTAACGCAATTTAAAGGAAAGAGAGGTTTATTCGATTTTAAAGTCAATTTATTTCAATTTAAATTTGGCCACGTCTAAAAACAACATCCATTTTATAAAACTTGTGACAAAATTATTGGCATTCCAGTTAGTTCGATTGTGATCATGATGTAAAACCCATATGATTTGTTTGATCAAACCCAAAACATCAACAAACCCTTAGAAGGGAACCAAGACCAATAATCTGTAGCGTAATACCACATATGTGCCACCACAATGTGGTGGTGAGAGGTGTGTTGTCGCCGCTGCAATGACACATTACTTAATTATTAACGGTGATGAATAGGCCAAGTGTTGGTTATTATACCTCTCCCGTGTATGGCAAGAACATAATGATGAAGTGGTAACTACACGCACGGATGCATAGGTACTTCGAACAGTGGTTCACATGTGAAGCAAAATGACAATAAAGTCGAGCATAATAATTGTTTTCAGAATTTTCTTGAACATTTGCTGCAATCCTACTGAAAATTACAGCATTTCCTTGTGGCACCGTATTGGTAGCGTATAAGTTATATTTTTGAGGCATAATAATAATATTACTCATTCGCTCAGTAGCCTTCTATTTTATGTGAATTCATTACAACAATAATATTAAACCAATAGTTGGTAGAAAAATGAGAAAAATATGAAGCTTTCCAGGTCTTTGTCCCATATCTTTAAATCGTACAAATCTCGAAAATAGGAGCTACCATAGAAAAATGTCTCCAGAGATAAAATTACCGATTTTAGCTTTTCCTTGCTGTTTTTACACCCTCCACCTCCAGAATGGGGGTATACTAACTTTGTCATTCCGTTTGTAACACCTTGAAATATCGACCCGAGACCCTATAAAGTATATATATTATTGATCGTCATAAAATTCTAAGACGATCTAGCCATGTCCGTCCGTCTGTTGAAAGCACGCTAGCATCTAAACGAAAGGAGCTAAGACGTCCAATTTTTCCATAAATACGTCTCATAGTCGCAGATCGGTTGGGATTGAAACTGGGCGAAATCGGCCCAAAGAGAAAACTTTTTCCCTCACAAGGACTGCAAATACCCATAATAACCAATAATTTTTTAGAATATTTAAGCACATTTTTTCGATATGTCTGCTTACTTGATATTGGATATGCGCATTCCTCCGATAACAAAAACCTGCACCATAAAATGATTTTTATAGGGGGTGAAATGGGGCAAAAAGGGATAAAAATGGTACATATCAAACGACAACAGCTAGAAACACGCAATTCGTTTCTAGCTAATCGCTCTAATCGAGTAGATAAATAATTTAAAAGTACTTTTTCCAAATTTGTAGTTTTAAGGAGAAAAGGCAGCACCTGGAACAATCACATTCAGTGTGTACATTCCTCAGATTGCGCAGACACGTAAAATAAACGGATTTTTCAAAATTCGTACTTTTTGGGGTTAAAATGGAGAAAGGGGATAAAAATAGTACCAATCAAATGACCCCAGATAGAGTCATTATATTCGGAGTATACATTCCTCTGCGTAGACACAAAAAATAAAAGGTTTTTCCAAATTCGAACTTTCAAGGGATAAATTGCGTACAGAGGGTTCAAAATAGTACCAACTAAATGACTACAGCTAGAATGATGAAATTCGGTGTGTACATCACTATAATTGCGTAGACACGTAAAATAAAGAGATTTTAGAAAGTCGTACTCTTTAGGGGGTAAATGGCAAAAAGTGGGATAGAAATGGTACCAGCCATCAAACCCGGCCTCTATAAGGAGATGATTCTTGTGAGAATGATGTTTGTGAGAATCATCTCCTTATAGAGGCCGGGTTTGATGTTGAAAAGTCGCTGCGAAGCCACTCGACAAAACCTTTGACATGGTCGAAATCATGATCGTGGTAGTCTGCAGCCAAGTAATAAATGTCACCATGCCATTTGTACATAAATTTGCATTCTATTAAGTATAGATTCAAAATGGTCTTGAGCCAGGACAATTTCCCAGTTCAAATCAAATATTGATTACAGACCAAAATAGAATGGAAATATGACCATCTTTTTTGAAAATATAAATATAAGAATATTAATTTTTGTTGGTAGCCTTGCTTATAAGCGTGGTTTAATAGAATAAAAATATTATATTTATTTATAAAATTATTTTTTCAATATTTGTATTTGTTTATATATATTTTCCTGTCATATTACTGCATTTCTACGAAAATCGACAGCCTCTGTGCAATGCAATGCATGGTGGAGGGTATATAAAGTTCGGCCCGACCGAACTTAACGCCGTTTTTACTTGCTATACATATATAGATATATATATATATATATATATTGTGAACGTCAAAGGGTTAAAGATAGTTATGCAGAGACTTTTAAATTATGAATTCAGTTTGATAACAAAAATAATGAACAATTTTGTTAGTTATATATATATATATATATATATATATATATATATATATATATATATATATATAACCTACACTCAGAAAAAGTGAACCCTATAATGAAACTAAAAGATAGGAAATTTTAACTACGTATAGCGCTAAAGCAATATTTTCTCATATCAAGTACAAACTTTTCCTTGGATGTAGTAGTATGGATGTTACTAAAATTTAGGAATGCTATTTTTCTGAGTGTACTAGAGCGGAATGAAAAGAACATTCTTTCGAATTTGAAAACGGCATATCCAGAAAAAGTTGGCATGGCATTACATTCGTTAGTTCGTTAGCAAAATAATGAACTTCTATCATCATGTCTTGGGCTGCCTCATCGTGGTCAAAGGAGGCTTAAAAGGGGCAAAAATACACAAAAAGCCCAAAACTGTAACTGAGCAGCCCCCATAGCGGTTAAAGGTAAGAACAAACCCCATTAATTTTTCCTCGCCAATATTTTTCCGAACACACTTAGCCCCTATCCCCACCCCCTAAGGGGGCTCGCATATAAAAACTACATTTATATAAAATTTGCTCCCATCGCTCTAACTGCCCCAAGGAGGACCCTAGTGGAGCGAAATGTAAGACTGACCCCCAATATTTCTTTCAACCCCCACATTTTGTCAGAACATACCTACCCTCAAGCTTCAGCCCTTAAGGTGGTCCCCATACGATTTTTTTACTTTTTACAATTTTTTAAGGAAGAAAATCCCAAAAATAACCCCGAAGTCGCCCCTAGAGACGTTATATGTAGCACCCATCCCCATTACATTTCCCTACTCAACAATTTTTCCGAACACACCTATCCCTACACCCTCATTATTATTATTATAATTTTTATTAAAGATAGGTCTAAAACAGTCGCCCCTAGAGGGGTTGTATTATGACTAGTCCCCACTAATTCCCCCCAAAATTTTTCCCGAACTTACCTACCTCCAATTTCTATTCCTTAAGGGGAGTCCCCTAAATAATTTTTATAAAATTAGGATGGAATTATATTCATTTTGTTATTTTGATTGCAGCACTTTGAAATATTCACCGGAGATCCAATTATTGAAAAATTTCGATCTAAATTTTGACGAAAATATGTTTACTGCGACCCACTATCTTCTGACTTTTCGTTCGCATAGCCTTACGTGTTGTGAGTGAATGAAAATGTTGCCAGATCAAAAAATCCTCAAATAATCGCAAATATGCCAAGAAAAAAGTATTAAATATCCAAATTCTAACTTATAATAAAAATGTTGACACAACATTTTCTCAGCTGAAATAACTGAAAACAAAATTCAAAAAAATATGTAAACAATCAATACTTGGAGATTTTTTTTGTGTGTTGTCGAAAAATATAAATTTTTGCAACTCGCACATTTTTTGGAGGAATGTTAATTTCGAGATCCCCGTGTGTAGCTACTGGTCATCTCTAACATTCATGAGATGACCAAAAACCAATAAGTGTATTCATATTTTACATGGAAATACTTATTTTCCATGAAAATACCCCTTTATGAATACAAGGAACGTGGTTGAAAGACCCAGTGCACGGATCAACGAACTGTATAAATGCGTGATGTGTTCTTCGGTACTCAGAGGAAGAAGGGGATGAAGTAGAGAGGATAGCAACAAAAATATAAATTAAATTTATTTTGTGTTTCTTATTTACTTATGAAAACGACAGACAAAACACAAGTGAGTGCTTTTGACATTTTCATTCGCACAGATGACAGAAAAAATAGTTAGTGGCCCCCGATTTTGTACTGAAATGCTTACGTTTTCGTTCGCATAGATTTTCGTTCGTTTTGTCGTTCTAGTGCCTGTTAGTGGGTCCCAAATCAGCTGTTTGTCGCGTGACATCGTGGGCCAGGCAGTTATACTCTATTTTATCTACCGTAACAATTTCAATTGAAAAAAAGCTTATTTTTAGTGCTAAATTTTATCTACGTCATAGAATTTGGCGCTTTTCAATTTGAAGCAAATCGGTTCAGATTTAGATATAGCCCCCATGTAAATGTCGCTCCCGATTTGACTTTCGCTGTAGAAACCACATATTTTAGAAGAGTTCATTCATTTAACTCATGAAGAAATGTCCATTTTTCCCACTGCAGTTAAATTATTGTTTTTCGCTGTTTATATAGTGATCCTGAAATTGGATTTTGATTTAAAAATACTTTTATACAACACTGTCCGACTGTCCATATTACATTTGAACCGGATGATATACTGTTGACACTTAAAATGACTACAATGTTCCAAAGGATACAACTTTTCAAAAATATTTTTAAATACTTATTCGCAACCTGTGATGCCTGTGTAAGTGTCAAATTAAAAGGGAGAATATCAGTTAAAAATACTTTCAATTATCTATATATATAAAAGAGTTGCGTGATTGAGTGACTGAGTGACTGACTGACTGACTGACTGTGATCACTCCCCAGACCAAACGGCTAGAGCTAAAATCATGAAATTTGGTGTGTACATTTCTCTTACTTACATTTCTTCTTAGATGTGTGATAAGACGGTGTTTTTCGAAATACGTACTATTAAGGGGTGAAATGAGGTAAAAAGGGATAAAAAATGGTACCACCGCAATGACCAAACGGCTGGGCCTAGAATCTTGAAATTTGGTATGGACATTCCTCTTGCGGCGTGAAGGCATACCAAAAAGTGTATTTTGAAAAATTCGTACTTTTGGGGGGTTAAATGGAGCAAAAAGGGACGAAAATGGTACCAAAAGTACGGCTGAAGTTAGAATCCTGATATTTGATGTGTACATTTCTCTTACAGCGTAGATATCAGATTTGAAGGGATTTGTACTTTTAAGGGGTAAAATGGGGTAAAAAGGGATAAAAATGGTACGGACAATTGAAATTTGGTATGGACATTCCTCTTGCGGAATGAAGGCATCCCAAAAAGTGGCATTTGCAAAATTCGTACTTTTTGGGGGTTAAATGGGGCAAAAGTGACAAAAATAGTACCAACAACACGGCTGATGCTAGAATCAAGAAATTTGGTGTGTACATTACTCTTACAGCGTAGAGATCAGATATGAAGTGAGCTTTTCGAAATTCGTACTTTTAAGGGGTAAAATGGGGTAAAAAGGGATAAAATGGACCAAATGGCTGGACCTAGAATCTTGAAATTTAGAATGGGTATTCCTCTTGCGGCATGAAGGCATCCCAAAAAATGGATTTTTGGAAAATTCGTACTTTTGGGGGTTAAATGGGGCAAAAATGGTACCAACAATACGGCTGAGGTTAGAATCCTGATATTTGGTGTGTACATTTCTCTTACAGCGTAGATATATTTTAAGGGGTAAAATGGGGTAAAAAGGGATAAAAATGGTACCACCTCAATGATCAAACGGCTGGGCCTAGAATCTTGAAATTTGGTATGGACATTCCTCTTGCGGAATGAAGGCATCCCAAAAAGTGGCATTTGCAAAATTCGTACTTTTGGGGGGTAAAATGAGGCAAAATGGGACAAAAATGGTACCAACAATACGGCTGAAGTTAGAATCATAACTAGGGCTAGAATCTTGAAATTTGGTGCGCAAATTCATCTTACTGCTTAAACGCGCCCAATAAAATATTTTTTAAAATTCGTACTATTTTGAGGGTGAAATCGGGTAAAAATGGATACAAATGGTACCAATCAAACGGATGGAGTTGGAATCAAAAAAATTCAGTGTGTACATCCCTCAAAATGCCTAAAAACTCTATATGAACGAACTTTATGAAATCTGTACTTTTAAAGGATAAACGGGAAAGGGGGATAAAAAGGTGCCATCATCACAGATGACGCTACAATTATGAAATTCGGTATGTATATTCGTTTTACAGCACAGATCACTGATAAGAAAACATTTTTCGAAATTTGCACTTTTAAGGGATAACAATTGTACCACAGCCCACGTCAATCGGTAGCACGACTGCGACCAAGAACATATTTTTGCAAAATTCGTACTTTTTTAGGACGAAAATGGGTAAAAAAGGATAAAAATGGTACCAATAAAACAGACGGAGCTGGAATCGTGAAGTTCAACGTTTATATATGTACCTCAAAATGCTTACAAACGCAAAATGAAGGCATTTTCTGAAATTCGTACTTTTAAAGAGTTAACGGGGAAAATGGGATTCAAAAGTACCAACAACAAGGATGGCGCTACAATTTATCGAAACTCGTACTTTTAAAGGGTAGACGAGAAAAGGGGATATAAAAGGTACCAAAAACACGACTGACGGTGCAATCATAAAATTCGGTGTGAATATTCGCCTTAGAGTGTAGATGAGTGATAAAGGATTAAATGGGATAAAAATTGTATCAAAGCCTAGAATTTTGAAATTCGGACGGGAATTACTTTTACAGCATGAATTCGACCAAGAATATATTTGGCAAAATTCGTACTTTTGTGGGTGGAATTGGGCAAAAAGGGATAAAAATGGTACCAATCAAACAAAAGGAGTTGTAATCATTAAATTCGGCGTGTTCATTTCTCAAAATGCTTACAAACGTAAAATCAAAGAATTTTTCAAAATTCGTACTTTTAAAAAGTAAAGGGGGAAAAAGGGATAACAAAGGTACCTACAACACGACTGGCTCTATAAGCATGTAATCGGTGTGTATATTCGTCTTACAGAGTAGATGCGAGATAAAAAGGAATTTTTCGAAATTTTTACCTTTAAGGGCTTAAAATGGATAACGATTGTACCACCGTAAACAGTGATAACCAATCATGAAATTCTATTTGTACGCCCCCCATTCATAGAAACACAAAAAAAGGATTTTTTTATGAATAATGAGGAAAAGAGGGATATAAATGGTACCAACAACAAAGAATCGGTGTGAAATTCTGACCTCTAATGGATTTTTCAAAATTTATACTTTTAGGTTGAAATTAGTATGACGATTAAAATGGTACCCACCAATGTATAGAATAAGCTATATACATAGTTACTCTAACGTGCAATACAAACATAGTGTCAAAAGTGATAAAAATCGAACAAACCAAATTGGGGAAATTGGGATATACATGGTACCAACCAAAGTTTTCAGCTAGAATATGAAAAGACTATTAAACAGTCGGAGTGAACATTTCTCCGAGTTCTAGACGCGCAAAATAAATGTTTTTTTTTTAGAAATTGTAGACAAAAGAGATACAAGTAGTACCTACCAAAATATTGCACTAGAATCGTGAAGTTATGTGCGAATATTATAGCCACGTCGAAAAAAAAAATAAAATATATAAAGAATGTTTGTTCTATTTATAAGTTCGGATTTCAAGTCATGCACCGGTATAGAATTTATGTATATGTAAAGGATTTAATTTTACAAAGGGCGTGACAAACGCATAGATAGTTTGTAGGTTTAAAGTGATTATATAACTTTATCTAAAATTGCAGCTGATTTCAGCCGGTGTGTGCATAGCATATATGAAACTATTGGCAAAGTTCAAATTTCACATTATTTCGATCATCCGTATAGAAGTTGTAGTGTGGGAGGTACAAGAAGGGGCGTGGCAAAATCCTCCATATTACGTACGCTCAAAATGATTATACAAACTTAATCAAATATAAAAATACAACTGGTTCCGAATACTAGGAAAATGGCCTATATATGTGGGGGTACCATATTCAATTCAACCATCTCCAATTTTAAACTAAGTCTGGGAATAGTCACTCTACGTTCAGAGATTGAATAAATTCCTAATTTCCTTTGAGAGGTATCCTGTACACCAGCCAGCCAGATAGACAGACAGACGGGCGAGAAAGGGATTTTAGACATAAGTCACTCTTTTAATGCGTTACACCTTTTTCTATCCCAACTGACATATACGTTACTACTTTGTTGAGAAGGACAAATATTTCTCTGCTTCATATGATTTTTTTGTAAGAAAATTGTTTCAATTAATTAAATTAAACTATTGACTACGTATAAATTGATTATGATGATTCGTACAAAGGGGACTAAAATTAATTCGGTGTATAAATTCCATCGGCAATGTAGGATCTGGAATGGACAATTTATGAATAGACCTCTGAATACGTAGTTGTGCAAAATAAATTAATTTTTTAAGTTTTGAGCGTTTACAAGCGATTTACCCTGAAGAGTATATCCTTACACCGCATACGAAGTAGCGGGCATTTGCTAGTTGTATATAGTTTTAACAATTTAAACCCTTTTGCATAAAAATACAAATTTATTGCTTTATTATTGTACTTCAAATATTTTATTTTTTATTTATAATTAATACTAATCAGTGAAATGAAGTAGTGTTAATTTATTTAATTTAATATTAATTTGCCTTACAAATTAATTCATTTATGATTTTGTGGTCGTTTCGTTGGTACCATCTTACGAATTTGGAAAAATCTTTTTATTTTGCGAGTCTACACAGTCAGAGCGACGTACATATTCATTATTATTATATATAAACCCACGGAAATTAAAATCAGGTTTCATATTGTTTTTTCTTGTGATCGGTAATATATGTACCACTTATAATAAACGCCATTTTTGGCACAACTACGCAGGTCTATGCTAGATGCACTCACACAAAAGTTCAGCGTTGTAGCTGTAATAGAACTGAATATATTCGATAATAGTTTTAAACATCATATGGGAGGTGCCACACCCACTTTTCCAATAGCGGCCATTTTTAGCACAACTGTGTAGACTAATAATTAGTGAACTTTCACAAAAAATCAAGACTCTAGTTCAACAGTACTCCGAATATGCTATTTTATAAAAAACGAATAAAACTCCAATTTGTGTGGGAGGTGCCACGCCCACTGAAAATGTCAAAATTTTATAAAGCCTATTTTCACAACCGGTTCAGTATGAACATACTGTGATTTTTTTTTTTTCATTTTTCATTTTTATATAAAGGGTGATTTTATAGCTATTATCTTTTTGGCGGCAACACTGGTTTAAACAGCTGACGCACGTTTCGTGTTTTGTTTCACTGTCAAACATCTTCAGTTTGGTCTATAATTTAACCATGAATCGTCTTACAAACGAACAACGCTTGCAAATTATTGAATTTTATTAACAAAATGCCTCTGTTAAGAAAGTTCATCGCGCGCTTCCATTTTATGTTTATGTCACTTTAATCGACCCACTGAAGCGGCTACGCGGGCTATTGTGACTAAATTTCGCACCAAATTTACATTGTTGGACATTAAACCACAAACACGCTTACGTAGAGTGCGAACTGAAGAAAATATCGCAGCTGTATCGGCCAGTGTTAATGATGGCCATCAATTATCGATTCGTCGCCGTTCGCAGCAATTGGGCCTCTGTTACTCAAAAACGTGGAAATGCCAAAATTGGACTAAGCGGATGGACGATTTGAGGTCAACATTTGCATGAAATAATCTTCGAACATTAAATTATATGGACCGTACTATCGGTTCAAATAAAGATTTCAGGCATTTTTCAGAATTTTATGTGTTATTTTGAAAAACTTTCCTATAGCATTTAAAAAATCACCATTTATGTATCTACACTCAGAAAAAAGTATGCCACAGATTAAGTAAATATGTACTAAAACTGAGGAAAATGAACTTCGTATAGCGCTAAGGCAATAATTGCCCACATCGAGTACAAACTTTTCCTTGAAATTAAAACAAGTAAAATTTTCTCAAACTGAGGAACATTTGTCTTCATATAAAGTCAATCTTTAGTTAATCCGAGGAAAAATTTTAAGAAAACTTACTCAAATCAAGTAAATTTGTACTAAAACTGAGGAAAATATTCCGATTTTTTTCCTCAATCCAAGTAAATTGTTACTCAAACTAAGTACATTTTTAGTCATACCAAGTAAATTTATACTCAATCTGAGGAAAATTTTCGGAAATTTTTCCTTAAACCAAGTAAATTTGTACTCAGCCTGACTACGACTTTACTTGATAACTGAAATAAATTATTTCGCTTCAAAGTATGCAACACTCATATGAAAAATGACAACATGAAATAGTTCTCAAACGTTTCATCTTACTTATATCATAAAGAGTTGAGTTATTTCACCATTACTGCTGCGGAGGCTAGGTAGGCGCCTTCGCAGTGATTGTTTAGAGTAGTGTTTGAAGTACTTATGAAGAAAGTCTTTGCTAACGAAAGAGAATTGCTTCTTAGACTACTATTCATGTATTTTTCTAAACAAACTGAAGTATTTTTTATAAGTTCATTTATACTTGAATGTATGAGGAACATGGAACATATATTTACTTTATTTGATGTAATAAACACATTTTTAAGTAAAAACTTCCTAAATGGATTTTTTCCAAACAAATATTTTCTTCATTATTTTCTTTCATAAAAGCTAGTAAATTTTCTTCCGCATAAGTAAGAATATACTTAATTGTAAGAAGTATTTACTAGATCCGAAGAAATGTTTTTAAGTAAATTTACTACCCTATTTTGATTATATTTAATATTTCTTCTGGCTTTGAGATAAGGAAACTGTACTCATGTCTAGTTAATTTTCCTTCTCGCAAGGAAATTTGAACTAAACTGGAGTAAAATTGTTAAACTAAATTGGAGTATGGATTTTACTCAGATTTAAGAATGCCATTTTTCTGAGTGTATATGAACCACTGTTCCGAGTATGTAAAAACACATTTAAGTACAAGCTTTTCCATTCGATTTATATACAATCGAAATGAGTCCATTGCTTGCAATGGGACAAAAGCCTACAGCACTCTAAATAATATTTGCTAAACGTAAGACTTTGTTTGTTCCTAATACCTTCAGCAACCATGTGGGAATAGTCGCCTATCGAATCTGTATTTACGCACTTTTCTTTCGCATTTTTTGTTTAATTGATCTCAGCGAACAGAATGGAAAGAAAGGGGGCAGACGACGAGGTCATTGAATGCGTATGAGAAAGGGGTACAATGGCAACGTGCAACACGGGATACTATTGACTGCCCTCTCCACTCCGGCCACTAACCACCAACCATCATATTCATAAACATATCAACTCTCGGGGGTACGATGTAAATGGGTTTCTTAATTACCACCGCAACACACCACGCAACATCGGGCATCGCGTAATGCGTCTGAAACCCATTTTAACCCATTTCATGGACGAGGAGACTCCTCATTCTAATGCAAAGCACAGACGGACGACTGTACTTGAAAGTTTTCAGCAGAGCAGGGCAGAGTGAACGTGTTCCACTTCTTCGCCAGGCGGAAGAAGCTTGTTATTGGCAATGTATGTATGTACGGGCACGGGGAGTGAGTGAGTGAGAGTACATTCATCCATCCGTCAGTCGTCCATGTACTTTGTGCTTAAGTAGGTACGCTTGGATCGGCTCGGCTCGGTACGCCGTCGTCGTCGCTATTATTGGATATTATTTTCTTTTAAAACCTACACATAATGCGTTAATATCGGTATTGTTTTTTGCATATTTTGTTGTTGTTGGATTTTTTTGCTGTTAAATGTAAATCAATACCCCTCCGAGGAACTGCTGCTGCTGCTGCCGAACAAAGAACGCCACATGCGAAATCGGCCTCATAACAGCTGCAGCAGTCTGTGTTCTTTTTTTGCTGGGTAATATTCACACCTCAATTGAAATCTGTACTCAATACTTTTTCGCAACGAAAAAAAAAAACAGCAAAAAAAACAAAGAAAAAAACATTGAATATTATTCAAAAATCCCATACCCACCATAATGCAATTTCTATAGGAATAGGTCAGTACTGGAGCGGCAACAACAGCGGCAACTGCATATGCAAGCAGGCAGGCATGCATACATACATTTGTTGTTGTTGTTGTTGTTGTTGTATTTATATGTACCTACTATGTGCATATTAAATTTCAAGTATTTTTCTTTACAACAAAACAACAACAGCAACAACAACAACATAAAGAAAGAACGACAAAATTCAGTACTCAGCCAAGAAGTAGTGTAATACGGTTGGCAGTTGTTGCTGTTGATGTTGGTTAGGTTAGGGCACAACAACAGCAACAGCAAACAATAATGACGACACACTCGAAAAAGTACAACGAACAAAAAGCTGCAGCAGCAAACAAAAAACAATCCCCTAGTATATAGATGTTGCAGCAATGCAATTCCTGTTGTTGTTGTTCTTGGTTTGTTTGTCGTTTGTTGCAGCAGCGGTCGTAGATGGCGATATTGTAGGGTTCAATGACTGCCTAGAAGGCCAGACCGATCGACCAACAAACACCAAATGCATGGCAACACCGCACCGCACCACCACCACCACCATCACCATCAGCAACAGCTACTGCTGACGCTTCTGCTGCTGCTGTTGCTGCCACCACCGACGCTCTCTTACGCCAAACTATTGGAAAATAGCATAACAACATACAAAGCACTAGAATACACGCTTCATACATTAGGGTGGTCTGACATAAATTATCGCCAGTGGAGGCAAATATTTCAATATTTTTCTCAGAACATAGCTACCCTCTCTCTTCTACTCTTAAGGTCGCCACATACATTATTTTATTATACCCTCCACCTATTTATTTTATTATACCTATAGGGGGTATACTAACTTTGTCATTCCGTTTGTAACACCTTGAAATATCGACCTGAGACCCTATAAAGTATATATATTCTTGATCGTCATAAAATTCTAAGACGATCTAGCCATGTCCGTCCGCCCGTCCGTCTGTTGAAAGCACGCTAGGAAAGGAACTAGAACGTTCAAATTTTCCATAAATGCGTCTTATAGTCGTAGATCGGTTGGATTGAAATGGGGCGAAATTGGCCCAAAGGGAAAAATTTTTCCCTCACAAGGACTAAAAATACCCATAATAATCCCTAATATTTTAGCGATTATATATTATATATTTTCTTTATATTTGATATGCGCATTCCCCCTACAGCAAAAACGTGCACCATAAAGTGATTCCTATTTGTAGGGGGTGAAATGGGGGCAAAAAAGGGACAAAAATGGTACATATTAAACGACAACAGTTAATAACACGAAATTCGGTGTGTACATTCCTCTAACTGAGTAGAGACATAATATTAAAGCATTTTTTCCAAATTCGTACTTTTAAGGGATACAAATGGTACCAACCAAATGACAGTAACTAAAATAATGAAATTCGGTGTATACATTCCTCTGATTGCATAGACACGGAAAATAAACTGATTTTTCGAAATTCGTACTTTTTGGGGTCAAAATAGAAAAAGGGGATAAAAATAGTACCAACCAAATAACCGCAGCTAGAGTCGTGAAATTCGGAGCATACATTCATTTGACTACGTAGACATGAAAAATAAAAGGCTTTTTTCCAAATTCGTACTTTCAAGGTATACAATGGGTACGGAGCATACATTCATTTGACTACGTAGACATGAAAAATAAAAGGCTTTTTTCCAAATTCGTACTTTCAAGGTATACAATGGGTACGGAGGGGTAAAAATGGTACCAACCAAACGGCTACACTTGGAATAATGAAATTCGGTGTATACACTCCTCTGAAACAGATTTTTCGAAATTCGTACTTTTTGGGGTTAAAAAGAAAAAGGGGTACCAATCAAATGACCGCAGCTAGAGTCAGGAAATTCAGAGTATACATTCCTCTGACAGCGTAGACACGAAAAATAAACGGATTTTTCGAAATTCGTACTTTCAAGGGATACAATGGTACAGGGGGATAAAAATAGTACCAACTAAACGACTACAGCTAGAATGATAAAATTCTAATTGCGTAGAAATATCAAGGGGGTCAAAATGGTACCAACCAAATGGGCGCTGCTGGAATCATGGAATTCGGTGTATACATTCCTCTGACTGCAAAATAAGAAGTTCCCTTCCAAATTCGTACTTTTTCTTTTATGGCAAAAAATTTTTGAATCATGTAGTGAGGTTATTTTGCACTATGCACGTCTGATAATGGATTTTCAAAATTTTTACTTTTGGAATTAAAATAGAATGGAAATTCAACCAACTGTAGCACTCACTTTCTACCAAAAAGCTTTTTGAAAATATAAATATAAGAATATTTATTTTTTGAATTAACGTTTGGTAGCCTTGCCTTATAAGCGTGGTGTGAAATAATTAAAATATTATATTTATTTATAAAATTATTTTTTCAATATTTGTATTTGTTTTGGTTTGGCTATATTAAAAAATTTATATTTTCCAGTAATATTACTGCACTCCCACGAAAACCGACAACCTCTGTGGAATGCAATCCGCGGTGGAGGGTATATAAAGTTCGGACCGGCCGCACTTAACGCCGTTTTTACTTGTTTTATTTTATATATTCACAATTTTTGTTCTTTATGACAAGAGCTGCAACTTTGCTTCAGAGAGTAAATCAAAATTCAGACGCACCATTTTTGTCTCTTTTCGGCTGTATTTGCCTAAAAATAAAAAATTCGAAAATTTCATTTATGTTGCGCATCTACACAGTCAGAGATGAATGTATGAACCGATTTCATGATTTCACTTACAACTGTATTGTTGGTATCATTTTTATCCCTCTTGTAATACTTGATGAACTTTGTTTGAACACCCTAGTATACTCATATGCATACAAGTGAATAGGCCAACGAGAACAAGATAACTGCAAACAACGCCAAACACCAGTCGTAAATTTAATGCGGCACAAACTCCAACAAACTGTACCAACACAAACTTGGCATGTATGGCTTGTTGCACATAGAGACGCTACACACACGCACACTCACCCACATTCTCAAGAGACCCGTGAAAATAGGTCCAACCGACAGGGGTGGTAATTGGGCCGACCGGCCCACCCCAGACGCGGACCTAGATTTCACAAAAGCTTCACATTGCTTTGAACTCATTAATGCAAGCTGCAGACTCTTGCATGGCAAGTTCGTAGGCAACCGCCCGTCATAAGGAATGGATCACCTATCGATCTATCTGCCTAAAGCGAATTTTAATATTATCCTCTACATCCTCCTCCTCCTCTAGTGTCTTAGGTCACGTATAAGCAAACGATTTTTTTCGATAAGCCTTTCGTCGTGTTTGCTTAAGGCCCGGTACTTAAGGGTTAAAAATAATAATAATAATATTTTATAAATAAATATAATATTTTAATTATTTCACACCACGCTTATAAGGTAATGCTACCCATACGTCAATTCAAAAAATAAATATTCTTATATTTGTATTCTCAAAAAGCTTAAATACCATAAATATTGGTAGATAGTGGATGCTACAGTTGGTTGTATTTCCATTCTATTTTAATTCCAAAAGTACAAATTTTGAAAATCCATTATCAGACGTGCATAGTGCAAAATAACCTCACTTAATGATTCAAAAAAAAATTTTGCCATAAAAGAAAAAGTACGAATTTGGAAAAAAAAAAACTTATTTTGCGTGTCTATGCAGTCAGAGGAATGTATACACCGAATTCCATAATTCCAGCTGCGCCCATTTGGTTGGTACCATTTTTACCCCCTTGACGTTTCTACGGAATTAGGATTTCATCATTCTAGCTGTAGTCATTTGGTTGGTACTATTTGTATCCCCTTTTTCCATTTTAACCCCAAAAACTACGAATTTCGAAAATTCGTCTATTTTCCGTGTCTACGCAGCCAGAGGAATGTATACTCCGAATTTCATGACTCTAGCTGCGGTCATTTGATTGGTACTATTTTAATCCCTTTTTTTCATTTTAACCCCAAAAAGTACGAATTTTGAAAAATCCGTGTATTTTACTTGTTTTTCATTTCATTTCATTATTCTAGGTACAGCCGTTTGGTTGGTACCATTTTTATCCCTCTATTCCCATTTTACCCCTAAAAGTACGATTTTTTTTATATTATGTGTTTCTAGCTGTTGTCGATTAATATGTACCATTTTTATCCCTTTTTTGTCCCATTTCACCCCCTACAAATAAGAATCACGTTATGGTGCACGTTTTTTGCTATAAGGGGAATGCGCATACCAAATATCAAGCAAATATAAACAGACATATTCAAAAAACATGTTTAAATACGCTAAAATATTAGGGATTATTATGGGTATTTTTAGTCCTTGTGAGGTAAAAATTTTTCCCTTTGGGCCGATTTCGCCCCATTTCAATCCAAACCAATCTACGACTATAAGACGCATTTATGGAAAATTTGAACGTTGTAGCTCCTTTGGTTTAGATGCTAGCGTGCTTTCAACAGACGGACAGACGGACATGGCTAGATCGTCTTAGAATTTTATGACGATCAAGAATATATATACTTTATAGGGTCTCAGGTCGATATTTCAAGGTGTTACAAACGGAATGACAAAGTTAGTATACCCCCATCCTGGAGGTGGAGGGTATAAAAATACGAATAGAGGTACACCTCAAGGAGAAGTACTCTCCGACTTTCATGGCTACTCGTTATAAATTCTTAAATTGCAGAGCTCGACTAAAGAAGAATTAAGGTAGTGGCATATGGTAATACTTATATCGGGTCTGTTTTCGTCTCGTATACTATGAGGCCTAATTTTGTGGGCCGCTAGTAGTGGCCATGCACTGAATCCAAGCAGAAACGGAGCAGGCAATCTTTACCACAAGGATCAATATAAAATATTGGGATCGTGATCTTGTGGAGAAACAGAAGATACTGACATGCCCGCATTCTTGAAAAACTTCCTCACAATCTTCGACCGGCTATAGCACTCCTAAGATAACCGAATTCGGAAAGCCATTCGAGGTCACATTCCCTTCAAAAAATAGCATGTGAGAATGGAATATGAGACTGAGATATACACAGACGGCTCCAAAATGGACTGAGGAGTTGGTTCCGGTGTCTTCTCAGAAAAAACTGGCCTTGCATGTTCATTCCGACCTTCTAACAGTTGCAGTGTCGTTCAGGCGGAAGTCTTCGCCATTAAGGATGCATGCAGTAGACGTTCACCTTCAGGAACAACGGGTCGCATAGGAATTTTTGCAGATAATCAAGCTGCCCTTTTGTCTCTAAAATCTAACCTTATAACATCTTCATTAGTGGTGCATCAGTGCATCGATGAGCTGTCTGTCTGAACTCAATGTTATATGGATCCCTGGACATGAGGATTTTATGGGAACGAACGAGCGGACGAGTTGGCTAGAATGTTATCTACTTTGAGTACCCTCGCTACGGAGTTGATTGCTGGGGTCTATTAAAATAAATTTCATGTGGAAAAACGTGTCAAATATCGAGACAAACAAAAAACGTAACAGAGACCTTCTAAGCCAGAGTAGAAGAAATGCATCAAGAGTGATATCCGTGGTGACGGGTCATTGGCCAATTGGAAATCATGCGCGTTGAATGAACTGCAATTCAACTATCACTGCCGTAGGGGATGAAAAGACAGTCGACCACTTCTTATGCGAGTACCCAACTCTAATAAATTCACGGCACGGGGCACTGCGAAGCACTTACTGCACGACATTGACGAGATATCAGAAATTGATATTAGATATCTAATCAAATATCTCCAACAATGAAGGAGAAGAGGGAAGTGATCGATCACTTCCAATTCGACTGTGCAAGTCTAATAAACTCACAACACAGAGTTCATGGCAAATAATTACTTCAGGACATTTACGGGATATGGGGAATTGAAATCAATTTTTCCATGCTTTATATAAGGTTACTTTCTATATATGTTTGTGTGCCACAAAATTTGAAATCAATTTTTGAAAGCTTTTTTCTCAACCAATTTTGCTCAAATTTTGCACACTTAATCATTTTCGATGACAATACAAGGAAATGGAAAAATTTGACCAATTGGACAAATGGGCGTGGCACCTCCCATACGAAGTTAAAACCTATTATTGAATATTGTCAGTTCTATGACACCTAGAATGCTGAAATTTTGTGTAAGTGCATCTAGCATCAATTCGCATAGTTGTGCCAAAAATGGGCGGTATTGGAAAAGTGGGCGTGGCATCTCCCATACGAAGTTAAAACCTATTATTGAATATTGTCAGTTCTATGACACCTAGAGTGCTGAAATTTTGTGTAAGTGCATATACCATCAATGTGCATAGTTGTGCCAAAAAGGGGCGGTATTGGAAAAGTGGGCGTGGCACCTCCCATACGAAGTTAAAACCTATTATCGAATATTGTCAGTTCTATGACACCTAGAGTGCTGTAATTTTGTGTAAGTGCATCTAGCATCAATGTGCATAGTTGTGCCAAAAATGGGCGGTATTGGAAAAGTGGGCGTGGAACCTCCCATACGAAGTTAAAACCTATTATTGAATATTGTCAGTTCTATGACACCTAGAGTGCTGAAATTTTGTGTAAGTGCATCTAGCATCAATTCGCATAGTTGTGCCAAAAATGGGCGGTATTGGAAAAGTGGGCGTGGCATCTCCCATACGAAGTTAAAACCTATTATTGAATATTGTCAGTTCTATGACACCTAGAGTGCTGAAATTTTGTGTAAGTGCATCTAGCATCAATTCGCATAGTTGTGCCAAAAAGGGGCGGTATTGGAAAAGTGGGCGTGGCACCTCCCATACGAAGTTAAAACCTATTATTGAATATTGTCAGTTCTATGACACCTAGAGTGCTGAAATTTTGTGTAAGTGCATCTAGCATCAATTCGCATAGTTGTGCCAAAAAAGGGCGGTATTGGAAAAGTGGGCGTGGCACCTCCCATACGAAGTTAAAACCTATTATTGAATATTGTCAGTTCTATGACACCTAGAGTGCTGAAATTTTGTGTAAGTGCATCTAGCATCAATTCGCATAGTTGTGCCAAAAATGGGCGGTATTGGAAAAGTGGGCGTGGCATCTCCCATACGAAGTTAAAACCTATTATTGAATATTGTCAGTTCTATGACACCTAGAGTGCTGAAATTTTGTGTAAGTGCATATACCATCAATGTGCATAGTTGTGCCAAAAAGGGGCGGTATTGGAAAAGTGGGCGTGGCACCTCCCATACGAAGTTAAAACCTATTATCGAATATTGTCAGTTCTATGACACCTAGAGTGCTGTAATTTTGTGTAAGTGCATCTAGCATCAATGTGCATAGTTGTGCCAAAAATGGGCGGTATTGGAAAAGTGGGCGTGGAACCTCCCATAAGAAGTTAAAACCTATTATCGAATATTGTCAGTTCTATGACACCTAGAGTGCTGTAATTTTGTGTAAGTGCA
This sequence comes from Polietes domitor, assembly GCA_947397865.1. Lineage (NCBI taxonomy): Eukaryota > Metazoa > Arthropoda > Insecta > Diptera > Muscidae > Polietes > Polietes domitor. Next base: position 134,847,463 of record OX377618.1, read on the forward strand.
TCTAGCATCAATGTGCATAGTTGTGCCAAAAATGGGCGGTATTGGAAAAGTGGGCGTGGAACCTCCCATACGAAGTTAAAACCTATTATTGAATATTGTCAGTTCTATGACACCTAGAGTGCTGAAATTTTGTGTAAGTGCATCTAGCATCAATTCGCATAGTTGTGCCAAAAATGGGCGGTATTGGAAAAGTGGGCGTGGCATCTCCCATACGAAGTTAAAACCTATTATTGAATATTGTCAGTTCTATGACACCTAGAGTGCTGAAATTTTGTGTAAGTGCATCTAGCATCAATTCGCATAGTTGTGCCAAAAAGGGGCGGTATTGGAAAAGTGGGCGTGGCACCTCCCATACGAAGTTAAAACCTATTATTGAATATTGTCAGTTCTATGACACCTAGAGTGCTGAAATTTTGTGTAAGTGCATCTAGCATCAATTCGCATAGTTGTGCCAAAAAAGGGCGGTATTGGAAAAGTGGGCGTGGCACCTCCCATACGAAGTTAAAACCTATTATTGAATATTGTCAGTTCTATGACACCTAGAGTGCTGAAATTTTGTGTAAGTGCATCTAGCATCAATTCGCATAGTTGTGCCAAAAAGGGGCGGTATTGGAAAAGTGGGCGTGGCACCTCCCATACGAAGTTAAAACCTATTATTGAATATTGTCAGTTCTATGACACCTAGAGTGCTGAAATTTTGTGTAAGTGCATCTAGCATCAATTCGCATAGTTGTGCCAAAAATGGGCGGTATTGGAAAAGTGGGCGTGGCACCTCCCATACGAAGTTAAAACCTATTATTGAATATAGCCAGTTCTATGACACCTAGAGTGCTGTAATTTTGTGTAAGTGCATCTACCATCAATGTGCGTAGTTCTGCCAAAAATGGGCGGTATTGGAATAGTGGGCGTACCACCTCCCATACGAAGTTAAAACATATTATCGAATAGTGTCAGTTCTATGACACGTATAGTGCTCAAATTTTGTGTAAGTGCATCTAGCATCAATGTGCGTAGTTGCGCCTAAAATGGGCGGTAATGGAAATGTGGGCGTGGCACCTCCCATACGAAGTTAAAACCCATTTTCGAATATATGCCGTTCTATGGCAGATAAAAAACTGAAATTTTGCAGTAATTTTTCCTTCTACAAAAGATAACTAAAAAAGAATTTCTAGGCCCAATAGAATTCTGCTTGCATAAAGCATGGATTTGAAAAAAAAATTCTTTTTTGATTTACTAGTTCAGATAGAGTAGACCTTTCTAACACTACTTGACGCTTACGAAATCAGCCGTCAATGTTTCAGCCACGTCACACCAATAGAAGTCAAGTATCAATAATGAACGCAGTGCCGACAGCCCATTGACCACGACAAATAAAGCTTGAATTCAACATTCGCTGCGTAGCTGCGTTAACGAAGAGGAATAAGGACGATCGATCACTTCCAATTCGACTGTATGTGTCTGATAACCCACAACACAGAGTTCACACAGAATGTAACATTCCTTTGAAACTTTGTAATACTACTTGACGCTCCACGACGACTTAAACCAACCGATTATCTAAAATTCCTAGAAGTTTAGTATTAAAATTGTACATTGCTCTGCCTTATCAGGGAATTGACATCAATCTTTCAGACAGAATATAACATTCCTTTGAAACTTTGTAATACTACTTGACGCTCCGCGACGACTTAAACCCACCGATTATCTAAAAATCCTAGAAGTTTAGTATTTAAATTGTACATTGCTCTGCCTTATCAGGGAATTGACATCAATCTTTCAGGCAGAATATAACATTCCTTTGAAACTTTGTAATACTACTTGACGCTCCACGACGATTATCTAAAAGTCCTAGAAGTTTAGTATTCAAATTTTACATTGCTCTGCCTTATCAGGGAATTGACATCAATCTTTCAGACAGAATATAACATTCCTTTGAAACTTTGTAATACTACTTGACGCTCCGCGACGACTTAAACCAACCGATTATCTAAAAGTCTCTGCCTTATCAGGGAATTGACATCAATCTTTCAGACAGAATATAACATTCCTTTGAAATTTTGTAATACTACTTGACGCTCCGCGACGACTTAAACCCACCGATTATCTAAAAATCCTAGAAGTTTAGTATTTAAATTGTACATTGCTCTGCCTTATCAGGGAATTGACATCAATCTTTCAGGCAGAATATAACATTCCTTTGAAACTTTGTAATACTACTTGACGCTCCACGACGATTATCTAAAAATCCTAATATGTTTTGACTGACAGTAGTTTGATCTAATAGTTTGAAAAAAACTACTCATTGAAATTAGCAGGCGTACAAAGGGTCAAGAACAATATTGACTTATGGTCCCTACAGGTAGGCACAAATCTTATTTGGACACGTGCATAATATCAAACTTGCATTATTCAGCCTAAATCCATATGTATGCAGGGAACAGGTAAATTTTTCGGCATGGTAGCATAAGCCTATATATTGCAAATGGTCAAGAACAATATTGACTTATGGTCCCTATTTTTATTTTTTATTTTTAGGCATGGTAGCATAAGCCTATATATTGCAAAATAAGGATAATGCCTGGATTACTCTACGACTGAAAGTTGGCGCAACAATTACTGAAACCATTAAACAATTTAAGTACTGAAAACATGGCGTTGAACAATTTTAAATTATTTGAACTGTTTAGAAAGTCAACCACACCAAATTTTTTCACGGAAGCTGCTTTAGAAGAACTTGATAGCTTATACGGAAATATTGAGAGAAGCGAAATTATAAAAAATAAATTTTATCTGATATATATATTAAGGCAAAATGGGTGAAATCTAATCGAACCATTCAGAACTTCAACCCCAAATACGGGGAAAAGATTGGGAACGATCTTAGACGTTTTAAACTGCAAAGAAAATGTCAATTCTACAAAATACGGAGAATATGCGTCGAAAACTGCATCTCTTTTAGCAGAAATGTATCCACAGAAGAAGTTGACCCCGACCATCCATAAAATATTGGCGCATGGCAAAGATATAATTGAGTACTAGTCTTTGCCAATTAGAGAGCTTTCTGAAGAAGCACAGGAGTCTCTTAACAAATTTTATAAAAAATATAGATTGCAGAACACATTCAAAGCATCAAGGGTAAGGCAAAATGAGTACCTCTTCAACATGTTGGCAGCATCTTCCGATCCACTTATTCCTTCCCTGCGGCATGTGAAGTCAAGAATAGAGTTAGAAAATAATTATAGTTTAGAAATGGTTAGTCTTTTAGATATACCTTCTCTTACGAACTGTGATGAATATTTTACAGAAAATTGAAAAAAATAATTTAAAAGAAAAATATTTTTTTTTAATTTGTTGGGTAATAATTTAAAACATAAAACCCTAAAGAAAAAAAATAAAAACTATCTGAAAATGTAAAAATATTTTTTTTAGTTACCATAAAATTGATTTTTCTACTAATTTTAACTTTGATAACCCATAACCTAACCCAAACCCTACAGAGCGTAGCACCCTTTCCAAACGCTCATATGCTGTTTAAACTGTTCAATTATCTTATTCGGTTCAAAAGATATGATTTTTGCAACGAAAAAACTCAAATGGCGCCACTGTGCGACGCGTCGAATTTTGCTTAGATGGAGGTTAGATGTCGGTACAACGCGTCGTCAAAAATAAAATCGGATTTCCCTCAGACTTCGTGTCAAACAGTCCATACGTTTTAAGTTCGTAGTGGTTGAGGTGACTCATACCCCGGGGGGTCTACACTAGGGAGGGTCGATGAAAAAAGTTGTGCCAAACATTAGAGACGCAACTTTATTTTTGGTATGGGGTGCCACCCGGTCTAGCATACACCTAGGACGGAAAGTAGACCTGTTGTACGGTCTCAATAAAAACCGGAAGGGGAAAGTGAAAAAAGCAATCAATTCCCCTATTTTAGGAATTCCCCTAAGGTGTTCCGGGTTGGGAAATATTGACTCCCAAAGGTGACGGGCTCTCAGCCTCGAAAGAGTGGGGTAGTGACAGAGAAAGTGTTCCACCGTTTCGGTGTCCTTCCGCATGCCCGCCACTCATCCGAGTCCGATCGCCCGATGCGGCGTAGATGCGTCCTTGGGGGTAAGTGACCAGTGAGAAGTCCTATCGTGCTGTGGAGTTCGATTTTACTCAACCTCATCAGTTGTCTGGTTTCAATTTCATTGAGACCGCCCCATAAGACTTTGGTCGTAACGACTATCGTTGAAGAGCCACAGGTTAATCTGTGGATCAGCAGCTGCCCATTTCCCCAGATCTATTCTCGTCATCTGGAATGGTTTGGCACCGTCCATGTTGACCGATTCGAGGCCAGATCATCCTCACTCCCGTTCATGGACCCTTTCATTACCTTCGATCGTACAGTGTCCTGGAACCCATGTGATCTCTTGTTGCCCTCTGGTGGAGAATTTATCTATTTTAGTGATCGCTTTAATCGCGGCTTAGCTATCCGTGCAGATGCTCACATTGCCGACTCTTTCTTGTTCATTTAACAATTTTACATAATCCGTTATCGCCTTAACCTCTGCCTGAAAGAGAGTTTTGTGGTCCGGGAGGCGGTATGATTTTTCTAAGGAGAAGTTTGCAATGTAGATTCCTAAACCTCTTTTTCGGTCCATCTTAGAGCCGTCTGTGTAGCAGTGTCTACAGAGGTTATCAATGCCACCCAAGAACCTCTGTACGGAATCTTCGTATTACAATTCGTGAAAACTGTTCTCTCTGGGATTCTGTCGAGTTTTTCCGTTTCGGAGAAACTAGTTAGATTGTCCAATATCTTGTGGTGATTCGAAGTGAAATCCGATTGAATCCATTCACCTTCCGATTGCAAGCGTCTGGTCGAGATTGCCGTCTCGTGCTTGACCTGTATCTCTATTGGACGCAGTGACAATATTTTTCGAATCGTTTCGCTGATGCCAAGGAAGCACATTCGTTTAACTTTCTGGAGTATTTTCATATTGCACTTAGTTTCCATTGATGTCCGCTTTTCGTAACGATGTCTGTCCAATTTAGGATCCGATGGAAAGTTTACCGAATTCGTACCGACATCTGAACATTTGGTTTGCCGGAATGGCAATGGAGTCTTTTTTGGAGTCTTGTCTTAGCCATTTTCTTTTTGATTGAGTTGAAATTATTATATTACTAGCAGTACCCGCTGCTGCGCACGCGAAAAAGCCAAGTATTTGTTATTAGTCTTATCCGTCTCTGATTTTGGGATAGTATTTATTTGATTTTCTTTTCTAAAATAGTAAATTTGAAACATAGCACTCATATACAGTCCAAGGAATGTGCTTGTCGATGTGCACTGATTTACCTGAAGAACTCCCTTCGTATATATTTTTTTTGTAATTTTCTACACAGTTTTTAACAAAAAATTACAACCGCAGAGCCTTTCACTCGAAAAAAATCCATTTTGATGGCGCTTCTACATGGTCAGAGGAATTTACATACTAAATTTCATGATTCTAGCTGTAATCCTAAAGTGGGTACTATTTTTATCCCACTTGGTCCCGCTCTCCCCTTAAAAGTACAAATTTCAAAAAATCCATTTATGTTGCAAGTCTACGATGTCAGAGGAATTTACACATCAAATTTCACTACTATAGCTGCAATATTTTAGTTGGTACTATTTTTATCCCGCTCGCCCCTTAAAAGTACAAATTTCGAAAAATCCAATTTTTATGCGCTTCTACATGGGCAGAAGAACTTACATATCAAATTTCAAGATTCTAGCTGCAATAATTTAGCTGGTACCATTTTTATTCCTTTTTTAGTTGGTACCATTTTTATCCCTTTTTGCCCCGCTAACCTCTTATAACTATAAATTTTGAAAAATCCAATTTTACTGCGCTGCGCTGCACATGGTCAGAGGAATTTACATACCAAATTTCACGATTCTAGCTACAATACTTTAGTTGGTACCATTTTTATCCCTTTTTGTCCCGCTCGCTCCTTAAAAGTACAAATTTCGAAAGATCCAATTTTACTGCGCTTCTACATGACAGAGGAACTTATATATCAAATTTCAGGATTCTAGCTGCAATACATTAGTTGGTACCATTTTTATCCCTTTTTGTCCCGCTCACCTCTTATAACTAAAAATTTCGAAAGATCCAATTTTTCTGCGCTTCTACATGGCAGAAGAACTTACATATCAAATTTCAAGATTCTAGCTGCAATACTTTAGTTGGTACCATTTTTATCCCTTTTTGTCACGCTAACCTCGTATAACTATAAATTTTGAAAAATCAATTTATATTGCAAGTCTACCATTCTAGCTGCAATTCTTAAATTGGTACCATTTTTATCTCTTTTTGTCCATGCCTTAAAAGTACAAATTTTGAGAAATCTAATTTTAATGCTCTTATACATGGTCAGAGGAATTTGCACATCAAATTTCACGATTCTAGCTACAATACTTTAGTTGGTACCATTTTTATCCCTTTTCGTTCCACGCAAACCTTAAAAGTACAAAATGCATTTATATTGCGCCTCTATGTGGTGAGAGGAATTTACATACAAAATTCCACGACTATAGCTGCAATACTTAAATTGGTACAACTTTTATCCCTGTTTTCCCGCGCACCCCCTAAAAGTACAAATTTCGAAAAATCCAATTTTACTCGCCCCCTAAAAACACAAATTTCGAAAAATCCAATTTTACTTCGTTTCTATATGGTCAGAGGAATTTACATACCAGATTTCACGATTCTAGCTACAATACTTTAGTTGGTACAATTTTTATCCCTTTTTGTCCCGCTCAACCCTTATAAGTACAAATTTCGAAAAATCAATATATATTGCAAGTCTACGTTGTTTGAGAAATGCAAATACCGATTTTCACGATTCTAGCTGCAATTCTTAAACTGGTACCATTTTTATCCCTTTTTGTCTCTTTCCTCTCTTAAAAGTACAAATTTCGAAAAATCCCTGTTTGTAGCTCGGAAGCAACACAACAAATTGCAAGTTTCTAGCTACTGCCGTTTAGTCAGGACGAAGGTTCTCCCTTTTTCTCCCATTTTACCGCCTAAAAGTACGAATTTCGTAAAACCCTTTCTCAGTCGACGTCTACGTCATATTTCGGAACTACCCTGCAAATTTCGTGACCCAGCTTCAGCCGTTTGGTCTGGGGGCTGGTCAATGATAAGTCAGTCAGTCAGTCAGTCAGTAACGCAACTCTTTTATATAACTTTTTTTTTCAACTATTCAACCGTTGGACTATTATTTGTGGGGTGCCCGAGACGTGGCTGAGAATGTCTAAGAACATCCATCAATATCAATTCGTCATCGGTCTCAGGAACTGAACATTTCTGGCACTTCTTTGAGAAGAATTTGGCATAATTTTCCATTTTGAAATATTGGGTTGATCGGGTGTGGTACTGCCGAGTCATATGAATGATATTGTGTTCCATTATTAAATGACAAAGTTCAACCTTTTTCAATAAAACCAGAAATTTTAAATTTTAATTTTAATTTTAAAATTTTAAATGGCCCACCATACAAAACCTGAGCCTGAAGAATATCCGAGAAATCCCAGTTTGGGGATTTTATTATTTTTTTGGGGAATTTCATGTTGCTTGATTACAATTTCATAACACAAAATGCATTCCATTTTATAAATGAAAATTATTCCTAGCTCGCTGTTGATAAAATTTCATCAAAATCTGTTAAGCCACTTAGGTAGGAATGACAATTATTTTCTGTTATCTGCCACATATCTTCCTCTGGATTGACGACCGTTACCATTGAGCTTTTTCGGAGGTTATTTTATAAAATGGACCGACTATATCTTTGGAGTGTATCAATCTATTATCATCATAACAGTGTTATTTTTTTGCACGGAATTCATGAAAAAAAAACTAGAATTCATGCAGTTCATTAACGATTTTTCAAGTTATTTTGCCGGAAATATAAATATATGTATATATAGCCACTGTGGTCCTTGTTAACAACAAATAGAGCAAATAATGTGAATATGCATCGGCGGATGCATTTGCCACAACAAATGTCAATTTCAAGCAAACGTAGTTATGGCACAACAACGAATACACACACACAGGCGCACATGTATATGTAAATATGTTGGCAGGATGCATTTCATGCACTTACACACATACTCGCATGTACAACGAGAGACAAAAGGAGAGACTCACACTCACACAGGCAACATTCAATATTCACATGAAAGTTCAAAAAGTTCATTCACCATCAGCAACAAAAAGTTGGACACAACACAAAAGGATAAAATATATCGAACAAAATAGGCAAAGCAGAGCAAAGCACAGCGGCGACAGGGGAAAACATCCCTGTAAACGGCAACACCAAACTACAAGCTTACCAACCAGCCAGCCAGCCAACGATGCAATTAATTGCAGCGCAATTCACTTTCAACGACGACGAGTGGAAATTGCTGTTGCTGATGAGGACGACGACGCTGACGTTGACGACAGCCGAGATCCTTATGGATGAGTATAGTTAGTGTGCATGTGCGTGTGCGTGTGCTTGTGCGTATTGGGGAGGATATTCGATTTCGAACACACCACACATACACAATCCATCCACATACGAAGAATCCAATACCAAATCCACCAGAAGGCTCTCTATTGTTTATTTAACTCTTCAATATTGGCACCAACACACACACGTACGCATGCCATTCAACAGCACTACGCACTGTGGTCAGCATCATATTCAATAGAGTTAATACGTAGATCATCTGGCAAGTCTGGTAAAAATCCGAAGGCAAAACTTTAATTCAAAATTCCATTCTAATTTAACAATTCTCGTTTAATCGTTTTCGCAAAAAATGCTGTATTTGAGGAATGAAAAATCGCCCAAAACAAAAATTATGACAAAACAAGTAAGAAGGCGTTAAGTTCGGCCGGGCCGAATCTTATACACCCTCCACCACGGAGTGCATTCCACAGTATTACCAGCAGATTAAAGGATGTCGACATAGAAGTACAGAACCATATTACGAAAATTGTGATATGTTTATGGACATTACTATATTTGATTACTATTTCAAACTATAATGGATACTTATGCGCACTGTTTAAATAAATAAATAAAATGCCGAAATTGTGAAAGTGAACATGCCGAAAATATAAGGCGATTGTCAGTCGCCATTAGGGAGAAGCATTTTCAGATACAGACAAAGTGACTGCATGTGATTTTGTGATAGAAAAGTACACATTTTAAAGATATCCCCATTCGCCCCATTCTCCGCCCAAATGTAAAAATTAAAAAAAAAAAAACCTTTTTGTTTCGAGTCTTCATAGTCAGACCACCGAATTTCATAATATCAACTTCAGCGGTTTGGAAGGTCCCATTTTTATCCCTCTTTTTCAATTATATCCCTTAAAAGTACGAATTTCGAAAAATCCCTCTATTTTACGTGTTTATGCAATTAGAGGGATGTACACACCGAATTTCTGTTGTCGTATCATTGGTACCACATTTTATTCATTTTTGTCCCATTTCGCCCGATAAAACATTTATTTTCTTTGTGGTGCTTCCAAGCTACAAGAGGAATGTCCGCAACAAATTTCAAATGTATGAAAATCAGAAATTTAATTAATATTTATTTTACCAAAATTTGAATACTATGTATATAAATAATGGAAATTATACTTCAATTCATAAAGTAAATATAAGGTAGCAATCATAAATCCCCTAAATATTGGGGGATAGAGAGTGTATTTTCAGCTGCAGCCCTTTGGTTGGTTGTATTTCCATCTATTTTAAATTCAAAAGTATACATTTTGAAAATACCTTATCTCATACGTACGCAGTATAAGACAACTTCATAATTCTACCATTTTTCGGCGTAAAAGCAACAAAATAAAGTACGAATTTGGAAAAAAAATATTTTACGTGGCTATGCACTTAGCGGAATGTATATACGCAATTCCATGATACTATCTGCGGCCATTTTGTTGGTACCATTTTTATCCCCTTTTTCGTATTTTACTCCTTAAAAGTACGACTTTCGAAAATTTCATCATTCTAGCTGTAGCCTTTTAGTTGGTACCTTTTATATCACTCTGCTCCCATTGAATCCCTTGAAAGTACGAATTTGGAAAAACGTTTTTTTTTCGTGTCACTCAGTCATGGTTCTAGCTGCATCCATTTGTTTGGTACAATTGTTATCCCCTTTTTCCATTTTACACCCTAAAAGTACGAATTTCGAAAATTTCCTTTAGTTTATGTGTGTACACAATCAGAGGAATATATACACCGAATTTCATTATTCTAGGTGCAGCCGTTTGGTTGGTACTATTTTTATCCCTCTATCCCCATTTAACCCCTTAAAAGTGCAAATTTAGAAAAAATACTTGTATATTATGTATCTACTCTATTAGAGGTATGTACACGCCAAATTTCGTGTTTCTATCTGTTGTCGTTTGATAGGTACTATTTTTATCCCTTTTCGTCCCATTTCGCCCCCTACAAATAAAAATCACTCTATGGTGCCCTTTTATGCTATAAAGGGAATGCGAATTGCAAATATCAAGTAAATACAAGCTAATATGTTCAAAACACATGCTGAAATACTCTAAATATTAGGGGTATTTTCAGTCCTTGTGAGGGAAAAATTTTTCCCTCTGGGCCGATTTCGCCCATTTTCAATCCCAACCGATCTGCAACCATAAGACACATTTAGGAAAAAGTTGAACCTCCTAGCTCATTTCGTTCGGCCGCTATCGTGCTTTCGACAGACAGACAGGCGGACAGACGGACATGGCTATATCGTCTTAGAATTTTTCCACGACCCAGAATATATATACTTTATGGGGTCTCCGATGAATATTTTAAGGCGTTACAAACGGAATGACAAAGTGAATCCTCCTGGAGGTAGAGGGTATAAAAAGGTGAAAAATGGACCAAAACGGAAAATGAAATTAGGCCGAAAAATAAATGAAAAAAATCACCCAAATCAAAAATCAGCGAAAAAATTGGGTCATTTATCCTATGAAAAAATCGCCCAAAAATTGCTCAATAAATATCATCTGGGGTAAGTGTTGCCGGCCTTCGGCCAAGCTTAAAGATTTTCTTTCAGGGGTATGCCTAAAGCTGGCTCCGGTTTTCAAAAATCTTCTAAACAAATCGCTACTTACCCCGAAATTTTGCCTACCTTTTATTATGAGACGCAATATATGTGGTGTGATGAAGTGGACGAAGTTGGGCGGTAGTATGAATTCTAAGTTAACCATGCGAGGACATCCGATTTTGTTGAAAATTGGCGAGTGTGTTTGTTATTTCAATACCTTACATAGGTGATTTAGGTTAATTTTAAATCTGTGGCAACCCTGTAATTTAGAGGAAGAGTACACATTCAACCAGTCATATGTTATGGTGTGTGAAAGATATTGCGATTTTTGGCAGGCGATGTTTATACATAATAAAAATTATATAAAAACAAAATTTTTTCATTTGTATACATTCAACCACCAGGATGGGGGTATACTAACTTTGTCATTCCGTTCGTAACACCTTGAAATATCGACCTGAGACCCTATAAAGTATATATATTCTTGATCGTCATAAAATTCCAAGACAATCTAGCCATGTCCGTCAGCCCGTCCGTCTGCCGGTCTGTTGAAAGCACGATATCATCTAAACGAAAGAAGCTAAAACGTTCAAATTTTCCATAAATGCGTCTTATAGTCGTAGATCGGTTGGGATTGAAACGGGGCGACATCGGCCCAAAGGGAAACATTTTTCCCTGACAAGGACTAAAAATACTCATAATAATCCGTAATAGTTTAGCGTATTTAAGCATGTTTATTGAATATGTCTATTTATACTTGCTTGATATTTGGTATGCGCATTCTCCTTATAGCAAAAACGTGCACCATAAAGTGATTCTTATTTGTAGGGGGTGAAATGGGACAAAAAAGGGATAAAAATGGTACATATTAAACGACAACAGCTGGAAACACGAAATTCGCTGTGTACATTCCTCTAATTTAGTAGATACATAATATAAAAGTATTTTTTCCAAATTCGTACTTTTAAGGGATAAAATGGGAATAGAGGGATAAAAATGGTACCAACCAAACGGCTGTACCTAGAATAATGAAATTCGGCGTACTCATTCCTCTGATTGCATAGACAAGCAAAATACACGGATATTTTAAAATTCTTACTTTTTGGGGTTAAAATGAAAAAAGGGGAGAAAAATAGTGCCAACCAAATGACCGCAGCTAGAGTCATGAAATTCGGTGTATACATTCCTTTGACTACGTAGACATGGAAAATAAAGTTTTTTTAATTCATACTTTCAAGGAATACGATGAGTACAGAGGGATTAAAATTGTACCAACCAAACTGCTACAATAATGAAATTCGGTCTATACATTGCGTAGACACTTAAAATAAATGGATTTTTCGAAATTCGTACTTTCTGGGGTTAAAAATAGAGTCATGAAATTCGGAGTATACATTTACCAACTGTAGCACCCACTATCTACCAATATTTATGGTATTTAAGCTTTTTGAAAATATAAATATAAGAATATTTATTTTTTGAATTGACTTGAAGTAATCTTTTTTTTCAACTATTCGACCGTTGGACTATTAATGGCGGGGTGCCCGAGGCAGCCGTTTGAATGAAATTATTTTCCATTATTAACCATAAGGATTGTACTTTCAAATAAAAAAAGAAATTTGAGAAAATATTCAGTAGTCTTTTTTATAGCATTTTCAAAAAAACGTATTGGTAGTTTTGCTTTATAAGCGTGGTTTAAAATAATTAACATATTATATTTATTTATAAAATTATTTTTTAAATATTTGGTTTGGTTTGGCTATATTAAAAAATGTATATTTTCCTGTAATATTACAGCACATCAAAATCGACATCCTCTTGGGAATGCAATCCGTGGTGGAGGGTTCGGCCCGGCCAAATTTAACGCCGTTTTTACTTGTTTTAACAAATATTGAAATTTCTTTTTGAAAAGAGAAATGTTCGTAATTTTAATAAAAATTATATAAAAATGAAATATAATTCTTTTTAATTTTTTTAACTCATTATTGAAATACATTTTTGAAAAAAATTTCCTTTTTTTAATTTTGCGTCCCACTGTACATTAGGATGTCCGACTTTCTATACTAATATTTAAAATAATCCTTGGGTCCTTGTCTAATTTCAATTTTTTACAGAATTCAAAAATGTTTAGTAGAACAAAAGTTATTGTATTTTGCCGATGGATTTTGATTCTAAAATAAAAAATATATAATAATATATAACTTCTAAAATATATCCGTTTGTCCGATTCTATGTTAATATCGCAAAATAATCCTTGGCTCCTTCCCTATTTTCAAATTTTTACAGAACTCAAAAATGTTTACAGAAACAAAAGTTATTGGATTTTGGCCAATGGATTTTAATTCAAAAATAAAAATATTACTTTACTTTAAAATCGAAAAATACGAAGTCAAATTTGGACTAATTACTAAAATATATCCAATTGTCTGATTTTCAATATTAACAGCTTAAAATAATCCTTGGGTCCTTGTCTATTTTCATGTTTAGTAGAACAAAAGTTATTGTATTTTTGCCGATGGATTTTGATTCTAAAATAAAAATTTTACTTTTCTTTAAAATCGAAAAATACGAAAAGTACTCTACTTTGGGCTAAATTCTAAAATATATCCGCTGATTGCCTGATTTTCAATTTTAATATATCAAATCAAATTTTAATTTTTTACAGAACTCAAAACAAAAGTTATATTAATTTTGTTAAAAATCATTTCTTGTATTGGATTCAAAATCCAGCTACATAGTTGTCAAATTGAATTGAAAGTAATTCAATGTTCTATATTTAACCAGCCTTGTAACATGTTCCTCGTACTTTAATAAACGTTTGCGTCACATCACCATGTGAAGCTACTGCTGCTGCCACCATCGATGCAGATGATGCAAGTACAACAACCACAAGTAGAACAACTGCAATTGCAGCTGCATATGATGATGATACCATAGCAATCAACTTCAGCAACAGCAACAGCATCATCATCGCAATCACCATCATCGTCATCATTCGAATGCATTCGAATGTATGAACGAATCTCCTCTTCCCTGTCGAATGCATAGACCAACCAACCAACCAACCAGCCAGCCAACAATCAACCCTTCCTCGTAGTTTCCTTGTTTTTGTGTGAGCAACAGCAGAATGAAGTACAAAAACAAACATCAGAAGGTTCGCGATTAAAAAAATTAAAATAACAATAAATCCCACGTCAACAAAACCATTGTAAGCGATAACAACAGCAGCAGCGGCAACGACAGCAACCAAAGAGAAACTGCAAAACAAGCTGCAATCCAAAGGATATGCGATTTTTCGAAGGCGAGGAAACAATGCATGCCCTGAATGTGGGCCTCAAAAACGCGAAGACAAATAAATAATTATTTTATTGTAGAGGAAATTCATAACAAATGCATTTAGTCTCTCTAGACCAAAGTCCACAGATGGGTACAAACAAAAAGGGCAATCGCATAGTCCTTGAAGCCTTTTTGATGACATTTGAAACATTTGTACATCCTTGAACTAATCATTTGTGATACGTCATAATTCTAGCACGTCTGATTATTTCAAATTGAATAAAAGGATTTGAGTGTGAAACCTCTTTTACAGATTAAGGACCGGTTTCCAGAAGACGAATTATGAGTCTGAGGCGAACGATTCGTTTAAAATACAGTCGTCATAATCCGAGTTTTTTTAAAGTAGCAGGAGTTAATTCTTGTAGACTCGGGAAAAAATGAAATCCCATGACCAGCACTTCTACTTTCTAACGTCTTTCGTTCGCTCGTCTCACACGAATTCGTCTTCTGGAAATCGACTATAAATTATCGTCAACATAATTTTGATTAGAAAATGATATCATTCAAATGGCCGAAGAGGTTTCGATCTGAGTTATTCCATTTTGGCCAACTTCATTAACATCTTCCATTCTACAAAATATTCGGACAACTAAATACAGTTATCATAGACCGCGTACCAAGAATTATTTTAAAATATCAACATTAGCAACTGGATATATTTTAGAAATTAGCACAAAGTTGACTTGACTTTTTATATATTCCGATTTTAAAGAAAAGTAAAATTTTTAGTTTAGAATCAAAATCCTTTGGCCAAAATTCAATAACTAACAGTAAACATTTTTGTAAAAAACTTAAATTAGACGAGGACCTAAGGATTATTTTGAGATATTAACATTGAAAATCGGACAAACGGATATATTTTAGAAATTCACCAGAAGTTGAGTACTTTTCGACTATTTTTCGATTTTAAAGAAAAGTAAAATCCATCGGCCAAATATTCAATAACTTTTGTTGTAGTAAATATTTTTGAGTTCTGTAAAAATTGAAATTAGACAAAGAACCAGGGATTATTTTGAGATATTAATATTGAAAATCGGACAAACGGATATATTTTAGAAATTAACCACAAGATGAGTACTTTTCGACTATTTTTCGATTTTAAAGAAAAGAAAAATTCATCGGCAAATATTCAATAACTTTTGTTGTAGTAAATATTTTTGAGTTCTGTAAAAATTAAAATTATACAAAGACCCACGGATTATTTTGTAATATTAACATTGAAAATCGGACAAACGGATATATTTTAGAAATTAACCAGAAGTTGAGTACTTTTCGACTATTTTTCGATTTTAAAGAAAAGTGAAATTTTTATTTTAGAATCAAAATCCATCGGCCAAATATTCAATAACTTTTGTTCTAGTAAACATTTTTGAGTTGTGCAAAAAATTGAAATTAGACAAGGGCCCAAGGATAACTTTTCAAATATTAACATTAAAAATTGGACAATCGAATATATTTTAGAAATTAGCCCAAATTTGAATTGATTTTTCGTATATTTTGATTTTAAAGAAATTTCTTTTTTGTATTTGTTCATAATGCGCATACAAATTTTATTTTTTCTTATCACAGATTTTCAACTTTTTCAGATTTTAAAAATATTGTGCTTCCCGTTCGTTTGTGAGAATCATTTCCTTAAAGAGGCCGGGTTTGATGTTGAAAAGTCGAAGTGCGAAGCCACTTGACAAAACCTTTGACAGGGTGGAAGTCATGATAGTGGTGGTCAGCAGCCAAGTAATAAATGTCACCATGCCATTTGTAAATAAATTTGCATTCTATTAAGTATAGATGCAAAATGGTCTTGAGCCAGGACAATATCCCAGTTCAAATCAAATATTGATTACACACCAAAAAAATACAAACGAAAAAACTAAAAGAAAAGTAAATTTTTTTTATATTATTTGACGAATTTGTTTATAATTCTCAGAAAAATGTTATTTATTTTTTCGGATTTTCAACTTTTTCAGATTTTGAAAATTGAAAAAACGTAATTTCCTTTTTTCAACTTCATCAAACTGTTTCTTTCGATTTTTTAAAAGATTTTGCACTCGACTTAGTTCTATTAGAAATTGTAGTTTCTTAACTTTATTATGGCAACTTTGTTATGTGTTTGTGCCAAATAAAGTTTGTTTGTAATAAATATTTAAAAAAGTAACCTTTTGGAAAAAATGTATTACTTCGGAAAAAACATAACTTTTTTCCTTTGAAAAGCCTTTGAAGCATAGAATACATATTTAGGTTTAATCCCGTTCTTACAGGGTAACTTTTGCCTGCACGAAATTTTTTCCTTGGAAAATAATATACATTTAGTGCAAAAAGTCAGAATTGTTAGTTCCAAAACGTGAATTATTCATTTTTTTCTTATTTTAATGTGTTAAAAAAGCAAGCCACAGATACTAAATATTTCTATTTTAAGCCATATTGGACTTACCTAAAATTAATTATTTTTTATTATTAAAATGAATTATATTCCCGGGAAAACCACAAACCCTATGTGCAATGCTGTCTCCATTTGAAATTTCCAATATCCCAAAATCTTGAGTACGAAAAACTTAGATAAAAGCCCGGTTTTTCGTACCTTTTCACACTTAAAAGCTTGTAACGTAGTTGGTTATCAATCGATTTTCACACTTTAACATTTGAAATGAAGATACCGGAGATATATCTTTATTTCACATCTCTCACAATTTTACGGATTGAGGTCGAACAAAAATAATTAGAATTCGTCAAAATGATATAAACGATGAAAAAATACTTTATTTTCCATTTTTTCCAAATAAAAATACCAAAATTCCCAAAGTGGGGAAAATGTGTTCCAAAATCGGGTATTTCTCATTAAAATGGCCGACATTTTTTATCTTTTTTGATTATTTTAAGGTATTTTTATATGACTTCAATTCATAAAATAATGAGAGATGGGAACTGGGATGACCAAAACTTAAATTTAGTATTAATTAAAACGTCAATAACTCAGTCAATTACTAACGTATTTTTAAAAACAAGCGGCGGTTATCAAACAAAATAATGTGAAAAAACATTGTCAAAGCTGAATGAAAAACGACTAAAAACGATTTAAACACTCCCAGAGAACATGTGTATGGATGGACTTTAATTTTACTTAGTTTCGGATTATGTGTGTGGGAGGTACTGGAAGTTTGTGGCAATTGGACCCAGCTTCCACATTCGTAAATAATTGTAAAAACATGATCAAATATGAAATCATAATGGATTTCAGGCACCGGTATAGGAGTTCTGAAGGATTTAATTTTACATAGGGTAGAGACAATTGTGTGGGAGTTACTAGAAGGGGCGTGGCTAAAGCATAAATATTGTTTATACCCTCCACCTACAGGATGGGGGTATACTAATTTTGTCATTCCGTTTGTAACACCTTGACATATCGACCTGAGACCCTATAAAGTATACATATTCTTGATCGTCATAAAATTCTAAGACGTTCTAGCCATGTCCGTCCGTCCGTCTGTTGAAAGCACGCTAGCATCTAAACGAAAGGAGCTAGAACGTTCAAATTTTCCCATAAATGCGTCTTATAGTCGTAGATAGGTTGGGATTGAAATGGGGCGGGATCGGCCCAAAGGAAACAAAATTTCCCTCACAAGGACTAAAAATACCCATAATAATCCCTAATATTTTAGCGTATTTAAGCATGTTTTTTGAATATGTCTGTTTATATTTGCTTGATATTTGGCACGCGCATTCCCCTTATAGCAAAAACGTGCACCATAAAGTGATTCTTATTTGTAGGTGGTGACATGGGGCAAAAAAGGGATAAAAATGGTACATATTACGCGACAACAGCTAGAAACACGAAATTCGGAGTGTACATCCCTCTAATTGAGTAGATACATAATATAAAAGTATTTTTTCCAAATTCGTACTTTTAAGGGGTAAAATAGGAATAGAGGGATAAAAATGGTACCAACCAAACGGCTGTACCTAGAATAATGAAATTCGGTGTATTCCTCTGATTGCATAGACAAGTAAAATACACGGATTTTTCAAAATTCGTACTTTTTGGAGTTAAAATGAAAAAAGGGGGATAACAATAGTACCAATCTAATGACCGCAGCTAGAATCATGAAATTCGGAGTATACATTCCTCGGACTGCGTAGACACGGAAAATAGACGAATTTTTCGAAATTAGTACTTTCAAGGGATACAATGGTACAGAGGGATAAAAATAGTACCAACTAAATGACTACAGCTAGAATGATAAAATTCTAATTGCGTAGAAACGTCAAGGGGGTAAAAATTGTACCAACCAAATGGGCGCAGCTGGAATCATGGAATTCCATTTGGGTTATTCCAAAGTGTGGCCACGTATATTTGACTTTGTATTCTTAGTTGAAATATAATATAATCTGCAAAATTAAAATGGGGCCATTTATAAGGGCTCTACATTAAAAAGTGGTTCCATATAGATCACTTTCAAAGTAGGTATTCTTAGTTGAAATATGACATGATATGCAAAATTATATCGAGATCTAATGCACGATGTGGGTTCTAGAGATGTAATAAAGTAGAATTGGGTCCCAATTTGTATGGGGGCTACACCAAAATATGGACCCATATATTTGACTTTCATAACATGTCTTCTTAGTTGAAATTTAATACAAAATGCAAAATTTGATAAACTTCCGATGTAAATTGTGGGTCCCAGAGGGGTAATAATAAAAATGGGGGCCATTTATAAGGGCGCTACATTAAAAAGTGGGTCCTATAGATCACTTTCAAAGTAGTTATTCTTAGTATGAAATATGAATATAATAAATAAATAAAATGTGGGTCCTAGAGAGGTAATAATTCAAACGGGGCCCACTTGTAAGGGCGCTACATTAAAAAGTGGGCCTTTATAGGTCACTTTCAAAGCAGTTGTTCTCTATTGAAATATAACATGATCTGCAAAATTTTATCAAGATCCAATGTAAGATGAGGGTTCTAGAGCGATAATAGTGCGAACTGGGGGCCCAATTTTATGGTGGCTATATCAAAACATTGACCTATATAGCTGGCTATCAAAATACGTGTTTCTAGTATAAATATAACATTGTGTGGAAAATTTGATCAAATTCCGATGTAAAATGTACATTTTAGAGCACTAATATTGTAAATCGGATGTACATTTGTATGGGGGCTATATCAAAATATAGACCAAGTGGTGCACTTTCCCGTGAGCTGTTTCTAGTTCAAATATAACACGTTGCTGAAAATTTGGTCATGATCCCATGTAAAATGTGTATTCTAGAGCAGTAATAGTGTAAATTATAGGGATGTTTGTATGGAGGCTATATCTAAATCTGAACCGATTTTCTCCAAATTCAATACCAATTGGCCTTGGCGAAAAAAGTAACACCTGCCAAATTTCATGACAATCGGAACACAATTGCGACCTGTAGAGTGCGAACAAGCTTAGATGGACAGCAGACGGACAGACAGACATCGTTAAATCGACTCAGCTGGTGATTCTAAGCCGATCGGTATACTTAAAGGTGGGTCTAGCTCAATTATTTCTTGGTGTTACAAACATTTGGCGCGAAACTAACATAGTCCACGAAGTGGTGTATGGTAATAATATCACCTCCCAGAGTTTTTGGACTGTCGCACAATGTAATCATTTTTTTGGTATCGAAAAAAATGACAATTTTGGAGTGGACCTACCAGGGAGGTCGGTTAGCCAAAATGATTCACGAAGGCCATCAAACTCTTCTAAATTATGTTTTCTCTACGATAAAAAACAAGTAAAACGGTGTTAAGATCGGCCGGGCCGAACTTTTTATACCCTCCACCATGGATTGCATTCCACAGAGGTTGTCGGTTTTCATAGAAGTGCAGTAATATTACGGGAAAATACATATATTTTTTGATTATAACCAAATCAAAACAAATACAAATTTTGAACCTTCATGATTCAACATGCCGTAATAAAAGTAAAAAGTACGATTTTGAAAAATCTTTTTATTTTGCGTGTCTATGCAGTCAGAGGAATGTATACTCCGAATTTCATGACTCTAGCTGCGGTCATTTGATTGGTACTATTTTTATTCCCTTTTTTCATTTTAACCCCAAAAAGTATTTTAAGTGTCTACGCAATCAGAGGAATATATATACCGAATTTCATTATTCCAGGTGTAGCCGTTTGGTTGGTACCATTTTTATCCCTCCGTACCCATTCTATCCCTTGAAAGTACGAATTTGAAAAAAAAACTTTTATTTTTCATGTCTACGTAGTCAAAGGAATGTATACTCCGAATTTCATCATTTGGTTGGTACCATTTTTATCCCTTTTTTTCTATTTTGACCCCAAAAAGTACGTGTCTACACACTCAGAGAAATGTATACTCCAAATTTCATGACTCTAGCTGCGGTCATCCGATTGGTACTATTTTTATCCCCTTTTTTCATTTTAACCCCAAAAAGTACGAATATTGAAAAATCCGTGTATTTTACTTATCTATGCAATCAGAGGAATGTATACACCGAATTTCATTATTCTAGGTACAGCCGTTTGGTTGGTACCATTTTTATCCCTCTATTCCCATTTTACCCCTTAAAAGTGCGAATTTGGAAAAAATACTTTTATATTATGTATCTACTCAATTAGAGGAATGTACACACCGAATTTCGTGTTTCTAGCTGTTGTCGTTTAATATGTACCATTCTCATCCCTTTTTTGCCCCATTTCACCCCCTACAAATAAGAATCACTTTATGGTGCACATGAGGAAAATTTTTCCCTTTGGACCGATTTCGCCCCGTTTCAATCCCAACCGATCTACGACTATAAGACGTATTTATGGAAAATTTGAACGTTCTAGCTCCTTTCATTTAGATGCTAGCGTGCTTTCAAGAGACGGACGGACGGACATGATCGTCTTAGAATTTTATGACGATCAAGAATATATATACTTTTTAGGGTCTCAGGTCGATATTTCAAGGTGTTAGAAACGGAATGGCAAAGTTAGTATACCCCCATCCTGGAGGTGGAGTGTATAAAAACAGAAAATTGCACCTGTAGGAAGAATGAAAAAAGTTACAAGCGAACTAATATTGTCGCCTTAAAAAAATAATAAAAATTAAACCCGTTTTGGATGTGAAACTTCGAGCTTTGCCAAAAAATATGTTTTTTTTTCTTGTCAGTCTATCTCTTAAACTAATTGAGGTACCCACAAATACATACATACAGTTTTGTAGATATTTAAGATCACTATCCTTTAGTACAAAATTGTACTTTTGGTAGTCATTTGACGAAATTTGATGCACCCGAGGTGACCAACTTTGCAGGGTCACGTCACCCAGTTTTTATGAAATTTTTCACAAAAATTAAACAACTATGGATAGTTTACTGAAATGTTTCATTAAACATATGACAATCAAATTATTCAACGATGAACTGAATTTCCTGAATTTCACTTTTCAAATATTTTCCGAGGTAGTTCTTTGGATAATTTTTAAAAACATTTGCCTCCGAGGTTATGAAAAAAGAAATCATAAATATTTTGTAGACAATACTTCGAGTGTATTAGTGCAAAAGTATATTATTTGTGCAAAAGGTTTAAAAATCGAAAATATGTACAATTAAAATAGTTTCTTTCTCAAAGTTGTTGTTAAATTGCGCACTCAGCCATAAGCCACTGCTGTACTCATTACATTGATTGAATCATCACCATCCCCATCCCACTTTTGCCTAGTTCTGTACTACTCTTCTACCATTCAATACTACTTTTCACAAGAGAAGAGGGAAGGGTTGGCAGAAGAATGGATGGCTGAAGTGCGTCAGTCGTAATGTCAGTGGTGGATATACTCGTATGTAACTCAATAGTATGTTGAGTAAAAAAAAACACACAAAACAAGTAAAAGCTCCTTATTATTTATTTATGTTGTAATGACGCAAAATGCATTTCCTTTTCATTTCACATTTTTCCTTTTTCAGAGTTCCTCCACCACACTTTGCGAGAGTGCATCATTACGACCCAATTGGAAATATTGTCGTACTTGGATTTGTCTTGGAGACGACAATGCCTTGGCGATTTTTAAAAAATATATCCGGCACGACATTTGCCGCTGAAATTGTCGCTAACGTCCAAATAAACGACCGAAGAAAACCGGTTGTACAAAAGTGGAAAATCACAATAAAATGAAAAATTAATATGTTCAGGTCGAGCGCAATGAGTGTTTTTTACGCAAACGTTATTGGAATCGGGCTACGAAAAAATCCCCCAATGAAACATAACCCAAACAAGTAAGAAGACATTAAGTTCGGCCGGGCCGAATCTTATATACCCTCCATCAAGGAGTGCATTCCACAGTATTACCAGCAGATTAAAGGATGTCGACATAGAAGTACAGAACCATATTACGAAAATTGTGATATGTTTATGGACATTACTATATTTGATTACTATTTCAAACTATAATGTATACTTATGCGCACTGTTTAAAATCTACTACTATAAATAAAAACAATGCTGTAATTGTGAAAGTGAACATGCCGAAAATATAAGGCGATTGTCAGTCGCCATTAGGGAGAAGCATTTTCAGATACAGACAAAGTGACTGCATTATTTTCATAAGAAAAGTACAAATTATATCCCCATTCTCCGCCCAAATGTACAAAATAAAGAACCTTCCCTTAAATGAGCATAATATCAGAAGTTATCCATTGACTTTTTTCGAATATGGATCATATGATTTATAACAGAACTGACTTTATTATCGCGGTGTTAACCTCATTTTTTCTATGAATTTACTATTCTATGAAATTACTATTCTTTAAATTTTAAATAATTCCGAAGCCAGTTTTTGCTATTTTTAAATGAATTGGCTATTCAAAATCAATTTATCATACAAAGCATACGACGATTTCATTATTTTTTAAGGCAAAACTTATAATATCGATTAATCGATTATTTGTTCGAATTATTCGTTATTCGAAAATCATGATTTTTTATTATTCAAAAAAATATTTGACAAAAATTATTCGATTAATCGCGGTTGGACACCCTAATTGTTATCCCATACAATAATTTTTTGGGAGTGGGTATTCATTCCCAAAATTTATAATATGGATGAATTTAATAAATATTTTTGCAATTACAGATTTTCATGTGAGGCTTGAATATCATAATCCTACCAAAGAATAATAATACTCTACCTATTTTAGCACACTAAAGAAGCACAATAGAGGAGCTGTTCATTGTTATTTATAGAAACACATGGTCACACGTACTGTAATTGACTTATATAAATCAATCATTCAATTTTCTATAGCCGTCATCATATAATGGGATACCAAATTCAAAGAAAGATCAATATATTTCACAGCAGTAGGTTGTCTAAGTCGACATTTATATTTTCTTTTGTAATTTTAAGTGGGTTGTCTATTTTGCTAGTAAGATTTGACTCCGGAACTCCGTAAAATCTCGGCGGCGAGGTTGAAGTCGATATGAGTCGATGAAGTCGGCGGCGTGGTTGAGTCGATTTGAGCCGATGAAATCGGCGGCGGCGCGGCTTGTGCAGAAACATGCGGCGGCGGCGGCTTGTCGGCTTAAAATCGGTCGGCTTGTATCTCTGTTTTTCAATTATATCCCTTTAAAGTACGAATTTTGAAAAATCCATCTATTTTACGTGTCTATGCAATTAGAGGGATGTACACACCGAATTTCATGATTCTAGCTGTTGTCGTATCATTGGTACCATATTTTATCCCTTTTTGTCCCATTTCGCCCGCTAAAACATTTATTTTCTTTGTGGTGCTTCCAAGCTACAAGAGGAATGCCCGCAACAAATTTCAAATGTATGAAAATCAGAAATTTAATTAATATCTATTTTACCAATATTTGTATACTATGTATATAAATAATGGAAATAATACTTCAATTCATAAAGTAAATATAAGGCAGCAATCATAAATACCCAAAATATTGGGGGATAGAGAGTGTATTTTCAGCTGCAGTCCTTTGTTTGGTTGTATTTCCATCTATTTTAATCAAAAGTATACATTTTGAAAATACCTTATCTCTCACGTACGCAGTATAAGACAACTTCATGATTTCACCATTTTTTTGTCGTAAAAGCAACAAAATAAAGTACGAATTTGGAAAAAAAATAGTTAAAATGTATAAAAAATGTATATACCCAATTCCATGATACTATCTGCGGCCATTTTGTTGGTACCATTTTTATCCCCTTTTACGCATTATACTCCTTAAAAGTACGACTTTCGAAAATTTCATCATTCTAGCTGTAGCCTTTTAGTTGGTACCATTTATATCACTCTGCTCCCATTGAATCCCTTGAAAGTACGTATTTGGAAAAACGTTTTTTTTTCGTGTCACTCAGTCAGAGGAATGTATACCGCGAATTTCATGGTTCTAGCTGCATCCATTTGTTTGATACAATTTGTATCCCCCTTTTCCATTTTACACCCTAAAAGTACGAATTTCGAAAATTTATTTTATGTGTGTACACAATCAGAGGAATATATATACACCGAATTTCATTATTCTAGGTTGGTACTATTTTTATCCCTCTATCCCCATTTAACCCCTTAAAAGTACAAATTTAGAAAAAATACTTCTATATTATGTGTCTACTCTATCAGAGGTATGTTTCAGTCTGCTGTCGTTTGATAGGTACTTTTTATATCCCTTTTCGTACCATTTCGCCCCCTACAAATAAAAATCACTCTATGGTGCCCTTTTATGCTATAAAGGGAGTGCGAATTGCAAAATCAAGTAAATACAAACTAATATGTTCAAAAAACATGCTGAAATACTCTAAATATTAGAAGTATTTTCAGTCCTTGTGAGGGAAAAAATTTTACCTCTGGGCCGATTTGGCCCACTTTCAATCCCAACCGATCTGCAACCATAAGACACATTTAGGAAAACATTGAACCTCCTAGCTCATTTCGTTCGACCGCTATCGTGCTTTCAACAGACAGACGGACACGGCTATATCGTCTTAGAATTTTACAACGACCCAGAATTTATATACATTATGGGGTCTCCGATGAATATTTTAAGGTGTTACAAACGGAATGACAAAGTGAATATACCCCCATCCTGGAGGTGGAGGGTATAAAAATATGAAAAAGTGACCCAAAAACCTAAATTTAGTGGGCAATTTTTTAATATTTAATATGAAATTTTCAGGGTAGTTCCTAAATATGACATAGACGCCGACTAAGAAAGGGTTTTAGAAAATTTGTACTTTTAAGGGGTAAAATGGGACCAAAAAAGGGATAAACATCGAACCTTTGCCCTGAAATTCGGTGTGTTCCTTGCACTGACCATGCCGACGAGCTACAAGGAAGGGAGGAAAAAGACAAAAAGGGATAAAAATGGTACCAATTTAAATATTGCAGCTATAGTCGTGAAATTTGGTGTGTAAATTGCTCTGACAACGTAAAAGCGCCAACTAAATGTATTTTTTTGAAATTTGTACTTCTAAGGGGTGAGCGTGACAAAAAGGGATACAAATTATACCAGCTAAAATATTGCAGCTATAGTCGAGAAATTGT
Source organism: Polietes domitor (assembly GCA_947397865.1). Classification (NCBI taxonomy): domain Eukaryota; kingdom Metazoa; phylum Arthropoda; class Insecta; order Diptera; family Muscidae; genus Polietes; species Polietes domitor. The sequence goes on from OX377618.1 coordinate 134,873,409, forward strand.
TACTTATAAGGGTGAGAGGTACAAAAAGGGATAAAAGCAGAGCTGTTAAATTTCGATTACGATTAGTAATCAATTACATTACTTTTTAAAAAGAATCGTAATGATTATATAATCCACTATTCAACAATTTCTGATTACTAATTGATTACGATTACAAATAATCAAAAAATAATCAGAATTACTTGCGATTACCGTTACCTTTCGGTTTTAGCTGGCAAAAGAACGAGAACAGAAACAATCAAAACTGACATATATTGAAAAGTCAAAAGTTTTGACAAACAGACTACTATGACACTCATACCGATTTCGCGAGAATCAAAAGTAATCACAAAAAATCAAAAGTAATCAAAAGTAACCTAAAATAGTCAAAAGTAATCTTTTAAAGTAGTCGAACTCATTTTTGATTACTTTTGATTATTTTTGATTATTTTTCAGTAATCGCAAGTAATCCTGATTATTTTTTGATTACTTGTAATCGTAATCAATTACTAATCGTATAAAACTGAAAGTAATCGTATTGTAATCATTACTTCTACTTTAAAAAAAAAGTAATCTAATTACTAATGATTACGATTACTAATCATTACTGAACAGCTCTGGATAAAAGTGGTACCAACAAAGTATTGCAGCTATAGTCGTGAAATTTGGTGTGTAAATTCCTCTGAAAAAAAATCCGTAGAAGCGCAATCAAATGGATTTTTTCGAAATGTGTTCTATAAGGGGCGAGCGGAAAAAAGAGACAAAAAAAATTGTACCAACTAAAGTATTGCAGCTACAAATGTTGAAGTTATTGCGGCTTTTATAAACAATGCAACAAAAATTGCACAAAAATGATCAAATTCCACCCTCTATTCTGGGTTAAAATGCAATTTTTTGAAATGGTTTGATAAGGCTCGGACCAGATTTTAATTTCTAGCAGGTTTTATCTAAATACCATTCTCACCGTGAATTTTATTCAAGAAAAACCTGATTTATAGAGATTATGTTGAACGCGTCCAGCTCACGAAGGGACACTGATAAAAGCGAAATATTTTGGGAGAACACATAAAACAAACCAATCTTTCATTTTAGTCGGGAACATCCACAACTTTTATTTTGAAGCCAGTCTAATATATATATATATATATATATACAAAACACGAATTATGACCAACTTAACATTTTTTTCATAAAGGAGCGTTCCCTCAAACGGCTGTAATAATCTAATATACCTTGTTTTGAAGGCAATTTCAATTACGTTTAAAATAATAATAATTTGATTTGAACTGAGATATTGTCCTGGCTCAAGACCATTTTGCTTCTATATTTAATAGAATGCAAATTTATTTACAAATGGCATGGTGACATTTATTACTTGGCTGCAGACTACCACGATCATGATTTCGACCAAAAGTCTTTTCAAGTGGCTTCGCAGAGACTTTTCAACATCAAACCCGGCCTCTATAAGGCTTTATTACTTGGTGCGATTTTTTAAACGCAAATTCGGCAAGTGAGTTGTGATTCTCGTTCGTTTATGAGAATCATCTTTTTATAGAGGCCGGGTTTGATGTTGAAAAGTCGCTGCGAAGCCACTTGAAAAGACTTTTGACATGGTCGAAATCGTGATCGTGGTAGTCTGCAGCCAAGTAATAAATGTCACCATGCCATTTGTAAATAAATTTGCATTCTATTAAATATAGTTGCAAAATGGTCTTGAGTCAGGACTATATCACAGTTCAAATCAAATATTGATTACAGACCAAAAAATGCAAACGAAAAAACTAAGAATAATAATAATTATTATAATTTTAATGTTTTTATGAATTTAATCATTTTATTTTGATATCAAAATGATTACTTGAGTGATTTTTCGCTGGTCTTAAAATAACATGATTCAATCACAAATTGCGATTTTTGTAATATTTGGCCCACGATATTATTAAATGCGTTACGTGCGCGTATGATTTAAAATATAGATAATTGTTATTTTTCATTTGGAACCACAATTTCCCCCTTTACCCCAACAAAATATGCTACTCTGAAATAATAATATAAAATATACCTACTGTATGGTACTCCCTCCCCTCTCCTTCTTACGTTCCTCTCCTACACTACACTAATGCATACAAAGCGATTGCATTTGGGTTGGGTTCATTACATCTGCTGGCAGTTCGTTCGTTTTTGCGAAGATGAAAACAAACGACTCGACGCAGCGGCACAAAGCACCTTCCTTCATCATCAGAGCAAGGAGGAACGAACAGCAGCAATTCCCTAAATTCAACATCGCATATTTTATTTTGATAGCTCAGCAGCGAGAGTAATCACTGGCCTACTTTTAGGTAGCCGTTTTGATGGCGGAGCAAACAGGATGAACCATAAAGGTGGTGGAGGGACGGGAGGGGCATGCAACAACATGTAATGCAGCATGTTTTAATTTCATTTCCCATCGCATTCGATGCATTGAGAGCACAATGACGCGACATAACTTCCGCTGATTTATATTTGTATGTTGTGCCTGTTGTGCATGTGCGGAGTGTAGGTATGTAAGTCTGTTGATATTCGCTTGTTGAGATTATAATCAGAGTTCTACATGAAAATGAAATTAATCGATAGTTTTAGGGGGCCCTGGAGGTTCCCTCCACCTCCACCATCACATCACTTCCATTTAGGCTAAATCCCTAATATGGGAATAAATTATGCGGCGCACATGTGTGTGGTACATTCAAGGGGGTCGTCGTGCATACAAAACTGTTCAGATTTTAGGAATCATCGTTAAAACATTACAATTTTCCCATTCCAATTTGATTCTGTTTTAGATTTCGAAAGTGAGTATCCCCACCAGATTATCCCAATCATGTTTTAGGGAGTGTCACTGATTAAAAACCGATGAACATTTTATCTGTTTATTCTTTTTAATAATATTGAAATATTCATCGTCATATCACACAATCAATATTCGCAATAATTAATAACAATTAAGTGCACTTACCCGGTTTTACACCCTTGCCATTTGTCGAGGAGTATAAGAAGGCGAAATTAAAAAATCTTACCTGTAATAAAAAAGTAGAGAAAACAAAATCATTATCAAATCATTATCAAAGAAGAAAAACAAGAGTTCGTATTTAAGAATTATAAGATGATTAAAGATATATGTATACTCTTATAGGACTTAGATCAAAATTTCAAGTTTATGAGTAAAATTCTCAATGATCTCAATATGTGACAATAAATTGAAGAATACAAAAATATCAGAAGAAACATCATGACCTGAAATGCTGAAAAATTTAACAACAAACAAGTAAAATATGTTAAGTTCGACCAGACTGAGACTTATATACCCGGAGTGCATTCCACAGTATTACCGGCAGAGGCTGTCGCCTTTACATATAATTGGAGAACCATATTAGGAAAATTACGATATTTTGTTTGCGCATTTCGATATTTGTTTATTTTTCAAAATATAAATATAATATAAAATATAAGTTATGCGCATTGTTCTAAATAAAATTTGATGCTTCAATTTTATAATATATAGGGTCCGCCAAATAACTTTTTTTTTTTTGAAAATGCTATAAAAAAACTACTGAATATTTTCTCAAATTTCAATTTTTATTTGAAAGTACAATCCTTCCGGTTAATAATGGAATAATAATTTCATTCAAATGGCTGCTGAGGGCACCCCACAAATAATAGTCCAACGGTTGAATAGTTGAAAAAAAAAACGTTAGATGGCGGACCCCATACCAATGTCTCCTATGATTTACTTTTTCCGCTCTAGAAACCACATATAACTTTTTTTTTGAAAATGGTATAAAAAAACTACAGAATATTTTCTCAAATTTCTTTTTATACCCTCCACCTCCAGGATAGGGGTATACTAACTTTGTCATTCCGTTTGTAACACCTTGAAATATCGACCTGAGACCCTATAAAGTATAAAGTATTGATCGTCATAAAATTCTAAGACGATCTAGCCATGTCCGTCTGTCCGTCTGTTGAAAGCACGCTAGCATCTAAACGAAAGGAGCCAGAACGTTAAAATTTTCCATAAATGCGTCTTATAGTCGTAGATTGGTTGGTATTGAAACGGGGCGAAATCGGCCCAAAGGAAAAAAAATTCCCTCACAAGGACTAAAAATACTCATAATAATCCCTAATATTTTAGTGTATTTAAGCATGTTTTTTGAATATGTCTGTTTATATTTGCTTGAAATTTGGTATGCACATTTCCCTTTTAGCACCATAAAGTGATTCTTAATTTTAGGGTGTGAAATGGGGCAAAAAAGGGATAAAAAAGGTACATATTAAACGACAACAGCTAGAAACACGAAATTCAGTGTGTATATTTCTCTAATTGAGTAGATACATAATATAAAAGTATTTTTTCCAAATTCGTACTTTTAAGGGGTAAAATGGGAATAGAGGGATAAAAATGGTACCAAGCAAACGGCTGCACCTAGAATAATGAAATTCGGAGTATACATTCCTCTGACTGTGTAGACACGGAAAATAAACTGATTTTTCGAAATTCGTACTTTTTGGGGTCAAAATAGAAAAAGGGGATAAAAATAGTACCAACCAAATGACCGCAGCTAGAGTCATGAACTTTGGAGTATACATTCCTCTGACTGTGTAGACACGGAAAATAAACTGATTTTTCGAAATTCGTACTTTTTGGGGTCAAAATAGAAAAAGGGGATAAAAATAGTACCAACCAAATGACCGCAGCTAGAGTCATGAACTTTGGAGTATACATTCCTCTGACTGTGTAGACACGGAAAATAAACTGATTTTTCGAAATTCGTACTTTTTGGGGTCAAAATAGAAAAAGGGGATAAAAAATAGTACCAACCAAATGACCGCAGCTAGAGTCATGAACTTTGGAGTATACATTCCTTTGACTACGTAGACATGAAAAATAAAAGGTTTTTTTCCAAATTCGTACTTACAAGGGATACTATGGGTACGGAGAGATAAAAATAGTACCAACTAAACGACTACAGCTAGAAAGATGAAATTCTAATTGCGCAGAAACGTCAAGGGGGCAAAAATGGTACCAACCAAATGGGCGCGGCTGGAATCATGGAATTCGATGTATACATTCCTCTGACTGTATAGACACGCAAAATAACAAGTTTTTTTCCAAATTCGTAATTTTTCTTTTACGGCAAAAATTGCTTGAATCATGAAGTTAGGTTATTTTGCACTATGTACGTCTGACAATGGATTTTTAAAATTTGTACTTTTGAAATTAAACAAGAATGGAAATACAACCAACTGTAGCACCCACTATCTACCAATAGTTATGGTATTTAAGCGTTTTGAAAATATAAATATAAGAATATTTATTTTTTGATTTGAAATAAATAATGGTTTGAAATAATTAAAATATTTATTTATAAAATTATTTTTTTCAATATTTGTAGGTGTTTTGGTTTGGCTATATTAAAAAATTTATATTTTCCTGTAATTTTTACTTTTTTTACTTTCTTTATTTCACATGGCTGCCTCGGGCACCCCACAAATAATAGTCCAACGGTTGAATAGTTGAAAAAAAAAACGTTAGATGGCGGACCCTATATAAAATTATTTATATAATCCCAACAAGCAAAGCAATACGAAAACGATTCGAAATCGTATCGTCTAGAAGAAATTACCTCAATTGAAGAAGTTGCTGCGGCCAGGGCGATACGCCAAGGCAATAAGAAAACAATACATTCGGATGATAAATCGGCGATATTGCCAGATTATCATCCGCAAGAAATCTGGATGATATCGCCATAATATCACCTGGAAGATAAAAATGGGATATCGCCAGATAACCACCTAGAAGACAAAAACGTGATTTTTCATATTTTTATGGTTTTCATATTTCAAAATTAATAATTACATAAAGTGGTAAATAAACAAAACAACAATAACCTCATAAATGATAAGTAAACATAAAACCACTAAGAATTACAAATTAAATAGATGGACATTAAGATTTGTTTGCATTTCACAAAGGCAATGTTTTCAAAATAAATTAGAGGAGTGGCACGCAGTTGTGATAAGACACGCTCTCAAAAAGCTTTTAACTGACCGCTTGGTCAACAAATATACTTGGGTGAGAACTAAGGAGAAGACGTCGACTCAAAATTGTAAAATTTCTGCATTTAAAGGTATTTAAGCGGAATTTTGAATAATATAGCTTGCATCATATGCATTTTATTTGTCTTCTTTTCAGGTATATGTTTTGGTTCTTTGCCGAACCCAAGTGCAAAAACGTCCATTTGGTTAACCAGAAACATGCGAAAGACCGAAATAATAAAGAACAACAGTGATGTCGATCTATTTAATTTCTAACTCTTAGTTGTTTTATGTTTACCCTCTTATAATTTATGAGGTTATTGTATTTCTTTATTCACCACTTCATGTAAATATCAATTTTGAAATATGAAAAACATAAAAATATGGAAATTTGCGTTTTTGTCTTCTAGGTGGTTATCTGGCGATATCCCATTTTTATCTTCCAGGTGATATTATGGCGATATCATCCAGATTTCTTGCGGATGATAATCTGGCAATATCGCCGATTTATCATCCGGATGTATTGCTTTCGTATTGCCGCCTTGGCGTATCGCCCTCACCGCACAAACTTCTCCAATTGAGGTAACTTCCGCAATACGAATATGATAGTTGCCGCAATATTATTTTTCTTCTAGACGATACGATTTCGAATCGTTTTCTTATTGCTTTGCTTGTTGGGTTATTATTTCCGAAACATTCTTACGAAAAATGACAACAAAATCAATATCGCCAACATTTCTTCAAAATGATACAAGAGTGTTAAGAAAAAATTATTTTGATGGATTTCATCAAAATGATAAATGGAAGATATTGCCGCAATATCTTCTTGGTGATATACCATCCAAATGTTTGTAGGGATACTTCAAATGTAAAAAATGTGCTTAAAATATTTGGTGTATTATTTTCCCTCGAGGCCATTTTCTCCATTCGAATTTCAAGATTCTAGCTACTATCGAATTTCATGATTTCAATTTCAGCGGCTGCACTTTTATCCCTCTTTTCCAATTGTACCCCTTAAAAGTACGAATTTTGAAAAATCCCTCTATTTTACGTGTCTACGGTATTCGAGGGATGTGCATTCCAAATTGCATGTTACTAGCTGTTGTCTTATCATTGGTACCATTTTTATACCCTTTTGTCCCATTTCGCCCGCTAAATAATTTATTCAATTTCATGCTACAAGAGGAATGTATAGAACAAATTTCAAAGCAAATATTTTCAAAAAAAATGTACTAAATAATAAAATAAAAATTCCCTCATGACCAATTTCGCCCAATTTCAATCCATAAGACACATTTTGGGAAAATTTGAACCCCCTAGATCTTTTCGTTCGAAAGCATTCAACAGACAGACAGACGGAAATGGCTAGATCGTCTTAAAATTTTAACACGACCCAGAATATATATATGTACTTCGAAAGTCATAAAGTCTCCGATGAATTTTTCAAGGTGTTACAAACGGAATGACAAAGTGAATATACCCTCACATCCTTAGGTGGTAAAAAAAGTGAACCCTACAATGAGCTGAAATGAACTAAAATTTAGAAAAAAATGTGTTTTTGCTTTTTTTTAAATATCCCAGTTCAAATCAAATATTGATTACAGACCAAAAAAATACAAACGAAAAAACTAATACAAATGAGCGTTGGCACGGCAGAAGTATTGCTGGGTAACTATACCTGCATATACACATACTAACATATGCAACTCAATGAGATGCTTGTAAGATGGCATGTGTACTTTATTACTTGGTGCGCTTTTTTAAACGCAAACTCGGCAAGTGAGTTGTGCTTCTCGTTCGTTTGTGAGAATCATCTCCTTATAGAGGCCGGGTTTGATGTTGAAAAGTCGCTGCGACGCCACTTGAAAAGACTTTTGACATGGTCGAAATCATGATCGTGGTAGTCTGTAGCCAAGTAAATAAATTTGCATTCTATAAAATATAGAAGCAAAATGGTCTTGAGCCAGGACAATATCCCAGTTCAAATGAAATATCACAATTTTCCTAATATGGTTCCTCACTTCTACGAAAAGTCGACAGCCACTAATCTGCCGGTAATACTGTGGAAGGCACTCCGTCGTGGAGGGTATATATGATTCGGCCCGGCCGAACTTAATGCCTTTTTACTTTTTTTTGATTTATTATGTTTTAATGAAATTGGAAATTATTTGTGTTCGAAAAAACGATTAATCGAATTTTTTAAAAGACCGAATAATTGTATACCCTTTTCTATGGTTTTTTTGTGCCACCCAAAATGATTTTTTATAATTTTTTGGAGACTCTGTTTCTATGGGAAAGTGAAATTCGCAACATTTGTAGACATTACTATTAGCGAGTGTGATCGGACTATATTTCCAAAATGAATGTGCAATTACCAAAAGTACCTTCGACGAAGGAATTATATTAAGAAATTTATCAAAAATATATCCATAATTTTTTCGATTTTAGAAAGCCAAAATAATTCAGAAAATATTGTACGTAGCCCTTCCACAAAATATTTGTCGATTCACCCGAATACTCTTCCAATACCGGAAACTGGGTCAACCGTGTTTTTCATCTGAGACCGACCTTCGGGTTTTTTAAAATTGCGGTTTTTGGAAAACCGGGAAACCCGGGTTTTTTATGTCGGTCTCAACCGGGTTTTCATATTGCAAAAAAGTATCTTTTTCGGTGTTATTTTTTATAATATGCCACTTTTTATATTATCACAAGCATCGTAGAACGTTTTTTATTAGCAGCAACACTGTGAGTCTAAAAAGGCGATGTTCGTCCTAGGTTTCACATGCATTTCTTATGGGCGGGCAGAAGAAAAATCGACGCCGTTGACCATTTGCCGCTGCGGGTGTCGATCAGCCATACATACTCATAAGAATATATGGGATTATTTTTAGAGGTGCTTTCAGAAGCGTTTAGCTCACAGACGGTTTGACCAAAGGGCGAAATATTAAATAAACCAGAATTAACTTCGGGGGTGACCGCAGCAATATTCGTCCTCGTAGGTAGTGTGAGGCTGATGAACTTTGCGATTATAAGAAATATGTGAAAGGTCTTCGTATTTCAAAGAGTCAAAAATGCGCATAATCTTTGAGCTTCATGTCAAACTTATGATTTATTTTCTTATTTTTTATGTATTTTATCTTGTTTTATTCTCTACAAGATATCTGAATCGCAATCGAAAATGATTTTCTATTTCAAGACATAATTCGTATTTTTTACTGTGTTCACAGCTCTTCTAAACAGATTTTTTTGGGAGTAATAGATGCAGGATGAAAAGTAATGATGGGTTGATATATTATTAAACAAGTAAAAACGGCGTTAAGTTCGGCCGGGACGAACTTTATATACCCTCCACCATGGATTGCATTCCACAGAGGTACAGGAAATATAAATTTTTTAATATAGCCAAACCAAAACAAATACAAATAATGAAAAAATAATTTTATAATTAAATATAATATTTTAATTATTTCAAACCATTATTTATTTCAAATCAAAAAAAAATTAATATTTTCAAAAAGCTTAAATACCATAAATATTGGTACCAATAAATACCATAAATAGTGGGTGCTACAGTTGCTTGTATTTCCATTCTATTTTAATTCCAAAAGTACAAAGTTTGAAAATCCATTATCAGACGTACATAGTGCAAAATAACCTAACTTCATGATTCAACCAATTTTTGCCGTAAAAGTAAAAAGAACGAATTTCGAAAAAACTTTTTATTTTTCGTGTCTACGCAGTCAGAGGAATGTATACAGCGAATTCCATGATTCCAGCTGCGCCCATTTGGTTGGTACAATTTTTACACTCTTGACGTTTCTACGCAATACGAATTTCATCATTCTAGCTGTAGTCCTTTAGTTGGTACTATTTTTTTAACCCCAAAAAGTACGAATTTCGAAAAATCTGTTTATTTTACTTGTCTATACAATCAGAGGAATGTATACACCGAATTTCATAATTCCAGGTGTAGCCGTTTGGTTGGTACCATTTTTATCCCTCCGTACGCATTGTATCCCATGAAAGAACGAATTTGGAAAAACCTTTTATTTTTCATGTCTACGTTGTCAAAGGAATGTATTCTCCGAATTTTATGAATCTAGCTGCAGTCATTTGGTTGGTACTATTTTTATCCCCTTTTTCTATTTTGACCCCAAAAAGTACGAATTTCGAAAAATCAGTTTATTTTCCGTGGCTAGAATGGCTAGATTGTCTTGGAATTTTATGACGATGAAGAATATATATATTTTATAGGGTATCAGGTCGATATTTCAAGGTGTTACAAACGGAATGACAAAGTTAGTATACCCCCATCCTGGAGGTGGAGGTATAAAAATCGCCAAATGATCCTACAGGAATGTTTGGAGTTATTTTCGAAAGATTTCAGTGAATCTGATTATGACATCAGAATTGACCTATTCCCAAGAACGAGTATGCATCTTGTGAAATTGCACTATAATGAATAATTTCACCATTTTTTACTGTTTCAAGAAAAACCCGGTCCGACCGGTTTTTTATAAAAAGAAAACCGGGCAACCCGGTTTTTTGAAATCATGGTTTTCGAAAAACCCGAAAACCCGACTTGCAGAAAAACCGGGTTTTTGATCACTCTACTCCCAAGCCCATATACGACTAATGTTAACGATATATGTATGTATATCGGTAATTCCATGTCAAACATGACATTTTTTGCCCACACTATTCCCAATTTCTCTACAATATGGTTTACGCTCTAAAACTAAATTAAAATTTATTTTCTTAATATACTTTGGTGATTTTGAATTTGAGAAAATCAGAACAATTGTACTAACCTTAAAATTGATTTAAGAAAGGTGTGTGAACTGATTTTTTTTATGATAAAGACTTCGTTGTAGCTGACACAGCTGAATAAACAACAATATAAATTCTACCAAATTCCAATTTCATTTGAAATTACCAGCCAATACACATATCGAGGATGGAAATCTAAATTATTATTTTCTCAACAGAAAAAAATCGGGGAAGCCTATGATACCCTCACATCCAGAAAAAAGTGAACCCTATAGTGAGTTGAAAAGAAAATTGAAGATATCAAATTAAAACTTATTTTTGAAAGTACGACATGCTTTGAACTTGATTCTAGTTCAATTTTCTCCAAACCATGTAAATATTATTTACTCAAACCTCAACCAAGTAAATTTTTACTAAATCTGAGAAAAATTTTGCTGAAATTTTTATCAAAATAAGTAAGTTTTCTCGCAAATCGATTAAATAATTATGCCAATGTTACTGATTTTTCTTTCTCAAACCAAGTAAATTTTTTTCTTAAATTGAAGAAACTTTTACTTGCTATAAGAAAACAAGTAAGGAAAGGCTAAAGTCGGACGGAGCCGACTATCTGATACACTCCACTTTCTATCCGAATACAATTCAATTCGGTAAAAAAGTGAAATCGGGAAGGATTTTTGTATCCTATAAATGTATATGTTTGGCAAAAAAAATTTTGAATCGGAAAGATCATCTGAATGGGGGTATATTGAAACATGGAACGATGCGTCCCGCTTTCGCCATGAATTATTTATATATAGCTCCCATACAAATTTCGCTCCCGATTTGATTTTTTCCGCTCTAGAAATCACAAATTGTATCAGATTGTCTTCAGATTTGGCAAAACATCTTATATTTCGACCAGAAACACCTGTGGTAAAAATGTGTTAGATCGGTTCAGATGTATATATAGCTCCCATACAAATTTCGCTACCGATTTGATTTTTTCCACTCTAGAAACCACATATTTTAATAGATCCTCCCCAAATTATGCAAAATATCTTATATTTGTCCTATAAACAGCCATGGTGCAAATGGGTCAGATCGGTTCAGAATTATATATAGCTCCCACACAAATTTCACTCCCGATTTCACTTTTTCCACTCTATAAACCACATACTGTATCCGATTGTCTTCAGATTTGGCACAACATCTTATATTTAAACTGGGAACACCTATGGTGAAAGTAGGTCAGATCGGTTCAGATTTACATAATAACATTTACATAATAGCATAACACGTTATATTTGAACTGGAAGAACTTATTGTGAAAGTTAGTCACTTTATTCCATGTTTGGATATAGCCCCGATACAAATATTCTTATCGATTTGGCAAATCGGACCAGGTCATATTAGCCTATGATTAGGAAACATACAAAAATTCTTCCGGTTTTCACTTTTTTTTACCGAGTTGGATTGTATTCGGTTAGAAAGTGGAGTGTATCATATAGTCGGCCCCGCCCGACTTAAGTCTTTCCTTACTTACATTCATTAATTTTGTGCTATTTATTGACAGTCCCTTTGCATAAACATTAACTCTAATCGATTTAAAGAAACTAATTCATTCAACGCACTAAGTGAATTGGGCCAACAATCAGTAAATTTAGCCATGCCCACAGAGACAAACTTCGCTAACATCTCATCCCTATATGTAGGTAAAATTTCAGTATAATCGAACCAGCTGCACGATATTCTACAAATCGGAACAGAACAGAACAGTTTGGAATATTCCCTCAAACGTTAAGAGATTTCTGGAAGACTTTCGAAAATGAATTGCATAATATATCAACTCCAACTCCTCTCTCGCCCCGATAACCAAAGCATAAGACAATTATTGTTTTTAGGGATTAAAATAAATCCCATTGTTAACCTCGAATCTCTTAAAAGATGCAAACTTAATTAAATAGCGAAGCAACACGAATGAATTCAATTTTCAGATCTAAGTTTGTTCTGATCGCTGCACGATACTTGTTTGCGATGCAGTTCGCCCATGAAAAAATTTCCAAAATAAGCTCTCAATTGCACCGAAAGTAAAAGTCGCTTTAAACAAACGCTAGGTGACGTCTGGAGATTACCTACTCTGCCTATTGGGATCATGAAAAGGTTAGGGGCGCTCCGTTAAAAGGTTTAAATATGCCAAATCAGACGAAGAGTATTTATCATCGTCGTCAAGTTTGAATTAAAAGCTGCAATTAAAGCATGCATCGAGGACGAGCACGAGAGTACGAGGACGATGGCGACGATTCGACGAAAATAGAAAGATAGCAATTGTTGGCTGGCTGGCTGGCTGAATGACTGACTGGATATTGGCACAGTATTATTGCAGTGGCATCACTCTTTTGTGTCTTTTGTGTTGCAGTACAAACTGCTCTCCCCTCCCCTACCTACCTTTTCGCCTCTGTTCAGTCTTCTTGAGAGGAGATCCTCTTCGACAGTGGTTGGACATTTTTCTCTTACGCTGGTTTTTTTTGTTGTATGCCTTCCTTCTTTATGGATTTTATTCAATTTTGTCCCTATACCGGGGGAAGAAACCAACTGCAGCAACAACAAAAAGGAAAATCCAAACAAACAAAAATAAACTCTGCATTCGCCAACAATAACAACAACTAAACTTGAAGTCATGCATTTTTTGAGCAGAAAATCTCAGAAAACAATGCAAATCCTTTTCTTTGTGCATACAAATATATATGCATGCGCATATGTACATTAGTGTGGTCCAACGATACTGTAGGTATGGGGGAATAGTTGTATATACAAGAAACCCAAGCGTTATGCAACACAAATTTTGTCGAAGGGTCATATATGACATCTTGTGATGCTTTTTTGGCTTTCTAAACTCGAAAACGATGTTAAAAATTTTTTTATGGATTTTTTTAAATTTTTACTAAAATTCAAATTTTTGGCGAAGGTACCTTACATATTTGTACTCTCATTTCGGAAATATAAGTCCAATAACACCAGGTTATATGTTAAATTAAAGGTACTCATGATGGTTACAAATATTGCGTATTACACTTGCACATAGAAACATTGGTTTAGGAACAGCCTCCAAAAAATTGGGAAAAAATTAATTTTTTACGAAAAAAATATATTTTTGCTGGCACGAAAAAAAATCATAAAAAATAGAAAAAAGTCGGAAAATAGCAATTTGTTTTATTTTCTAATAGCTAACATTCTAACGCAAAAACCATAATTTATACAGTGGTGGTCACGAGTTTAGCACACTTCACATGTGTTGTTTACAATAGCAAATAATTTGTTCGGATAATGAACTCTGCGCAAAATATTTGTTTTTTAGTGTTGCTTATGGTGTGATCAGTAAGCCCAATAATTTTTTGTCGAATTCTTTTGTGCCTTTTCTTCGTACTCTCATGTTTTTGCAAGTAATCCGTAATCTGGGCTGGACACAAATTTAGCACATTTGATAAAAGTTGCTATTTTCTATTTATTTTTGCGTTTAAATTAATTAATTGGTATGATTGGGTAATTTTTACTCAAATGGAAGTTATTATTTAACAAAAATTATAATTTAATTAGTGCATTGAGGCGCAGCGTCAGGTTATTATGCAATTGAACGACAGTGGAAGTACCGCTGGGGATATTGCAAACATTATAAATTGATCCAGACAGATTGTGTGCAATATACTAAGCCATATTGGCACTTATGGGAGCTTCAAAAATATTGCAAAATGTCCTCCGCCGAGAAAAACAAGCAAGAAATCGGATTTTTAAATTTATAGAACCTGCGTAGCAGAACAATTTAAAAGCTCAACTGTGATTCAGAGAGATATTTCGGCAAAAATTGACATTAGCATTTCCTCATGAACCATAAGAAGAAGAACTAATGGACAAAATTTACTTGGCTGCATTGTTCAACATAAGCCAGACGTATCAAAATATGGCTTACAGTGTCAAATTTAATCTGCTCAGGATCATTTGGAAAAATCCAAGATTTTTGGGAAAATATCGCCTGGATTGGCGAATCGAACATTTGTCGGTGCGGATCTAATAGGAAACAATACGAATTGTGCCCTCCAAACATGCAGCACAACCCAAAGTACAAATCTGGGATGGTAAAGCTTGTTGGCGAAAATCTGATGGTGTATACTGCGTTTTCTGGACACGGCGTTTGTCCGATACACAAAATCGTTGCACTAATGGATCAGTATATTTACAAAAATCTATTTGGTGATACTATGATAACATATTCAGATAAATATATGCCAATTAAGTGGCGTTTTATACACGACAACCGACCAAAACATACTTAACGCCAGTGAAGAGCTGTTTGGGGAACAAAAGCTGTTTTGAACAAAATAGATTTTTAAAAATGGTGCAGCACAGTCACCGGATCTCAATCCTATTGAGAATCTATGGAATGGACTTTAACAACATATTATAGCAATAAAACCCAAAAATTTGCCCGATTTCTTGAATTAAACTCAAAATTCCTGATATGCTAATCCAATGGAGTCTTTTATGGAGTCTCTAGTGGAGAGTATGTCCAGAAGATGTACAGCTATTACTCAAAATAGCGATTATCCAACCAAATATTAAGTT
This sequence comes from Polietes domitor, assembly GCA_947397865.1. NCBI lineage: Eukaryota > Metazoa > Arthropoda > Insecta > Diptera > Muscidae > Polietes > Polietes domitor. The sequence goes on from OX377618.1 coordinate 134,888,823, forward strand.
TATAATAAAATGTATTGGTTAGTTCAGTTTCTTTCCGATTTTGTGCTAAATTACTGTCCAATCACTTTTCGTATTATTTGTATTTTAAATTACATAAAACTAAAATGCAGCATAAGAACTGAACAAAACCAACGTTAAATGGTCATCTTATCGTACGTAATATTTTAGAAAAAATACCGGTCAAAAAACATAAAGTTGAAGTTGAAATATTTGCTTTATAAAGTTACATGTGGTGACTGTGCTAAATCCGCTAAATCGTGACCACCCCTGTATGTAACATGTTAAATGTATGATACTCTTTCTAGACGCAAAAGATTTTTTTTAAATCATGATTTTTTTAATTTTTATAAATAGGCCGAAAAGTCCCATTACAAATTAATTAACAGAATATTTGTATTCTTGTTTGTAATAGCTGGCATCTTGAGGAAGAAAACAAGGCCTAGTTAAAGAAAATCTATGGATAAATGTAGAAGTTATGGCCCTTCTTGTAGAAGTTCATGTTGTCTTCACGTACGAATAAATCAATTAAAAAAATTAAAAAAAAAATAAAAACAAAATAAAATAAAAATCAATTTATGCAAAACAAAATCCCTTCTACATTCTAGTTATTCATAGATTTTCTTCAAAAAATGCCTCGTTTTCTTCGTCAAGATGCTAGCTATTACAAAATAAAACAAATAACTTTTATATAATTTGTAATGAGACTTTTCGCGCTATTTAAACAAAAATTAAAAAAATCATGATTTTTTAAATCCTTTTGCGCTTACAAAGAATATAATAACTTCTATATTCATTTCTAGTTTTTTTTACGTGCAAAAATTCATTTATGCGTTAAAATGTCAGCTATTAAAAAATAAAACAGAATATTCTTTTCTATTTTTTAAGATTTGTTTTCGTGTCAGCAAATATAATTTTTTTTTTAATATTTTTCTTAAATTTTTGGAGGCTGTTCCTCCTAAACAAGTGTTTCTATGTGAAAGTTTAATTTACAACATTTGTAGACATCATAATTACCTTTAACTTTAACATATAAGCGGATACGATCGGATCAATATTTCCAAAATGAAAGTACAAATACTAAAAAGATATCTTCGACGAAAATTTTAATTTTAGCAATTTTTTTAATTACACAGTGCAACACGAAAAAATATAACCATATACCAAACTAAACCAAAAAAGACCTATGTCTCCCAGTTTTGCCCAAAGTCATGCACTTTTTTATGGGCCCTCGGTGTCATTTTTGCAAAATAGTGGTCATTTTCTCATTTTGATTTACTCTCTACAACAAAGTTGTAGCTCTTGTCATAAAGAAACAAGTAAAAACGGTGTTAAGTTCGGTCGGGCCGAACTTTATATACCCTCCACCATGGATTACATTCCACAAAGGTTGTCGGTTTTCGTAGAAGTGCAGTAATATTACAGGAAAATATAATTTTTTTAATATAGCCAAACCAAAAGAAATACAAATATTAAACAAATAATTTTATAAATAAATATAATATTTTAATTATTTCAAATCAAAAAATAAACATTCTTATATTTATATTTTCAAAAAGCTTAAATACCATAAATATTGGTGATAGTGGGTACTACAGTTGGTTGTATTTCCATTCTATTTTAATTCCAAAAGAACGAATTTTGAAAATCCATTATCAGACGTACATAGTGCAAAGTAATCTAACTTCATGATTCAACCAATTTTTGCCGTAAAAGAAAGAGTACGAATTTGGGAAAAAAAAACTTTTTATTTTGCGTGTCTATGCAGTTAGAGGAATGTATACACCAAATTTCATGATTCCAGCTGCGCCCATTTGGTTGTTACCATTTTGACCCCCTTGACGTTTCTACGCAATTAGAATTTCTTCATTTTATCCCCTGAAAGTAAGAATTTCGAAAAATTCGACTTTATTCCGTGTCTACGCAGTCAGAGGAATGTATACTCCGAATTGCATGACTCTAGCTGCGGTCATTTGATTGGTACTATTTTTATCCCCTTTTTCATTTTAACCCCAAAAAGTACGAATTTCGAAAAATCAGTTTATTCTACGTGTCTACACAGTCAGAGGAATGTATACTCCGAATTTCATGACTCTAGCTGCGGTCATTTGATTGGTACTATATTTATCCCCTTTTTCATTTTAACCCCAAATAGTACGAATTTTGAAAAATCCGTGTATTTTACGTGTCTATGCAATCAGAGGAATGTATACACCGAATTTCATTATTCTAGGTGTAGCCGTTTGGTTGGTACCATTTTTACCCCTCTGTACCCATTGTATCCCTTGAAAGTACGAATTTGGAAAAAAAACTTTTATTTTTCATGTAAAAGGAATGTATACTGTAGGGGGAATGCGCATACCAAATATCAAGCAAATATAAACAGACATATTCAAAAAACATGCTTAAATACGCTAAAATATTAGGGATTATTATGAGTATTTTTAGTCCTTGTGAGGGAAATTTTTTTCCTTTGGGCCGATTTCGCCCCGTTTCAATCCCAACCGATCTACGACTATAAGACGCATTTATGGAAATTTTGAACGTTCTAGCTCCTTTCGTTTAGATGCTAGCGTGCTTTCAACAGACGGACGGACATGGCTAGATCGTCTTAGAATTTTATGACGATCAAGAATATATATACTTTATAGGGTCTCAGGTCGATATTTCAAGATGTTACAAACGGAATGACAAAGTTAGTATACCCCCATCCTGGAGGTGGTGGGTATAAAAAATTGTGAACATATGAAATAAAAAAAATCATCTTCATCTTTTTTCAAAAGCAACACAGCATTTGACCCCATTGCACTGTGGCCGTCTACATTTATGATCGATGTACATCGTCTTGCATTATTTTGGAATGAATAACATTGTTTTTTTTTTCAAATATTTCTGAATTTCTTTTTGGTGCCACCCTAATGTACATACATTTCTTTGGATTGAATAAGATGACGCGAAATGGAATATGTGAAGAAGTAAATCCTAAGATGAAAGAAGCTCAAGTTTACTCACAACATAAATCACTCACCTCCTCGTACCCAGATATGTACACGACGCATACATCAGTGGTCCTGCGAATAGCAGCACTATGTGAATTGTGAATTGAAATAAATAAACATTTCCTAAAAGTTTGGATTAATATTAATGTAATTTGACCTATGCCTACGAGCTGAATTTCAGAATTTTCACCATTGTCCATTCGCCCACATGAAACATGGCCACACAAGGTTAAATAAAACTGACATAACTTCCATACGGGCAGTCGAAAACAGATGGAAATTTATATTTGAAAAAGTTTGTACACACTCCACGAGAGTATTATGTCAAAAGGAAACGAGATAGACCCATTGTTAATTATACCGATCGACTTAGAATCACTTTTTGAATCGATTTAGCGATGTCCGTCCGTCTGTCTGTCTGTCCATCCATTCTTGTAATCACGAAACATTGCACAACGAAGTTTTTCGGGACAAGGACGAATTTAATTTAACGTTATTTAATTTGAAGAAAATCGGTTCAGATTTGGATATAGTCCCCATACGAATTTCACTCCCGATTTGACTCTTTTCACTCTAGATACCACATATTTTAACAGATTTTCTTCAAAATTAGCAAACCATCTTATAATTCAACTGGAAACAACTGTGGTCAAAATGTGTTAGATCGGTTCAGATTTATATATAGCGTCCATACAAATTTCTCTCCCAATTTGACTTTTTCCGCTCTAGAATCCACATATTGTACCCTTAATCCAACTAAAAAACCTATGGTGAAAGTGGGTAAGATCGGTTCAGATTTAGATATAGCCCCATACAAATGCTGCTCCCAAATGTTTAACCGATTTTGGCAAAACTTTACATATCATATTTCACCTACAAACATACATGGTGAAAGCGGGCCACATCGTTCCAGGTTTTAATATACCACCATACAAATGTCCTGTCCGATTTAACATTTTTTGTCAAACACAAACATTTACAGAATTCTTTTAAATTATTTGGCAGAACGCGTTATATTTTACCTTGAAACATACATTATGAGAGTGGGTCACACTGGTTCATGATTAGGGGACCCATACAAAAATCCTTCCCGCTTTCACTGTTTTACCGAATTGAATGGGGTAGAAAATGAAGGGTATATTTAGTTGTTGTAAGTAAGATGACATGTGTACTCTATTACTTGGTGGTGCGATTTTTTAAACGCAAATTCGGCAAGTGAGTTGTGCTTCTCGTTCGTTTGTGAGATTCATTTCCTTATAGAGGCCGTGTTTGATGTTGCAATGTGGCTGCGAAGCCACTTGAAAAGACTTTTGACATGGTCGAAATCATGATCGTGGTAGTCTGCAGCCAAGTAATAAATGTCTCCATGCCATTTGTAAATAAATTTGCATTCTATTAAATATAGAAGCAAAATGGTCTTGAGCCAGGACAATATCCCAGTTCAAATCAAATATTATAAATAACTTTAATTTTACCTTTAATATAGAAAAGTTGTACAATTCACCTTTATGTATATCTTTGCACAAATACAATGATTTGAAAACTTTTATGTTTAAAATATAGCATATCGGTAAAATACCGTAATGAGTATTTAAATTTAAAATTTTTATTATTTTTTAAATATTGATCAAATTGTTTGTTACTTCGTAGTTAATAATAATAATAAAAAATCCATAAAACCACAAAAATCATAAATTTATACATTTATCTCTAACACTGACAAATAATATTTTAAATGCAACTTTCTGCAAACGAGATATTATTCTGAGATATTAAAAATAAATTATTTTTATTGCGGTGACAAGTAAAATATTTGCATGCAATATTTTGCTTTAGTAACACTGTTTTTGTTTTTTTCTTTTTAGCTTTCATAAAATGTTGTTTCTGGTCACCCTGTACTAATACAGGGTGATAATTATGCTGGTTATATGGGATGTAATAGTGGGCGTGGTCCCATCGAAAAAATTTATTTTTTAATTTTATACCCTCCACCTCCAGGATGGGGCTATACTAACTTTGTCATTCCGTTTGTAACACCTTGAAATATCGACCTGAGACCCTATAAAGTATATATATTCTTGATCGTCATAAAATTCTAAGACGATCTAGCCATGTCCGTCCGTCCGTCTGTCCGTCTGTTGAAAGCACGCTAGCATCTAAACGAAAGGAGCTAGAACGTTCAAATTTTCCATAAATGCGTTTTATAGTCGTAGATCGGTTGGGATTGAAATGGGGCGAAATCGGCCCAAAAGGAACAATTTTTCCCTCACAAGAACTAAAAATACCCATAATAATCCCTAATATTTTAGCGTATTTAAGCATGTTTTTTGAATATGACTTTATATTTGCTTGATATTTGGTATGCGTATTCCTCTTATAGCAAAAAAAACTGCACCATAAAGTGATTCTTATTTGTAGGGGGTGAGAAATGGGGCAAAAAAGGGATAAAAATGGTACATATTAAACGGCAACAGCTAGAAACACGAAATTCGGTGTGTACATTCCTCTAATTGAGTAGATACATAATATAAAAGTATTTTTTCCAAATTCGTACTTTTAAGGGGTAAAATAGGAATAGAGGGATAAAAATGGTACCAATCAAACGGATGTACCTAGAATAATGAAATTCGGTGTATACATTCCTCTGATTGCATAGACAATGAAAACACACGGATTTTTCAAAATTCGTACTTTTTGGCGTTAAAATGAAAAAAGGGGATAAAAATAGTACCCATCAAATCACCTCAGCTAGAGTCATGAAATTCGGAGTATACATTCCTTTGACTACTTAAACATGAAAAATAAATGTTTTTCAAATTCATACTTTCAAGGGATACAATGGGTACGGAGGGATAAAAATGGTACCAACCAAACGGCTGTACCTAGAATAATGAAATTCGGTGTATACATTCCTCTGATTGCATAGACACGTAAAATACACGGATTTTTCAAAATTCGTACTTTTTGGGGTTAAAATGAAAAAAAAGGGATAAAAATAGTACCAGTCAAATGACCGCAGCTAGAGTCATGAAATTCGGAGTATAAATTCCTCTGACTGTGTAGACACGGAAAATAAACTGATTTTTGGGGTTAAAATGAAAAAAGGGGGTAAAAATGGTACCAACCAAATGGGCGCAGCTGGAATCATGGAATTCGGTGTATACATTCCTCTGACTGCATAGACACGCAAAATAAAAAGATTTTTTCCAAATTCGTAATTTTTCTTTTACGGCAAAAATTGGTTGAATCATGAAGTTAGGTTATTTTGCACTATGTGCGGCCCGGCCGAACTTAACGCCGTTTTTACTTGTTTAAGTATGTTATGTGTAGCAAATGTGCAAAATGTACAAGATTGTATTTTATTTTTCGAATTTATGTCATAAAAATGGATTTGGTGAAGTTGTCTGAAACCCACCTATGGCACAAATAGTGCTGCTTTAAAAAATATAACAACTCTTAAAAATTTCAAAGAATTGCTCTGATTTTTTTGATTCTGAAGCACTAAAAATTAGCACACATAAATATACAATAAAACTCGATCAATAAAATACTCTAAGATAGGAATAAAAATGTACAATTTCAAGGGGCAATTTATTCAGAAAAAATGGCCAAAAATGCAACATAAAAAATTTACAATAATTTGTATATATCTGAATATAATAAGCCAACAACAAATTGTAGCAACTTTAAGAAAAAAATGGTGGCAAAGTTCAAATATTTTCACATTTTTTTCGCTGCTATTTTCATAGCCCGGACTGTAAGCCAGCCAGCCAGCCAGCCAGCCAGCACACCAGGGGTATGAATGACATGTCAAGAAGAATTTTAAAATTTAAATATTTAAATGCAATTTTAGGTTCAAATCAAAAATGCATAAGAACTAAGAACAGAACAAACAAACAAACAAATCCTTGCGCAATGACGCTCACCAACAAGAATACTTTTACTTGGGGCGATGCAGACATGAACTAATGCAAGATTTACATACTCGTCTCGGCGTCTTTCACATTTGCATCCGAGGAGCGTATATTGTAAGACACAGAGGATCCGTGGACAAACAAACAACAAATCGAAGATACGATGTGTTGAGCGAAACAGGAAATGATAGCCGTGTTTTGTTCGGTTTGGTTCGGCTGGGTTCATTCATTCAATTCAATTCAATTCATTATGAAATTAATACGCATCAAACGTTGAGTAATGATCAGCGAAAGGATGTTTGCACTCGCGCACACACACACACACAGTTATTTGTGCGGAGTAATGTCTAAATACGGGGAGAGATTCCATGGAATCCTTGATAAATTACACAGCCATTCATTCATTTATTATGCGCTCGTCTCGCCTCGCCCCGGCTGCACAATAATAAAAATGAAATGAAAAAAAAAATAATATTGAAGAAGAAGAAGAGGGAAAAAACTAATAATAAAAATGTGCATTTTCTCCAACAACACACACACAACAATTGAAGAATACAAATGTCCTTTTTGCACAAAGAACGAATACAAAAAACCAAACCATACGATTCTCCAGTCCACCATTCCTCCATTTGAAATATGATGCAGCATTTGCAAGCCAAGGCGTGGCGAAGCGGCGAGTCCTGACCAAAGCTTGCTGCAGCAGCCATGCAATGGCAAGAAATCCTTTTGAATTGAGAGCAACAGCAACACGGACAACAAATAATCGTTACATATTTGTGCAGATTATGGGAAAATATTAAATGCTCGTCGTCTAGAGAGATAAATTACTTCGCAAACGACGGATGCAGCAGTATCGCCACATTCCCAAATTTGTTTTGAAAACATGAAGCCTGCCTGCCTGCATCATTCCTTCCTTCTTCCTTCATTACAATAGCTTTCGAAAAATGAAACTATAAGAGGACAATAGTGGTAATTTTAGTTTGGAAATTTATTTTTCCGCAATGTGTTGTCCACCTCTCTGATATATCAGCAAATTTGAAATTGTGTTTTTTTTAGAAAAGTGACTTAGGTTAGTTCTGTTCTAGCGAATAATGGCCTTAACGTGTTTGAAAAAGTGCTGCGAGAAAAAGATTGTAGTTTTCTATATCGATAGTGGAGAATTTCGAAAAATCCGTTTATTTTCCGTGTCTACGCAGTCAGAGGAATGTATACTCCGAATTGCATGACTCTAGCTGCGGTCATTTGGTTGGTACCATTTTTACCCCCTTAAGAGTACGACTATCTAAAATCTCTTTATTTGACGTTTCTACCCAATTAGAATTTCATCAATCTAGCTGTAGTCGTTCAGTTAATACTATGTTTATCCCTCTGTACTATTTGTATCCCTTGAAAGTACGAATTTCGAATTCCTTTTTTCCATTTTGACCCCAATAAGTACGAATTTCGAAAAATCCGTGTATTTTCCATGTCTACACAGTCAGAGGAATGTATACTCCGAATTTCATGACTCTAGCTGCGGTCATTTGGTTGGTACTATTTTTATCCCCTTTTTCCATTTTGACCCCAAAAAATGCGAATTTCGAAAAATCCCTTTATTTTCCGTGTCTACACAGTCAGAGGAATGAATACTCCAAATTTCATGACTCTAGCTGCGGTCATTTGATTGGTACTATTTTTATCCCCTTTTTTCATTTTAACCCCAAAAAGTACGAATTTTGAAAAATCCGTGTACTTTCGTGTCTATGCAATCAGAGGAATGTATACACCGAATTTGAGTATTCTAGGGGCAGCCGTTTGGTTGGTACCATTTTTATCCCTCTATTCCCATTTTACCCCTTAAAAGCGCCGACCATATGATACACTCCACTTTCTCTCTGAATACATTTCAATTCGGTAAAAAAAGTGAAAACCGGAAGGATTTTTGTATGTTTCCTAATCAACAGGCTAATATGAACTGACCAAAATATGTGGTTTCTAGAGCGGGAAAAGTAAAATTGGGAGCGAAATTTGTATGGGAGCTATACAGAGTTTCAAGCCGAACCATTATTATCTGCGGCGGTGGCGGTACTCAAAATGGGTCAGCGGCGGCGGCTTTCGGCTGATTTGCCGACTCGTTCTGCGATTCGATCACCCCTATTTATTTGACAATTTTGGGAAAATGGAACGAACAATGTGTATTGGTTTTTAATGCCGTTTCTTTTATTTTTGGCAAGTAGTTCAATATACGTTAATATTAGCCAATGTTCCCATGATTTAATATTATTTTCCCATACAATTATTTTTTGGGAGTGGGAATCCATTCCCAAAATTTATAATATGTATGAATTTAATAAATATATTTGCAATTGCAGCTTTTCATGTGAGGCATATTTGACCAGACATCTTGAATATCATAATCCTTCCAAAGAATGGTAAAGCTCTACCTACTTCGACACACTAAAGAAGCGCAATAGAGGAGCTGTTGTTTATTGTGTTTTATAGGAACATATGGCCACGCATACTGGAATTGACTTATATAAATGCGACTTTCAAATCAAAATAGAATCAATAGACGTCATCATATAGTGGAATACCAAATTCAAAGAAAGATCAATATATTTCTCAGTGGAAGGTTGGCTAAGTCGACAGTTATATTTTCTTTTGTAATTTTAAGTGGGTTGTCTATTTTGGTAGTAAGATTTGGTGGCTCGGCGGCGTGGTTGAAGTCGATATGAGTCGATGAAATCGGCGCACTGTGGTCATTATTTTGAGATAGCGGCCAAAACTCCTTTTGGTTTTTGTTCTCCGATTTTAAAGTTATTAGACTTATATGAAAGTAGACAGTAGTAAACCTTGGGTGCCAAAAAATTAGAACTCTATTTTAACTATTTCACTGAGAACAGGGTGGTCCAAAATGGGCTTTTTCAGAATTTATGATATTTATGATATTTTTAAAGTTGAAATGATCATAACTTTTTTGTTTTTCAAGATTTTTGGACGAAATAAATTTTGTGTTGTAACTTAACTTATTTCCTATCACTGGTAGAAAAAATTGAAGCTCTACTGTTTGCAGAACAATTTAAATATTTTTTTTAAAAAAGGTCTAATTTATCGGAAATTTCCTACTTCATAGAGCTCAACTCCTGTGAGTCAAGCTGAGTCAAAACACAAATTTACTATTTTGTAGTCCTAACCCTCCCCTACATTCCTATATATACATGTCCATGCATCGGGACTGCACTTTTTGAGCTACAGCAATTTTTCTGACCCAAGGTAAGATATTCGGTACAAATGCACGTCATATTTTTTGAGAAGTTATTTGTATGTGAAAGTGGCTATTATGCATATATTTTGATGAAATTTTGTACAAGAGTTCTTATTGACCCAAAAAATAATTCTGTTGAAATTAGGAGAATTTGGCCCATATTTGGATCTAGTCCAAATCGATGTTGTGTTCTGTATATAATATATCCAAATGGTATTGATATTGTTGGGAATTTCAGTGTTATTTTTCAGTTTAAGTATACCGATCGGCTTAGAATCACCAGCTGAGTCGATTTAACGATGTCTGTCTGCCCGTCCGTCTGTCCGTCTGCTGTCCATCTAAGCTTGTTCGCACTCTACAGGTCGCAATTGTTGTCCGATTGTCATGAAACTTGGCAGAAGTTATTTTTTCTGGCCAAGGACCATCGGTATTGGAGGAAATCGGTTCAGATTTAGATATAGCTCCCATACAAATGTCGCTCCCGATTTGACTTTTCCGCTCTAAAATCCACATATTGTACCCGATTTGTTTTAAAATTGGCACAACAATTTATAATCGAACTAGAAACACCTATGCCGAAAGTGGGTAAGATCGGTTCAGATTTAGATATAGCCCCCACACAAATGTCGCTCCCGATTTGACTTTTTCCACTCTAAAATCCACTTATTGTACCCGATTTGCTTTAAAATCGGCACAACATTTTATAACCGAACTAGAAACACCTATGCCGAAAGTGGGTAAGATCGGTTCAGATTTAGATATAGCTCCCATACAAATGTCGCTCCCGATTTGACTTTTCCGCTCTAAAATCCACATATTGTACCCGATTTGTTTTAAAATTGGCACAACAATTTATAATCGAACTAGAAACACCTATGCCGAAAGTGGGTAAGATCGGTTCAGATTTAGATATAGCCCCCATACAAATGTCGCTCCCCATTTGACTTTTTCCACTCTAGAAACCACATCTTGTACCCGATTTTCTTTAAATTTGGCACAACATCTTATAATCCAACTAGAAACACCTATGCTGAAAGTCGATAAGATCGGTTCAGATTTAGATATAGCCCTCATACAAATGTTGCTCCCGAATGTTTAACCGATTTTGGCCAAACTTTGCATATTATATTTCACCAATAAACATACATGGTGAAAGCGGGTCACATCGTTATAGGTATCAATATACCCCCATACAAATGTCCTTTCCGATTTAACATTTTTTGCCAAAAACATACATTAACATGATTCAAAAATCCTCCCTGATTTCACTTTTTTACCGAATTGAATTGTAATGAGATAGAAAGGGGGTGTATCATATAGTGGCTCCGTCCGTCTTTAGCCTTTCTTTACTTGTTTGGGAGATGCATATATGTCCATATATGCATATATTCATCCTATGTGCACTTTAAATCAATAGTAAAAGTTTACTTAAAATTTTATCGATGTTGTGTTCTGTATATAATATATCCAAATGGTATTGATATTGTTGGGAATTTCAGTGTTATTTTTCAGTTTAATCCTCACAAGAATTAGCTTTCTTCCACAAAAACCAGCCTTTGGCCCCTGTGAATATTGAGACTAAATAAATGTCAGGGGCCAAATGTTGGCATTTTCTGACCAAAATTAAGTTTAGGAATAATAAATAAGTATTGGTTGTAAAATACGATTGAAGAAAATAAGAAATTATAAAAAATATACCTATTTAAAATGTCAAAATATTCAACTTTTACATGGAAACTCAACAAAAAATTAAAATGCATTTTAACTCCACATTACTTACGTTCCTATCAGTCGATTGAACAAAACAATTTGCGTAAAAAAAATACCAATCCGGCCAAAAGTTATAGAGTTTTGACCGCTATCTCGCGAAATTGACCACTGTGCGGCGGCGTGGTTGAAGTCGATGTGAGCCGATGAAATCGGCGGCGTGGTTGAGATCGTTGTGAGCCGATGAAATCGGCGGCGGCGCGGCTCGTGCAGAAACATGCGGCGGCGGCGGCGTGTCGGCTTAAAATCGGTCTGAAACGATCTTGACCCATTTTCACTATGGGTGTTCCTAGTTTAAATATAAGATGTTTTGGCAAATTTGAATACAATCATTTGAAACATGTGGTTTATAGAGTGGAAAAAGTCAAATCGGGAGTGAAATGAGTATGGGGGCTATATCTAAATCTGAACCGATATGCCTCAAATTAAATAGCGTTCGTCCTTGACCCACAAAACTTACTTTTGTCAATTTCTGTGAAGATCGGACAATAATTGCGACCTGCAATTTGATTACAACAATAGATGGACAGACGGACATTGCTAAATCGATTCAAAAAGTGATTCTAAATCGACCGGTATAGTTAACAATGGGTCTATCTTGCTTCTTCCACTTCCACTCTCGTGGAGTACATAAAAATCACAGATAAACACATGGCACCACCTTACTTGGTAACTAAGTGAGTAGTAAGCTACTTTCTTGTTAAGTGAGTAAATTCCATACAAATATTAAGCTAGTAAGTCCAGGCAAAAGTAATCACCCAATGTTCTCTTTCAGTAATTTTTATACACTCCACGAGAGTATTATGTCTTTGTGCATTTGTTTGTAACACCCAAAAGGAAGCGAGATAGACCCATTGTTAATTATACCGATCGACTTAGAATCACTTCTTGAATTGATTTAACGATCAGATTCAGATTTAGATATAGCTCCCATACGAATTTCACTACCGATTTGACTTTTTCTGCTGTAGAAACCACATATTTTAACAGATGTGCTTCAAAATAGGCAAAACATCTTATATTTAAACTAGAAACACCCATGAAACAGACCAAATAAGCCAGATCGGTACAGATTTAGATATAGCCCACATACGAATTTCACTCACGATTTGAGATTTCCGCTCCAGAAACCACATATTTTAACAGATTTTCTTCAAATTTGGCAAAATATCTTATATTTGCATGAGAAACACCCAGGATGAAAATGAGTCAGATCGGTTCAGATTTATATATAGCTCCTATACAAATTTCGCTCCCGACTTGATTTTTCCGCCCCAGAAACCACGTATTTTCATCGAATTACTTAAAATTGAGAACTGGAAGAACCTATTGTGAAATTGGTCACTTCATTCCATGTTTGGATATAGCCGTGATACAAATATTCTTTTCGATTTGACAAATTGAACCAGGACATATTAGGAAACATACAAAAATTTCTCCCGTTTTCACTTTTTTATACCCTCCACCTCCAGGATGGGGGTATATTCACTTTGTCATTCCGTTTGTAACACCTTAAAATATTCATCGGAGACCCCATAAAGTATATATATTCTGGGTCGTGGTAAAATTCTAAGACGATATAGCCATGTCCGTCTGTCTGTCTGTCTGTTGAAAGCACGATAGCGGCCGAACGAAATGAGCTAGGAGGTTCAAATTTTTCCTAAATGTGTCTTATGGTTGCAGATCGGTTGGGATTGAAAGTGGGCGAAATCGGCCCAGAGGGAAAAATCTTTCCCTCACAAGGACTGAAAATACCCCTAATATTTAGAGTATTTCAGCATGTTTTTTTAACATAATAGCTTGTATTTACTTGATATTTTCAATTCGCATTCCCTTTATATCATAAAAGGGCACCATAGAGTGATTTTTATTTGTAGGGTGCGAAATGGGACGAAAAAGGGATAAAAATAGTACCTATCAAACGACAACAGATAGAAACACGAAATTTGGCGTGTACATTCCTCTAATAGAGTAAATACATAATATAAAAGTATTTTTTCTAAATTCGTACTTTTAAGGGATTAAATGGGGATAGAGGGATAAAAATAGTACCAACTTAACGGCTGCACCCAGAATAATGAAATTCGATATATACATTCCTCTGATTGCGTAGACACGTAAAATAAAAGAACTTTCTAAAATTCGTACTTTTTGGGGTTCAAATGGAAAAACGGGATAAAAATAGTACCTACCAAATGACAGCAGCTGAAAGCATGAAATTCGGAATATACATTCCTCTGACTGCGTAGACCGAAAAATAAAACGTTTTTTTCCAAAATTCTTACTTTCAAGGGATACAATGGTTACAGGGGATAAAAATAGTACCAACTAAACGAATACAGCTGGAATGATGAAATTCAGTGTGTACATCCCTCTAATTGTGTAGATACGTAAAATAAAGCGATTTTAGATAGTCGTACTCTTGAGGGGGCAAATTGGAAAAAGGGGATGAAAATGGTACCAACAAAATGGCCGCTGATAGAATCACGGAATTCGGTGTATACATAGCATAGCCACGTAAAATATTTTTTCTTCCAAATTCGTACTTTATTTTGTTGTTTTTACGACAAAAAATGGTAGAATCATGAAGTTTAAAAAATTATACTTTTGAAATTAAAATAGGATGGAAATACAACCAACCAAACGACTGTAGCTGAAAATTTACTTTATGAATTGAAATATTATATCCATTACATATATATATATAATACAAATATTGGTAGCCTTGGCTTATTAATTAAATTTCTTATTTTCATACAGTTTATTTCCTCTTGTAGCTTGGAAGCACCACAAAGAAAATAAATGGGACAAAAAGGGATAAAATATGGTACCAATGATACGACAACAGCTAGAATCATAAAATTCGGTGTGTACATCCCTTTAATTGCATAGACACGTAAAATAGAGGGATTTTTCGAAATACGTATGGGGCGAATGGGGATATCTTTAAAATTTATACTTTTCTTATCACTTTGTCTGTATCTGAAAATGCTTCTTTCTAATAGCGACTGACAATCGCCTAATATTTAGGCATGTTCACTTTCACAATTTCAGCATTTTATTTATATATAGTAGTCGATTTCAAATAGTGCGCATTATAGTTTGAAATAGTAAACAAATATAGTAATGTGCATAAAAATATCACAATTTTCGTAATATGGTACTGTGCTTCTATGTAAAGTCGACTTCCTTTAATCTGCTGGTAATACTATGGAATGCACACCGTGGTGGAGGGTATATAAGATTCGGCCCGGCCGAACTTAACGCCTTCTTACTTGTTCCGAATTGAATTGTATTCTGATAGAAAGTGGAGTGTATTATATAGTCGGCCCCGCCCGACTTTAGCCTTTCCTTACTGGTTTTTAATGAAGAACTTTGAACCAAACTAGATAGCAAATTGCTTTGGAAAAGAAGCACAGATAAAAAAAGGCTTAAGAGGGATCTGAATGCATATTACACCGACAGGAAAGTACTGGGATCTAAAACCAAGAGTCGTAAATTGAACCTGACCTACTATGGTTGTACTGTATGATGGGAGGGAATGGATATAAAGAGTCAGAGTCTCTCGCCAACGCCCAGAGGTGTGCTTCCCTTGGCAGAACAGGAGCCGTACATAGCAAACATGACTCGGGTGCAATAGATTCATGCAGAGATTGAAAAATCGCATAGAGCTGAATCTCTGCATGCTTCGGCAACAATAAAAGAAGCAAAATGAAATATTAACACATATGCCAAGTAAATGACGAAGATATCGCATCACTTGCTGTGGTGTATTGTACGCGACTAACATGCAGAGTGTGCCATATTCAAATCCCGGTCGAGGCATTTTTTTTAAGCAGACATGTCTTTGTTGAGATACTGCATCTCATTCTTCGTTACTAATCTGCTGAAAACGGAGCAGGAGTTTTTGCTTCTATTTTTTTATCCTTCTATTTTCACACTGTCGTTATTCTAATTTTTCTCTTCCCTCTTTGCTTATTTCTATTAAACATAAAGGGAATCACAATGGATCCATAGAGCCCCGAGTGGTGGTGCAATGTAATTGCAACACCCTTCCTAGCCTTACCAAAGACTCCAAACTTGGGCTCAAAAAGTATCTAAAATAGATTACTTCTGCGAGAAACCCGGTTCTAATTGTTGAAGGTATTTCAGATTCTTGAAGATTCTTCTCGCATCCCCCCCCTTAGATTAAAAGTCCAAAAGAGTTGGTTAACACCAACAGCACAACACCCTATACATACGTTCGGTATGTATGTACTTTGCTGGCATGTGTAATTAAAGAAATTGCCATGAAGCCATCAAACTTGTTCAAATCGCTGCTCTAATGCTCATGGAGGAGCTATTTTTGGCAAGACACTCCAGAAACTTTTGGGCATGTACACCGCCAGCAATTGAACGCATTTAACTAATTTCTTGGCAAAGTGATTCAAAGTCATCGACACACACACATACACACTCTCGAACACACACAAAAAGCGCAGCACGACCATTTATTTGTATGTATGTATGTATGCACGTATGTATGTACGTAAGAAGAGAGTGTTTAAAAATGACTGCAACTAAATCAGCGATGGAAAGAAGCACACAGTCCAACCCTCTCCACCCGCCTCAAAAAGGAGTAGGAAGAGGAGGAGACGACAAGGAATGTGCACTGCATAAAGAATGGATGATAAATCGAAGATAAAATAAACTCTCAACAAAAAAGACAAACTAGAATTGGCAAAAAAATGTTAAAGAAGCACCAGCATTTCACAACGTGACAAGTGAACAGGCAGACAGACGGTCGGACGGACAGTCAGACAAACGGATACAAAGAAAAACTAAAAACGAAACGCTGGAGATGATGGGGCAAAGCACTAACAACAAACGAAAATCAAACTTTAAAAGGCCAGACACGGAGACAGACAGACAGACAGACAGGCGGTCAGACACACAGTCACATTTCAAATGATGGCGGCGGCGTGCAAAAAATGCAAATGATTGGCATGGGGCTGGCTGGCATTTTCAAGAGCTTTTTAAGGTTTCATGAAATTTTAGACCTTTCAGACACAACAACTACTCTCCTCCTCATCCTCCTCACCAACACTCCACACAACTACTGCTCTCACTAGCATTGGGGGAGGGGGTCAGAGAGCTAACCAGAAGTCGCAACTAATGTTTGACACAAAAGCAAAACTGAAAAGTATGAAAATAAATGTAAAAATATAAAAGTTAATCAAAAAACCAAAAAAATAGTTGGCCAAGTAAGACCTTATGATGCCCAACCCACATTGTTGGAATATTTCGGTGTTGCAAACTAAAATCTATTTAATTCATAGATTCCAAAAAAGGAATTCATTTATAGATTCATTGAATAGTTCCTAAGAAATGATTCTATGAGAAAAAATAGATTTTTTCGAAAAAAAAACAATAAAAATTGAAAGAAGTAAGAAGGCGTTAAGTTCGGCCGGGCCGAATCTCATATACCCTTCACCACGGAGTGCATTCCACAGTATTACCAGCAGATTAAAGGATGTCGACATAGAAGTACAGAACCGTATTACGAAAATTGTGATATGTTTATGCACATTACTATATTTGATTACTATTTCAAAAATCGGTTACTATATATAAATAAAATGCTGTAATTGTGAAAGTGAACATGCCGAAAATATTAGGCGACTGTCAGCATCTGGAGAAGCATTTTCAGATACAGACAAAGTGACTGCATTATTTTGATAAGAAAATTACAAATTTTAAAGATGTCCCCATTCGCCCCATTCTCCGCCCAAATGTACAAATTTGGAGAAAAAAAGTTTTTGTTTCGAGTCTTCATAGTCAGACCACCGAATACACACCGAATTTCATGATATCAACTTCAGCGGTTTGGAAGGTCCCATTTTTATCCCTCTTTTTCAATTATATCCCTTAAAAGTACGAATTTCGAAAAAATCCCTCTACTTTACGTGTTTATGCAATTAGAGGGATGTACACAACGAATTTCATGATTCTAGCTGTTGTCGTATCATTGGTACCATATTTTATCCCTTTTTGTCCCATTTCGCCCGCTAAAACATTTATTTTCTTTGTGGTGCTTCCACGCTACAAGAGGAATGTCCGCAACAAATTTCAAATGTATGAAAATCAGAAATTTAATTAATAAGCCAAGGCTACCAATATTTTTATACTATGTATATATATAATTGAAATAATACTTCAATTCATAAAGTAAATATAAGGTAGCAATCATAAATACCCTAAATATTGGGGGGTAGAGAGTGTATTTTCAGCTGCAGTCCTTTGGTTGGTTGTATTTCCATCCTATTTTAAATTCAAAAGTATACACTTTGAAAATACCTTATCTCTCACGCAAGCAGTATAAGACAACTTCGTGATTCTACCATTTTTTTGTCGTAAAAGCAACAAAATAAAGTACGAATTGGGAAAAAAAATCATTTTACGTGGCTATGCACTCAGATGAATGTATATACCCAATTCCATGATACTATCTGCGGCCATTTTGCTGGTATCATTTGTATCCCCTTTTTCGCATTTTACTCCTTAAAAGTACGACTTTCAAAAAATTTCATCATTCTAGCTGTAGCCTTTTAGTTGGTACCATTTTTATCCCTCTGCTCCCATTGAATCCCTTGAAAGTACGAATTTGGAAAAACGTTTTTTTCATGTCACTCAGTCAGAGGAATGTATACCGCGAATTTCATGGTTCTAGCTACATCCATTTGTTTGGTACAATTTTTATCCCCTTTTTCCATTTATACCCGATACGAATTTCGAAAATTTCCTTTATTTTATGTGTGTACGCTATCAGAGGAATATATACACCGAATTTCATTATTCTAGGTGCAGCCGTTTGGTTGGTACTATTTTTATCCCCTTTTTCCATTCGAACCCCAAAAAGTACGAATTTTGGAAAGTTCTTTTATTTTACGGTCTACGCAATCAGAGGAATATATACACCGAATTTCATTATTCTAGGTGCAGCCGTTAGGTTGGTACTATTTTTATCCCTCTATCCCCATTTAACCCCTTAAAAGTACAAATTTAGAAAAAATACTTGTATATTATGTATCTACTCTATCAGAGGTATATTTCTATCTGTTGTCGTTTGATAGGTACTATTTTTTATCAGTTTTCGTCTCATTTCTCCCCCTACAAATAAAAATCACTCTATGGTGCCCTTTTATGCTATAAAGGGAATGCGAATTGCAAATATCAAGTAAATACAAGCTATTATGTTCAAAAAACATGCTGAAATACTCTAAATATTAGGGGTATTTTCAGTCCTTGTGAGGGAAAAATTTTTCCCTCTGGGCCGATTTCGCTCACTTTCAATCCCAACCGATCTGCAACCATAAGACACATTTAGGAAAAAATTGAACCTCCTAGCTCGTTCGGCCGCTATCGTGCTTTCAACAGACAGACGGACATGGCTATATCGTCTTAGAATTTTACCACGACCCAGAATATATATACTTTATGGGGTCTCCGACGAATATTTTAAGGTGTTAAAAACGGAATGACAATGTGAATATACCCCCATCCTGGAGGTGGAGGGTATAAAAAAAATATGTTTTATTATACCCTCCACACCTAAGGATGGGGGTATATTCACTTTGCCATTCCGTTTTTAACACCGTAAAATAAAGAGATTTTAGAAAGTCGTACTTTTAATGGGGGTAAAATAGGAAAAAGGGGATAAAAATGGTACGAACCAAATAGCCGCAGCTAGAATTGGGTGAATAAATTCCTCAGACTTAGGTTGTGTTGCACTGTGTACGTGAGATAATGGATTTTCAAAATTTGTTCTTTTGGACTTAAAATAGAATGAAAATACAACTAAATGTAGCACCCACTATCTACCAATATTTATGGTATTTAAGTTTTTTGAAGATATAAAGATAAGACTATTTAGTTTTTGAATTGACTTGAAGTATTAGTTTAATATATGGTTTGAAACAATAAAGATATTATAAAAATTTGTAGAATTATGTTTTCAATATTAGTATTTGTTTTGGTTGGGCTATATTAAAAAAATTGATATTTTCCTGCATTTCTACGAAAATCGACAGCCTCTGTGGAATGCAATCCATGGTGTAGGGTATAAAAAGTTCGGCCCGGCCGAACTTAACACCGTTTTTACTTGTTTTTTTGTGGAGAGAAATCGATCTCCAACTTCCGATACAAAGATGTATTTTAATAAGATTTCTCTTTACCTTTTTTTAATATAGAGAGATATGTAATGACAACAAAATTTAGATTAAATATCTCACAACAACCAACGATAAGGAGCAGAATGCAAAGGGTGATTTTTTAGCTATTATCTTTTTGGCAACACTGGTTTAAACAGCTGACGCACGTTTCGTGTTTTGTTTCACTGTCAAACATCTTCAGTTTGGTCGATAATTTAACCATGAATCGTCTTACAAACGAACAACGCTTGCAAATTATTGAATTTTATTATCAAAATGCGTGCTCTGTTAAGAAAGTTCATCGCGCGCTTCCATTTTATGTTTATGTCAGTTTAATCGACCCACTGGAGCGGCTATTCGGGCTATTGTGACGAAATTTCGCACCAAATTTACATTGTTGGACATTAAACCACCAACACGCTTACGTAGAGTGCGAACTGAAGAAAATATCGCAGCTGTATCGGCCAGTGTTAATGATGACCATCAATTATCGATTCGTCGCCGTTCGCAGCAATTGGGCCTCTGGTACTCAAAAACGTGGAAATGCCAAAATTGGACTAAGCGGATGGACCATTTGAGACGCAGTCAAGGTCAGCATTTGCATGCAATAATCTTTAAACATTAAATTATATGGACCGTACTATTGATTCAAATAAAGATTTCATGCATTTTTCTGCATTTTGTTTTGTGTTTTTATTTTTTGAAAAACTGTCCTATAGCTTTTAAAAAATCACCCTTTAGTTATATTAACGGTAATTTTTTAACATTAGTTCAAATGATCTTTTAAATTAAAAAAAAAAAACAATAAATAAACAATAAATTCCATTTATTGCTATAACTTCTTAGTTAGTTATTTTGATGTAATATTTATAACTCTTTATTTTTTTGAGTGCCCAAACTTCGTAACGTAACTCGGAATTTATTCAACTCATTCCGAAAATAATGTTTTTATTTTATAAAGTGTTAATTATTTAATTATTTAATTATAATTATCTAACTGTTACTTTATTTTTTCCGTAAATTCAACATTTTCATCACGATAAAGTACACGAAGGAATAACGTATGCAAATTATAAAAGTGTACTACCGAAATTCGGAGTCAGTGACCGCAATTTCGCTTGTTATTCTCGCCCTAGTAGACAAGCAATAACAAGTTTAGTACAACAATGTGAGTCTAAATATTCATTGTGTGATGCTGCCGTGCCAGTGAGACAACGGGTTGGTAGAAGTGACGAAAATATCGCTGCCGTTCAGGCGTCCGTAGCCAACGATCCAAATCAGTCGATTCCGCGGCGTTCTCAAGAACTGGACATCGCCAAGACCACTTTATGGCGAATTTGGCGTAAGGATCTTGGTTTACACCCATATAAGACCAAGCTGCCTCAAGAATTGAAGCCGATGGACCATTTGGCGGGACGTCCGATTGGATTCTGGAGAAGATGCGCCAAGATGATGAATTTCATTGCAAAATCAACTTCAATGACGAAACTCATTTTTGGCTCAATGGGTTCGTATATAAGCAAAATATGCGTTATTGGTTTGGTTAGAATCCACATGTGCTTCATGAATCACCACTTCATCCACAAAAATTCAGTCATTGGGCCATATTTTTTCGTCGACAATAACGATCGTCACGTTACTGTGAATGGCGATCGTTACCGCGCCATGATTATTTGGTCCGAATTGGAAGACATGGACTTGGACGACATGTGGTTTCAACAGGACGCTGCCACAAGCCACACATCAGACGCTACAATCGATCTACTGGACATTGTGCAACGGTTTTTGCATAAGCACTAACAATAGGAAAATACGTCTCGGGTAAGAAATTGGGGGAATTTGGGTATGAAACACGCCCACCAATAGGAAATAAAGAAATTATAGATTGATTTGTATTGCAATTAGGGCTGAAGTGAAGTTTATGGGTCACAGCTACAAAAACAAAAAATATTCTATCATGTTAAGCTTGATCCAAAAACCACGAAAATGAATTATAAGTTAGACGCTCGGGTCTTTGGGGCCCTACGGACCCGAAAAATGGCCCGCGAACTGACATACAGGTGTTGGTACTCAGATGAAAGGACATACAAGTGTTGATACTCAGATGTGGACCAAGCAGGCCCCAGAGGCCGTAGTTTAGTGGTACTGAAAGACATTTTGGTGGACTAGAAAATGTTGTCTGATTGTAATGCCACTAAAATCGTAAACAAAATATTAAACACAAATCAAATATTATTTAGTCGGGAACATCCATAATTATTTGAAGCCAGCTTAGAATGTTGCTTTAATTATTTCTAGTAAATATTTTTTAATTTCGACTGCAATCGACGTTTATAATTGTTGTAGAATAAAACAAGTAAGGAAAGGCTAAAGTCGGACGGAGCCGACTATATGATACACTCCACTTTCTATCCGAATACAATTCAATTCGGTGAAAAAGTGAAAACGGGAAGGATTTTTGTATGTGTTTGACAAAAAATGTTAAATCGGAAAGGACATCTGCATGGGGGTATATTGAAACATGGAACGATGCGTCCCGCTTTCGCCATGTATGTTTATAGATTAAATAGAATATGTAAAGTTTGGCCTAAATCGGTAAAACATTTGGGAGCAACATTTGTATATATATATATATATAAATTTATACCTAAATCTGAACCGATCTTACCCACATTCACGATGGGTGCTTTTAGTTGAATTATAAGATGTTGTTCCAAATTTAAAGAAAATCGAGTGAACTATGTGGTTTCTAGAGCGGAAAAATTCATATCGGCAGCGACATTTGTATGGGGGCTATATCTAAATCTGAACCGACATGACCCACTTTCACCATAGCTGTTTCCTCTTCAATTATAGGATACTGTGCCAAAGTTGAAGCAAATCGAGTGAAATATGTGGTTTCTAAAGCGGAAAAAGTCAAATCGGCAGCGACATTTGTATGGGGGCTATATCTAAATCTGAACCGATATGACCCATTCTCACCATAGCTGTTTCTACTTCAATTATAGGATACTGTGGCAAATTTGAAGCAAATCGAGTGAAATATGTGGTTTCTAGAGCGCAAAAAGTCAAATGGGGAGCGACATTTGTATGGGGGCTATATCTAAATCTGAACCGACATGACCCACTTTCACCATAGCTGTTTCTACTTCAATTATAGGGTACCGTGCCAAATTTGAAGCAAATCGAGTGAACTATGTGGTTTCTAGAGCGCAAAAAGTCAAATGGGGAGCGACATTTGTATGGGGGCTATATCTAAATCTGAACCGACATGACCCACTTTCACCATAGCTGTTTCCTCTTCAATTATAGGATACTGTGCCAAAGTTGAAGCAAATCGAGTGAAATATGTGGTATCTAAAGCGGAAAAAGTCAAATCGGCAGCGACATTTGTATGGGGGCTATATCTAAATCTGAACCGATATGACCCATTCTCACCATAGCTGTTTCTACTTCAATTATAGGATACTGTGGCAAATTTGAAGCAAATCGAGTGAAATATGTGGTTTCTAGAGCGCAAAAAGTCAAATGGGGAGCGACATTTGTATGGGGGCTATATCTAAATCTGAACCGACATGACCCACTTTCACCATAGCTGTTTCTACTTCAATTATAGGGTACCGTGCCAAATTTGAAGCAAATCGAGTGAACTATGTGGTTTCTAGAGCGCAAAAAGTCAAATCGGCAGCGACATTTGTATGGGGGCTATATCTAAATCTGAACCGACATGACCCACTTTCACCATAGCTGTTTCCTCTTCAATTATAGGATACTGTGCCAAAGTTGAAGCAAATCGAGTGAAATATGTGGTTTCTAAAGCGGAAAAAGTCAAATCGGCAGCGACATTTGTATGGGGGCTATATCTAAATCTGAACCGATTTACTTCAAATTAAATAGCGTTCGTCCTTGATCCACAAAACTTATTTGTGTCAATTTTTGTTAAGATCGGACTATAAGTGCGACCTGTAATTTGATTACAACAATAGATGGACAGACAGACGGACAGACGGACATTGCTAAATCGACTCAGAAAGTGATTCTAAGTCGATCGGTATACTTAACAATGGGTCTATCCCGCTTCCTTTTGGGTGTTACAAACAAATGCACAAAGACATGATACTCTCGTGGAGTGTATAAAAAATGGAGCTTCATCATAAAACTTATGGAGCATCTCACCGACACTCTTAGCTTTTAATTTCTTTAATTGACAGGATTTCGTTGATACGATGAATTAAAAAACTTGACAACTAATTTAGTCGCATTATTGAAATTGGTCTTTGGTAACTCCTTCGTTAATATAACAAAACGCGCATTCTTCAGTGCAGTGGCAAAGAGAGTTGCCAACACATTATACCGTCGCTAGCGTGCATTGCTTGGTTGGTTGGTGCATGCAAAATCAAATGAAATCCATTTCAAACTTACAATGGGAACAAGAAGAACGTGCATTTGAAAAACTATCTCATCCTTGGCATCATTAACACAACAGCAACAACAACAACAAATCAATACAAATCCTTCTTTTTTAAAAACAAAAACAACAACAACGAAATGTGAACAAAAAAAAACAGAAAACACAAATGAAACCCTAAACAGCAATGACCGAAACCAAGAGGGACGGACGGACGGACAGACTAAAAATCATAAAAGTAAATAAATAAAAAACACATCAATAAAAAAACCTTGCGATTGTCCAGCCGGAGAAGAAGCAGCAAAAAAACAGCACTTGAAAACTTCAATGCACCAACCCAACACAAATGCACGCACACACACTCACACTCCAGAGAGTACAAAGAACACAACACAGAACAGTCAAAATTTTGTATACAAAACAACAGAACAACAAAAACAATTTCCAAAATATCCGCCGTAGTCGTCATACACAACCTCGATACGATACAATACCAGGAGGAAGGAGTACATTTAAAAACACACAACAACAACAATAAAATTAAACAAAAAATCCGATTTCAGTCAAATTAAAAAAATAAAAAGATGCAAAACAAACATAAAAACACAAAGCTAAAGTCTCTAACATGGATGTTGAGGTCAGGGTTGCCATAATGTCCTATTATATTTCATACAAATTGCAATATTTGTTGTTTATATGTTTACTGTTTAAAATAATTTAAAACAAGCAAGGAAAGGCTAAAGTCGGGCGGGGCCGGCTCTGTGTGGTACACTCCACTTTCTATCCGAATACAATTCAACTCGGTAAAAAAGTGAAAACGGGAAGAATTTTTGTATCCTGTAAATGTATGTGTTTGACTAAAAATGTTAAATCGGAAAGGACATTTGTATGGGGACATATTGAAACCTGGGACGAAATATAAAATTTATAGTGTGGCCATAATCGGTTAAACTTTTGGGAGCAACATTTGTATTTGGGCTTTATTTAAATCTGAACCGATCTTACCCACTTTCACCATAGTTTTGTTTAGTTCGACTATAAGATATTGTGCCAATTAAAAAAAAATCGATCTAGCCCGCTTTAGCCTCAGGTGTTTCTAGTTAGATTATAAGATGTTGTGCCAATTTTAAAGAAAATATGTACAATATGTGGATTTTAGAGCAGAAAAAGTCAAATCGGGAGCGACATTTTTATGGGGGCTATATCTAAATCTGAACCGATCATACCCACTTTCAGCATATGTGTTTCTAGTTCGATTATAAAATGTTGTGCCAATTTTAAAGAAAATCGGGTACAATATGTGGTTTCTAAAGCGGAAAAAGTGAAATCGGGAGCGACATTTGTATGGGGCTATACCTAAATCTGAACCGATCTTACCCAATTTTAGCATCCGTGTTTCTAGTTGGATTATAAGATGTTCTGCAAAATTTAAAGAAAATAAGATACAATATGTCTTTTCTAGAGCGGAAAATGTCAAATCGGGAGCGACATTTGTATGGTGGCTATATCTAAATCTGAACCGATCTTACCCAATTTTTGCATACGTGTTTCTAGTTGGATTATAAGATGTTCTGCCAAATTTAAAGAACATCGGGTACAATATGTCGTTTCTAGAGCGGAAAATGTCAAATCGGGAGCGACATTTGTATGGTGGCTATATCTAAATCTGAATCGATCTTACCCAATTTTTGCATACATGTTTCTAGTTGGATTATAAAATGTTCTGTCAAATTTAAAGAAAATCGGGTACAATATGTCGTTTCTAGAGCGGAAAATGTCAAATCGGGAGCGACATTTGTATGGGGGCTATATCTAAATATGAACCGATTTCCTCCGATGGTCCTTGGCCAGAAAAAATAACTTCTGCCAAGTTTCATGACAATCGGACAACAATTGCGACCTGTAGAGTGCGAACAAGCTTAGATGGCCAGCAGACGGACGGACGGACAGACAGACATCGTTAAATAGACTCAGCTGGTGATTCTAAGCCGATCGGTATACTTAAAGGTGGGTCTAGCTCGATTATTTCTTGGTGTTACAAACATTTGGCGCGAAACTAACTTATAATACCCTAAACCACGAAGTGGTGTAGGGTATAAAAATATTTAGTTTTAGATTATTAATATTTTGTCTTGTTCTTCTCGATCACTTGTACCATATAGTTTAATAATCCAGAATTACATTCATATTGAAAATGATGAAAAAAGTACGAAAACCTTGAAATGACGTCTACGGTGGGCGTTAATGGGTTAAAAAATCACACCTGTTACTAAATTTTAAATTATTTTTTCCCGGGAATGAAAATGTTCATTCCCGTTTTCCCGGGAAATGAAAAAAGTCCGGGAAACCCCAAATCCTAATCGGTATACTTAACAATGGGTCTATCTCGCTTCCATTTGGGTGTTACAAACAAATGCACAAAGACATAATACTCTCGTTGAGTGTATAAACATATCTGTAGAGACTTTGAAATAAATTGAATACTTTTAATTCATCTATATATATCAAAGAGTTGTGTGGTTGAGTGACTGACTGATCACTCCCCAGACCAAACGGCTAGAGCTACAATCATGAAATTTGGTGTGTACATTTCTCTTGCAGTGTAGAGGTGTGATAAGACGGGATTTTTCGAAATTCGTACCTTTAAAGGGTAAAATGGGGTAAAAATGGTACCACAGCAATGACCAAACGGCTAGCTTTAACGCGCCCAATAAAATATTTTTTAAAATTCGTACTTTTTGGGGGTGAAATTTGGTAAAAAGAGATAAAAATGGTACCAATCACATGGATGGAGCTGGAATCATAAAATTCGGTGCTTACATCCCTCAAAATGCTTAGAAACGCAAAATGAACGAATTTTATGAAATTCGTACTTTAAAAGGATAAACGGGGAAAAGTGGACAACAAAGGTACCAACAACACGGATGACGATACAATTATGAAATTCGGTATGTATATTCGTTTTACAGTACAGATCACTGATATGAAGAAATGTTTCACAATTTTTACGCTTAAGGGACTAAACGGGATAAAAATTGAACCATAGTCCACATAATACGGTTGGGCTTAGAATATTGAAATTCAGAACGGCGATCAAGAAAATATTTTTGCAAAATTCGTACTTTTTGAGGGCGAAATTTGGTAAAAAGGGATAAAATAAACAGACGGAGCTGAAGTCGTGAAAGTCGGCGTGCACATAAGTGAATATGCTTCGAAAATGCTCAAAATCATGATATTCGGTGTGTATATTCGCTTTACAGTGTAGATGAGCGATATCAAGGAATTTTCCGAATTTTTTTCTCTTAAGGGGCTAAAAATTGTAACACCGCCCTGACCAAACGACTGGGCCTAGAATCTAAAAATTTGGAATGCATATTACTCTTATAGCATAATGCGTCCAAGAAAATATTTTTGCAAAATTCGTACTTTTTGGGGGCAAAATTGGGTAAAAAGGAATAAAAATAGTACCAATCAAACAGACTTATCTGGAATCATTAAAATCGGCGGTTATCGGCACAAGGTATCAATATACCGCCAATGTATCAAATAAGGTATATATTATTCTGGCGTTCAATACGGATGTATTGCATCAAACTGTGTACTTTAAAGGTGGAAGCGGTTAAAAAGTGATAAAAATCGAACAAACCAAATTGGGGAATTTGGGATAAAGATGGAACCAAAGTTTTCAGCTGGAATATGAATAGAATATTAGAAATTTGGTGTGTACATTTCTCCGAGTACATAGATGCGCAACATAAAATAATATTTCGAAATGTGTAAAGTTTTTAATTTGACAAAGGGCGTGACAAAAGCATACAAAATTTATTGGGGTAAAGTGATTATAAAAACATTTTTAAAACTAAAATGGCAACTGATTTCGACCATCCGTAGGAAGTTTTTAGTCCCAAAAAGCATAAAAAAAATTTGAAAAATTTTGTTTGAAATTTTTGTTTTTATTATGAGAAATACGGCAAAAATATATATATTTTTTATTTTATTTACATTTATTTGACAATTAAGAATAAACTTAAATATTTTTATTAATTACATACTCATAGTAAAATTAATATTATTTTAATTTAATAGTGAAGTCTTTTTAAAAGTGTTATATTCTTTAACCACCTGAAAAAGGAATTGTTTCTCCTCTTCGTTGTGGGTTAATCTATATCTATATATATAAAAGAGTTGCGTTACTGACTGACTGACTGACTGACTGACTGACTGACTGACTGACTGACTGACTGACTGAATTATCATTGACCAGCCCCCAGACCAAACGGCTGAAGCTAGGGTCATGAAATTTTCAGGGTAGTTCCCAAATATGACGTAGACGTCGACTAAGAAAGGGTTTTACGAAATTCGTACTTTTAGGGGGTAAAATGGCCCAAAAAGGGATAAACATCGAACCTTCGTCCTGACTAAACGGCAGTAGTTAGAAACATGAAATTCGGTGAGTTCCTTGCACTGACCATGCAGAAGAGCTACAAATAGGGATTTTTTCGAAATTTGTACTTTTAAGGGGCGAGCGGGACAAAAAGGGATAAAAATGGTACCAATTTAAGAATTGCAGCTAGAATCATGAAAATCGGTAGTAACATTTCTCTGACAACGTAGACTTGCAATATAAATTGATTTTTCGAAATTTGTACTTATAAGGGGTGAGCGGGACAAAAAGGGATAAAAATGGTACCAACTAAAGTATTACAGCTAGAATCGTGAAATTTGGTATGTAAATTGCTCTGACCATATAAAAGCAAAGTAAAATTGGATTTTTCGAAAATTGTACTTTTAATGGGCGTGCGGGACAAAAAGGGATAAAAATGGTACCAACTATAGTATTACACATAGAATCGTGAAATTTAGTATGTAAATTCCTCTGGCCATACAAAAGCGAAGTAAAATTGAATTTTTCGTAATTTGTACTTTTTAGGGGGCGAGCGGGACAAAAAGGGATAAAAATGGTACCAACTAAAGTATTACACCTAGAATCGTGAAATTTGGTATGTAAATTCCTCTGCCCATATAAAAGCGAAGTAAAATTGGATTTTTCGAAAATTGTACTTTTAAGGGGCGAGCGGGACAAAAAGGGATAAAAATGGTACCAACTAAAGTATTACACCTAGAATAGTGAAATTTGGTATGTAAATTCCTCTAACCATATAAAAGCGAAGTAAAATTGGATTGTTCGAAATTTTTACATTTAAGGGGCGAGCGGGATAAAAATGGTACCAACTAAAGTATTACACATAGAATCGTGAAATTTGGTATGTAAATTCCTCTGGCCATATAAAAGAGAAGTAAAATTATATTTTCGAAGTTTGTACTTTTAGGGGCGTGCGAGACAAAAAGGGATAAAAATGGTACCTACTAAAGTATAACACCTAGAATCGTTAAATCTGTTAAGAAAATTGCTCTGACCATATAAAAGCAAAGTAAAATTGGATTTTTCAAA
Organism: Polietes domitor; assembly: GCA_947397865.1. Lineage (NCBI taxonomy): Eukaryota > Metazoa > Arthropoda > Insecta > Diptera > Muscidae > Polietes > Polietes domitor. The sequence goes on from OX377618.1 coordinate 134,918,793, forward strand.
ATTTTTACTTTTAGGGGGCGAGCGGGACAAAAAGGGATAAAAATGGTACCAACTATAGTATTACACATAGAATCGTGAAATTTAGTATGTAAATTCCTCTGGCCATACAAAAGCGATGTAAAATTGAATTTTTCGTAATTTGTACTTTTTAGGGGGCGAGCGGGACAAAAAGGGATAAAAATGGTACCAACTAAAGTATTACACCTAGAATAGTGAAATTTGGTATGTAAATTCCTCTGACCATATAAAAGCGAAGTAAAATTGGATTTTTCGAAAATTGTACTTTTAAGGGACGTGCGGGAAAGAAAGGGATAAAAATGGTACCAACTAAAGTATTACACCTAGAATCGTGAAATTTGGTATGTAAATTCGTCTGACCATATAAAAGCGAAATAAAATTGAATTTTTCGAAATTTGTACTTTTAAGGGGCGAGCGGGACAAAAAGGGATAAAAATGGTACCAACTAAAGTATTACACCTAGAATAGTGAAATTTGGTATGTAAATTCCTCTAACCATATAAAAGCGAAGTAAAATTGGATTTTTCGAAATTTGTACTTTTAAGGGGCGAGCGGGATAAAAATGGTACCAACTAAAGTATTACACATAGAATCGTGAAATTTGGTATGTAAATTCCTCTGGCCATATAAAAGCGAAGTAAAATTAGATATTGGAAGTTTATACTTTTAGGGGCGTGCGAGACAAAAAGGGATAAAAATGGTACCTACTAAAGTATAACACCTAGAATCGTTAAATATGTTAAGTAAATTCCTCTGACCATATAAAAGCGAAGTAAAATTGGAATTGGAGCGGGACAAAAAGGGATAAAAATGGTACCAACTAAAGTATTACACCTAGAATTGTGAAATTTGGTATGTAAATTCCTCTAACCATATAAAAGCGAAGTAAAATTGGATTGTTCGAAATTTGTACATTTAAGGGGCGAGCGGGATAAAAATGGTACCAACTAAAGTATTACACATAGAATCGTGAAATTTGGTATGTAAATTCCTCTGGCCATATAAAAGAGAAGTAAAATTATATTTTCGAAGTTTGTACTTTTAGGGGCGTGCGAGACAAAAAGGGATAAAAATGGTACCTACTAAAGTATAACACCTAGAATCGTTAAATCTGTTAAGAAAATTGCTCTGACCATATAAAAGCAAAGTAAAATTGGATTTTTCAAAATTTTTACTTTTAGGGGGCGAGCGGGACAAAAAGGGATAAAAATGGTACCAACTATAGTATTACACATAGAATCGTGAAATTTAGTATGTAAATTCCTCTGGCCATACAAAAGCGATGTAAAATTGAATTTTTCGTAATTTGTACTTTTTAGGGGGCGAGCGGGACAAAAAGGGATAAAAATGGTACCAACTAAAGTATTACACCTAGAATAGTGAAATTTGGTATGTAAATTCCTCTGACCATATAAAAGCGAAGTAAAATTGGATTTTTCGAAAATTGTACTTTTAAGGGACGTGCGGGAAAGAAAGGGATAAAAATGGTACCAACTAAAGTATTACACCTAGAATCGTGAAATTTGGTATGTAAATTCGTCTGACCATATAAAAGCGAAATAAAATTGAATTTTTCGAAATTTGTACTTTTAAGGGGCGAGCGGGACAAAAAGGGATAAAAATGGTACCAACTAAAGTATTACACCTAGAATAGTGAAATTTGGTATGTAAATTCCTCTAACCATATAAAAGCGAAGTAAAATTGGATTTTTCGAAATTTGTACTTTTAAGGGGCGAGCGGGATAAAAATGGTACCAACTAAAGTATTACACATAGAATCGTGAAATTTGGTATGTAAATTCCTCTGGCCATATAAAAGCGAAGTAAAATTAGATATTGGAAGTTTATACTTTTAGGGGCGTGCGAGACAAAAAGGGATAAAAATGGTACCTACTAAAGTATAACACCTAGAATCGTTAAATATGTTAAGTAAATTCCTCTGACCATATAAAAGCGAAGTAAAATTGGATTTTTCGAAATTTGTACTTTAAAGGGCCAGCGGGACAAAGAGGGATAAAAATGGTACCAACTAAAGTATTCCACTTAGAATAATGAAATTTGGTATGTAAGTTCCTCTGACCATATAAAACCGAAGTAAAATTGGATTTTTCGAAAATTGTACTTTAAAGGGGGCGAGCGGGACAAAAATGGATAAAAATGGTACCAACTAAAGTATTACACCTAGAATAGTGAAATTTGGTATGTAAATTGTTCTGACCATATAAAAGCGAAGTAAAATTTGATTTTTCGAAATTTTTACTTTCAAGGGGTGCGCGGGGCAAAAAGGGATACAAGTTGTACCAATTTAAAAATTGCAGCTATAGTCGTGAAATTTGGTATGTAAATTCCACTGACAACGCAGTAGCGCAAATCTAAATGAATTTTTCGAAATTTGTACTTATTAGGGGTGAGTGGGACAAAAAGGGATAACAATTGTACCAACCAATGTATTGTAGCTACAATCGTGAAATTTGGAATGTAAATTCCTCTGGCAACGGATAAAAGTAGTACCAAGTATTGACAATTTAAAAGAATTTTTCGAAATTTGAGCGGGATAAAAATAGTACCAACTAAAAGAGTGCAGTTTGAGTTGCGAAATTTGGAGTGTAAATTCCCTGACAACGTAGAAGCGCAATCTAAATGGATTTTTTTTTGAAATTTGTACTTATAGGAGGTGAGCGGGACAAAAAGGGATAAAAATGGTACCAACTAAAGTATTGCAGCTATAGTCGAGAAATTTGGAGTGTAAATTCCTCTGACACCGTAGACTTGCAACATAAATGGATTTCTTGATTTAGTATGTAAATTCCTCTGACCATGTAGAAGCGCAGTAAAATTGGACTTTCGAAATATGTACTTTTAAGGGATGCGCGGGACGAAAAAGGATACAAATTGTCTATAGTCCTTTAATTACTTAAACGCGGAACATAAATGGATGTTTCAAAATTTGTTCTTAATACAACGATACGTTCCGACAAGAAATAAATGTGTTACCAAATAAAGTACATATTTTTAGGGGAAGCAAAAACACATGTTACCTATAGTGGTTTTTCAAAATGAGTACTTTTTGGTAAAGAGGTGCAAAAGATATAAAGTAGCTTGCTGCATCTAGAAACATGAGATCGAGGATATAAATGGTGTTAATTTATTGTTCAAAACTTGGTAGAAAATGATAAAAATTATACATACGAAGGAGTTCAGCTAAAATAGTGCATATTGACAAGCACATTACTTTGACTGTGTGTGAGTGCTATATAATAGGATGTTTCCAAATTACTATTTTAGATTTATCTATATCCACCAAAAGAAAATTAAATAAATACTATCCAAAAACAGAGACAGATAAAATTAACAAATAACTGGCTTTTTCGCGTGCGAAGCAGCGGGTACTGCTAGTATATTTATAAAAGAGTTGCGTTACTGACTGACTGACTGACTGACTGACTGACTGACTTATCATTGACCAGCCCCCAGACCAAACGGCTGAAGCCAGGGTCATGAAATTTTCAGGGTAGTTCCCAAATATGACGTAGACGTCGACTAAGAAAGGGTTTTACGAAATTCGTACTTTTAGGGGATAAAATGGCCCAAAAAGGGATAAACATCGAACCTTCGTCCTGACTAAACGGCAGTAGCTAGAAACGTGTAATTCGGTGTGTTCCTTGCACTGACCATGTAGAAGAGCAACAAATAGGGATTTTTCGAAATTTGTACTTTTAAGGGGCGAGCGGGACAAAAAGGGATAAAAATGGTACCAACTAAAGTATTACAGCTAGAATCGTGAAATTTGGTATGTAAATTCCTCTGACCATAGTAGAATTTGTTTTTTTCGAAATTTGTACTTTTAGGGGGTGCGCGGGACGAAAAGGGATAAAAATGGTACCAACTAAAGTATTACAGCTAGAAACGTGACATTTGGTATGTAAATTCCTCTCACCATATAGAAACGAAGTAAAATTGGATTTTTCGAAATTTGTACTTTTAAGGGGCAAGCGGGACAAAAAGGGATAAAAATGGTACCAACTAAAGTATTACAGCTAGAAACGTGAAATTTGGTATGAAAATTCCTCTCACCATATAGAAACAAAGTAAAATTAGATTTTTTCGAAATTTGTACTTTTAAGGGGCGAGCGGGACAAAAGGGATACAAATGGTACCAACTAAAGTATTACAGCTAGAATCGTGAAATTTGCTATGTAAATTCCTCTGACCATATAGAAACGAAGTAAAATTGGATTTTTCGAAATATGTACTTTTAATGGACGAGTGGGAGTAAAATGAAATGAAATTTCATTTAATTCCTCTCACCATATAGAAACAAAGTAAAATTAGATTTTTTCGAAATTTGTACTTTTAAGGGGCGAGCGGGACAAAAGGGATACAAATGGTACCAACTAACGTACTACAACTAGAATCGTGAAATTTGGTATGTAAATTCTTCTGACCATGTAGAAGCGCAGTATAATTGGATTGTTCGAAATTTGTACTTTTTAGGGGGTAGGCGGAACAAAAAGTGTTCCAATTTAAGAATTGCAGCTATAGTCGCGAAATTTTGAGTGTAAACTGTGTGTAAAGCGCAATCTAAATGGATTTTTTTCGAAATTTTCGTATAGGGGGTGAGCAACAAGGGATAAAAGTAGTGCCAACTAAAGTATTGGAGCTATAGTCGTGAAATGTGGTGTGAAATTTAGTGTGTAAATTCCTCTGACCATATAGAAGCGCAGTAGTTTGATTTTTCGAAATTTGTACTTTTAAGGGGTGCGCGGGACGAAAAGGGATACAAATGCTGTACAATCATTAAATTATGTAAGCACGGAACATAAATGGATATTTCAAAATTTGTACTTAAAAGGGGGATACGGGACAACAAGGAATGAATGTGTTACCAAATAAAGTACATATTTTTAGGGGAAGCAAAAACACATTTTACCTATAGTGATTTTTCAAAATGTGTACTTTTTGAGAAAGAAGTGCAAAAAGTTATAAACTGGCTGGCTGAATCTAGAAACATGAGATCGAGGATATAAATGGTTGTAATATTTTGTGCAAAACTTGGTAGAAAATTATAAAAATTATACATACGAATTAGTTCAGCTAAAATAGTGCATATCGACAAGCACATTCCTTTGACTGTGTGTGAGTGCTAGCTGAGTAAATACATCTAAAAGCAGAACTTCCAAAAAGGTTCACTTTTATCGTTTTTCTTTTCTTTTTGAAGAAAGGCGCCAACTTTCCATATTTCTTTTACTTTTTATAAAAAAGAGACATGTTTTTGTACAAAAATTGGCAATTGGCAATTTTTCAACACAAAAAAATATTCGCAAAAACTCTAAAATCGTAAAGCTGAGGTTAGAAAAATTTTATAATACATATTTTTTAACCCCTTATGTTGGCTTCTTCTTCAGAAGAAGATTGATCCAATTCAATGCGCTACAGCATCCAAGAATCTCTGAATCCTTCGATACCATATCAGTTGTTAGGCAACGATGCCTACTGCACCGTGTGACAATTTTACATTTTTTATTGCAGCTGAAACTAGAAATCGCATATAGAAAAGCTGTGTACTCAGATTTCCATTTGGTGATCGTTTCTCCTTTTTACATGACTTCTACTTTCCGAAGGATGTAGAAGTTTAAATATTTTATTTTCGTACTTTTGCGAGTCAGTACAGGGTGATATGGATATCAAATGAAAGAGAAGAGTAGCTGCTAAAAACACTTCAAACTTGATGCACTGATACAGATATCAGTTTAGCATTAACAACTATTTATGTCAAAATTCCTCCCTGAAAAAGTTAAAATTCATTTATTTTAATTGTTAAGGGGGGAAATTTAAAATAGTTGTTAATGTTAAACTTTAGTAGTATGACATTTAAAGTATTTTTAAAAAAATATTCTCTATTCTGACTAGGACCCGTACGAAAATAAATTATTAAAACATCTATATCCTTCGGAAATTAAAAGTCCTGTAAAAAGGAGAAAATATCACCAAGATCATATACAGTTCGCCTATATATGACGCATAGTTTCACGTGTATTTGGTCTTGGTCAGCTACAAAAAGTAATGTCGCACTGTGTGTAAAAAAGTAAAAAAAGTAAAAAAAAAGTAATGTCGCTGTCCATTTTCGTGGAAAGGCAGTAACATTACAGGAAGATGTTAATTATACTCTCCACCTCCCGTATGGCGGTATACTAACTTTGTCATTCCGTTTGTAACACCTTCAAATATCGACCTGAGACCCTATAAAGTATATATATTCTTGTATATATATTTTCCATAAATGCGTCTTATAGTCGTAGATCGGTTGGGATTGAAATGGGGCGAAATCGGCCCAAAGGGAAAAAAATTTTCCCTCACAATGACTAAAAATACCCACAATAATCTCTAATATTTTAGCGCATTTAAGCATGTTTTTGAATATGTCTGTTTATATTTGCTTGATAGTTGGTATGCACATTCCCCTTATAGCAAAAACGTGCACCATAAAGTGATTCTTATTTGTAGGGGGTGAAGTGGGGAAAAAAGGGATAAAAATGGTACACATTAAACGACAACAGCTAGAAACACGAAATTCGCCGTGTACATTCCTCTAATTGAGTAGATACATAATATAAAAGTATTTTTTCCAAATTCGTACTTTTAAGGGGTAAAATGGGAATAGAGGGATAAAAATGGTACCAACCAAACGGCTGTACCTAGAATAATGAAATTCGGTGTATACATTCCTCTGATTGCGTAGACACTTAAAATAAACAGATTTTTCGAAATTCGTACTTTATGGAGTTAAAAAGAAAAAAGGGGATAAAAATAGTACCAATCAAATGACCGCAGCTAGAGTCAGGAAATTCGAAGTATACATTCCTCTAATTGCATAGACACGGAAAATAAACTGATTTTTCGAAATTCGTACTTTTTGGGGTCAAAATAGAAAAAGGGGATAAAAATAGTACCAACCAAATAACCGCAGCTAGAGTCGTGAAATTCGGAGTGTACATTTCTTTGACTACGTAGACATGAAAAATAAAAGGTTTTTTTCCAAATTCGTACTTTCAAGGGATACAATGGGTACGGAGGGATAAAAATAGTACCAACTAAACGACTACAGCTAGAATGATGAAATTCTAATTGCGTAGAAACGTCAAGGGGGTAAAAATGGTACCAACCAAAAGGGCGCAGCTGGAATCATGGAATTCGTTGTATACATTTCTCTGACTGCATAGACACGCAAAATAAAAAGTTTTTTTTTCAAATTCGTACTTTTTCTTTTACGGCAAAAATTGGTTGAATCATGAAGTTAGGTGTAAAATAATTACACTTTTAATACTTTTGGAATTAAAATAGAATGGAAGTACAAACAACTGTAGCACCCACTATCTACCAATATTTATGGTATTTAAGCTTTTTTAAAATATAAATATAAGAACATTTTTTTTGATTTGAAATAATTAAAATATTATATTTATTTATATAATTATTTTTTCAATATTTGTATTTGTTTTGGTTTGGCTATATTAAAAATTTATATTTATCTGTAATAATAATGCACTTTTACGAAAACCGACAACCTCTGTGGAATGCAATCCATGGTGGAGGGTATATAACATAACGCCGTTTTTACTTGTTTTTTTTTTAATATTGCCAAACCAAAAGCAATAAATATAATTTTATTAATAAATATAAAATTTTAGTTGTTTTAAACCACGCTTATAAGGCAAGGCTAAAAATAAGTTTATAATATTTATATCGAAATAATATTTCAAGTCAATTCAAAAAGTAAATATAAGGCAGCAATTTTAAAAAAAGCTTAAATAGCCTAAATATTGGGGGATAGTGGGTACATTTTCAGCTACAGTCATTTGGTTGGTTGCATTTCCATCGTATTTTAATTCCAAAAGTACAAATTTTGAAAATCCATTATCTCCTCTCACGTACACATTGCAAGATAATCAAATCTCATGATTCTACCCATTTTTGCCGTAAAAGTTAAAAAGTTATCATCTTTTTATTTTGCAAATCTATGCAGTCAGACTTATATATACTCTGACTCTCGGAGATCATTTATATCAGGAATTAAATTTTACTTAGGGCAGGTTAATTTGTGTGGAAGGTACTAGAAGGTTCGTGGCACATGGTCGCAGCTTCCACTTTTATAAAACAACTGCAAAAACATAATCAAATATCAAGTCGTAGTGCACCAGTATAGAGAATTCATGAAGGATTTAATTTTACCTAGGATATATATAATTGTGTGAGAGCTACAAGAAGAGAAAATATTTACGCTTTAGTCACGCTAAAGCGTAAATATTTTTTTTGAATTGCAAATGATTTTGACTACCCGTAGGAATGTTACATCGGTTTTATTTTAAACAAAGCTTATGCCACTTTGTGTGGGAGGTACCAGAAGGGGTGTGGCAATATCGCTCACATATTCAACATGAATGCAACTTCTATAAAAGCATCGCCAAGTAGCAAATTTCACAGTATTCCGATAATCTGTCTAGAAGTTATAACAGCTTTATTTTACGTAGTTTAGGGAGATTTGTGTGGGAGGTGCTAGAAAGGGCGTGACAAACGCCGTCATATTTACCAAAATAGAGCTAATACTGAATATCCCTGTGGATGTTTTATTAGTTTTTATTTAACATAGGCATATGTACCATGTGTGTGGGAGGTACCAGAAGGGGCGTGACAATTTCGCCCATCTTCGAACATAAACTAAGTTTGGAAAAAATATTACCATGCGCAAAATTTCAATTGATGCTTTAACTCCTTTCGAGAGTTATCGTGTACTCCAGCTAGCCAGACGGACGGACGAACATGGCTCAAACATCTTAAAAAGTCGTGAAATGGATTTGGTCCAAACATAGTTAGGGTCTTAGGTCACTCCTTCAATGAATACCCTCCTAATCTGTACATAATTATGTAGACAATTACTTTTCGAAAAGACAATTACTTTTCTTTACGGCAAGTTCATATAAATTATTTGGGAAAAAAATAGAGCAAGGTTGGTCAGCTGATACGCATTCAAAATTATTTGTGTCAATTCATAACCTAAACATGTTATATTGGTAGGAGGAAAATTTCTACCAACGATCTGTTGCAAGGAGCACTGAAGAAATTATCTGATTGGGCTAGAGACAGTGGCCTGGGCATTAATCCTAGGAAAACCGAAACTAGTCCTATTTACAAGGAGATATAACATAGAACCATTTAGGAAGCCAATCCTTGATGGAACGGAGCTCAACCTCTCTCATGAGGCCAAATACCTTGGCGTCATCCTAGACCGAAAGTTGCATTGGAATAGGAACACTGAGGAAAGGTATAAAAAAGGTGTAAATGCACTCTACATGTGCAGGAACTCCATAGGCAAGAGCTAAGGTCTGAAACCAAAAGTTGTAGACTGAATCTACCGATCGGTTGCCAGACTCATTACTACCTATGGATGTTTGGTATGGTGTGGGGTGCAATGAGAGTGAGTAGACTCCGGACAAAATTAATGAAAACGCAAAGGCTAGCAGGACTGGATGCTGGAAAAATAGACCATATGGTCACGCAAGGATAGTTCAAGGAGGAATACTGGGTGTCCACGAATCGGTCATCCATGGAGGTACAGACTACATGGTGCCGGTTCTGGACTTCTCACACTTACCACAGATGATTATACCAAAGAGATCAGACTGGGACAAGGGCGAGCCCTTCAAAGGGCTTTCGGTCTACACTGATGGCTCAAAGATGGAACAAGGCACAGGTGCGGAATTCTATATTGAATCACTACAGATACGCAAGTCTCTCCGACTTGACGACAACTGTAGTGTTTTCCAAGCAGAATGACTGTGAGAACATTCCTGTGAACACAGATATAAACTTCTACATAGATAGTCTGGCAGCAATGAAATCGATCATGTCACACACTGTCAAATCCAGGCTTGTGCTGAGTTGTAAACGCTCACTAGATAACCTCAACGACCATGTCGTCCGTCTCTGCTGGGTTCCCGGACATAGCAATGTCAAAGGAAACGAAATAGCAGATGAATTGGCTAGACATGGTTCGTCCTTGGAAATCGATAGAGTTGCCAACTTAGCAAAACCACCACCACGTTCTATAGACTGATTGATTCAAAGAAATGGTCACAGATCAGTGCTGTTAAATTTCGATTACGATTAGTAATCAATTACATTACTTTTTAAAAAGAATCGTAATGATTATATAATCCACTATTCAACAATTTCTGATTACTAATTGATTACGATTACAAATAATCAAAAAATAATAATAATCTTGCGATTACTGAAAAATAATCAAAAGTAATCAAAAATGAGTTCGACTACTTTAAAAGATTACTTTTGATTACTTTTGACTATTTTTGATTACTTTTGATTTTTTGTGATTACTTTTGATTATTTTTGATTTTTTGTGATTACTTTTGATTATTTTTAAAGGAATCTTGTACATTACAGTTGTTAAGTTAGGGTGAATCCGCTAAATAATTGAAAATCTGAATTAAGCAAGTAACATAAATAAATAAAATTCTGCTACAATAAAATGAATAAATAATGAATAATAATTCTTACTTACTTTTGATTATTTTTGATTATTTTTCAGTAATCACAAGTAATCCTGATTATTTTTTGATTACACGTAATCAATTACTAATCGTATAAAACTGAATGTAATCGTATTGTAATCATTACTTCTACTTAAAAAAAAGTAATCTAATTACTAATGATTACGATTACTAATCATTACTTAACAGCTCTGTCACAGATGAATGAAGCATGGACTAGTTTGTCAACCTGTAGGATCGCCAGGGCCCCATGGCCAAAGATCTATAGGGGCAAAACCAGAACTCTATTAGAGCTAAGCAAGGCAGAAATTCGAACATTGATAGGTATCTACACAGGGTATTACTGCACTAGGAATAGGATCTCAAGATGGCAGTTGGACATTGAAGATCACTGTCGATTATGTGGGGATGAGGACGAGATGTCCAGCGCTTTGTGTACGCAGAAATAAATACCTAGGAATTTATTTCACCAGTAACATAGAGGATATTGCAACCCGCACCATTTATGACCTTTTGGTATTCTCAAAAGGTCTAAATCGGATCAGGGGTGGCTGCTTAGGAACAAGGATGTAACCGCATAGACAATTGACGGCTAACAAAGAAAGAGAGCCATAAAGGCATACCACCAACGGTATACCGGATGACTCGCGACAAATTTTCTTACCATTGAAAAACACCCACACATAGAAATACTAAAACACACCCCCATTACTCTCTTACCCCCATATCCCCTTACTTCCTTCACTTCTCATCTATCACCAAACACCACTCACTCCTTCCTAAATCCCATCACTCCCTATCCCTCTCCTATAACCTTATACTTTCAGGAAACAAAAGGATTTGCACATTGGATCCAACTGGGTCTCCGAGTGTTCAGAATGCAGGAGCATTCTCGTCCTTAAAACCAAACCAACCTAAGCAATAAACAGCAGCTTCAATTTTCGTCCATTTGCTAAAATCATAATAATTCGGTGATGACTTCAAGAGAATGTTTTCATTTCCACTTAATCACGGCAAACTTGCACGCACGCCTGGTAACCCTGGTAATGTCAACATACAAATATGCACCACATGGAATAAAACCGAAAAAAGCACAAACCAACCAAAAATGTTTTTATTTGTGTTTTCGTTTTTGTCCAGGGTTAATGACCCAAAATTCACGAAATAAAAATAAAAATTACGAAAAAACACCGAATTCTACGCCACAAACGAAACGAAACGAAAAGCGTTAAACAACATTGCAGCATATAAGGACGCACGACGCATAACGCATTCAAAACACAACAACAAATGACAAATGCCGCCACAGTAAAAGCAACAACAATCGTCGTTGACGTCGCCGTTGCCAGCATCTCCTCCTCATGCCATCTTCAACATTAGATGGTTTGTCTGATGCTGCTGTTGTGTTTGTCGTTGTTTTTGTAAGCTCCTTACTTTCTTTATTGGTAGGCAGGCAGGCAGGCAGTCCGGCTGACTGACTGTCTGGCCAAAAACCCGTCATACCATCATAACACCTCAAAAATGCTTTCCGAAAAAATATTGGATTATTTGCACAAAAAGCAACAAAAACAGAGAATATATTGGGCCACTTCCTTCCTCCCTACTAACTTTGTCTACAAAAATATCCGTAAAAAGAAGAAGAGTATAAAAGAGTACCCTAAGAGAACGCTGCACCAAATACCAAATATGATTTATTAAGCAAAATATGCAGTCGATGCTTTTGGAAAGTTGTACAAATCCACTATTGAAACAAAGCAGGTAATGATAACACTACAACAAACAAAAACAAGTAAGGAAGGTTAAAGTCGGGCGTGGCCGACTATATGATACCCTAGACTTAGTCATTATACCCTATGGTGTAGGATATAAAAAGTGCCATTACATTTGAACCGGGTGATATACGATGCAGCTATAAGAGGAGAATATACTACAAATTCCGCACTTCTATCTGTATTTGTAAGAAAATTCGAACACAAACTATGAATGGAAGCTATACAAATACAAATCTGAACCGATCTGACCCATGTTTAGCAAAGGTTTTCTAGTTGAAATATTAGACGATTTTCCAAATTTTATGGAGTGTTAAATATGTGGTATCTAGAGCGGAAATAATCAAATCGGGAGATATATATAATCTGAACCGATGTGACCCACTATTGGTTCTATTTGAAACATTAGCTGATGTGCCGAATTAGAAGACAATCTGTTCAAATATGCTATTTTTAGAGCGGAAATAATCGATTCAGTAGCGAAATTTGTATTGGAGCTATATATAAATCTGAACCGATCTATCCTATTTTTACCAGAGCTGTTTTTAGTTGAAATATAAGCTGTTTTGCCAAATTTGAAGAAAATCTGTCAAAGTTTGTGGTTTCTAGAGCGGAAAAAGTAAAATCGGATGCAACATTTGTATGGGGGCTATATCTAAATCTGAACCGATCTATCCTATTTTTACCAGAGCTGTTTTTAGTTGAAATATAAGTTGTTTTGCCAAATTTGAAGAAAATCTGTCAAAGTTTGTGGTTTCTAGAGCGGAAAGAGTCAAATCGGAGGAGACATTTGTATGGGAGCTATATATAAATCTGGACCGATCTATCCTATTTTTATCAGAGCTGTTTTTAGTTGAAATATAAGCTGCTTTGCCAAATTTGAAGAAAATCTGTCAAAGTTTGTGGTTTCTAGAGCGGAAAGAGTCAAATCGGAGGAGACATTTGTATGGGAGCTACATCTAAATCTGAACCGATCTATCCTATTTTTACCAGAGCTGTTTTTAGTTGAAATATAAGCTGCTTTGGCAAATTTGAAGAAAATCTGTCAAAGTTTGTGGTTTCTAGAGCGGAAAGAGTCAAATCGGAGGAGACATTTGTATGGGAGCTATATATAAATCTGAACCGATCTATCCTATTTTTACCAGAGCTGTTTTTAGTTCAAATATATAGCGTCTTGCCAAATTGGAGGAAAATCTGTTGAAGTATGTGGTTTCTAGAGCGGAAAGAGTCAAATCGGAGGAGACATTTGTATGGGAGCTATATATAAAACTGAACCGATCTATCCTATTTTTACCAGAGCTGTTTCTAGTTCAAATATATAGCGTCTTGCCAAATTTGAAGAAAATCTGTCAAAGTTTGTGGTTTCTAGAGCGGAAAGTGTCAAATCGGAAGAGACATTTGTTTGGGAGCTATATCTAAATCTGAACCGATCTATCTTATTTTTACCAGAGCTGTTTTTAGTTGAAATATAAGCTGCTTTGCCAAATTTGAAGAAAATCTGTCAAAGTTTGTGGTTTCTAGAGCGGAAAGAGTCAAATCGGAGGAGACATTTGTATGGGAGCTATATATAAATCTGAACCGATCTATCCTATTTTTACCAGAGATGTTTTTAGTTGAAATATAAGTTGTTTTGTCAAATTTGAAGAAAATCTGTCAAAGTTTGTGGTTTCTAGAGCGGAAAAAGTAAAATCGGAAGAGACATTTGTATGGGAGCTATATATAAATCTGAACCGATTTGCTTCAAATTAAATAGCGCTCGTCCTTATCCCATAAAACTTCGTTGTGCAAAGTTCTAACAAAAATTGCGACCTGGACGTTGATTACAAGAATAGATGGACAGACGGGCGGGCGGACGGACGGACGGACATCACTAAATCGACTCAAAAAGTGATTCTAAGTCGATCGGTATAATAAACGATGGGTCGATCTCGTTTCCTTTTGGGTGTTACAAACAAATGCACAAAGACATTATACCCTGTGATGTAGGGTATAAAAAACAAAAATGTTGTCGAAGGGTCATCTATAGAGTGATTAAAAACCCGGGCATTTAACAATGTCGGGTTTTCGGTTTTTTCGAAAACCACGGTTTCAAAAAAAACCGGTTGCCCGGTTTTCAATTTTAGAAAAAAACCGGTTGGGTCCGGTTTATTTCGGCTTTTTTCTTAAAATAATACAAATTGCATTGTTGGACATTTCTAGCCAATATCTAGGGCTAAATTTCGTTAAGAGTTTTAATAGCATCGATTTCCGTTGAAGTGAAAGTAATTAAACCGAATTTCAAAAGGGTGCGGTTGTCGCGTTATATTTATAAACTTCTCAATTCTTCACTAGCATAAATTAATTCAATTCTCCTGCCTTACAGATGATTTATTAAACATATTTACAGTTTTTCTCAGTTTTTACAATAACTGGAATATATCAATTCAGTTCTAAGCATTCTTATTAAAATAAAGCAATTGTTTTCCATATATAATACAAAGGATACTTCTTGAATGTCCAATATAGGATATTTAAATTGTAACGGGCGTGACATTTCGACGGAAATCGTGTAACGACACCTGTCTATATCTGGAAAAGAATATAATCTAAAATATGTATTATTAGAAGTATAAACATTACAAATGTTGATCTGTGTTTTTTTTTAAATCATAAATTGATTTTGAAATTTTGTCGAAAAATAAGTCTTTATCTTTTGACCAGATTTTGAATATAGCTAATTAATTTGGTTTTTCTAAATGTGATATATTATTCCTGGAATTTTAAACATTTTAATAAAAGGAATTTGATTATAGTCAACATCCCCAATTGAGATCACATAAACGAATGTCTGGATAGAGTCCCCATATCAGTGTTTACAGACGGATCTAAAATGGATGCACCGGGCAGATGTCTACATAGACGAAATAGAGAACTCACGCATTCTTATATGATCAAAGACGAATGTATGTAGTGTGTTTCAAGCAGAGTAAATAATAAACAAGTAAAAACGGCGTTAAGTTCGGCCGGGCCGAACGTTATATACCCTCCACCATTGATTGCATTCCACCGAGGATGTCCATTTTCGTAGAACTGCAGTAATATTAGAGGAAAATAAAATTTTTTTATATAGACAAATCAAAATAATACAAAAATATTAAAAAAAATATTAATAAATATAATATTTTAATTATTTCAAACCACGCCTATAAGGCAAGGCTACCAATACGTCAATTCAAAAAAATAAATATTCTTCTATATATATTTTCAAAAAGCTTAAATTGGTAGATAGTGGGTGCTACAGTTGATTGTATTTCCATTCTATTTTAATTCCAAAAGTCTAAATTCATGATCTTCATGATTCAACCAATTTCTGCCGTAAAAGAAAAAGCAAAAGTTTGAAAAAAAAACTTTTTATTTTGCGTGTCTATGCAGTCAGAGGAATGTATACACCGAATTCAATGATTTCAGCTGCAGCCATTTGGTTGGTACCATTTTTACCCCTTAAGAGTACGACTATCTAAAATCTCTTTATTTGACGTTTCTACCCAATTAGAATTTCATCATTCTATCTGCAGTCTTTTAGTTAGTACTATTTTTATCTCTCTGTACTATTGTATACCTTGAAAGTACGAATTTCGAAAAACCCGTTTTTTCCGTGTCTACGCATTCAGAGGAATGTATACACCGAATTTCTTTATTCTAGGTGTAGCTGTTTTGATGGTACCATTTTTATTCCTCTGTACCCATTGTATCCCTTGAAAGTAAGAATTTGGAAAAAAACTTTTATTTTCCATGCCTACGTAGCCATGTCATGACTCTAGCTGCGGTCATTAGGTTGGTACTATTTTTATCCCCTTTTTCCATTTTGACCCCAAAAAGTACCAATTTCGAAAAATCCCTTTATTTTCCGTGTCTACATAGTCAGAGGAATGTATACTCCAAATTTCATAACTCTAGCTGCGTAATTTGATTGGTACTATTTTTATCGCTTTTTTCATTTTAATCCCAAAAAGTACGAATTTTGAAAAATCCGTGTATTTTACGTGTCTATGCAATCAGAGGAATGTATACACCGAATTTGATTATTATAGGGGCAGCCGTTTGGTTGGTACCATTTTTATCCCTCTCTTCCCATTTTACCCCTTAATAGTACTAATTTGGAAAAAATACTTTTATATTATGTATTTACTTAATTAGAGGAATGTACACACCGAATTTCGTGTTTCTAGCTGTTGTCGTTTAATATGTACCATTTTTATTCCTTTTTGCCCCATTTCACCCCCTACAAATAAGAATCACTTTATGGTGCACGTTTTTGTTACCGGGGGAATGCGCATACCCATTATCAAGCAAGTACAAGCAGACATATTGAAAATATATGCTTAAATACTCTAAAATATTAGGGATTATTATGGGTATTTTTAGTCCTTGTGAGGGAAAAATTTTTGCCTTTGGGCCGATTTCACCCCATTTCAATCCCAACCGATCTACGACTATAAGACGCATTTATGGAAAATTTGAACGTTCTAGCTCCATTTGTTTAGATGCTAGCGTGCTTTCAACAGACGGACGGACGGACATGCTAGATCGTCTTAGAATTTTATGACGATCAAGAATATATATACTTTTAGGGTCTCAGGTCGATATTTCAAGGTGTTACAAACGGAATGACAAAGTTAGTATACCCCCATTCTGCAGGTGGAGGGTATAACAACATATAAGTAGGCTTGTTCGTAACGAAAAGCAATGGAAAACCGGTCGAGACCGACTACAAAAAAACGGTTTACCCGGTTTTCCGAAAACCGCGAGATGAAAAACCCGGTTGGCCTGGTTTTCGGTTTCGCGTTTGATCACTCTAGCCATCTATAACATTTCCTGATGTCTTTTGACTTTCTAAACTTGAAAACGATATTAAAAAATTTTCAATTGTTTTTTATTTTTTTTCGGCGAGGGTAACTTTAGTATTTCTTATTCCATTATGGAAATATAACACCTGGATATATGTTAAATTAAAGGTACTCATAATGGCTACAAATGTTGCGAATATCACTTCCACATACAAACAGTCTTGAACAGACAGTCTTTTTTTGCAAAAAAAAAATATTTTTGCTTTTACGAAAAAAATTATAAAAAATAGAAAAAAATGTATTTTGTTTTATTTTTAATAGCTAACATTCAAATGCAAAAAATAATATTTATATGTTAAAAATCTCTGGATAAATGAATATATACACTGAAAGAATTATCTTCATAATATTTATGATTTTGTCTTAACCTCAGTGAAAATTTGCATTAAAAAGTCGCCAAAGAAACATTTTATAAAATGCATGAAACATGTTTCATAAAGCACAAATCAATGAAAAGTGTCATAGACTATGAAATGCAGGGTAGGGCGGGAATACCCGTCCAACATTGTTCAAATATATAAATATAAAAGTAAGATATATTGTAAGTAAAGTCGATAACGTTTTTTATGAAATGTTGGCAATGTTGTGTAGAAACGCATTTTCTGGGATGTACACAGCGAATATAAAGATTCCAGCTTCATCCGTCAGAATTATTTTTACAGAAAGTGTATATTGCGGTAGCACGGTAAACAAAATATATTAATATTTATACAATAATCAGTAAAAGAAAACACAATTTGAGTACAATTTAGTGGAAAAAGTGGCTTTCCTGGAAAATAAATTAATAATCCGTCCGTGTATATATTATTATATTATATTATTAGGACATATTTTTTTATTTTTTTGTTATAGTGTATTTAGATTGTATTTGCCATCAGATATTTAGGAATAAACAGAAAACATTTCAATCTTTATTTTGAGAGGAATAACATTTGATTTTTGCCGCGAGTCACTCTAATGTATCTATGTCATCTATCTCTACCGATATCTACATGTCACAGTTTCTGATTGTCGCCGTTTATCATTTATAGTTGCAGGTGGAAGTAGAATTGAAAGAAATACTGACATAGACTAATGGGAGAGAAACTTTAGGATACTCGTACGTGATAAATAGTTCAGTTCAAGTGTTTCAGCTGTATGCTCCACATATCAGCTACAGTGGTTCCAAATCGTTTTTTTTTTTTAAATTAATTATGTTACTTTTGAATGAAAGAGATGTCTTGACAAAATTTCACATGCATGGTGTTATTGTAATAGCTCATATAAAAATCTCACAATTCCCAAAACGGTGAAAATAAATTCCAAAAAATTTCGTCTGAAACTATAGGCAAAATGAAATTAATTAGCGTCCTCAATTTTTCACTATCTCATCCTGTTGTCCCTTAAAATAACTACAAAGTTTCAAAGGATAACATTTTTCAAACAAAAATAAATAAATAAATAAATAATAAATAAATTTAATAAAAATAAAAAAAATAATAAAAGTAAAATTTAATAAAAATTTAATTTTTCGTTCATAATAAAAAATTATTTTTTCACATTGTCGCCAACTACAAACTAAATATATGTATCAAAAGAAATTTTCAAAAAAAAAATTTGTGTTGTCTTTATTGGACTTAGCCTCGATATCCATCATTTTGACTTACACTAGATAATTAATTATCCAGAATAAGTCAAATATTTTTAACACAAAATTATTTTTTCAAAATTTGTTTTCACACACACATTGGCATTGCTTGTGGCGACAAGTTTAAAAAAGAATTTTTTATTTTGAGTGAAATTTTAACATTTTATTTATTTAGATTTTTGTTATCGCAGCTTAGTTATCCAGTCTTAAAGAAAAACAGCCATATTATTCGCATCCTACGATACCAATAGGGTGGTTAAATTTTAAGGGCCAAGGTTGATTTTGAATAAAACACAAATTATTTAAGAAATTTTTGTCATTTATTTTTATTATGATAATATAGGTAATATTGCCACCACGTGAGATAACACGGCCATTGAATTTATCGCGCAAAAGAGCAATTGTTTCGTTAGCTGTGTAGCAAGTGGCACCGTCCTGTTGAAACCACATATCGTCCACATGCATATCTCCCAATTCGGGCCATAAAAAGTTCGTTATCATCTCACGATAGCAAAGACCATTCACAGTAACTGCCTGACCGGCCTCATTTTGGAAAAAAAATATGGCCCGATGATGCCGCCAGTCCATAAACCGCACCAAACAGACCAAAATTGGACTAAGCGGATGGACCATTTGAGGCGCAGTCAAGGTCAACATTTGCATGAAATAATCATCAATTATAAATTATATGGACCGTACTATCGATTCAAATAAAGATTTTATGCATTTTTCTGAATTTTATGTGTTTTTTTTTGAAAAACTTTCCTATAGCTTTTAAAAAATCACCCTTTATAACGTGTTATGCTCAATTTTAAGAAATTCTCTGAAAATTCGCGGTTTCTGGGGGAACGAAATTTGTATGGGAGCTATATATAAATCTGAACCGATCTAAGACATTTTTTTTGCGAATTTTGAAGAAAATCTGTTAAAATATGTGGATTCTAGAGGGGGAAAAATTCAAATTGAGAGCGAAATTTGTGTGGAAGCTATATATAAATCTGAACCGATCTAACACATTTTTACAACAAGTGTGTCCTGTTGTAATATAAGGTGTTTTGAGAATTTTGAAGAAAATCTGTTGAAATATGTGGTGAAAAGGGTCAAATCGGGAGTGAAATTCGTATGGGAGCTATATCTAAATCTGAACCGATTTCCTTCAAATTAAATAGGGTTCGTCCTTGTCCCGAAAAACTTCGTTGTGCAAAGTTTCGTTTGGTTCTGGCTACAATTGCGACCTGTATCGTGATTACAAGAATAGATGGACAGACGGACATTGCTAAATCTACTCAGAAAGTGATTCTAAGCCGATCGGTGTAATTAACAATGGGTCTATCTCCCTTCCTTTTGGGTATTACAAACAAATGCACAAAGACATAATACTCTCGTGGAGTGTATAAAACAACAATTACACAACATTTTGCCTATATTCTCAGGCGTATATCATCCGGTCCAAGTGTAACGATTCTTCTTTAACGGTTATAAATAATCAAAAATCTAAATTTTTTATAGTGACTAATATAGATATTACTATATGAAAAATATCACGGCAATAGAAATAATCTGGGAGGCAGTGAGAAGAAACTTTGCTTAAATATTGCTAGCAACTGCAACAACTTTGTGTTGTACTGTTGTAGTTTGAAATACTAATAGGTTAAATTTGCGACAATGGATTTGATTCCCTTAAGTATAAAACATTTTATTTAAAAGTATTAGACAATTTCGAATACATGCAATTTCCTTAATATATGCATCGAATCCTTTCTCTGACATAGTTCAATAGAATGGCATACGAGTAGTATGTACGTTAGGCTGGGTGGCGGTACATACAAATAAAAATAATAATTTCCCATCACCCCCAGAAATGAAGATTGGATTGTTTAATGATGATCTGCAAAATATTTTGTTGCTGATAAATCATGTTTTTCACAAGTAATTTTTTTGTGTTGTATTTTTGTCCAAAATGTTTTTCTAATTTATTAGATCCTTGAAAGCGCACAAAAAAGAAAACATATCCTAGCCGAAAAAAATATTTTTTGAGTTTATTGAGGCATGCTGATTCATAAAATCAACACAAAAAAACTTTTTTTTAACGTTTACTAAAATTAAAATATTCGTCGCAGGAACCGTTAATATTTGTGCTTTCATTTTGGATATATTGGTTCGATCGCTCTCGCTTATATGTTAAATAAACGGTAATTATGATGTCTACAAATGTTGCGTATTACACGTTCACATAGAAACAGTGGTTAGGAACAGCCTCCAAAGATTTGGGAAAAAAATATTTTTTTTTTCAAATCTATCACGAAAAACATAAAAAAATAAAAAAAGTCGGAAAATTGTTGTTTTATATTTTAATAGCTAACATTTTAACACAAAAAAAAACAATGTTTACAACGGGTTTTCCAACAATAGGTGTTATTCTGGTATTCAAAGAAAAATGTAATTTTTTGAGATAAATGATCGGATGTTTATTTCATAATAAAGAAGAAGGTATGCCGTTAATAATGAAAAACAACATCAGCCAATGGCCACCACGACCACGCTTACAGGACCATATCCTTTTCATGCAATTTTCCATAACCAAATCGCAAAGTGGCTGTCCTATGTCCTCGATAGCCTCACGAATTCTATCTTTGAGGTCTTGAATCGACGCTGGGCTGTTGGCGTAGACCTTATCATTCACGTGGACCCAATGGAAGAAGTCGCAAGGTGATAAATCACAAGATCTTGGTGGCCAATTGTGATCACCTCTTCGAGAGATAACACGGTCCAGAAACTTTTCCCGTAAAAGAGCAATGGTTTCGTTGCTTGTGTGGCACGTAGCGCCGTCTTGTTGAAAATAAACGTTGTCCAGATCAATACCATCCAACTCCGACCATAAAAAATCATTAATTATCTCTCGATAGCGCAATCCTTTCACTGTAACTGCTGATCCAACCTCATTTTCGAAAAAGTAAGGTTCAATGACCCCGCCGGACCATAAACCGCCCCAAACAGTCACACGATGAGGATGGAGAGGCTTCTCAACAATAACTCTCGGGTTTTCCGAGCCCCAGATGCCACAATTTTGCTTGTTGACGTAGCCACCGAGGTGGAAATGGGCCTCATCAGTCAAGATGATTTTTCGATGGAATTTCGGATCATTTTCATTCATGAATTTTAATCATTTCAATGCGTTGTTGAAGCGTGTTTCGTTCCATTTTTAGTAATGGCGTAGTTTCTACTTGTCAAATGTCACAGAATAAAAGCTTCAAAAGTGACAGCTACCGATATACCGGGTGATTCAAAATAACACGTCTTGTTGGAAACCCTGTATATAAAAACATATACGATCGATCGGTCCAATATATCCAAAATGAGACTACAAATAACAAACAAATTTTTTAGTACTAACAAATTTTAATTTTAGTAAAAAACTAAAAGAATATATCCCTAAATTTGTTATACACTCCACGAGAGTATTATGTCTTTGTGCATTTGTTTGTAACACCCAAAGGAAACCGAGATAGACCCATTGTTAAGTATTCCGATCGACTTTGAATCGATTTAGCAATGTCCGTCTGTCCTATCTGAAATCAAAGTACGGGTCGCAATTGTAGACAGAACCAAACGAAACTTTGCACAACGAAGTTTTTCGAGATAAGGACGAACGCTATTTAATTTGACGAAAATCGGTACATATTTACATATAGCCCCCATACGAATTTAACTCCCGATTTGACTCTTTTCACCACATATTTTATCAGATTGTCTTCAAAAGTGGCAATACCTCTTATATTTCAACTAGGAACACCTGTGGTGAAAATAGGTACCGTGAGATGATATCCAACTTTTTTTTGCCCAAAATGCAAGAGCTTGACTTGCATGACATGTGGTTTCAACAAGACGGTGCCACATGCCACACAGCACGTGCAACAATGGACTTATTGAGAGGTGAGTTCGGTGAACATTTTATTTCACGTTCGGGACCGGTCAATTGGCCACCTAGATCGTGCGATTTAACGCCTTTAGACTATTTTTTGTGGGGCTATGTTAAAGCTCATGTCTATACAGACAAGCCCGCTTCAATTGACGCATTGGAAGACAATATTGAAGCATTTATTCGTGAGATACCGGCCGAAATGTTGGAAACAGTATGACAAAATTGGACTAAGCGGATGGACCATTTGAGGCGCAGTCAAGGTCAACATTTGCATGAAATAATCTTCAAACATTAAATTATATGGACCGTACTATCGATTCAAATAAAGATTTCACGCATTTTTCTGAATTTTATGTGTTTTTTTTTTTGAAAAACTTCCCTATAGCTTTTAAAAAATCACCCTTTATATAGCTCCCATACAAATTTCACTCCCAATTTTACTTTTTCCGCTCGGCTTGACTTTTTCCGCCCCAGAAACCACTTATTTTCAGAGAATTTCTTCAAATTGAGCATAACACGTTATACTTGGTCTGAAAGAACATATTGTGTACGTGGGTCACATTCCATGTTTGGATATAGCCCCGATACAAATATTCTTCTCGATTTGACAAATTGGGTCAGGTCATATTAGCCCATTATTAGGAAGCATACAGAAGTCCTTCCCTTTTTCAATTTTTTACCGCATTGAATTGTATTCGGAGAGAAAGTGGAGTGTATCATATAGTCGGCCCGCCCGACTTTAGCCTTTCCTTACTTGTTTTGTGTTGATTTTATGAATCAGCATGCCTCATGCATACTAAAAATATTTTTTTCGGCTTAGACGCACGATTTTTCTTATCTGTTGCATAGTGTTATTATTAAAAGTCTTTGAACTAGACTTCCAAATGTGATTTGTCATATATCAACTCCCCAGTTAGTTGCGTTACTGACTTATCATTGACCAGCGCCCAGACCAAAGGGATAAAGGCATCGAACCTTTGTCATGACTAAACGGTGTGTTCCTTGCACAGACCATGCAGACGAAATATAAATAGGGATTTTTCGAAATGTTTACTTTAAAGGGAGGAAAGAGACAAAAAGGGATAGAAATGGTACCAATTTAAGAATTGCAGCTAGAATCGTGAAAATCGATTCTCTGACAACGTAGATTGGCAACATAAATGGATTTTTCGAAATTTGTACTTTTAAGGGGCGAGCGAGACAAAAAGTGATATAAATGGTACCAACTAAAGTATTGCAGCTATATTCATGAAATTTCGTGCGTAAATTCCTCTGACTATGTAGAAGCGCAATCAAAATGGATTTTTTTTTTTCGAAATTAGTTTTTATAAGGGGTGAGTGGGACAAAAAGGGATATTACATGAAATCGTGAAATTTGGTATGCAAATTTCTTCACCACATATAAGCGCAATATAAATGCATTTCGGTACTTTTAAGAGGTGAGCGACTCAAAATGGGATAAAAAATGGTACCGACTAAAGTATTGCAGCTAGAATCGTGAATTTTGATATGCAAATTCCTCTGACCATGTAGAAGCGCAGTAAAATTGGATTTTTTGAAATTTGTACTTTTACGGGGTGCAAGGGACAAAAATTGTGTACAACAAACAAGTAAGGAAAGGCTAAAGTTGGCGGAGCCGACTCTATGATACACTCCCGTTTCTATACGAATACAATTCAATTCGGTGACAAAGTGAAAACGGGAAGTTTTTTTGTATCCTGTAAATGTATGTGTTTGACTAAAATTGTTAAATCTGAAAGGACATTTGTATGAGGATATATTGATACCTGGAACGAAATAGGTGAAATATCAAATGTATAGTTTGGCCAAAATCGGTTAAACTTTTGGGAGCAACATTTGTGTTTGGGCTATATCTAAATATGAACCGATCTTACCCACTTTCACCATAGTTTTGTTTTTTAAAGAAAACCGGGTACAATATGTGGTTTCTAGAGGGGAAAATGTCAAATCGGGAGCGTCATTTGTATGGGGGTTACATCTAAATCTGAACCGATCTTACCCAATTTCTGCATAGGTGTTTCTAGTTGGATTATAAGCTGTTGTGCCAAATTTAAAGAAACCCGGGTACAATATGTGGTTTCTAGAGCGGAAAATGTCAAATCGGGAGCGACATTTGTATGGGGGCTATATCTAAATCTGAACCGATCTTACCCAATTTCACCATAGGTGTTTCTAGTTGGATTATAATATGTTGTGCCAAATTTAAGCAAAATCGAGTACAATATGTGGTTTCTAGAGCGGAAAAAGTCAAATTGGGAGCAACATTTATATGGGGGCTATATCTAAATCTGAACCGATCTTACCCAATTTCACCATAGGTGTTTCTAGTTGGATTATAATATATTGTGCCAAATTTAGCGGAAAAAGTCAAATTGGGAGCGACATTTATATGGGGCCTATATCTAAAACTGAACCGACTTTACCCAATTTCACCATAGGTGTTTCTAGTTGGATTATAATATGTTGTGCCAAATTTAAAGAAAATCGAGTACAATATGTGGTTTCTAGAGCGGAAAATGTCAAATCGGGAGCGTCATTTGTATGGGGGCTATATCTAAATCTGAACCGATTTTACCCAATTTCTGCATAGGTATTTCTAGTTGGATTATAAGATGTTGTGCCAAATTTAAAGAAAATCGAGTACATTATGAGGCTTTTATAGCGGAAAAAGTCAAATTGGGAGCGACATTTATATGGGGCCTATATCTAAAACTGAACCGATCTTACCCAAACCATCACCATAGGTGTTTCTAGTTGGATTTTTAGATGTTGTGCCAAATTTAAAGAAAATCGAGTACAATATGTGGTTTCTAGAGCGGACAATGTCAAATCGGGAGCGTCATTTGTATGGGGGCTATATCTAAATCTGAACCGATTTTACCCAGTTTCTGCATATAAAATGGTTTCTGGTTATAAAATGGCCGGCTGTATCTAGAAACATAAGATCGCGGTCGTCATTTTTTGTTCAAAACTGGATAGAAATTGATTCGTTCGCCATTGTAAGTGGCGGTCCATAAAAATTTAATGTTACCATTTTGGCCAAATTTAAATGTTCGACCATATATCGTTACCCCAATATAAAAAAAGACCTAACTATAAAAAAGACCTAACTTATAGTATTTTCAAATCCTTCCGATGATCATCATTTAGGCATCAATCAAATGCAGAAAAAATGCAAAAATATATATATTAATATCCAATAATTCGAATCAAAATTTATATTTAAAGTGCTTTAAAGGGACTATTAATTCAGAAAAAAATGGACAAAAATGCAACATAAAAGTTTTACACGGAAAAAATCTGATTTTAATGGAGCGCTTAGTTCACAGATACCTTGATCTAGGAACGAATTATTTTCCAAATCACCAGTAAATAATCCAAACTTTATTTTCGTTGGGTGACTGGAAATTGTCTTTTGTGCGACCCAACCTAATAATCATGTGTTAATGTAAAGTCCTGCTAACCCCCGACTTGCCATCACTGGGATGCCGTGAATTGGATGGACAACGAGTTGGCGAACACCAAGAACACATATGCGTGTGTGCCGCAGACACACAGTGCCGTCTGAGGGTGTTGTCTTTGTTGTTGTCTCTTGTTATCTCGAGAACTATGAAAGGTTCACTTGTGTTCGAAACTAGTTTCTTCTGACATCCCACTTGCCCGGCATGTTGAGCTTTGTTGCCTAAACTTGTGGCAACTCTGAGCACCATTATCCTTAGTCGGGCAAAGGAAACACTTCTTCAATTATTTCACTTCTCCCTGCTGCTGCTGGCCTCCTTCATATCTTGCTTGCTCCGCTCATTCCACCACGTCTTCTTCGGTCTGCTTTGAAGAAACAATTTGTTATTTACATTACATTTGAGCAGCAGGAGCAGCGACAGTGCCATAGGGGCAGCAAGCACTGGCACTAGTATCGTAGGTCATTTTAATTTGCCACTACACATTAGTTTGGGCTTTAGTTGTTTTTCTACTTTACTGCCTTCCTGCTTTCACATCCCCCCTTTAGTTGTGTTCTGGGATAACAATTTAGCTGTCCCCTGTACATGTTTAATTCACCCTTAGAACAAGCAGCACTCTGCAGAACAAGGTGTACGAGAGGACGACGTTGAAGGTGATCAAACTACGACCAGGGGACATCAGGACATTTCATAGCACAAAGAAAAAAGTAGAAGCGGAATGTAATAGGCAAATACATACAATAAAACCAAGTAGATACTACTACACCCTACACTTTGGACTGTCGTATACAATAGGTTGTGCCTTATTTGGTAGAATATTTCTACAATTGCTAAAAAAACATAACAGTTTTGTTCGAGACCTAAAAAATTACTTTGTGTACATTGGGGCATACTGTTTTATAAAATCAATACCAAAAAAGTTGTATGGATATTTTTTTTCTTAAATTTAAAATTTCGTTGAAAGGTGCCTTTAATATTTGTACCCTTATTTGGGGAGAATGGATCTGATCACAACCGCTTATATGTGGAATTAAAGGTAATTATGATGGCTACAAATGTTGCGAATATCACTTCCACACAAAGGCTGATTTTTTAAAAGCTCTCTCTTTCCAACATTTCGGCCGGTATCTCACGAATAAATGCTTCAATATTGTCTTCCAATGCGTCAATTGAAGCGGGCTTGTCTGTATAGACATGAGCTTTAACATAGCCCCACAAAAAATAGTCTAAAGGCGTTAAATCGCACGATCTAAGCAGCCAATTGACCGGTCCCGAACGTGAAATAAAATGTCCACCGAACTCGCCTCTCAATAAGTCCATTGTTGCGCGTGCTGTGTGGCATGCGGCACCGAAACCAAATGTCATGCAAGTCAAGCTCTTGCATTTTGGGCAAAAAAAAGTTGGATATCATCTCACGGTAGCGCTCACCATTCACAGTTACGTTACGATTCGCATCATCTTTGAAAAAGTACGGTCCAATCATGCCACCAGCCCATAAACTGCACCAAACTGTGACTTTTTCTGGATGCATTGGTAGCTCTTGCAATTCTTCTGGTTGATATTCACTCCAAAATCGACAATTCTGCCTATTTACGTACTCATTGAACCAAAAATGAACTTCGTCGCTGAACACAATTTTCGGTAAAAAAGTGGATCTTGAACTTTCTTAACAGAGCGCGCATTTTGATAATAAAATAAATTAAATTAAAATAAATAAATTATAGACCAAGCTGAAGATGTTTGACAGTGAAACAAAACACGAAACGTGCGTCAGCTGTTTAAACCAGTGTTGCCAAAAAGATAATAGCTAAAAAATCACCCTTTACAAACAGTGGTTCAGGAACCATCTTCAAAAATTTGAGGAAAAAATCTATTTCTGCTGGCACGAAAAAAATTATAAAAAATAGAAAAAAGTCAGAAAAAATATTTTGTTTCAGTTTTTAAAAGCTAACATTTGAACGCAAAAAACAACGTTTATATGTAAAAAATCTATAGATAAATGTAGAAGTTATGATACACTTTGTAGACGCAAAATAATTTTTTAAAAAAATCATGATTTTTTTATTTTTGTTTGAGTTTGTGTTTGAGACCTAAAAATTTTTTTGTGTACATTTGGGTCATACTTATTCATAAAATCAATACTAAAAAATTTTTTAAATATATATATTTTTTAATTTTTTTCTAAAATTTGAAATTTCGTTGAAATTGTTCCTTTAATATTTGTACTCTCATTTGGGGAGCATGGACAACCGCTTATATGTTAAATTAAAGTTAATTATGATGGCTACAAGCAGAGCGAACTTCACTTCCACATACAAACAGTGGTTCAGGAACAATCTTCAAAAATTTGAGGAAAAAATTGATTTTTTTAATAAAAATCTATTTTGCTGGCACGAAAAAAAATCATAAAAATAGAAAAAAAGTAAGAAAAAATATTTTGTTTCAGTTTTTAAAAGCTAACATTCGAACGTAAAAAACAACGTTTATATGTAAAAATCTATAGATAAATGTAGAAGTTATGATACTCTTTGTAGACGCAAAAGAATTTTTTAACAAATCATGATTTTTTAATTTTTGTTTGTGTTTGAGACCTATTTTTTACATTTGGGTCATACATAATATATTTTTTAAACTGTTTTGTGTTTGTGATCTAAAAAATTATGTTGTGTCCATTGGGCCATACTTATTCGTAAAATCAATACTAAAAAAATATTTTAATTTTTTTTCTTAAATTAAAAATTTCGTTGAAAAGTACCTTTAATATTTGTACCTTCATACCGCTTATATGTGGAATTAAAGGTAATTATGATGGCTACAAATGTTGCGAATTCCTCTTTCACATACATACAGTGGTTTAAGAACAGTCTTCAAAAATGTGCGGAAAAAAATGATTTAAAAAAAATCTATTTTTGCTTGCACGAAAAAAATCATAAAAAATAGAAAAAAAGTCGGAAAAAGGTGTTTTGATGTATTTTCTATTAGCCAACATTCTAAAAAAACAATGTTTATATGTAAAAAATCTATATAATTGTAGAAGTTATGGTACTTTTTAAAAAAATCATGATTTTTTTTAATTTTTGTTTAAATAGCGCGAAATATCTCTTTACAAATTGAATAACAGAATATTTTATTTCAGTTTGTAATAGCTCGAATTTTAACGAAGAAAACAAGACCTAGTTAAAGAAAATCTATGGATAAATGTAGAAGTAATTTGTAAAGAGATTTGTCGCGCTATTTAAACAAAAATTAAAGTCATGATTTTTTAAAATTCTTTTGCGTCTACAAGGAGTATCATAACTTCTACATTTATCCATAGATTTTTTAAATATAAACTATGTTTATTTTTGCATTACAATGTCAGTTATTAAATACCTTGTCCACCTTGTTTCTATTTTTTAGGATTTTTTTTTTCGTTCTAGCAAAAATAGTTTTTGTTTCAACTTTTTTCCCAAATTTGTGGAGACTGTTGCTAAACTACTGTTTCTATGTGAAAGTGTAATTCACAGCATTTGTAGACATCATAATTATTTTTAATTGAACATATGAACGGGTACGATCGAACCAATATATCCAAAATGAGAGTACAAATATTAAAGGT
Organism: Polietes domitor; assembly: GCA_947397865.1. Classification (NCBI taxonomy): domain Eukaryota; kingdom Metazoa; phylum Arthropoda; class Insecta; order Diptera; family Muscidae; genus Polietes; species Polietes domitor. The sequence continues at coordinate 134,948,658 of OX377618.1, forward strand.
ACCTGGGATGGAAATTTTAATTTTAGTAGAAAATTAAAAATAATATATCCATAAAAAGAAATTATCTACAATTTTTTCGGCTTGGTCACACATTTGTTCTCTTTTTTGTTGTATAGTGTTATAAGGTCTTCAATGACTATATCAACTGGTTACAAACAGACTAACCAAATGACTAGACACTCGCATCCTCTGTTTTGAAAATAGTTAAAAGACAAAATACAGATGATGGCCAATAAAAGACAATTGTGAACAATTTTGCTGTGTGTCTTCTTGTCGTTGTCATTTGTCGGCGTTGTCTTCTCCAACGACATGTGCACAATTAGAAATAAACGCCAGCAAGCAAAAAAGCATGTCCTTTTCTTATTATTAAAAGGTACAGGTTGAACAGCAGAAAAACGTACAATCCGATGGATGAGTTAGTTACCCCTCCCCTCACCGCTCTCTTTGGATGCAACTACAGCTACTCCAATAGAGAAGTATGGCGAAAGAAAAAGGTTATACTTCATTCGTCATTTCCACGTTTCATAGATGGAAATTTAAAATAAAAAATATCAACAGAGGACGGGCTAATTTAAAAAATACCCTCACTCTAAAGAGTATATATCACTTAGGACAGAAAAAAGTGTAACGCAGAGCGCCCCGGTAGTCGAGTTGGTAACGTGCTCGACTATCAGCGTGGGGGTTGTGGGTTCGATTCCCACCAGAGGCTGTGGTCTGTCCCTGCAATAACTAGCTACAATGGTCTTAGTCACCCCGGCTCAATTCCTGGACCCAAAATTAGAATATAAATTTACTTTGTATTGTAATTCATAATAAATAATAATAATAAATAATAATAATAATAAAAAAATAATAAATAAATAAAAATAAAAGGTGTAACGCATTGTCCTTGTCCTACATACCAAGGGCATGGAGAGAAGTCAGGGTGGTCTTTATCCCTAAGGCGGGAAAAATAAACCACAATACGACAAAAGACTACAGACCCATTAGTCTATCATCGTTTTTACTAAAAACCATGGAAAGACTGATGGACTTACATGTAAGGGAGAAACTTAATCCAGACAACTTCAGCAAGGCACAACACGCATACCTTAAAGGAAGGTCAGTGGAAACGGCATTACATGAAGTGGTAGGCTATATTGAAAGCTCCTTGCTGTACAAAGACTACACAATGGCAGCTTTTCTAGACGTAGAAGGCGCCTTCAATAACGTCAAAATAACATCGATCACATCCGCTCTCGGACGCCTGGAAATGAACCAAGGCATAACCCAATGGACGGGCAGCATGCTGGAAAGCAGGATTATTAACTCGAAATTGGGCGAGGAAGTTGTGAGGAAACGTGTTACAAGAGGCACGCCGCATCTCGCCGATGCTTTGGAACCTGGTGATAAATGAAATCCTACTTGACCTCAACAGAGACGGAATTAAGGTGACGGCATATGCCGACGACTTAGTACTGCTGGTCCGAGGCAAATTCTTACCAACGATTAGTGGGGTCATGGAAAGATCACTAAGGAAGCTCTTAAGATGGGCGACGAGAAACGGGTTAGGAGTTAACCCAAGGAAAACAGAGTTGGTTCTGTTCACAAGAAAATATAAAATTCCGGACTTCAACCTCCCCAAATTAGATGGGGAGATACTGCATCTATCAAAGCAAAATACCTTGGCATAATCCTGGACTCGAAACTTTCTTGGAAAGGAAACATAGAAGAGAGAGGAAGGAAAGCACTCTGCGCCTTTTATACCTGCAAGAAGATGTTCGGGAAAAGATGGGGACTACAACCAAAGATGATACACTGGCTGTACACAGCAATAGTAAGGCCAATACTCACATACGGGGCACTGGTCTGGTGGAGCGCCGTAAAAAGAAAATCACTCCTAGCAAATCTCAATAAAGTACAGAGGATGGCATGCTTGGGCATTGCTGGGACAATGAGATCAGCTCCTCAAACCGGACTAGAAACTATACTCAATATACAACCCGTGGACATTTTCGTAAGGAGATGCGCAGCAAGGGTAGCATTGCGTATCAGAGAACTCGGTATGCTGAAAAACGACACGCTTGGGCACAGCTCCATTTTAGGAGCTACTGAACCATACGGGAGGCTAGATAAAAATTCAGATTTCCTCAAGCCCAGTATGCACCTACATAAGAACTTCAAATTGGAAATACCCACCAGAGAAGAATGGGCATCCAACATGGTCATGACCGACGAGGAAAACTCAATCATCACTGATGGCTCAAAAATGGAGACAGGTACGGGATCGGGAGTCTTTTCTGAACCTTTAAACCTTAAGATATCCGTCCGACTGCCAACTACATGCACAGTCTCTCAGGCAGAAGTATATGCCATCAACATAGCCGCGAAAAATATTCTGGAACGGGATATCGATCCGTCAAAATTCAGAATTTATGTGGACAGTATGGCAGCCCTTAAAGCCTTAAACTCCAAGACTATAAGATCAAGATGCGTACATGACTGCTTAGAGTCTCTGGACCGACTCCAAATGCATGACGTCACACTCATATGGGTACCGGGTCACACGGATGTACCTGGAAACGAAATGGCAGACGAATGTGCACGGAAAGGCTCCAAAGAGACGGAAGCTCCATGTAGTACGAACATACGCACGCCTTTCATCGAAATACTCAATCAAATAGACGAAATAGCAGACCGAGAAACAAAGTTGCGATGGGACTCCGGTCATAACTGCAGAATAACACGTAACTTATGTCCGAAAATCAACCCTAGTAGAACAAAGGAACTACTGACGCTCGGCAAAAGAAACACAAGCATCCTCATTGGAGTCCTTACAGGGCACTGCGCAATAGGCCGTATGGCAGAGCGTATGGGAATCCCTCATATGGACTACTGCAGGAGCTGCCTCGACGAAGAAGAAGAGGAGTCGGTGGAACATCTGTTATGCTCTTGCCATAAACTGCAGGAACTCAGGCTACATTATCTTGGAAGCAGGTTCTTCAGCAGTCTGGCAGAAGTGGCAAATGTTCCCCTAAACTCCCTATATAAATTCATAGACAAGGCCAGCTGGTTCTCCAGTAGAAACAACAGGCAATCTAATAACGACTGACACCACAACGAACCCTTCGGACTTTCCCTACTATCAAATTCTCTTCTCCCACTATAATCCTTCTCCTCTATTCACTAACACATCTCTTCCATAATCATCTATAAAGGGTAGCACAATGGACGAATAGTCTCCGAGTGAACTCGCTTGGTTGCGTATACAATGACGTTGTATATACTACCAGCGGGCAACCCTCTCAACCCAACCCAACCCAACCCAACCCAACCCAACCCAACGCATTGAAGGAGTGACTTAAGACCCAAATCCGTTTCACGACTTTTTAAGGTGTTTGAGCCACGATAACTCTCGAAAGGAGTTAAGGAATCAATTCAAACTTTGCACATCGTAATATTTTCCCCAAACTTAGTTTAAGTTCGAATATGAGTGAAATTGCCACGCCCCTTCTGGTACCTCCCACAAAAATAGCCATATTCCATACGGATAATCGGAATCAGCTATATTTTGGTATTTGATAATGTTTTTATAATCACTTGAAGTGTACTAAATATGACGGATTTTGCCAAGCACCTTCCAGTACCTCCCACACAAAATCACGCAAAACTACGTAAAATTAAAGCTATTATAACTTATATACTGATGATCGGAAAACTGTGAAATTTGATATTTAGCAATATGGGCGAAATTGCCACACCCCTCCCACACAAAGTGGCATTAACTTTGGTTACAATAAAACCTATATAACATCCTTAGGGGTAGTCAAAATCATTGGCAATTTGATATTTTAAAAATGTTTTTTATAATCACTTTAAACCTAAAAAAATATTGACGCTTTTGCCACGCCCCTTCTTGTACCTCCCACACAATTATCTCTACCCTAGGTAATATAAAATCCTTTATAACTTCTATACTGGTGCATGGAATCCACTATGACTTGATATGGGGGGATCATGTGACACGAACCTCCTACCACCATCCACACAAATTATCCTGCCCTACATACAAATTTATTCCTTATAACTTCCTTATATATGTTCTCTGAGAGTGAGGGTATATATAAGTCGGTTTAGCCGACTGAATCTTACTTACTTGTTTTTTTTTTTTTAGTTTGGGCAAAACTGTAGAAGTACTCATGTGATTTTAGCCTTTTTATTATTATACCCTCCACCTCCAGGATGGGGGTATACTAACTTTGTCATTCCGTTTGTAACACCTTGAAATATCGACCTGAGACCCTATGAAGTATATATATTCTTGATCGTCATAAAATTCTAAGACGATCTAGCCATGTCCGTCTGTTGAAAGCACGCTAGCATCTAAACGAAAGGAGCTAGGATGTCCAAATTTTCCATAAATGCGTCTTATAGTCGTAGATCGGTTGGGATTGAAACTGGGCGTAATCGGCCCAGAGGGAAAAATTTTTCCCTCACAAGGACTGAAAAAACCCATAACAACCCCTAATATTTTAATATGCGCATTCCCCCCTTTAACAAAAACGTGCACCTAAAAGTGATTTTTATTCGTACGGGGTGAAATGGGGCAAAAAGGGATAAAAATAGTACCTATTAAACGACAGCAGCTAGAAACACGAAATTCGGTATGTACATTCCTCTAATTGAGTAGATACATAATATAAAAGTATTTTTCAAATTCGTACTTTTAAGGGATAAAATGGGAATAGAGGGATAAAAATGGTACCCACCAAACGGCTGCACGGCAGAATAATGAAATTCGATGTATACATTCCTCTGATTGCGTAGACACGTAAAGTAAACGGATTTTTCGAAATTCGTACTTTTTGGGGTTAAAATGGAAAAAGGGGATAAAAATAGTACCAACCAAATGAGCGCAGCTACAGTCATGAAATTCGGAGTATACATTCCTCTGACTGCGTAGACACGAAAAATAAAAAGTTTTTTTCGAAATTCGTTCTTTCAAGGGATACAATGAGTACAGAGGGATAAAAATAGTACCAACTCAACGACTACAGCTAGAATGATGAAATTCGGTGTGTACATCCCGCTAATTGCGTCGACACGTAAAATAAAAAGATTTTAGAATGTCGTACTTTTAACCCTGCACCGTCATCCTTCGTCAAAATGACGACGCGCAGTGTACAAACGTTAGTGTACAAAAAATAAGGATGACTTTCTAGGGTTAAGGGGGTAAAAGGCGATAAAAATGGTACCAACTAAATGGCCGCAGCTAGAATCATGGAATTCGGTGTATACATTTCTCTGATTGCGTAGACACGTATAATACACGGATTTTTTGAAATTCGTACTTTTTGGGATTAAAATGCAAAAAGGGGATAAAAATAGTACGAACCAAATGAGCGCAGCTACATTCATGAAATTCGGTGTATACATTCCTCTGACTGTATAGACACGCAAAATAAAAAGTTTTTTTCCAAATTCGTACTTTTTACTTTTACGGCAAAAATTGGTTGAATCACGAAGTTAGGTTATTTTGCACTATGTACGTCTGATAATGGATTTTCAAAATTTGTACTTTTGGACTTAAATAGAATGGAAATACAACCAACTGTAGCACCCATTATCTACAAATATGTATGGTATTTAAGCTTTTTGAAAAGATAAATATAAGAATATTTATTTTTTTAAAGTATAGGGTCCGCCAAATAACTTTTTTTTTTTGAATATGCTATAAAAAAACTACTGAATATTTTCTCAAATTTCCTTTTTTATTTGAAAGTTACAATCCTTCCGGTTAATAATGGAAAATAATTGCATTCAAATGGCTGCCTCGGGCACCCCACAAATAATAGTCCAACGGTTGAATAGTTGAAAAAAAACCTTAGATGGCGAACCCTATATTATTTCGATATATATAGTGTAAACGTATTAGTAGCTTTGCCTTATAAGCGTGGTTTTAAATAATAAAAATATTATATTTATTTATAAAATTATTTTTTCAATATTTGTTTTTGTTTTGGTTTGACTATACTAAAAAAATATATATTTTCCTGTAATTTTACTGCACTTTTACGAAAATCGACAGCCTCTGTAGAATGGAATCCATGGTGGAGAGTATATAAAGTTCGGCCCGGCCGAACTTAACGCCGATTTTACTTGTTATTATTATACCCTCCACCTCCAGGATCGGGGTATACTAACTTTGTCATTCCGTTTGTAACACCTTGAAATATCGATCTGAGACCCTATAAAGTATATCGAGGGCTTATATTCAAAAGTGGCTATGAACCATTTTCTCAAAAACGAGTTTTTGATGCCAAACTATTCTCAAATTTGGATCTGTCATATAAATTTGGAAAAGTTTTTTTCTAAATCCATTTTTTTTTTCAAATTTTTCTGATTTGGCTATCAACTCACACGTTATTTTGTGACTGCATAAACATAAAAATAATAGAAATAAATAGTTCAAAAATGGAGCAACATATAACCGAAGGTTGTAATTCGCTATAACGATTTTGTTTAAAACATTTTTCAGCATTTTTATAGATTTAGGGTATATCGTACTATCGAATTCCATCATTTCGCCGTTTATAGCATTTTGCTTCCCAAGCTATTAGGCTAAAATCGGATAAATAGTGGCTGTAAAGTCAAAAATTGTGAAAAGTATATTTAAAAAAACCCGCGCAACTTTTTATCATATTGAGAATACCAAAATATTTCTTTGGCATGTAATTGCTGGCTTCATGGGGAATATTTGTGTCAGAAAAGTTGCAGAATCATGGATGAAAAAAGTTAAAATATAAGCAATTGCAACCGCGAATTTTGGATTTTCCAACAATTGCAGCGATTTTCGCGACTGGCTACATATATGTTACAAGCGACATTGGTTCTTAATACACAAACAAAATTTCAGACGGATCCGTTGGCTAGATAGCGAGAAAATCATAAAACAAAAATGTCATGATTGAAAATCATTAGCCATATTTGCCGCGAAGATGAAAACTTTCCAGAAATATCCAATTTGTATTTTTTTGTTTACCATGCCCTACCGCAATATACACTTTCTGTAAAAAAATTGGAGAAAGGGATAAAAATGGTACCAATCTGACGGATGAAGCTGGAATCTTTAAATTCGCTGTGTACATCCCTGAAAATGCGTTTTCTACACAACATTGCCAGGATAATAAATCAATAAACCTTATTTATATATTTGAGCATTAATGGCTATGTGCTTATTCAAAATTCAAAGTGCTCAATTTGAAACGTGCAAAAGTTTCTATGAACTAGAGTGATCAAACCCGAGTCCGAAAACCGGGTCAACCGGGTTTTTCATCTGAGACCCGGGTTTTTTAAGTCGGTCTCAACCGGGTTTTCATATTGCAAAAAGTATCTTTTGGTGCTATTTTGTATAGGGTCCGCCATATAACGTTTTTTTCAACTATTGGACTATTATTTGTGGGGTGCCCTCAGCAGCCATTTGAATGAAATTATTTTCCATTATTAACCGGAAGGATTGTACTTTCAAATAAAAAAGAAATTTGAGAAAATATTCAGTAGTTTTTTATAGCATTTTCAAAAAAAAAAACAAGTAAAAACGGCGTTAAGTTCGGCCGGGCCGAATTTTATATACCCTCCACCATGGATTGCATTCCACAGAGGTTGTCGGTTTTCGTAGAAGTGCAGTAATATTACAGGAAAATATAATTTGTTTAATATAGCCAAACCAAAACAAATACAAATATTGACGAATTAATTTTATAAATAAATATAATAATTTAATTATTTCAAACCACGCTTATAAGGTAATGCTACCAATACGTCAATTCAAAAAATAAATATTCTTATATTTATATATTCAAAGCCATAAATATTGGTAGATAGTGGGTGCTACAGTTGGTTGTATTTCCATTCTATTTTAATTCCAAAAGAACAAATTTTGAAAATCCATTATCAGACGTACATAGTGCAATATAACCTAACTTCATGATTCAACCAATTTTTGCCGTAAAACAAAAGGTACGAATTTGAAAAAACTTTTTATTTTGCGTGTCTAAGCAGTCAGAGAAATGTATACACCGAATTCCACGATTCCAGCTGCTTCCATTTGGTACCATTTTTACCCCCTTAAGAGTACGACTATCTAAAATCTCTTTATTTAACGTTTCTACCCAATTAGAATATCATCATTCTAGCTGTAGTCGTTTAGTTGGTACTAGTTTTATACCTCTGTACCATTCTATCCCTTAAAATTACTAGTTTCGAAAAATCAGTTTATTTTCCGTGTCTACACACTCAGAGGATTTAGATTGGTACTATTTTTATCCCCTTTTTTCATTTTAACCCCAAAAAGTACGAATTTTGAAAAATCCGTGTATTTTACTTATATATGCAATCAGAGAAATGTATACACCGAATTTCATTATTCTAGGCACAGCCATTTGGTTGGTACCATTTTTATCCCTCTATTCCCATTTTACCCCTTAAAAGTACGAATTTGGAAAAAATACTTTTATATTATGTATCTACTCAATTAGAGGAATGTACACACCGAATTTCGTGTTTCTAGCTGTTGTCGTTTAATATGTACCATTTTTATCCCCATTTCACCCCCCACAAATAAGAATCACTTTATGGTGCACGTTTTTGCTATAAGGGGAATACGCATACCAAATATCAAGCAAATATAAACAGACATATTCAAAAAACATGCTTAAATTCACTAAAATATTAGGGATTATTATGGGTATTTTTAGTCCTTGCGAGGGAAAAAAATTTCCCTTTGGGCCGATTTCGCCCCGTTTCAATCCCAAGCGATCTACGACAATAAGACGCATTTATGGAAAATTTGAACGTTCTAGCTCCTTTCGTTTAGATGCTAGCGTGCTTTCAACAGACGGACAGACGGACGGACGGACATGGCTAGATCGTCTTAGAATTTTATGACGATCAAGAATATATATACTTTATAGGGTCTCAGGTCGATATTTCAAGGTGTTACAAACGGAATGACAAAGTTAGTATACCCCCATCCTGGAGGTGGAGGGTATAAAAAGTTATTTGTTGAAATATGTGGTTTTTAGAGCGGAAAAAGTAAATGATAGGAGAGGATTAGTATGGGGTCCGCCATCTAACGTTTTTTTTTTCAACTATTCAACCGTTGGACTATTATTTGTGGGGTGCCCGAGGCAGTCATTTGAATGAAATTATTTTCCATTATTAACCGGAAGGATTGTACTTTCAAATAAAAAAAGAAATTTGAGAAAATATTCAGTATTTTTTTATAGCATTTTCAAAAAAAAAAAGTTATTTGGCGTACCCTTTATAATATGCCACTTTTTTATATTATCACAAGCATCATAGAACCTTTTTTATTAGGGCCCGCAAATTGACTAAAAAATTTCGAACACAGCAATACTGCGAGTCTAAAATGGCGATGTTCCTCCTAGGTTTCACATGAATTTCTTATGGGCAGAAGAAAACTCGACGCCGTTGACCATTTGCCGCTGCGGGTGTCGATCAGCCATACTCACAAGAATATATGTGATTATTTTTAGAGGTGCTTTCAGGAGCGTTTAACTCACAGACGGTTTGACCAAAGGACGAAATATTTTGCAGATCATCATTAAATAAATCAGAATTAATTTCAGGAGGTGATTGCAGCAATATTCGTCCTTGTAGGTGGTATGAGGCTGATGAACTTCGCGATTATAAGAAAAAAGTGAAAGGTCCTTGTATTTCAAAGAGTCAAAAATACGCATAATCTTTGAGCTTCATGTCAAACTTATGATTTATTTTCTTGTTTTATTCTCTACAAGATATCTGAATCGCAATAGAAAATGATTTTCTATTTCAAGACATAATTTGTAGTTTCTACTGTGTTCACACCTCTTCTAAACAGATATTTTGGGAGTAATAGAAGCAGGACGAAAAGTAATGATGGGTTGATATATTATTAAAAATTGGCCAAATGATCCTACAGGAATGTTTGGAGTCATTTTCGAAAGATTTCCGTGAATCTGAGTATGATACCAGAATTGGCCTATTCCCAAGAACGAGTATGCATCTTGTGGAATTGCACTATAATGAATAATTTCCCCATTTTTTACTGTTTCAAGAAAAACTCGGTCCGTCCGGTTTTTTATAAAAATAAAACCTGGCAAATCATGGTTTTCGAAACCGAACCGAAAACCCGAAATTGAAAACCGGGTTTTTGATCACTCTACTGTGAACCATAAAACCGCGAATAATAGGAAATTTCGAAAACATTTTAATCGTAGCAATTAGTAATCCCCTTTAGATTAAACTGTAGAAGAATGATTCATAATTACTCATAAAAATTAAGGAGAAAATCAGTTTTTTCGCTCTCCTGAAAAGTTATGTTTTTTATACCCTACACCACTTCGTGGACTAGGGTATTATAAGTTAGTTTCGCGCCAAATGTTTGTAACACCAAGAAATAATCGAGCTAGACCCACCTTTAAGTATACGGATCGGCTTAGAATCACCAGCTGAGTCGATTTAACGATGTCTGTCTGTCCGTCCGTCTGTCCGTCTGTCCGTCTGTCCGTCTGCTGTCCATCTAAGCTTGTTCGCACTCTACAGGTCGCAATTGTTGTCCGATTGTCATGAAACTTGGCAGAAGTTATTTTTTCTGGCCAATGACCATCGGTATTGAATTTGGAGGAAATCGGTTCAGATTTAGATATAGCCCCCATACAAATGTCGCTCCCGATTTGACTTTTTCCGCCCTATAAAGCACATATAGTACCCGATTTTCTTTAAATTTGGCACAACATCATATAATCCAACTAGAAACACCTATGCAAAAATTGGGTAAGATCGGTTCAGATTTAGATATAGCCCCCATACAAATGTCGCTCCCTATTTCACTTTTTCCGCTTTAGAAACCACATATGTACCCGATTTTCTTTAAAATTGGCACAGCATCTTATAATCCAACAAGAAACACCTGTGCAAAAATTGGGTGAGATCGGTTCAGATTTAGATATAGCCCCCATACAAATGTCGCTCCCGATTTGACATTTTCCGCCCTAGAAACGACATATTGTATCCGATTTTCTTTAAATTTGGCAGAACATCTTATAATCCAACTAGAAACACGTATGCCAAAATTGGGTAAGATCGGTTCAGATTTAGATATAGCCCCCATACAAATGTCGCTCCCGATTTGACATATTCCGCTCTAGAAATGACATATTGTACCCGATTTTCTTTAAATTTGGCAGAACATCTTATAATCCAACTAGAAACACGTATGCAAAAATTGGGTAAGATCGGTTTAGATTTAGATATAGCCCCCATACAAATGTCGCTCCCGATTTGACATTTTCCGCTCTAGAAATGACATATTGTATCCGATTTTCTTTAAATTTTGCAGAACATCTTATAATCCAACTAGAAATACGTGTGCAAAAATTGGGTAAGATCGGTTCAGATTTAGATATAGCCCTCATACAAATGTCGCTCCCGATTTGACATTTTCCGCTCTAGAAACGACATATTGTATCCGATTTTCTTTAAATTTTGCAGAACATCTTATAATCCAACTAGAAACACGTACGCAAAAATTAGGTAAGATCGGTTCAGATTTAGATATAGCCCCCATACAAATGTCGCTCCCGATTTTACTTTTTCCGCTCTAGAAACGACATATTGTATCCGATTTTCTTTAAATTTTGCAGAACATCTTATAATCCAACTAGAAACACGTATGCCAAAATTGGGTAAGATCGGTTCAGATTTAGATATAGCCCCCATACAAATGTCGCTCCCGATTTGACATTTTCCGCTCTAGAAACGACATATTGTACCCGATTTTCTTTAAATTTTGCAGAACATCTTATAATCCAACTAGAAACACGTATGTAAAAATTGGGTAAGATCGGTTCAGATTTAGATATAGCCCCCATACAAATGTCGCTCCCGATTTGACATTTTCCGCTCTAGAAACGACATTTTGTACCCGATTTTCTTTAAATTTTGCAGAACATCTTATAATCCAACTAGAAATACGTATGCATAAATTGGGTAAGATCGGTTCAGATGTAGATATAGCCCCCATACAAATGTCGCTCCCGATTTCACTTTTTCCGCTCTAAAATCCACACATTGTACCCGTTTTTCTTTACAATTGGCACAACATCTTATAATCGAACTAGAAACATCTATGGTGAAAGTGGGTAAGATAGGTTCAGATTTAGATAGAGCCCTCATACAAATGTTGCTCCCGAATGTTTAACCGTTTTTGGCCAAATTTTACATATTATATTTCACCAATAAACAGACATGGTGAAAGCGGGTCACATCGTTCCAGGTTTCAATATACCCCCATACAAATGTCCTTTCCGATTTAAAATTTTTTGTCAAACACATACATTTACAGGATGCAAAAATCCTTCCCGATTTCACTTTTTTACCGAATTGAATTGCAATGAGAATTGTTTGGGTGATGTCCATATGTCCATACTTTGAAATGACTTTGGTATACTACTGTATAATTTGTATTTGTCTGTCGGACAATTAGATCAATTACCATATTATTTACCATACTCGTTAAATTTGACTGAAGATGAATTTATAGCATATAAATTATATGAATATAACTTATATAATTTGTATGAACTACATAAAATTTCTCCCACGAAATACCTGGGTTTAGTAATCAAAGCGAGGTACATACGCAGGGAGTGGTGTAGGGTATTATATAGTCGGCTCCGCCCGACTTTAGCCTTTCCTTACTTGTTTTGTTCATATTTTTATTCTTGGTCGTTATAAAATTCTAAGACGATCTAGTCATGTCCGTCCGTCTGTTGAAAGCACACTAGCAACTAAACGAAAGGAGCTAGGACGTCCACATTTTCCACAAATGCGTCTTATAGTCGTAGATCGGTTGGGATTGCAACTGGGCGAAATCGGTCCAAAGGGGAAAAGGAACTGAAGGAACTGAAAATATGCACAAAAATCCCTAATATTTTACAGTTTTAAGGAATGTTTTTTCAATATGTCTGCATGTGCTTACTTGGTATTGGCTATGCGCTTCCCCCTACAACAAAATCGTGCACCTTAAAGTGATTCTTATTCGTAGGGAGCCAAAAAGTGATAAAAATGGTACTTATTAAAAGACAACAGCTAGAAACACGAAATTCGGTGTGTACATTCCAGAGGGAACAGAGGGATACAAATGGTACCAACCAAATGACCGCAACTAGAATCATGAAATTCGGAGTGTACATTCCACTGACTGCGTAGAAACGAAAAATAAAAAGTTTTTTCCAAATTCGTATTTTTTACTTTTACGGCAAAAATTGGTTGAATCATGATGTTAGGTTATCTTGCACTGTGTCCGTGAAATATAATGGTTTTTCAAATTTTTACTTTCGGAAGTAAAATATGATGGAAATACAACCAACCAACTGTAGTGTTAAAGCACCTCCCACACGAAGTTAAAACCCATTTTGGAATATATTCCGTTCTATGACATTTTGTCTGAGTGCATCCAGCATCAATGTGCGCAGCTGTGCCAAAAATGGGCGGTATTGGAAAAGTGGGCGTGGCACCTCCCATACGATGTTAAAACCTATTATTGAATATATTCCGTTCTATGACATATACAATACTGAAATGTTGTCTGAGTGCATCCTGTATTAATGTGCATAGTTGTGCCAAAAATGGGCGGTATTGGAAAAGTGGGCGTGGCACCTCCCATACGAAGTTAAAATCTATTACTGAATATTGTCAGTTCTATGACACCTAGAGTGCTGAAATTTTGTATAAGTGCATCTAGCATCAATGTGCGTAGTTGTGCCAAAAATGGGCGAGTTAATGGGCGTTATTGGAAAAGTGGGCGAGGCACCTCCCATACGAAGCTAACACCTTTTACCGAATATATTCAGTTCTATGACACCTAGAGATAGTAAAAAAAATGTAATTAATTCCGAATATCCTTTTTCAAATCAACATCAAGGAGTGTGTCTGTTTTTAAGTCTTCGGACTTAAACTAATTTTAGGAAAAAGTACCATACATTCCAAACACCATTCCCAAAAAAAAAACTCCTGCGCTTAAAGAAACATATCAACACGATTGGTTTGCAAGAAATTTTCAGTTTCAAATTATGCATTCCTATTATTTTACTTCAATTGAAAATTATACATGTCCAAAAAAACGCCTAAAGAAACAACAACCCGATTGGTTTGCAAGAACGGAAGTCTGTTCCGGCAGTTTGTTTGGTTTTAATACTGGCATTGTTTATGTATTTTTTACCAAATGCTTATGGGTTTTAGCATATCTTTAATTAGGAATTTAGAATTGTGGTTAGGTAATTTATCGCATTTTTGCCTGGTTTTTATCACATTTCAATGCTGGCTTTTATTTTGTTTTTCGTCGTATAAACATTTATTAGGAAGGTGTGTTTGGCGTGCTTTTGCGATTTGAGAATTTTTGCAAATAAATTATTAAAAATTGGTACATTTGAAGAGGTAATAAAAATGATTGAAGAAGGACAATAAACGCATTTAACTAATGTCTTCTTCAGGAAAAATAAAAGAAATTAGCACCTGCAGAAAGAAAAGAAAAACATAAAAATGGGGCCCTTTTTGGAAGATTTGAAGCATATATCCTCTGATTTAGGTAATACCGATTTGTTTCACTAGGTTATTAAGAATTTTATAGGCAATCTATCAGTACAAATAATTTGAAAATCGGGCTAAGAATGAGAACGTTAAAAAATCGCAAAAAGTAAAAATAGAATATTTCAAATCAAATTTCCCCCTTAGGAAGTGGTTGGGGAGGGAAAATTAATGGGAGGGTCAGTCTTGGGCCTTTATTTCATAAAAAAAAAATAAATAAATAAATAACGTATGGGGGCTACCTTAAGATTTGAAGGTAGAGGGTAGGTATGTTTATATTGGCTCCGAAAAAATAGTGGGGGTTGCTTATTCCCCTAGGGGCCTCTTTGGGCAATTTTTATAAAAATTTAGTTTACGCATGGGAGCCCCCTTAATGAGTGGAGATAGGGACATATATGTTTGGAGAAAAAGTTGGGGAAAGAAAATTAATTAGGGCAAGTCTTACATGTCTCCCCTTTAGGGGTGAAAGTTTTGCGCCTTTCTTTCATAAAAAATATAAAATTTATAAAAATAAAAAAATGTATGCGGGCCACTTTAAGGGTTGAAAATAGAGGGTATGTATGTTCTGATAAAAAATTGGGACTGCAAAAATAAGGGGGTTGAACATACATTTGACTCCCCTGGGGGCCTCCTGGAGGCAGTTAGCAGCAAATTGTTTTAAAATTAGTTTTTGTATGAAAGCCCCATTAAAGAGTGGCAATAGCGGGTAAGTGTGTTCGTAAAAATATTAGGGAGGGTTAGGGACGACTCCAGGGCACTTTTGGGCCTTGCTGTCAAAAAAATAAAAAAAAATCGTATGGGGAATATCTTAGGGGTTGAAGATGGACAATAGGCACGTTCTGAGAAAATGCAGGGGATAAAAAATATTGTGGATCGGCCATACATTTGACTTCACTAGCGGCCTCTTTGCGCCAGTAGGAGCTATAGCAGCAAATTTTTATAAATTTTATAAAAAAATAATTTTAGTATGGGAGCCCCCTTAACACATTGAGTGCCACGTCGTACGTTTCCGCACGACAGTGATTGCTTTTACTTAGAGCCTGTAGTTCTTTTTGGCCTCCTGGGAAGGTTTGCGTCAAAACCGCTTGGCAGGAGTTAAGGAGTTAAGATGGAGGGTATGTGTGTTCGAAAATTTTGGGGAGGGGTAGGTCTTACATTTTTAACCCCTCTGGAACGACTCCGATGGAGTTTTGGGGCTTTTTCGGTATTTTTTTTTTTGCCCCTTTTCCCTCACATTTGACACCGATGAGCGCCCACTTACACCCACTCAACCACCTCCATTTTTAGGCTCAGGCATTTTTTCCGTACCTAACAAAATAGGGCTTTCCAGCGTTATCCAAATCGAGTTCCTAAAAACCCATCATCACATCACTCCTATAGTGCACCGTAGTTCTATGAACAAATAGCACAAATGCTTACTAGCAGCAGTTTTGCCTCCTCCCCTCCCTCCATTTGATGTCACACAAAGACAATTTGCTCCTTCTTCATGAGGCCCTTCCTTTTTCATACCATTTTTTCTTCCGGCTATACAAGTATGTATATGTTGCATAGTTCTGGTGAATACACCTCTACACCTTAAGCAACCAAGCAGCCATTCATCCATCCATAAAAACGTCAACTAATTTACTTTATTTCCTGATGTGTGTGTGTGTGTGTGTCGAGCCGCTGTTCCTTTTTTTGCACTTTTTGTTCCGAAGGAGTTTTGTCTAAAATAAAAAGGTGAACAACAAGCAGAAATAGCCAACAGGAAACAAACACACACACACATAGGTCCACATCCATGTGATTCCTTTGATGTCATGTTTGTTGTTTTTTCTGCTGTTCATAGTTGCCGTGCTCGGGCCGAGAAGATTGAAGGCAACTACACGATACTTTGTTTTACTGGCCTGTAACAACTTCCACATTCTGTTATTGTTTGCCCGGTATGACCTGTGAGACGACGACACAATGAAGTTGCATAGACGGATGGACGGGTGCACAACATAGTGATGGACTGCTGCAGTGGACTATTTGGTGGTGGTGGTACTGCTGCTGTCTTTTTTTTGCATTCGTACTCTATTGGGATTTGCCTTGTGACATGGAATGAAATATATTTTGTTATTTACTTTAGTTAGTCTGGGACATCAATTAAGCCATAATGTCCACAGACAAAAACAGATGTCATAATTAATTTACAAAGCCTGATTTGAAAAAGGGGGGCAACAACTACGTTGTTATGCGGAAAGTTGACACAAACATGAGGAATATCCACATGCCATAGACATGGCGGAATTAATTCGTCGTTCCTTAATGGGACTTTGTTGGGTTAAAAACAACTGTTTAAACAAGTAATAGGGGGGAGGTGGATGGAATTTCCAAATCTCCAAAAACTTTCCATCACAGAGTGTATTGCTCAATATTACCGATAGATTGGAGGGCATCGACATTGGAAACAAGTGCAGTAGAATATGCGTAAAATTGTAAACAACTACAATAGCCACATATGGGGAGCATGGAAACATTTATAGGATTGTCCCTTTTAATCATTTAATTCCATTTGATTAAGAACATAGGCAACATTCGCCCACTAAATTTGAAGAAAAAATCAGCAGACGAAAATTAAAATCATTGTGTTTTTAGTAAGAATTCATTTGTTATTTATATTTTGATATGAAACACACATTACAAAAATATTACAATTGGATTTTAAAAACTGGCATTCACTTTAATAAATTTTTGAATTTATAAGACACTTTAAATTTGCTTAGGACCGTGTTATTTGTGAGGGAGGTACTAGAAAGTTCGTGGTTCATGGTCCCATCTGCCATATTTACAAAACAATGGTAAAAACATGATCAAATATCAAGTCAGACATCGGCATAGAATTTACAAAGAATTTAATTTTACCCAGGATAGAGACAATTGTGTGGGAGGTACTACAAGGGGCGTGGCAAAAAAAACAAATAGTTTATATGTTTAAAGTGATTTAAAAGACATTTTCAAATATTGCAAAAATTGCAACTGATTTCGACTATCCGTATGAAAGTTCTATCAGTTTTATTTTAACCAATTTTTTTTGTACGACCGGTCCCAACGCCTCTCACACCCGCCCCTTCCGACCGAGAGGGCCACGTTCCCATAACGTAGGGACAGCGTACACACCATAGTCCGAACCATGGCGGCTAAGCAGTAGAGGGTGGACACCGGCTACAGATCAAATAACAACAGCCGGCGGCATAACAAAAATATTAAACAAAATATTAGTATCACATGCAAATAAAAGTTATTCTTAAAGTTAGTAACTAAATATATTAAAGTAAACATGTCACAATAAACTAAACATCCAAGCAGGAGAAAATCCTCGACTTTATTATATCGATTCCTAATCCGAAATCTATGATGTGACACAATGAATTGAAATCAATACACATTCTGCGAATGGGCTCCGCGGAAGCATAATTCGTACGCTGAAAGTCAATATGGATGAATTGATAGTGGGTATCTAGAAGGTCTAAATGGCACGTTAAACTTAATCCTAGAAATAATATAGTCAGAAGAGAAATCACCATTTATAACCTTATAAACAATCACGGTGTTCAACATAACACGTCTGCTTTTCAAGGAAGGCAAGTCGATCAACTTCAATCTACTAGTATAAGGGGGAAGAATAAAATCACTATTCCAATGCAAGTGTCTTAATGAAAATATTAAAAATTGTTGCTGAACTGACTCAATTATGTCAATATAGATCCCACACTACGGAACCATATTCCAGAATAGGTCTGACAAGTGATGTAAATAGCTGCTTCGTTACGTTAAGGATCGGAGAACTCCTTAGCCCATCGCTTAATGAAGCCAAGAACACCATATGCTTTGTTAACCATAGTAATAATATGATTGTTGAAATTCAGTTTGGAATCCATTAGAATACCAAGGTCTACAAAAGAATCAACTAACTCTAACTCAGTTCCTCTAATATTATATCTGACAAATCTTGGATTCGATCTAAAGAAACGCATGTGTCTGCATTTCCTTAGGTTGAGTTCCATACAATTCATGTCACACCAGCGTCCAAAACTATCTAAGTCATCCTGCAATGGATTCGAAAACTCTGGCCAATTATAAGAAAAAATATTTTTATATCATCTGCATACATTAGAAGTCGAGAATTAATGATAGACCCCGGAAGGTCATTTATGAATAATAAGAAAAGAATCGGCCCTAGATGACTACCGTGAGGAACACCTGATAGAATCGGAATTGGTCTAGAATAAGAATTACCAAATTTGACAATCTGAGAGCGATTTGAAAGACACGAAGATATCCACTTCAAGAAGTTAGAGCTAAAACCTATACGATCTAATTTATATAACAAAAGTTCGTGGTTCACTTTATCAAATGCCTTACTAAAATCTGTATAGATGACATCAGTCTGATTACCCTGAACAAATTAATCAATAACGTGAGAAGTAAACTGAATCAAAAATTTGTCACAGTAGAAAAGCCCTTACGAAATCCATGTTGATATGGACTCAATATAGAAGAAACTCTATGTTGTATCTCATAGAGTTTCTTCTATATTGAGTAACCAATTTCTCAAATAGCTTCGGAATAGCACTCAACTTAGCGATCCCTCTATAGTTTGAAACATCAATTAGACTGCCAGACTTATGGAGGGGATCAATGAATGAACTCCTCCAAGCCAAAGGGAAATATCCAAAACTCAATGAAGTATTAAATAACAATGTTAGCGGAATAGCCAAACAACTAGCGCAGAATTTCAAAATTATACTTGGCACCCCATCAGGGCCAACACTATTTGTGGATTTGAGATTATTCAAACTCGACAAAACTAAGGGTAAATCAATAACAGGGATTTCTAATTGACTCAATGCAGAAATATTATAAGGATAGGCGTCACTCGACCCATAAGATCGCTCTAAGTATGTCGTCGCAAAAAAATTTGCAAAACAATCAGCAATCGCCTGATCATCACCAAACTCTAAGCCATCCATTCTAATCCTTGTCGGCTTAGTTGAGGATCTACGTTTCAAATTCACAAAGTCATAAAAAGATCTAGGGTTCTTCCTAAAATCATTCCTTAATTTGTCCAAGTAGATCCTATAACATCTCTGAGACTCAATGCTATATTTCGACCTAGCAACGGAATATTTGACATAATCTGAATTCAAACCGGTCCTCTTAAATTTCTTAAAAAGTCTACTTCTCGAATTCTTCATGCTAGACAATTTACGTGAAAGCAAAGGTAGTCTGCTAGAGTGCCCAACACGAATCATTCAAAATTTGATAGAATCTATCTACGACAATGTCAAGATCAGTATAGTGACGACAGCTACAAACAGAATTCCAGTCAACATCCTGAATAAGTGAATTAAGCTTTTCGAAATTGGTTCTCTTGAAACAGAAAGAGGTTCGATTATCTTGAGAAGTAGAGGGAGAAGATTCACCAGAGTACAACATCGATATATTCAAGGTAGGATGACAGTTGTCCTCCGTATGTCAATTTCTGTGAAAGGTAACAGAGGGGTGTGGAAGTTTGGGAAAAATATCAACATATGCAAGGTTTGAATTGATTCCTTAACTCCTTTCGAAAGGTATCGTGTACACCAACCAGTCGGACGGAGGTTCAAACAGCTTAAAATGTTGTGAAACGGATTTGGTTCAAACATACTAAGGTCACTCCTTGAATGCGTTACACTGTTTTTCTGACCCAAATGATATTACCCTCCTACTCTGTAGAGTTACACTGTCCAATACCATTTTTGGAACAAAGTAGCGACCATATAATTCTGGGGATCATTTCCACAAAAATGACGCTCTAGCTCCTTCCTCTCTTTATGGATCATTTTGAACCTTTTTTGAGAAAAACAAAAAAGTCCTTTCAAAAAGGACATTTAAGGATTAAAATGTTCTACGAAAAAAATTGTCGGAAAATTTCAGTGGGGGTCACCGAAGACACCAAAGTTTTAAATAAAAAAAATACTAGGGTTACAGGTGGTACATATTTTTGGAAGATCGATATTTTTCGACAATTAATTTTCTATTCTCTGTTAATTATATCATTTGGGACAGAAAAAAACTGTAACGCATTGAAGGAGTGACTTAAGACCCTAAGTATGTTTGGACCAAATCCGTTTCACGACTTTTTAAGGTGTTTGAGCCAAGTCCGTCCGTCCGTCCGTCTGTCTGGCTGGTGTACACGATAATTCTCGAAAGGAGTTAAGGAATCAATTCATGGTAATATTTTTCCCAAACTTAGTTTAAGTTCGAAGAGGGGCGAAATTGCCACGCCCGTTCTGGTACCTTCCACACAAATAGCCCATATTCCAATGTCTAATTACTGACCCATAAAACTTCCACACGGATATTCGGAATCAGCTATACTTTGGTATTTGATAATGTTCTTATAATCACTTGAAGTGTACTAAATATGACGAGTTTTGCCACGTCCCTTCCAGTACCTCCCACACAAATCACGCAAAACTATGTGAAATTAAAGCTGTTATAACTTCTATACTGATGATTGGAATACTGTGAAACTTAATATTTGGAAATGCTTTTATAGTGGTTACATTCGCGTGGAATATGGGCGATATTGCCACGCCCCTTCTGGTACCTCCCACACAAAGTGGCATAAACTTTGGTTACAATAAAACCGACATAACATCCACACGGGTGGTCAAAATCATTCGCAATTTGATATTTAAAAATGTTTTTGTAATCACTATAAACCTAAAAAATATTTACGCTTTAGCCACGCCCCTTCTTGTACCTCCCACACAATTGTCTCTATCCTAGGTAACATTAAATCCTTCGTAACTTCTATACTGGTGCATGGAATCCACTATGACTTGATATTTGATCATGTTTTTACAATTGTTTTATGTATGTGGAAGCTGGGACCATGTGATACGAAACTCCTAGTACCTTCCACGCAAATTATCCTGCCCTACATTAAATTTAATTCCTTATAAATTTCGTATATAAGTTCTCTGTGAGTGAGGGTATATATAAGTCGGTTTAGCCGACTGAAGCTTACTTACATGTGTTTTAAGAAGATAGTGTCAGTAAGACATGATGAAGTTCCTGGTACTTTATGCTGGCCTTAAAATAGTTGTGGATATTCTCGACTAAATTAATCTTTGGTTTGTTGGATGCACTGCCGCAAAATATTTCGGTCTTTATCACTGTCAGACGGATTTTTTATCGCCCAAGTAAAAGTCAGCCAAAATAGGAATATAAAAAAGTTGTCGTAAAATAAATTGGGCGATTTGACAATGAAGAATTGCCCAAATTTCTAAAAATGACAATCACCCTTATCACGTAAGTCGTAGTCGAATTTCGACAGCTGTCGTAGTCGTAGTCGAATTTGCATTTCGTCGGTATCATGTAACAAATTCGACGTGAGTAGAACATTTTCGTCGTAGTCGATTTTGTTAAAAATTTTTGTTAATTTTTTTCTTTATATTTGATCTTTCCACTTTTTTATTGTAGATTTTTGTCAAAATTTTAATTTTTCAAATCATTTAACCAATAAAAATACCAAATTCCTTGGGAGTCATAATTTCTATTCTTAAATTACGTATGTAATTCAAGAAATAAAATTATATGTTTTTGCTTTTTATATTAGTTTAATAGAACTAAATCCATTAACTTTTGATTTGATTAATTTTTTTCCATTTTTAATTTTTTTTTTACTCTAGTCACTTGCAAAATATTCAGTGACAGTTTTTGTCGAATTTCACAGTCAAATACGACATACGCGATACCAAAAATGTAAATTTGTGACACGAGTCGAAAATTCGACACGACTACGACTTACATGATGAGGGTGAATATACCTGCCGGCTGTAATGATTTTCTCTGAGATATAACCCAAAACAAATCTGTTGAATCTTTCTTGAGTCTTTTATTTATATATTTATTTATTTATTGAATTCAGTTTTGTAATACAAAAGCCCTTCGGGCCAATAAACTAATATTACACAGTAGTAATGTCCGGAGTTATTATCATAAATGTAATTAGAACCTTAGCCTAAAATTTTACACCAAACTAAACTTTATACCTCCCCAGCAATTATAAATCATAAGATATGAAAAAAGAAAATAATTAGGAAAAAAATAGGTCCAGGAGCAAATATTGAAATATTATCTTTTCAAATATATAAAATAACATAATCAATCATTTACATTATTGTTTCTGGGCGATTGTTCTATTTCAACTTGGGTTATTTTTCACTGTGTTTTGGGCGATAAGAACTTTTTTATTTTTTTTTCATTATGACGAAGCACAACAGAATTTGATTAAGAGCTACAAAAAATCGTCCAATGAAAAAATGATTCAAAAATTATGAAAAACTGCCCAAAAACATAAAAATATGGCCTATATTTTATGTGAAGTAGCACCCAGATTCTTTATTCATAATTGGTGGGCAATATTTCATACATATTTGGTATTTGGGAGATTTTTCGTTATGAAAAAACATCCAAAAACAAGAAACCTTTTGGGTGATTCTTCATTCATTTAATTTCATTGGATATTGATCAAATATTTAGGATTAGTTATATTCGAACTAGAAACAGCTAACGTGAACGTGGGTTACACGAGTCCATGCTTCAATATAGCCCCATACAAAAGTAAAAATGAACATTTTACTTGGGATCTTGATGATATTTCTCACATCATGTTATATTTCAACTTGAAAGCTAGTTAAACAGGTTGATACCCGCTCTAGAGGTATTGGTTTCCATCCGTCTAAGTCTGTGGCGTTGAAGGCAACGAGGAAATAAATCTTGAAGCCCGGCTGAAGGCCTACAATGCTGGGAACCTTTACTTATAGCGAGTTATTTCCTAGAGCCTTTCAAGAGAGCTCTAGGAAAATTATCGTTGTCCGATTTTCGACATCTCATATCTGTGGATGTTAGAGTGGGACATTATTATTATTGCCTAGCAAGCATACGGTTTATTACAATTAAAAAAAAGTCCAATAAATATTCCAACCCGTTTTACTTTCAGTTTTCAAATTTTTAAATTTCAGCTTACACTGCCTGTCGAAAACTAAATAAGGTACATATATACATAAATAAATTTATAAATTACAATCCAAGTAATCGCTGTATGACCAGAGTCAAATTAATTTATTGATTTTTATCTCATAATGGCCGTCCGATCTATCCACCACTATTTATAAATACACTCCCCATGGTTATAGCCATATCACAATGTTGACGAAGTTATATCCCAACTTCGGAGACTCTAATTCGAAATGGATAAAATAAAACGTAGTTTTTGTGCACAAAATACAAAATGGAACAGTTTAGTATGCATTTGAATAAAATCTTAGTTATTGCCTCCAAATGCAATCAAGACAAAGAAGAAATCCTTGGTGATTCCTCTAGTTATTATCAACGCATCCTTAAATCTTAAATGATTATATTGTAAATTGCCCGGTCTAGTCGTAATAATTGTGTCCGACTTAAAATGCTTTAATTATTAAAAAATATTAAGCAAATAAACAATGGAGAATATTCCAATAAACTACCTTTTTCATTAGCAATCATTGCAAAGAATTTCGCAATCATTGTAAAATTTTTTACGGACAGAACGTTTGCATTTATTATTTATTGTGTTGTTTGTCTTCTCTTCGCTTTTTTTGCACTCTCTAGACACAATCACTTGAACTCTTTCAATCAATGTGCACTTTTCGGTTTCATATACTTTTAACAATAAGCAAAATACAATGAATAAAGTATTTTCTGATGATTTTAAACAAAACCGATGGATTATTATTCTTTTTAAATGTTTACCCCTGTTTCACTAACCATTCACAATAATGAACGTCTCTTTCTGTTCCGTTGCATAGGAATGTGTGAGAGAATACCCACAACTATTTGAGCTGGCAACACTGCAGTAACAGGTGTCGATGCTGCCACATTGCATGCGGCTCAAAGTAGAGTTGTGGGAAAGTTAGTTGTGGTAATCGAGTACCAAAATTATTAACGGTAACTGAAGTTTGCATTTAATCATTAGGCCGGGTTTTCCTGACTAAAAAATCAAATTTCATTCAAAATAAGAAATTCTTTTTTAATATACAAATTATTTTTTATTTGATAACAATATCAATGTGGGTATTAAAACAAATTTTGAAAAAAAAAAGTGTTGAAATTAGGGCTTGTTTCTGTAACTTATTTTCTTTCGTCTGAGCCGAACGATTTGATCTTCGGGAAGCGATAAGTACTAGTGGCCACAATGGATCACTGGCATATTTTTAATGTTTTAAAAGCCGTAATTGGATTAATTAGCTCTTGACACAAATAAAAAACTTATTCAATTAAAAAAGATTTTAGGTTGGGTTTAATCCACTGCTAACTTTAGTTAGCATATTACTAAAAAGTAAGAGTCAACTTTATATTTTCTGTTATCATGGTCGAGTACATGCTGCTAACTAGTATCGACTTTAGGATTATAAACGAAACTAAGTGGTAAAGCGATAAAAGCGGCAATTCATCAGCCAAACTATTGGCATCTCCCAGTGGCCCGAACGCGGCATTTGCACGCCTTAAACTACGCCAAAAACAAGAAAGAAACTGAAAAAGTCGATCAGCCTTTTTATTGTTATAAAGCGCTTAAAGAGTATTGAATTGAATTTAGTACAAAATTATGAACAATTTTACATTGAAACGGACGCTACAAAAAACAGAAGTACTTTTGAAGCTCTTATAGAAATATACAAAGTTCAGCGATTTTTTGAGAACTTTGTTTTTCCATATATATGTACATGTAAATGAAGGTCAGAGGATATATGTTGCTAGTAGATTTATGAAATATGAGAATTATCTCTTACATTTTTTTAGCAACAGGTGCAGCAGAAACACGGACGCTACAAATATTTCCACTCCTAGTAAAAAAAGTAATAATTTTCGTTATAACACTTCAACTTTTAATAAAAATAAAAGAGAACAAGTTAAATTTCACAATAAAAAAATTGTCGAAATAAAAAAATAATAAGTTGGAATATGCTTGTATTGTTTGGGATCTCTTTTGTGCTAACCATATATGTAGAATTGAACGTATTCAAAAAAAATCATGAAGTTTACTCTACGTTCTATTCATTTTACCGAACCCCAACCTTCCTATGACGATAAATGTAGACTTATTGGTTTGAAAACCCTCGAGAATAGGATAACTCTCCTTTCGCAAGTGTTTCTTTTCAAAATTATTTGTGGCTTGGCTGATTGTTCTGAATTACTGGAACTTGTAAATGTTAAAGTTCCTTCTCGCATTTTAAGATATAATAATGTATGTATTTTTTATTCCGCTTCATAGGGCTTTGAAAGAGATTAATCGTATATCTAATTTTAATTTAGATTTTTCGAATTCATTAACTACTTTTTGTAACATATTAGATTTAATTTATTTTTAGTATTATATTGTAGTCTGTAAGGAATATTATATTTCCATAGACTGAATAAATTAAATGAAATAAATGAAATGAAAAAATAAAGTTAAGAGCTATTAGGGCTGTTTTTCTTTAAGCCGGGGTAACAAGCTGCGATAACAAAAACGTTAATAAAAAATTAATTAAAATTAATAAAATATTATATTTTCACATTGTCGCCAACTACAATATAAATATATGTATCAACATAAATTTTCAAAAAAATATTTTGTGTCGACTTTATTGGACTTAGCCTCGATAGCCATCATTTTGACTTACACTGGATAATTATCCAGGCTAAGTCAAACATTTTTAACACAAAATTATTTTTTCAAAATTTGTTTTCACACACACACATTGACATTGCTTTTGGCGACAATTTTAAAAAAGAATTTTTTATTTTGAGTGAAATTTTAACATTTTATTTAGATTTTTGTTATCGCAGCTTAGTCTTAAAGAAATACAGCCAAGTAAAAAACTAGTCGGGCGAGGCCCGCTACAATTCAATTTTGTGAAAAAATTCAAATCGTAAAGAAGAACATTTGAATATCAAAACATGGAACGATGTGACCGACTTTCAATATATGAGCTCCAATTTGAAATTTTAAGAAAACCGGTTAAAATACGTGATTTGTGGAGATGATATATAAATCTGAACAGATCTAACCCATTTTCCAATCGGGTGCGAACTTTGTATGGAAGCTATATATAAATTTGAACCGATCTGACACACTTTCACAACAGATATTTCTAGTTGAAATAAGGCCAAATTTGAATAATATCCGTTAAAATACGTCCGTTAGAGCTCCAAAATCAAATCGAGAGTGACATTTGTATGGGGGCTGTATATAAATCTGAATCGATTTATTTCAAATTAAATAGCGTCCGTCCTTGGCCGCAAAACACACTTGTGCCAATTTTTGTTAGGATCGTACAATAATTGCGACCTGTACTTTGATTGCAAGAATAGATGTACAGACCATTCTGCATATCTTGTAGAGAGTAAAATAAGCTAAAATACATATGAACTAGTCGCTCTTGAAAATACCTCTAAAAATAATCAAGTCTTCAATTTCCTTCCAAATACGTGGTGACGTTCTCTCGTAAAGTTTTTATTTAATTTGCAGCCCCTAATAAAAACGTTCTGTGAGGCTTGTGATAATACAAAAAGTGGCTTATTAAAGGGTGTTTTTTATTGGGGTATAGAACTTTAAGTTGGCATCACTTTTTTAACTGGCGGCCATTTTGTCAGCTGTCAAGTGATTAATATTTAGTTTGGTTTGGATCGTGTGATTTGACACCATTGGATTATTTTCTTTGGGGATATGTGAAGTCGCTCGCCTACGCCAACAAACCAGAAACGTTAGGGGACTTGGAAGCCAACATTCGTGGCGTTATTGCCAACATACGGCCCCATATGCTCGAAAAAGTGGTTGAAAATTGGACCTGTAGAATTGGCTATATTCGAGCCAGCCGCGGCGGCCACATGCCCGAAATCATATTTAAACATTAATGGCATAAAATTATCCTTCCAATAAAGCCAAATTGATGGACATTAAAACGATTTTCTTGTGTTTTATTTCAATTCGAAGTTCTATACCTCAATAAAAAACACCCTTTATAAACAAATTCGCACCGAAAAAGATGCTTTTTTGCATTATGTAAAACCGGTTGAAACTGACATAAAAAACCTGGGTCTCCCGGTTTTCCAAAAACCGCTATTTTAAAAATCCCGACGGTCGGTCCCAGATGAAACACCCGGTTGACCCGGATTTCGGTCTCGGGTTTGATCACTTTAAATTAAAATGCACTTTAATATATTTAGACTCGACTTTATTTCGACTATGATTATGCCTCATTGATTTTACATTTGTTAGCAGTTGGTTAAAACTAACATTGTGATGATACCTGACTGAAAAACTGGTTATAAATGTAGATTCAGATTTTATTAAATTCCAAAAACTTAAACAATTGAGTATAATCTTACGACTAACATTTGTACTTAATTTCTAGCGTATATACTAATACATTTCTAGAACTATGTAACTAATACTTATACTATGTTGCAGCGTACTGCAACATTTCCATAATACATTCTTATCGCTATACATTTATATTCTCCCAAAAAAGGAATAAGAAAAAGGGAGCGGTTATAAATGTAGCAAAATTTTGCTTTGAAAAGTCGTCACAGAAGTAGAAACAAATTCCAACTTGTACAATAAATCTTCATGTGTAAATAACCTTGAACTCTAAAAAGAAATCGGTACAAGTTAAAATAACGCATTCTTTACATTTCACACACTTTACATTCGGACTATACAAGGATGGCAACGCTGTAAGTTACATTGTAGGTGGGAAATGAAACAAAACACAAACACTGTGACGTCATAACCACTTGTTGGTGAGCTGTGTTCAATAAACATAACGACTAATTTTATAAATGCTTTGCAAACAATTTTTAATTAATTTAACAACAACCGCTCGATTTCGCATGCAGTTTTGGCCATAATATAATTAATGTATTTATCAGATGTGGTCGGAAAACACCTAAGAAATAAATTGATTGCAATATCTATTTATTTATACGTTGTGCGCAGACGCAGAAAAAGATGCCACTATGACAAAATAAATGAGC
This sequence comes from Polietes domitor, assembly GCA_947397865.1. Classification (NCBI taxonomy): domain Eukaryota; kingdom Metazoa; phylum Arthropoda; class Insecta; order Diptera; family Muscidae; genus Polietes; species Polietes domitor. The sequence continues at coordinate 134,977,359 of OX377618.1, forward strand.
GAATTTTTAAATTTGATTTTTTCACAGGAATATACGAATAAGAATATAATTTCCTAATTTTGTTCATATATTTCGTTTATACAATCCTTGATTTGATCACATATATATATTGAGTTTCTTTTCAATTCATATATCATTTTGAGTTCGGTGGCATCATCGTTTCTGCTTTTGTTTTGTTTTGATGTTTGGCCTAAGCCAGCATTTGGTTTCAATTCCATCGCGTCTCAAGTCACCATTCTTTTCGAGGGCGTAGTTCTCGACAAGTGTCACTTTTATTAGTCAATACGAACGAAACAAAGCAGAGTGTGGCTGTGGCGTGCGTGTATTTTTGTGTTATTTTACTGAATTTAACTGAAATTAAGTTAGTTTTTGGTGTTTGGCTAGGCTTTAATTCCCCTTTTGATTTAGTTGCCAAATCGGAAAACTATAAACAGAAGCAGCATTGCTCAGACAATGTTTGCAACGAGTGCTCTGGGGAAGAGCTTGTTGCTCTTCGTGCTGGTGTTGGTGGGTGTGTTCGCACAATTCGAGTGGCAGGCCAGAGACACATTTGATGAAATCAAAATTAAGTACGACAAGGTGAACGGTGACAATTGTCCCATACAACATGTAAGCGATTTGTATTTGCCCGAGGATACGGTCTCGCACAAGCCGGACATTAAGGAGATCAACATCAATCCCATATTTCCCAATCGTACCGCTCTGTTGCATTTGCATAACATGGCTTTGAGTCGCAGTTTCTATTGGAGTTACATTTTACAATCGAGATTCATACGGCCGGCCATCAATGACACCTACGATCCGGGTATGATGTACTATTTCTTGTCGACGGTGGCTGACGTGTCGGCCAATCCCTATATCAACGCATCGGCTATATATTTTGCGCCGAATAGCTCGTACACTTCGTCATATCGTGGCTTCTTCAATAAGACCTTCCCCCGTTTCGGACCGCGTACCTTCCGTTTGGACGATTTCAATGATCCCATACATTTGCAAAAGATATCCACTTGGAACACATTCGATATTAGAGATTTGGGTGCTCATCCGCCAGACACCATATCGCATGATTACACTTCGGATTTGTACAAGATTAATGAGTGGTACAAGAAATGGCTGCCCGACGATGTAGAGGGTCGCCATGACACCAAGACAACATATCAAGTGGAGATACGCTATGCCAATAATACCAATGAGACGTTTACGTTCCACGGACCGCCCGGTGCCGATGAAGATCCCGGTCCGATTAAATGGACTCGACCCTATTTCGATTGTGGCCGTTCGAATAAGTGGTTGGTGTCTGCCGTGGTGCCTATAGCCGATATTTATCCAAGACATACACAGTTCAGACACATTGAATATCCCAAGTGAGTATTATATTTAATTGGATTTGAAAATAATCAAATTGTAGCACAATTTGACAAAAGATTTATATTTATATTGCCTTTAAGTTTGGCGTCTAAAAATGTTTGTAACGAAATATTTCCCTTCATTAAGGACTTGATACTTACAAAGTGTCCCTGTTGGAAAATAGAGGCACATTCTACTTACATATATGTATAATACTCGTGTGTAATATATTCATATATCGGCTTAAATGTGAAAACCGCAATGTTTACATTTCAAGTGAAACATATACATTAACACCTTTTCTTTTCTTTCTCACCTCCTCCTCTTCTTGAACAGATACACTGCCATTGCCGTCTTAGAAATGGACTTTGAAAGATTGGACATTAACCAGTGTCCGAAGGGTGAAGGCAACAAAGGACCAAATCATTTCTCCGACACGGCACGATGTAAAAAAGAAACCACAGAATGTGAACCGCTGCATGGCTGGGGTTTCAGGCGCGGTGGCTACCAGTGTCGATGTAAACCGGGCTATCGATTACCGAACGTTGTGAGGCGACCGTATTTGGGTGAAATATTGGAGAGGGCTTCTGCTGAACAGTATTACAATGACTATGATTGTATGAAAATAGGATGTAAGTTCACACAACAAACCACAAAAAAAAAAACAGAAAAAACCCTTTTAAATTCTTTGCATTTTCCTTTTTCAACAGGGGTACAAAAAATACCCATACAATGGGAAAAGGCGCCCTATCATGTGCGTGAGAAATACTTGGACATGCATCCGGAATATCGTAACTTTTCGACGGGCGCCGCCTCATTGCATACAGAAAATTTGAATATTGATCAGGCGTTGAAATTTATACATGGCGTTAATCATAGAACGTGTAAAAAGTAAGTAAATGTGATATGAGTTTGTAATTGGATTTTTACAGGAAAGACAAAAAGAATACCATTTTTTAAACGCAAGACGAAAACTAGCAGCAATATCGACCTTTTACTTTGCATTTTATGAAACAAGACTGTATTAACTCACACATTCGTTTCAGGTATAAGCCACTGAAGATTGGGAAACCAATCGTTCGGTAGACCTACATATGATAGATTGTTAGGATATTGGAAATTTCCAAAAATTACAAATGACATTTTTCATAGCGATGATGACTTAGAAATCTTTGGAAGTTCTATATTTTAGAAATTTATTATTAGAAAATCCATTCTAAATTCCGAAATAATTGAGACAATGTTCAGCACGAATCTGTCATCATTTCATCCAGCTTAGCTAAAGTTGTTGATATTATCAACTATACACTCATTTAATTTCTTTGTATGAAATGAGTCATCACTTCGATATTTCGTAATCAAAAAGATAACGTGTGTATTTACACAACTAAGGTAACGCTATAATGGTGTACAAGCCTTCTGCTGATGTATAAACAATTATGAGCGAAGTTATTTATTTTTTTTTTTGTAAAAAAATTATCAAGTAGTACAGTTTAAATTAAACTTGTTTCCAGAAAACTCTATTAAAATTAAATTGACCCCCATTTCACCATCTCCGTTTAGAGATAACCAACAGGTATAGACGTCAAACTCCACACAAAATATCTGGACTGTAGGTTAACCTGATTTGATGAAAGTGGGGCTTAACTGAAAAAATTATACCAGTTCAATGTTTTACTGGAAAATAATAATAAAACAATTTGGTTTATGGTGAAATTCGCACCAAGTATGCGGCCAACTGTGCTGTTGCAGTTGGCTTATCAAGCGTTTCCCTATGACTTCGCTTTCATATGAAAACAAAACAAATAAATAGCTCATATGGACATTTATTCCGAATTAAAAACACATTCACACTTTCTGTTTTCCTCACACATCCATACACGCTTTATGAATTGTATGCACATCGTAGTTTGATGCTAAACAGATATCTAAAAAAATATCCACAAAGAGAATTAAGATTCTCTTCATTTGGAATTTTTTCTTTTATCTTTATATTCATTAACAAAACCAAAAAGGAATATAATTGTTAGAGATATAGCCACCTATTGTTAAAATTATAAAGTTTGCAAAGCAATCCCTTGTATTACAAGCTTTTGTTATTGTTTTTATTTGTTTATACTGTGAAATCCACAAAAAATCCAAAAATTAGAAAAAAAACAAAAGAAGACATGAACCGAAAATGACAAAATGCATTTGATTGATAGAAATTCATGGACTAAATTAAAAGCAGTTTCATACTGCAATATCAATAAACAATTTCACCAATACATTCAGTGGGCGTTCAAATGATGAGAATTTCCATTTCTTACCAATAAAAACTGGTGTTTATTTCAACCGAATTTATATATTTTTAAATTAAAAAAATGTTTTTAGTTAACATTTCATATATAAACAAAAAAATTCAAAGAAAACCCCCACTGAAAAAGCAGTGGCAGAATTGAAAACTTAAGCATTTCCGTGTATTTGTCAATTCATACAGTTGCTAGTTAACGGCGACTGATCGTTAACATTTTTTTTGCCCATTATTATTAAATATTATATTGGCTTATCTTAAGTCGCAGACGGACTACTATCGTCAAAATGACTAAACATCAAAAAATCGATAATCTAATTTTGCCTTGATTATAATAGATTTGACTAAATTACACAATCTGAACAAATTTTAGACTCCTTCATTTGAAAATAACGATTTTATAGCAAAACTCTACAAATATTTTCTTTCATGACGTAGTGATTGACTCCTACGATTATATTTACATTTTTATATTTTTTCATATTTGTATATGGCATAAATTATAGACCTCTACGTTCAGAAACATAGAATTTATACAAATATTTTTTACCTCTGAAAACTTATGAAAATATTGGTCATTTTGCCCTTCAGGTGACGATCCAAATTGCTTTTGGACTACGAAAACAATAAACAATATTTATAATTTTCGATTTTTTTAGCTTCCATCCTCAGGATTTGATATTGCGTGGTGATGCCAGTTTCGGAGCCAAAGAACAATTTGAAAATGAAGCTAAAATGGCTGTACGTTTGGCGAATTTCATCAGCGCTTTCCTACAGGTATGTATATGAACAATGTGAATTCTCTGTTCACAGATGTTTAGAATCAGAAACTTTTTTGAATAGAAATAAAACAAAAAATATTAAAAAAGAGTAAAATTTCAAAGAGTATTCGAAAATGGTGTACCAACATAGAAAATAGGAAAAATGATATGATCTGGACAATTCTGAATTAGCAAAAGCAGAAAATAAATATATTTTTTTAGATTGTAGTCTCGATAATTCAGAAAAATTGTGGACAAAAAAAATAGAGAAAAATTTCAAATTCGGATTTTGCATTTCGATTTTAAAAAGAGGATTAGAAAATGATTTATCAACATAGAACATTAGGAAAAAATGGTATGATCTGGGCAATTCTGAATTAGCAAAATAAATCAATTTTTTTTTATTCTCGACAACTCAGAAAAAAATTGTGTACAAAAATACAACAACAAAATAGGGTGTTTTCAAGAGCATTCTATTTTTCATCATTAAACAATCCAAATTTTATTTATAATTATTTATAATTGTATGAACTGCGACTCAGTTTACTGTACATATCTCGTTTCCAATTCAGTTTTCCCATCTCGAGACGACTTCGAATTACTACCCAAGAATTTCCAAGAATTGTTGTTTCTTAATTTCCACATTACCTTTAAAACTAATACTCCTATCTCGGTTTTCTTATCTCGAGATGACTTCAAATTACACATTGCATGTTATTGGAAATTGGTACGTTTGTGATCCAGACTAACTTGATTTTATTTCTGATATTTTTTTCCCAAATCACCCAATTTCAACATTCAACCAAGAAGAGTATTTTAATGATTTCATTACATTTTCTTGTTATTTTTCGCTTCAGAAGTGTTAATGAAAAATTATCTACGCCTCATAAAAGAGCGACAGACACCACTACTCAATAGTTCTTTTATGTGCTACTATTCTAATCTCGTGTTCAACAACTTGTTTTAGATGCTGCGGCAAAGTTCATAAAACGCACACACATACACCCATGTACACATACATATAGGCAAAAATTAAAAATTCAGTGTCAAACGATGGTTTTTCTAAAGTAATAAAAATAATACTAGAAAAACTAGTTGCAAGTTGTTATTTGCACAAGTTGTTAAATGTTCTTTTAGGCATGATGAATAGATAGATATGCACAGAGTAAGGAAGGATGCGAAAACACAACGACACTAAAAACCTAAATTTACAAATTAAGATCCTTTAAGAACAAACAAACATACAGACAAGATTCAAGTAAATCCTGTTGCCATTTGTGCCAACTAGTTTTAGTTTTCTATTCTAAAAATTATCCCTCACCATCTTTTTATTTCTTTCGTTTTCTTTTTCTATGCTTTGCTGCTTTGCTAACAAGGTCTCTGATCCCAATGAAGTATATTCGGGCAAACGTGTGGCCGATAAACCACTTACGGAGGATCAAATGATCGGCGAGACATTGGCCATTGTCTTGGGTGACACCAAGGTCTGGTCGGCTGCCACGCTTTGGGAACGTAATAAATTCACAAATCGTACCTACTTCGCACCCTATGCCTACAAGACCGAACTGAATACGCGCAAGTTTAAGGTGGAGGACATAGCACGTCTCAACAAAACGCACGAATTGTACACGGAAAAGAAGTATTTCAAGTTCTTGAAGCAGCGCTGGTCGACCAATTTCGACGACTTGGAAACGTTCCATTTGAAAATGAAGATACGCTCAAATGAGACAGGTGAATATCTGCAAAAGTACGAGCACTACCCCACTTCGTATCGTGCCGCAAACCTGAAACATGGCTACTGGGCTCAACCGCAATTCGACTGTGATGGTTATGTTAAGAAATGGCTTGTGACCTATGCGGCACCCTTTTTCGGCTGGGATAGCATTAAAGTTAAACTGGAATTCAAGTGAGTGTTGTTTATTATGTTAATTGTTTTTTCTTTTGGTCGGGGGGTTGGCTGGAAGGGTTTGCTTGAAAGTGGAAAATTGTATTTGATAAAGTCATCATCCCTAATTCATCGTATTCAGCTATTTGTCTATTTTATGCGGGCCTCTTAATAGTTCTTTGTTCTTTTCACGTTCACGTTGATGTGAGGCCTGGGATGTGCTAATGTGCTGCGTGTTTGTTTTGCATTTGAAGGGGGATCTTTACTCCGGCTGATTTGTGTTTGGGAACATATTATGTTTTCGGGTCTTGTCTTCAATTATCTCTTAATAGTTTCACGAGACCAGTATAATCGCATTTACGTATTTATGTCACGACTGGTTATTGTCATTTTAATATAATTTTCTTGGGTTATTGTTACACAAGTGTTGACAGTTTTTAATAACTTATGACTTTTGTTTGGGCTTAGTTAAGGGGACGGGATTTGGGTGGATGGCGTGAATGAATGAAGGAAGAAGGAAGGAATTTTAGAAAACAAAACTATGTGCTGTATAGTTTTGTTTTCTAAAATAAATATAAGTTTGAAACACAATCTGTCAAAGATTCGTATCAAGGGAGTGTAAGCACACCAGTTTGAATTATTTAATGAGCTGATTTCACCAGTTCAAGAGCAAGACATATCTTATTAAACAATAAAGAATACAAACTAAAGTTTGGGATGGACCTGTTTGTTAGAATGAACAAACGATGATTTTGCCACGCACCTATTTGTACCTTCTACACAAATCTCCCTCCCCAACTTAGATACAATTAATCCTATTATAACTTTCTTTGAATGACCGGAATACTTTGTATTTAGATTTCTTTCTCGATAAATCAGAAAAAAACTTGACAAAAGTGTAGCATAAACAAAATTACACAGGAAAAAAGGTAATTTTTAAGGAAGTTTTCAAAGGCGTCTATCAAACAGAGGACATGACGTAGAGATGAAATATTTTTTCATCATTAAACAATCCAAACTTTATTTCCCTGGAGTGACTGCAAAATTATTGTTTTACATGTAGGGACTGCGACTCAGTGGAATATATATAAATGACATTTAATTCTTTTTCTATTTTTTGAACTGGCAAAGTTTTTCTAATAAATAGCTTTAGCAGCTTGGAGACGGTTCTAAACAGTAGGTTCCTTTTTTCCTCTACATGAAATAATAAGTTAGGTTAAAGCAAATAATCCTCATAGAGGATAAAAAAGCTGCAATTGAACATAATTGTCGTGCTTTATTTACAAGCTAGCTGATTTTGTCAGGATTTTAGAATTTGTTGCATAGAATTGGGTTGCATGAAAATGTTCATCAGTTTTCGTGTTACTATAATTAAGTGACTTCACTGCATTTTTTTTAAGACAAAATTTTAAAATTTTACTTTTTACTAAACCTTGTTATGGAAATTTCTTAGTACGAAATTTCTTCAATAGATTTTTGTAAATTAATTGTCGAAAATGTTATTTTTACCAGCATAATACTACCGTGCGGTATTAGAAATAGTTGGTTCTTTTGTAGACCTTGGTATTCCGATTTGAAATTATATTTCAACAATGATATTATTACTCTGACGATTTGTATGGAGTGATATGTCTTCGACGATTTACTTTGTTTTTGAAACCCTCGTTTAAAATGTCTTTAAAACATTGCCCACTGGGCTCTTTTACTTTTGTCTATGACGCACATTACACTTTTCCCACCTTCTTGTTTATGTAAATAAAACAACAATATTCTAATAGAACGGAAATCATATGATTGTTTCACCAGTTTTATGAAGTAGATGTTTTCATTTCATTTTTTTTTTGGCAAAATAATTAAAATCCGAAGTAGACCTGCCATTAATAAATGATTAAAATAGCTTATGATTTTATATTGTGGAGATGAATGCCCATCATTTCATTAACAGATATATGTAATTTTTAAAATTCACTTTATTGAATTTACCCATATTTAAGATTTGATACAAAAAGTCCAATTTATTGAATATCTCAGAAAGTAATTACAATCCTAAATTGAAATTAGTCATACATGTTTAACAAAGGGTCAGTGTTCTAACATACATATTGTTAGCCTAATATAAAAACTACCTAACATATTATTTTTTGTTGACTATGACCGAACTTGTCAAGTTTTGTTAAAATAACCAAAATTCTCGATTTCCAAAAAATATGAGTTAGGTGTTCTTATATGAGGGTAATACAATTTGTATATTTTTCCAGAATTTTAAAATTACCGCATTCCGAGAAATCGGTGATATTTAAGGAACTTTTAACATTTCATAGATATCTATAATATTTCACTTTTCAAGGTGAACCATAAAGGTGCAAGGTTTAAATTTTGGATATGCTGTTGTTGTTTTGAATGACACAACATTTATCAAAATCTCAATGGGATGAGGTTCAAAATCACAATTTTTTGGTTTAGTTGAGATGGGCGTATCCACTGTTTTATTATCGGTTTAGGAAGGACACTCAGTTTTATATCTTTTTGTATAATGTTTTAATAGTATCCCTTTTAATACGTAAAGTAACGTACTGTCTTTTACATAGAATTTGTATTTTGTTTTGGTTGACATTTACTGATTTCTTTTTGTGAATCGTTACCAACACACTCTCATTGTGTGTGTTGATCGAGGAGTTTAAGTTTAGCGCTCAATCGAGTCAGACGTGAGGAATTTAAATAAAGGTTCGATTTTATATTTTAGCACATGAACAAAAGTGTTTTTATTCTCGAAAGCTATCCTGCGACAATTATTATTTCTTATTTAAACAAATGTAAGGTTGTGTCTGAGGATCATTTTTGTGGAAGATCTTAACCTAGAGGGTTCTCCTTTCAAAAAGGACATTTAAGGATTAATTTCAGTGGTGGTCAACAAAGACATCAAAGTTGTAAGTAAAGCTATTCATTGAATAGCAAATTTACACGCCAACTTAAAAAAATTAAAATTCGTCCATGTATTTTGGAAGATCAATCTTTTTCGACAAAAAATTTGAGTATTTCGGTAGAAGAATAAAAAGGAACTCAGACCGACCAGCTGGACTATAAATTTATTCTGCAAAAATGATCTATTCAACATGCCCTTTCAGAATTATAAGGTCGCTATTCTGTTCCAATCGAAAAGTTTTAATTTGTTATTTTTTTTTCAGAGGTGTGGTAGCTGTCTCAATGGATATGATGCAGTTGGACATCAAACAGTGCCCCGATTGGTACTATGAACCAAATGCCTTTAAAAATACACACAAATGTGATGAGAAGACTTCCTATGTAAGAATAATGAGACATTGATGCAACTCATTGAATATGCAAATTACAACATCTTTCCTTCCTTTCCAGTGTGTTCCTATCATGGGTCGTGGTTATGAATCGGGCGGCTATAAATGCGAATGTCTGCAAGGCTACGAATACCCGTTCGAGGATCTAATCACCTACTACGATGGTCAGTTGGTCGAGGCAGAATTCCAAAATATCGTTGCCGAAAAGGAAACCCGTTATGACATGTTCAAATGCCGTTTGGCCGGAGCATCAGCAATACAAGCAGCCACATCATTAATTATAGCTCTGTTCGGTTTTACACTGATCATGCTGTACAAGTACAGATGAGAAGACAAGGTAAACGAAAATAGTAGTGTTATTGGCGAGAAAACAGAAATGTAGTTTTGTAGTGTTTTTTTAGTAGTAGGAAATAAGTAAAACAATAACGAATCCGTCCAAAAAATCTGTGTATTAAGCAACTATCTCAAATATCATTGGAAGTAATTCAAACAAGATCAGCAAACAAAACTTGTCACTCACTCACATACAAAATCGCTTCCTTTGCTTGCTACAAATGTACGAGAGTATATATTTATATACTCGTACACATATAAGACAAGAAGAAGATGAGCTCTGAGATGAGACTTCTATCTTTTCCTTTATTTTTTTGTATTTTAATTTTATAGAAAACATTGTCATCATTTATCCAAAGCGATTAAGTTGTAGACACAATCTATTACAATGAATCTCATTATTTGTCATGCTTTTTTGTTGTTCGGAGGGAGGGGGGAAAAAAAGAAGTTCCAAGGCATCATATAACTCATGTTCAAAATTATACACACTCTGCTGGCTGCTGGCACAAAACTCTCATAGAAAATAATAGAACGCGAAAATACAACGCCTCTCTTTTTATAGCTCGTATTTCAGTTGATTCAGTTTTGTGAAAAAAAGAAGATTTTTCTTCATTAATAACAAAAAGCAAAAAGCGCAAAACGGAAACTCTTTGATGCCAAAAGAGAGAAAGAACAACTCTCCCTGTATTGCTGGGCAAAACTACAAAATCTTTTTTTAATATCCATGAAGTTTTGCTGTGCACAGATGAATGAACCGAACTGAACGCAGGAACGTCGAACAGCTGTGTAGCTGTGCTGCCTCTTGTGCGTATAAAACTACAATCAAACGGCGGAGGCAAGCAGAAAACCTGTTAATATCACAAAGTACGAGCGAGCATCTTAAGATGCCAAACGAAAAGACAGAAACCTACACAGACACCACCACATCACACACTTTGTTTGGATAGAGCACATACAGAAGCAGAAGTAGTACTAGTAGTAGTAGCAGCAGCGACAGCCTTGAGTGAGAGGAGGGTTGATTGTTGGTCAGCTCAGCTCAGCTTGGCACCCCTTCCTCAATGGTCACCTCGTCAGCACTGCTGCCGCTCAGCCAGCTACTTTAATGATCACCACCACCACCACCAGCATCAGTATCAGCACCAGCACTCTTCCTCTTCTGCCATTGACCGTTGAGAAGTTTTATATCATTTTTTTTGTGTGTTCGTGTGCATTAATTTTGAACTTCCTCGATTAGAACGAAAAGAAGGACGGGGTTTCTTTTTTCATTTCATTATGAGGTGGTGAGGTACACTATTTTTTGTACCGGCCTTTCTGTTGTTGTTGTACCATCTCATGATGATCAGCGCCGTTCTTTTTTTTCTTCGGTGTTATCATAGCCTGAGAACTTTTTTCCGCTAGGAGATCCTTTTGCATAAAACCAGTTTACCACTTGGTCTTGGTCATTGCAAATGTTGGAAAAAACGTATCTACATAATTTTTTTATTATGATTTTATACATTTCTTCCTTGAAGGAAAAAACAAAATGATGTTGTGCCAGAAGAGCATAAAAAAGAAGAACGCCAACTGTCTCTGGATGTTTGTTTCAAAATATTTTCACACATTTTTCATCGTCAGACTAAAGACAACACACGGCCAGCACCAATAGCCAGCCAGTCAGCCACTCTATCATCCATAGAGTGACCAATATGTAAAAACAATGAACCCTCTTTTGTTTAGGAGCTTTCGAGAACAATAAGAATCGTTGAGATTTTAATAAAACTAAAAGAACTCCTGCTGTTTCTCATTCAATATTCAAATATCACCTCTATGCAAATTTGAAAGCATGTATTCTTAATATCTAACGCGATTGTGTTGTAGCGTCCCCTTAACGCTGATCTTGTAATGAATATATTCCCTCCTGTACTAAGACCGACCGTCCGTCCATTTGTGTTTTATTATTGTTAATATTAAATACAAACATACATGTGTTCTAACAAAGATCGTTGTGCCTTGTTTTTAACCAAAGTGCTGTATCTCTTGTGTGAGATTTTATGAGATCGCCCGCCCGCCCCATCTATCGCCTATTTATATTTGATAATTGTCATTTAAAAAAATGTTGTCCGAAAAACTCTCGGAATGTTTCACACAAGTCTGGTGCGGTTAATAAGTTAAAAAGTGAATATTCATTGTCCCATTTATTGTATGTTTGTAGTAGAAATTTTATTTAAGTAACGTTTAATATATTACATTTTTATATTATGATGATGAAAGACAAATTTTTTATATACCTTAACGTTTTTTACTACGTTAAGGAAAAAAGACCAGCAACATATCACAATAAAAAGTATTTACAATTATTAAAAACGAGAATGACATTTTATGCATTTTTTATTTATTACTACAAAAGAAAAAAGCTTGGTTGTGGAGTTAGAGTCTGAGAAATTTGCTGGAGTCGGAGTTATAAGCCATAAGATTAAAATTAAAATTGTTTCACTCAGTAACAATAATTTGGGGTAAAGAAAGAAAGCCACTTCTCATATTTAACAAGTAAGTAAGCGTCAATCGGTTAAACCGACTTACAGATAACCAGTCAGAAAAATACGAAAAAACGTTCTCAAAGCTTAATCAGGCGTTTTCAGACGGTAGGGTATGTCAAGAATAAAGCGCTCGGAAAGTCCCAAAATAATCGTATGGTTGTAGTATGGTATTTTAGAACTTTTTCGAAATAATTCTTACCAGCATAATTTAACCATTTAAAGATAGGATTAGAAATAAATATTTAAATTAAATTTATTGACTCTAAAATGAAATGTAAGTGTCAGGAAAAAATAAAAACTGAATTCAAATTACAGACTGATTTTATACACAGCTTGTAGAATTTTGACATCCATAACGTGATTTATGACTGGCTGACTTTTTGACAAAAAAATCGTACTTTTAGGGTGAAAATGGGAAAATGAAACAGATGGTACCAATCAAACGGCTCTATCTGGAATCATGAATTTCAGGCTCCCCTGATTGTGTGGACTGGATTGTAAATAGTAATAAGGACTGAACATAACTAAATAAATAAAGGGTAATTTAGGGTATTTAATCACATTTTTTGAAGATTTCTGCCGGAGTATTAAAAAATTAAAATTATTTAAATTTTCCATTATTTTACCAATGAAACATCGCGATTAATTTAAAACAGTAGACTTAAGTCCGTGTATTGCATCCCGGGAATTCAGTAGAAACTTTTACATATTTCTTCGCACATTCTTGCCATTATTTCCACAATAAAATTAAAAATGTTGGATGACAAAATATTTTTAAGCTGCGGATATACATCGGAAATACACACCAAAATCACTCCATATGAAAAAATTAAAATCCGGAGAAAGTAAATTGTGCCGAAAATAAATGAAGTCAGTCGTTTGGAAATATTTTAAACAATGCTATAAAAAAACGCAAGTAACAATATTGTATTAAAAATTCAAGACAGCTGTCTAAAAAAAGAATTTTTAGTTTACGATGCAGGACAAAGAACAGACAAATTAAACATTTGTTTTATTGCTCTACTGACTATTAAGCCTCCATCTGTTGAATGTTAACGATCGTTCTGCGTCGCGTCCACATATTCCAATAAAATAAGAACTATCTCATGAGTCCATAAATGCATTGTCTGCTCTTAATTTAAATATACGCTTGCATATGTACATTAGGATGGGTCACGAAAATTAATTGCAGCGGTCACCCCCAGAAATGAAGATTGGATTCTTTAATGATGATTTACAAAATATTTCGTCACTGGGTCAAACTGTGAGCTAAACGCTCTTAAAACACCTCTAAAAATCATGTTTTTCCCGAGTAAATTTTTTTATGTTGCATTTTTGTCCACAATTTTTTTTTTCTGAATTTGGAAACACTTTAAATAAATTTTTATTGATTGAATTATTATTGTGGGTCTTCAAGGTGACGGCTAAAAACTCATATTTCTTGGAAACATTTCGTAAGAGGTGTAATGAAAAGTACATAGGAGGAATCAATACCTTTCGAATGATGCATAAAAGATGAATATCGAACGAAAAATTACGTACTGACTCCATTTTTGTGAAATAATTTAATGCAGACGATGGTTTTCATAGCGAAAATGTTCAAACACTTTTTACAAAAATGAGCGCTGCGTCGTCAATTTCATTCCGATGTTTATCATTTAGGTATCATTCGAAAGGTATTGACTGCAGCTATTTATTTTTTATAATGCACTACCACCAAAAACGAAAAACTTTTCAGTAATCACTGTGAAAATCAGCAAAAAATACTATAAACGTCCAATAATTCGGCCAATAAGTTACCCTAAGACAAGAATCAAAATTTATATTTAAAGTGCTATCAAGGGTCAATTATTTCAGAAAAAATTGAGAAAAAATGTAACACTAAAAAATTATGGCGGATTTTTGGGTTATTTTAAGGAGTGTTTAGCTCACAGATGGCTCGATCTAGGAACGACATATTTTTCAAATCATCATTAAACAATACAAACTTTATTTTCGTGGGGTGACATCAACTTGTTTTTCCATTTGTATGAACGGCGACCCAGCCTAATGTACACACACACCATGGCACAATAATAGAGGTAGAAGTAATTGCCCAATAACAACTAAAATTCAGATGCGACCCTGTGTATTTTAGCATTTGATTGTCAATTCACATTCATATAATCAGGGCCGTGCGTAGGATTTTGACCTGGGGGATGGTTCTCAACTAATCTTACAAAAAGTAATGGTTTAAAAGTACATTTCAGACAATTATTCAAAAAGTATTTACAAATTCTTTATTTTATAGGTATAAAAGTCTAGAAAGATTGTAAAAATATTCATTCGAAACCTGGGGGTGGAACCCACAACACCCCCGGCCCCTCTTCATATGAACCTGCAACTATAAATTTGACAATCAAAATATTGAAATGAAAAAAAAAAAATTAATCAGCTTAATCAGCGTGATACATACATTTAATTAATTTTGAAACTTGAAAATATGTTTGAATTGTGCTCGTATTACACTTTATTATATGAATTCTGTATTCAGGTTCGTTGTGAAATAAATATTAATTTTACTTCAATAAAAAGTGAATGTTTCATTGGAAAAAAAATGGTAAATAATATATTGACGATGTCCCGTGCTGTCCCGGGATCCCTGGAATATGCAAACCCTACCATGTATAGGCTGACTTCTATGCATAGTCCTTGCCTAAAATCGGTAATATTGTGAAATTCACTCCATGGTGGCGTGTCGAACTTAACACCATTTTACTAGTTTTAATGTTTCTTTCTTTATCAATTTTCCATTGTCAAAATGTAAATAAATCTGCGCATAATTTGTAATAATAATGTTGTTTAAAGAGCGTACTAATATGCTATAATTACATACGTCTATATTTTGTTAATAGTAGGTGCAGGACAGGACAGGACAGGACAGGTGCGTACCTGTCAAACAAACGACTATATTACTGAAAGTGATTTTTATACCAGCTAGTATCATTATGGTTTCATTTAATAAACTGTTTGACATTCTATGTCATGCCCTAATTTAATCAATTGAACAACGCAGCATACATTTTATCAAAGTATAGATTTAATTACTATAAATAATCTTAAATGTTCCCTTAAGACTAGAGACAAAATGTGGAATAAATGGCAATTAATTAAATAATTTATTTTCGATTTAAAAATGAATATACACAAACACGCCTACTCGACAATATTCAGCTTTTGATTTTGAAAACAGTTTGGGCACAAATAAATAGGAAACTTCATATTTTTCATACAAAAACTTTGCCAAAAATGTACCACCGGTGTACTCAGTCTGTAGTAACACTAAATATTCTCTGGTTAAAATTATAGAATCCTCTGAATCAAAATTTGTGTTTTCATGTATGTTTATTAAATAATAACAATATTATGATAATTTTAATTAATTTTTTATACACTCCACGAGAGTATTATGTCTTTGAGCATTTGTTTGTAACACCCAAGAGGAAGCGAGATAGACTGACCCATTGTTAAGTATACCGATTAGGGTTTGCATTTTCCCGTACTTTTTATTTCCCGGGAAACGGGAATTATTTTTTCAATTTCCCGGGATCCCGGGACAGCACGGGAAATCGTCAACATACTGTTTACTATGATTTAAGCTAATTTTTTCCAATGAAGCATTCACATTTATTAAAGTAAAATAAATATATATTTCACAACGAACCTGTTACAGAATTCATATAATAAAGCGCAATGTGAGATCAATTCAAACATCTTTTCAAGTTTCAAAATTAATTAAAGATCAGATATATCTTATTTTATTGGGAAATGTGGACGCGACGGAGCACGATCGTTCACATTAATAGTGAGTAGAGCATTAAATGAAATGTTTGTCCTTTGTCCTGTCGCTTCGAAACAAAATTCTTTATTTTTGGCGTTCGGATACAAAATCTATTTTTCGCAGAGTTTATTTTTTTCATATGGAGCTTGACAGGAAATATCGGAAAAAGTGGATTTTGAGACTACATCCGAATGCAGCTAAAAAATATTTTGTCATCCAACTGCAATATTTGACATACATAACATAAAAAGCTATGTGATCTAAATTTGTATACAACATTTTTAATTTAATTGTGGAAATGATGCAAAAAAATATGCGAAGAAATATGTAAAAATTTCTACTGAATTCCCGGGATACGGGAAATGAAAAATGTGCGAATTCCCGGGAATTTTCCCGCGGGAAATCCCGGGATGCAAACCCTAATACCGATAGACTTAGAATCATTTTTTGAATCGATTTAGCAATTTCCGTCTGTCCATCTATTGTTGTAATCAAATTACAGGTCGCAATTATAGTCCGATCTTAACAAAAATTGCCACAAGTAAGTTTTGTGGATCAGGGACGAACGCTATTTAATTTAAGGCATATCGGTTCAGATTAAAATATAGCCCCCGTACAAATGTCGCTCCCGATTTGACTTTTTCCGCTCTAAAATCCACATATTGTACTCGGTTTTCTTTAAATTTGGCACAACATCTTATAATCTAACTTAAAACACCTATGGTGAAAGTGGGTAAGATCGGTTCAGATTTAGATATAGCCCAAATACAAATGTTGCTCCCAAATGTTTTAACCGATTTTGGCCAAACTATACATATTGTATTCCACCTATTTCGTTCCAGGTTTTAATATACCCCCATACAAATGTCCTTTCCGATTTAACATTTTTTGTCAAACACATATATTTACAGGATACAAAAATCCTTCCCGTTTTCACTTTTTTACCGAATTGAATTGTATTCGGATAGAAAGTGGAGTGTATCGATCCGCCCGACTTTAGCCTTTCCTTACTTGTTTTAATTTAAAACAATGCGATGATATTCTTTGAGGGGTAATATTTTTAGGGATATAACCGATTTATTAAATTATCCAATTTCCTCTATCAACATCGGGCTGTATGATGTTAGAAATTTATTGGAAAATAGTATCGTAGTATACAAATGGTAGAAGTTAAGTGTTTTCTTGCCGAATGCGATAGGATAGGGCAATTGCAATAACACTTCATTCATGATAATAAATTAAATAAGTTTAATTATACTGAACAAAATAAAAATATCTAACATTTCATTTTATGATCAACCACAGACAAAGTAATTTTGGAAATGTTATAAAATGGTTTTAAGGATACTTATTTTACAGATTTGTAAAATTTTGAGAGTTTTCATTTCGTTTTATGAACGATTGTAAACTTTTCAAAACAAATACTTTTAAAGCTTTTTTTATAAGTTTTCCCAAAACGTTTCAAATCTGCACTTATCGTCCGTAATTGCCGAATGGGTACCATCTTTCTCAGATAAGATATGCATGGAAGTTAGAGATACTTAAATTCTATCTAGGGCTAGCAACACAGTTTTCTGACGTCCTACAAATATTTAATTAAAACAAGTAAGGAAAGGCTAAAGTCGGGCGGGGCCGACTATATAATACCCTACACCACTCCCTGCGTATGTACCTCGCTTTGATTACTAAACCCAGGTATTTCTTGGGAGCAATTTTATGTAGTTCCTATAAATTATACAGTTACTATAAATTCATCTTTAGTCATATTTAACGAATATGGTTAATAATATGGTAACTGATCTAATTATCCGACAGACAAATACAAATTATACAGTAGTAATAGGATGAATCGGACCGACATTTCAAAAGGGGGCCTAAAACAACATTTTGGGGCTGGTCCAAAACATGGGCCTATATATTTTTCATTCAAGGTAGGTATACATAGTTGAAAAATATCATGATCTGCTAAATTTGATGAAGATACGATGTAAGATGTAGTTTCTAGGGCTGTAATAATGGGGCCCCATTTGGGCCCAAATTCTGCATACCTGTTTCTAGTTGGATTATGAGATGTTGTACCAAATTTATAGAAAATCGGGTAAAATATGTGGTTTCTAAAGCGGAAAAAGTCAAATCGGGGGTGACATTTGTATGGGGGCTATATCTAAATCTGAACCGATCTTACCCACTTTCAACATAGGTGTTTCTAGTTCGATTATAAAATGTTGTGCCGATTTTAAAGTAAATCAGGTACAATATGTGGTTTCTAAAGCGGAAAAAGTTAAATCGGGAGCGACATTTGTATGGGGGCTATATCTAAATCTGAACCGATCTTACCCAAATTCTGCATAGGTGTTTCTAGTTGGATTATAAGATGTTGTACCAAATTTAAAGAATATGGGGTAAAATATGTGGTTTCTAAAGCGGAAAAAGTTAAATCGGGGGCGACATTTGTATGGGGGCTATATCTAAATCTGAACCGATCTTACCCACTTTCAATATAGATGTTTCTAGTTCGATTATAAAATGTTGTGCCGATTTTAAAGTAAATCAGGTACAATATGTGGTTTCTAAAGCGGAAAAAGTTAAATCGGGAGCGACATTTGTATGGGGGCTATATCTAAATCTGAACCGATCTTACCCAAATTCTGCATAGGTGTTTCTAGTTGGATTATAAGAGGTTGTGGCAAATTTAAAGAAAATCATGTAAAATATGTGTTTTCTGAAGCGGAAAAAGTCAAATCGGGAGCGACATTTGTATGGAGGCTATATCTAAATCTGAACCGATCTTACCAAAATTCTGCATAGGTGTTTCTGGTTGGATTGTAAGATGTTGGGTTAAATTTAAAGAAAATCGGGTACAAGATGTGGTTTTTAGAGCGGAAAAAGTCAAATCGGGAGCGACATTTGTATGAGGGCTATATCTAAATCTGAACCGATCTTACCCACTTTTAGCATAGGTGTTTCTAGTTAGATTATAAGGTGTTAAGCCAAATTTGAAGAAAATGGGATACTATATGTGCTTTATAGGGCGGAAAAAGTCAAATCGGGAGCGGCATTTGTATGGGGGCTATATCTAAATCTGAACCGATTTCCTCCAATACCGATGGTCCTTGGCCAGAAAAAATAACTTCTGCCAAGTTTCATGGCAATCGGACAACAATTGCGACCTGTAGAGTGCGAACAAGCTTAGATGGACAGCAGACGGACGGACGGACAGACAGACATCGTTAAATCGACTCAGGTGGTGATTCTGAGCCGATCGGTATACTTAAAGGTGGGTCTAGCTCGATTATTTCTTGGTGTTACAAACATTTGGCGCGAAACTAACTTATAATACCCTAATCCACGAAGTGGTGTAGGGTATAA
Source organism: Polietes domitor (assembly GCA_947397865.1). Classification (NCBI taxonomy): domain Eukaryota; kingdom Metazoa; phylum Arthropoda; class Insecta; order Diptera; family Muscidae; genus Polietes; species Polietes domitor. Next base: position 134,996,994 of record OX377618.1, read on the forward strand.
CAAGTAAGGAAAGGCTAAAGTCGGGCGGGGCCGACTATATAATACCCTACACCACTCCCTGCGTATGTACCTCGCTTTGATTACTAAACCCAGGTATTTCATGGGAGCAATTTTATGTAGTTCATACAAATTTTATAAATTATATGAATATAATTTATTCTATATATAAAAGAGTTGCGTGATTGAGTGACTGAGTGACTGACTGACTGACTGACTGATCACTCCCCAGACCGAACGGCTAGAGCTAGAATCATGAAATTTGGTGTGTACATTTCTCTAACAGTGTAGAGGTGTGATAAGACGGGATTTTTCGAAATTCGTACTTTTAAGGGGTAAAACGGGGTAAAAAGAGATAAAAATGGTACCACCGCATGGACCAAACGGCTGGGCCTAGAATCTTGAAATTTGGTATGGATATTCCTCTGGCGGCATGAAGACAACCCAAAAAGTGACATTTTAAAAATTCGTACTTTTGGGGGGTTAAATGGTACAAAAAGGGACAAAAATGGTACCAATAACATGGTTGAAGCTAGAATCATGAAATTTGGTATGTACATTTCCCTTACAGCGAAGAAATCAGATTTGAAGGAAGTTTTTCGTAATTCGTACTATTAAGGGGAAAATGGGGTAAAGAGGGATAAAAATTGTACCACCGCAATGACCAAACGGCTGGGACTAGAACCTTGAAATTTGGTACAAAAATTCCTCTTATAGCTTCAACGCTCCCAAGAAAATATTTTTCAAAATTCGTACTTTTTGGGGGTGAAATCGGGTAAAAAGGGATAAAAATAGTACCACCGCAATGACCAATCGGCTGGGCCTAGAATCTTGAAATTTGGTACGAATATTCCTCTAGCGGCATGAAGTCATACCAAAAAGTGGCATTTGCAAAATTCGTTCTTTTGGGGGGTAAAATGGGGCAAAAATGGTACCAACAGTACGGTTGAAGCTAGAATCATGATATTTGGTGTGTACATTTATGTTACAGTGTAGAGTTGTGATAAGACGATATTTTTCGAAATTTGTACTTTTAAGGTGTAAAGTGGGGTAAAAAGGGATAAAAATGGTACCACCGAAATGACCAAACGGCTGGACCTAGAATCTTGAAATTTGGAATGGGTATTCCTCTTGTGGCATGAAGGCAACCCAAAAAGTGGATTTTGAAAAATTCGTACTTCTGGGGGGTTAAATGGGGCAAAAAGGGACAAAAATGGTACAAACAACACGGCTGAAGCTAGAATCATGAAATTTGGTGTGTACATTTCTCTTACAGCGTAGATATCAGATATGAAGTGAGTTTTTCGAAATTTGTACTTTTAAGGGGTAAAACGGGGTAAAAAGGGATAAAAATAGTACCACCGCAATGACCAAACGGCTGGGCCTAGAATCTTGAAATTTGGTATGGACATTCCTCTTGCAGCATGAAGACATCCCAAAAAATGTTATTTGCAAAATTCGTATCTTTGGGGGGTTAAATGGGACAAAAATTGTACCAACATCATGGCTGAAGCTAGAATCATGAAATTTGGTATGTACATTTCTCTTACAGCGAAGAGATCAGATTTCAACGGAGCTTTTAGAGGGATAAAAATTGTACCACCGCAATGACCAAACGGCTGGGACTAGAATCTTGAAATTTTGTAAAAAAATCCTTTATAGCTTCAACGCGCCCAAGAAATTTTTTTTCATAATTCGTACTTATTGGGAGTGAAATCGGGTAAAAGTGGATAAAAATAGTACCAATTAAATGGATGCAGCTGAAACCATAAAATTCGGTGTGTACATCCCTCAAAATGTTTAGAATCGCAAAATAAAGGAATTTTTTGAAATTTGTACTTTTAAAGGGAAAAGGGATAAAAAAGGTACCAACAACACGGATGACGCTACAATAATGTATATTCGTTTTACAGCGCAGATCACTAATAAGAAAGCATTTTTCGAAATTTGTACTTTTAAGGGATTAAATGGGATAAAAATTGTACCACCGCCCTAACTAAACGGCTGGGCCTAGAATTTTGAAATTTGGAACGGCCATTACTTTTATAGCTCGAATGCGTTTTGTGGGTGATATCGGATAAAAAGGGATAAAAATGATACCAATCAAACGGATGGAGCTGGAATAATAAAATTCGGTGTGTACATACCTCAAAACCCTTAGAAACGCAAAATGACCGCATTTTTTGAAATTCGTTCTTTTAATAGGTAAACGGGGAAAAGGGGATAAAATAGGTACCAACAACACGGATGACGCTACAATAATGAAATTTGTTTTACAGCGCAAGTCAGTGATAAGAAGTCATTTTTCGAAATTTTTAATTTTAGGGGATTAAATGGGATAAAAATTGTACCATAGCCCAGACCAAACAACTGGGCCTAGAATCATGAAATTCGGAACGGGCATTACATTACAGCACGAATGCGACTAAGAAAACAATTTTTCAAAATTGCGTACTTTTTGTGAGTGAAACTGGGTAGAAAGGGATGCAAAATGGTACCAATCAAATAGACGGAGCTGGAATCATGAAATTCGGGGTCTGTATCCCTGAAAATGCTTACAAACGCAAATTGAAGGAATTTTTCGAAATTCCTACTTTTAAAGAGTAAACGGGAAATCGGGGATAAAAAAGGTACCAAGAACACGATTGACGCTACTATCATGAAATTCGGTGTGTATATTCGTTTTATAGCGCAGATCACTGATGAGAAAGAATTTTTCGAAATTTTTACTTTCAAGGGATTAAATGGGATTAAATTTGTACCACGGCTGAAGCTAGAATTGTGAAATTCGGTGTGTATATTCCTCTGACCGTGTAGACGTAAATGTATACTTTTAAGTAGAAATCGTAACAACAAGCGATTAAAATGGTACCCGCCAATGTAAGGTATATATTACTCTGACGTGCAATACAGAAGAATTGCATCAAAATGTGTACTTTAAAGGTGGAAGCGGGTCAAAAGTGATAAAAATCGAACAAACCAAATTGGGGAAATTGGGATAAATATGGTACTAATCAAAGTTTTTATCTGGAATATGAAAAGAATGTTAGAAATTTGGCGTGTACATTTCTCCGAGTAAGTAGATGCTCAACATAAAATAATATACAAAGGTGTGTGCAGCGATGGTGGCAAAGATTCCCATCATCCGTATAGAATTTATAAAATGTTTAATTTTACGTATGAAGTGGTAATTTTTGTCGCAGGTACAAAAAGGAACACTACAAATTCATGCATATTTGGTACACTCTAAGTGATTATAAAAACTTTATCAAATATCAAAATACAACTGGTTCCGAATATTTTACTAGGAATATGGACTATATGTGTGGGGGTACCATAACGGGTATATCAATTTCATCCATCTCCGAACTTAAACTAAGTCTGAGAAAAATAATACTTTGTTCATAGTTTGAATAAATTACTTAATTCCCTTCGAGAGTTATCGTGTACACCAGCAAGCCAGACAGACAGACGGACGTGATAGGGATTTATTAAATACTTAGGGTATTAAATCACCCTCCGTAGGGTAATTATACCCTCCGTAGAGTGAGGGTATAATTATCTCGGATTTTTTAAGAAAATTGTTGCAATTTAAATTAATCACTTGACTGCGTATAAATTGATGGCACAATATAAATTATTTTTTGTTTAATTTGTGCAAGGGGGACAAAAATTCGGTGTATAAATTCCTCCAGCTACGAAGGATTTGGAATCGAGAATTTGGTGGGAATACGTAGTTGGGAAACATAAAGCATGTTCTCAAATTTTGTGAGCATTTACAAGCGATTTACCCTGAAATAAATATCCTTACACCGCATACGAAGTAGCGGGTATTTGCTAGTATGCTATAAATTCATCTTTAGTCAAATTTAACGAATATGGTAAATAATATGGTAATTGATCCAATTGTCCGACAGACAAATACAAATTATACAGTAGTATACCAAAGTCATACCAAAGTATGGACATATGGGCATCACCCAAACAATTCTCATTGCAATTCAATTCGGTAAAAAATTGAAATCGGGAATGATTTTTGCATCCTGTAAATGTATGTGTTTGGCAAAAAATGTTAAATCGGAAAGGACATTTGTATGGGGGTATATTGAACACTGGAACGATGTGACGATGTTTATTGGTGAAATATAATATGTAAAATTTGGCCAAAATCGGTTAAACATTCGGCAGCAACATTTGTATGAGGGCTATATCTAAATCTGAACCGATCTTACCCACTTTCACCATCGGTTTTTTAGTTGGATTATAAGATGTTGTGCCAATTTTAAATAAAAACGGGTACAATATGTGGATTTTGGAGCGGAAAAAGTCAAATCGGGAGCTACATTTGTATGGGGGCTAAATCTAAATCTGAACCGATCTTACCCAATTTTTGCATACGTGTTTCTAGTTGCATTATAAGATGTTCTGCACAAGTTAAAAAAAACCGGGTACAATATGTCGTTTCTAGAGCGGAAAATGTCAAATCGGGAGCGACATTTGTATGGGGGCTATATCTAAATCTGAACCGATCTTACCCAATTTTTGCATAAATGTTTCTAGTTGGATTATAAGATGTTGTGCCAATTTTAAAGAAAATCGGGTACAATATGTGGTTTCTAAAGCGGAAAAAGTTAAATCGGGAGCGACATTTGTATGGGGGCTATATCTAAATCTGAACCGATCTTACCCAATTTCGGCATAGGTGTTTTTAGTTGGATTATAAGATGTTGTACCAAATTTAAAGAAAATCGGGTACAATATATGGTTTCTAGAGCGGAAAATGTCAAATCGGGACCGACATTTGTATGGGGGCTATATCTAAATCTGAACCGATTTCCTCCAAATTCAATACCGATGGTCCTTGGCCAGAAAAAATAACTTCTGCCAAGTTTCATGACAATCGGACAACAATTGCGACCTGTAGAGTGCGAACAAGCTTAGATGGACAGCAGACGGACGGACGGACGGACGGACAGACAGACATCGTTAAATCGACTCAGCTGGCGATTCTAAGCCGATCGGTATACTTAAAGGTGGGTCTAGCTCGATTATTTCTTGGTGTTACAAACATTTGGCGCGAAACTAACTTATAATACCCTAGACCACGAAGTGGTGTAGGGTATAAAAAACGGGTACAATATGTCGTTTCTAGAGCGGAAAATGTCAAATCGGGAGCAACATTTGTATGGGGGCTATATCTAAATCTGAACCGATCTTACCCAATTTTTGCATACGTGTTTCTAGTTCGATTATAAGATGTTGTACCAAATTTAAAGAAAATCGGGTACAATATGTCGTTTCTAGAGCGGAAAATGTCAAATCGGGAGCGACATTTGTATGGAGGCTATATCTAAATCTGAACCGATCTTACCCAATTTTTGCATACGTGTTTCTAGTTCGATTATAAGATGTTGTACCAAATTCAAAGAAAATCGGGTACAATATGTCGTTTCTAGAGTGGAAAATGTCAAATCGGGAGCGACATTTGTATGGGGGCTATATCTAAATCTGAACCGATCTTACCTAATTTTTGCATAGGTGTTTCTAGTTGGATTATAAGATGTTGTGCCAAATTTAAAGAAAATCGGGTACTATATGTGCTTTATAGGGCGGAAAAAGTCAAATCGGGAGCGACATTTGTATGGGGGCTATATCTAAATCTGAACCGATTTCCTCCAAATTCAATACCGATGGTCATTGGCCAGAAAAAATAACTTCTGCCAAGTTTCATGACAATTGGACAACAATTGCGACCTGTAGAGTGCGAACAAGCTTAGATGGACAGCAGACGGACAGACGGACGGACAGACAGACATCGTTAAATCGACTCAGCTGGTGATTCTAAGCCGATCGGTATACTTAAAGGTGGGTCTAGCTCGATTATTTCTTGGTGTTACAAACATTTGGGGCGAAACTAACTTATAATACCCTAGCCCACGAAGTGGTGTAGGGTATAAAAATCAACGGTTTATATTCAAAACTAGTTTTAATTAGAGAACCCTTTCGGATTATTTTATATCATTTCATTTACACATGAAATTATTGCTTCATTGGGGGATATTGCCTATTTATTTTGGGGGTTATTTCATCATGAAATGGCCTTCAAATCATTGTCGGTTAATCTCTTTTAAGTTCTATTTTGTTTTCTTTTGAGGGTTATGGGAGTTTTTTCATTTGGGGTAGAAGATTAAGGTAGTTTACATACGCGGATGATGTAGTACTTTTTTGATTTGAATTGGGATACTTATGTGTATTAAGTTTTATTTTGAAAACCGAGAAATTGTTGGTGGAAATTTTGCTAATTCTAACTGATATGGATAACATATTATGGGAACATACAATCCAAATATGCATTTTACGTGGGACACATAATTCCAACAAGAATTTTAGGTGTGACATAAGTGCTCTTGATTTAGATTACTTTCCGTTTCAGAGGAAGATTCGATGTCATAGGAACTCATAGAGAAATACTCGAGGTTAAACATACTTGGTGATAATGGGTGTTAAATAAATGATCAAAAATAAAGGATAATAAATAAAGTCTGTCAAGCAAATGCTAAGTGACAAATTAATGAATATCATTAACATTAAATCTGATGAGTTGTTGCCGGAAACCATGGGTTCCAGCTGAGTTTTCGTTTTATATAAAACAAAGGCTATTGTTCAATTATTGTTCCGTACTTACCGTATTTGTTCATTGTGCTGCTATTTTGTTATTCGTAAAAATTGACCTTTATCACAACCAAAAATTTCGCAGAGTTGTTCCTTTTTAGCTGAGAGCCTTTAACTGGAGCGAATAGTATTGATGCCGCCAATTGATTTGTTAACAAGAAAGTATATTAGCCGCAATTGTTCATTCAGATATCCATTTAATTCATATTCTTTGGTATAAGCCCAGAAAAATGGAATGCAACATACGTATTTTTGGTACGATCCTTTTGTTTTTTTTTTTTTTGGCTCTTTGTAAACGTAATAATAACAAACAGATAATCTGTCTTGGCCAAAGTCTCAGCTAAAGCGCGTTTTGAAATTTTTGCAAAATTTTGATAGAACTTCTGGTTCGTTGTATTTTTATGTTTTTCAAATCGTTTTTGAATTTTTAACTATTTTCATAAATCGTTTTTGAATTTTCTGAAATGTGTATGCATACTTATTTTGTCAAATGTCAAAATATAGAAAGAGATATCAAAAGCCTTCTTATTATTTTTCATTTTTTGCAATGAATGGTAGGTACAATCAAGGTGTATTTATACAAATACATATATTATGAGTATAAATAAATTCACCACTGTGAATTAAAGAAGTTGCGAAAAATGCCGCCACTTCAGAATGTAGCCATTCTTCTTGGGAAATGCCTTTTTATTTACGTATGCTATATTTTGCTTTTGTAATAATGTTCAGAAAAGCATGTTTCGTCAAAGCGAAATAAGTTTTATTCTTTTTTATACCCTCCACCTCCAGGGTGGAGCACGATAGCGGCTGAACGAAATGAGCTAGGAGGTTCAAATTTTCCTAAATGTGTCTTATGGTTGTAGATCGGTTGGGATTGAAAGTGGACGAAATCGGCCCAGAGTGAAAAATTTTTCCCTCACAAGGACTGAAAATACCCCTAATATTTAGAGTATTTCAGCCGGTTTTTTCAACATATTAGCTTGTATTTACTTGATATTTGCAATGCGCATTCCCTTTATAGCATAAAAGGGCACCATAGAGTGTTTTTTATTCGTAGGGGGCGAAATGGGACAAAAGGGATAAAAATGGTACCTGTCAAACGACAACAGATAGAAACTCGAAATTTGGCGTGTACATTCCTCTAATAGAGTAGGTACATAATATAAATATTTAAGGGGTTAAATGGGGATAAAGGGATAAAAATAGTACCAACCTCACGGCTGCAACTAGAATAATGAAATTCGATATATACATTCCTCTGATTGCGTAGACACTTAAAGAACTTTCCAAAATTCATACTTTTTGGGGTTCAAATGGAAAAAGGGGATAAAAATAGTACCTACCAAATGACAGCAGCTAGAACCATGAAATTCGGAGTATACGTTCCTCTGACTGCGTAGACACGAAAAATAAAACGTTTTTTTTCCAAATTCGTACTTTCAAGGGATACAATGGCTACAGGGGATAAAAATAGTACCAACTAAACGAATACAGCTAGAATGATGAAATTCAGTGTGCACATCCCTCTAATTGTGTAGATACGTAAAATAAAGAGATTTTAGATAGTCGTACTCTTGAGGGGGCAAAATTGGAAAAAGGGGATAATAATGGTACCAACAAAATGGCCGCTGATAGAATCATGGAATTCGGTGTATACATTAAAATAGGATGGAAATACAACCAACCAAACCCTTATATTTACTTTATGAATTGAAGTATTATATCCATTATATATATACATAGTATACAAATATTGGTAGCCTTGGGTTATTAATTAAATTTCTTATTTTCATACAGTTAAAATTTGTTGCGGACATTCCTCTTGTAGCTTGGAAGCACCACAAAGAAAATAAAAGTTTTAGCGGGCGAAATGGGACAAAAAGGGATAAAATATGGTACCAATGATACGACAACAGAAATTCGGTGTGTACATCCCTCTAATTGCATAGACACGTAAAATAGAGGGATTTTTCGAAATTCGTACTTTTAAAGGATATAATTAAAAGAGGGATAAAAATGGGACCTACCAAACCGCTGAAGTTGAAATCATGAAATTCGTTCTGACTATGAATGCTCGAAATAGGGTTTTTTCGAAATTTTTACATTTGGGCGGAGAATGGGGCGAATGGGGATATCTTTAAAATGTATACTTTTCTTATCACTTTGTCTGTATCTGGAAATGCTTCTTTCTAATGGCAACTGACAATCGCTTAATATTTAGGCATGTTCACTTTCACAATTACAGCATTGTAAATTATTTATTTATAGTAGTAGATTTTAAATAGTGCGCATAAGTATACATTATAGTTTGAAATAGTAAACAAATATAGTAATGTGCATAAAAATATCACAATTTTCGTAATATGGTACAGTGCTTCTATGTAAAGTCGACATCCTTTAATCTGCTGGTAATACTGTGGAATGCACTCCGTGGTGGAGGGTACATAAGATTCGGCCCGGCCGAACTTAACGTCTTCTTACTTGTGTTCTTTTAAGCTTTAATATGTTGGTTATATATTGAGTTTATATGGGAGGTAATAGAGGCGTGGTCCGATCGGCCCAATTTTATTTTTTTAAGTATGATATGTCGAGCAAATGTGCAAAATTAAAAGATTATATCTTTATTTTTCTACTTTATGCCATAAAAAATGGATTTGGGACCAGTGTGCTATGTATGAATGAGGCTCCAGTCGCAATATCCATCCATAATGATTACACTATGCGACAGTTCATAAACTTTCCCAAACACCCCCAAAATCGTGGCTTACGGGTAAAACCCGGTTTTTCGCACCCCTTTCCGCACTTATAAGCCTATTACTTAGTCGATTATGAACCGATTTTCATGAAAATCGAAACTGCAGTTTCTCACTGGATTTATAAGGAAACTACTTAGATCTTTCAAAAGTCGATATATACCTTGTTTATTTAAAGCTTGAGGAATTTCTTCAGCAAACACACTTTGCTTTTCATAATTTTTATACACTCCACGAGAGTATTATGTCTTTGAGCATTTGTGTGTAACACCCAAAAGGAAGCGAGATAGACCCATTGTTAGTTATACCAATCGACTTAGAATCACTTTCTGAAACGATATCGCCATGTCCGTCTGTCCATATATTCTTGTTATCAAAGTACAGGTCGCAATTGTAGCCAGAATCAAATGAAACTTTGCACAACAAAGGTTTTCGAGATAAGGACGAACGCTATTTAATTTGAAGAAAATCGGTTCAGATTTTGATATATATACGATTTTCACGTCAGATTTGACTTTTTTCACTCACTCTAGATACCACATATTTTAACAGATGTTATTCAAAATTTGCGAACCATCTTATATTTCAATTAGAAACACCAGTGGTAAAAATGTGTTAGATTGGTTCAGATTTAATATAGCTCCGAGTTTCGTCTGATTTTTTCCGCTCTAGAAACCACATATTTTATCAGATTGTCTTCAAATTTGGCAAAACAGCTTACTTTTACACTATGACGAAAATAGATCAGATCGGTTTAGATTTATATATTGCTCCCAATCAAATGTCGCTCCCGATTTGACATTTTCTGCTCTAGAATCCGCATATTTTAAAAGATCTTCAAATTTCACTAAATCTATAAGAGTTGCGTTACTGACTAACTGACTTATCATTGACCAGCCCTCAGACCAAACGGCTGAAGCGAGGGTCATGAAATTTTCAGGGTAGTTTCCAAATACAAGGTAGGCGTCGACTAAGAAAGTGTTTTACGAAATTCGTATTTTAGGGGGTAAAATGGGACAAAAAGGGATAAACATTGAACCTTCGTCCTGACTAAATGGCAGTTGCTAGAAACATGAAATTCGGTGTGTTCCTTGCAGACGAGCTACAAATAGGAATTTTTCGAAATTTGTACTTTTAAGGGAGGAAAGAGACAAAAAGGGATACAAATAGTATCAATTTAAGTATTGCTGCTATATTCGTGAAAATCGGGAGGAAAGAGACAAAAAGGGATACAAATAGTATCAATTTAAGTATTGCTGCTATATTCGTGAAAATCGGAAATTTCGAAATTTGTATTTATAAGGGGCGAGCGGGACAAAAAGGGATAAAAATGGCATCAACTAAAGTTTAGCAGCTAGCATCGTAAAATTTGGTATGTAAATTCCTTTGACCATGTAGAAGCGCAGTAAAATTGGATTATTCGAAATTTGTACTTTCTAGGGGGTGAGCGGGACAAAAAGGAATAAAAATGGTACCAACTAAAGTATTATAGCTAGAATCGTGAAATTTGGTGTGTACTTTTTGACTTTTTGAAATTTTTACTTTTAAGGCGAGCATGACAAAAAGGGATAAAAATGGTACCAACAGCTAGAATCGTGAAATTTAGTATGTAAGTTCCTCTGACCATGTAGAAGCGCCATCAAAAAGGGATAAAAATGGTACCAACTAAAGTATTATAGCTAGAATCGTGAAATTTGGTATGTAATTTTCTCTCACTTTATAGAAGCGCAATATAAATGCATTTGTACGTTTAAGGGCTGAACGGCACAGAAAGGGATAACAAATGGTGCCAACTAACGTATTGCAACTAGAAACGTGAAATTTGATATGTGAATTCCTCTGACCTTCAAGCGCAGTCAAATTGAATTTGTAGAAATTTATACTTTTAAGGTGCGCGTGGGACAAAAAGGGATAACAATGGTGTACAACCCTTAAATTACGTAAACGCGGAACATAAATGGATATTACAAAATTGTACATGTTTTTAGGGGAAGCAAAAACAACATGTTACCTATAGTGATTTTTCAACATGTGTACTTTTTGGGAAAGAGGTGCAAAAAAATATAAAGATGTCGGCTGCATCTTTTTTGTTAAAAACTGGGTAGAAAATGATAATAATTATACACCGAAGGGAGCTCAGCTAAAATATTGCACATCGACAAGCACATTCCTTTGACTCTACATGCGTGCTATCTAATAGGTGGTTTCCAAATTACTATTCTAGATTTATCTATATCCACCAAAAGAAAAGTAAATAAATACTATCCAAAACCAGTAAGGAAAGGCTAAAGTCGGGCGGGGCCGACTGTATGATACACTCCACTTTCAATCCGAATACAATTCAATTCGGTGAACAAGTGAAAACGGGAAGGTTTTTTGTATCCTGTAAATGTATGTGTTTGACAAGAAATTTTGTATCGGAAAGGACATTTGTATGAGGATATATTGAAACCTGGAACGAAATAGGTGAAATATAAAATGTATAGTTTGGCTAAAATCGGTTAAACTTATGGGAGCAACATTTGAAATTGGGCTATATTTAAATCTGAACCGATCTTACCCACTTTCACCATAGTTTTGTTTAGTTCGATTATAAGATGTTGTGCGAAATTTAAAGAAAATCGAGCACAATATGTGGCTTTTAAAGCGGCAAAAGTCAAATCGGGAGCGACATTTATATGGGGCTATGTCTAAATCTGAACCGATCTTACCCAATTTTTGCATATGTGTTTCTAGTTGGATTATAAGATGTTGTGCCAAATTTAAATAAAATCGAGTACAATATGTGGTTTCTACAGAGGAAAATGTCAAATCGGGAACGACATTTGTATGGGGGCTATATCTAAGTCTGAACCGATTTGACCTATTTTCACCATGGGTGTTTCTAGTAGAAATATAAGATGTTTTGCCAAATCTGAAGACAATCTCATCAATACAATATGTGGTTTCTAGAGCGGAAAAAGTCAAGTCGGGAGCAAAATTTGTATTGGAGCTATATATAAATCTGAACCGATCTGACCGTTATTCACTATGGGTGTTTCTAGTGGAAATATAAGATGTTTTATCAAATCTGAAGACAATCTGATACATTATGTGGTTTCTAGAGCGGAAAAAGTCAAATCGGGAGCGAAATTTGTATGGGAGCTATGTATAAATCTGAACCGATCTGTCCGATATTCACCATGCCAGTTTCTAGTGGGAATATAAGATGTTTTACCAAATCTGAAGACAATCTGATACAATATGTGGTTTCTAGAGCGGAAAAAGTCAAATCGGGAGCGAAATTTTTATGGGAGCTATATATAAATCTGAACCGATCTGACCGATACTCACCATGGGTGTTTCTAGTGGAAATATAAGATGTTTTACCAAATCTGAAGACAATCTGATACATTATGTGGTCTCTAGAGCGGAAAAAGTCAAATCGGGAGAGAAATTTGTATGGGAGCTTTATATAAATCTGAACCGATCTAACACATTTTTACCACAGGTGTTTCTAGTTACAATATTTGCCAATTTTAAAGAAAATCTTTTGTAATATGTGGTATCTAGAGTGAAAAGAGTCAAATCGGGAGTGAAATTCGTATGGGGGCTATATCTAAATCTGAACCGATTTTGTTCAAATTAAATAGCGATCGTCCTTATCCCGAAAAACTTAGTTGTGCAAAGTTTCATTTGGTTCTGTCGACAATTGCGACCTGTATCGTGATTACAAGAATAGATGGACGGACGGACGGACAGACAGACAGACAGACAGACAGACAGACAGACAGACAGACAGACATTGCTAAATCGACTCAGAAAGTGATTCTAAGACGATCGGTATAATTAACAATGGGTCTATCTCGTTTCCTTTTGGGTGTTACAAACAAATGCACAAAGACATAATACTCTCGTGGAGTGTATAAACAGAGACGGATGAAGCTAATAACAAATAACTGTCTTTTTCGCTTGCGAAGCAGCGGGTACTGCTATTATCTTATATTTCCACTAGAAACACCCACGGTAAAAATGGGTCAAATCGGTTCAGATTTATATATCCTCCAACACAAATTACACTCCCGAATTGAATTTTTCCACTCTATAAACCACATATTTTACAGATCTGCTTCAAATCTTGCAAAATATCTTATATTTCAACTAGTAACACCCATGGTGAAAATGGGTCAGATCTGTTCAGAATTATATATAGCTGCCATACAAATTTCGCTCCCAGAAACCACGCATTTTCACCGAATTTCTTCAAATTGAGCATAACACGTTATACTTGAACTGGAAAGTGGTTGGATATAGCCCGATACAAATATTTTTATTGATTTGACAATTGGGTCAGGTCATATCAGCCTATGATTAGGAAACATACAAAAATCCCGTTTTAATTTTTTTACCGAATTGAATTGTATTCGGATAGAAATTGGAGTGTATCATATAGTCGGCCTCGCCCGACTTTAGCCTTTTCTTACTTGTTTGTCTTTGGAAATGTTTCTTCGCTTTAGTTTGTAAGGTAACCATACTGCTTGCGATTTCATTTAAAAAGTACTTTTAGTACGGCCACGTTGTTTTTGAAAATCTGTCAGAGATTGGCTGAGTTATTGCAGTTTTCCACTAAAACATTTTTTTGTGAAAAAAATTATTAAAAATACTTATTCACGCCCTGTGATACCAGTACAAGTGACAAATTGAAGAATAGAATGTTTTTTGAAAATACTTCAAATGACATGCTTCTAAAGGGTTATTTTTTAGCTATTATCTTTTTGGCAACACTGGTTTAAACAGCTGACGCACGTTTCGTGTTTTGTTTCACTGTCAAACATCTTCTATAATTTAACCATGAAAAATTGTGTTCAGCAACGAAGCTCATTTTTGGCTCAATGGGTACGTAAATAGGCAGAATTGTCGATTTTGGAGTGAATATCAGCCAGAGCTACCAATGCATCCAGAAAAGTCACAGTTTGGTTTATGGGCTGGTGGCATCATTGGACCGTACTTCTTCAAAGATGATGCGAATCGTAACGTAACTGTGAATGGTAAGCGCTACCGTGAGATGATATCCAACTTTTTTTTTGCCCAAAATGCAAGAGCTCGACTTGCTTGACATGTGGTTTCAACAAGACGGTGCCACATGCCACACAGCACGCGCAACAATGGACTTATTGAGAGGCGAGTTCGGTGAACATTTTATTTCACGTTCGGGACCGGTCAATTGGCCGCCTAGATCGTGCGATTTAACGCCTTTAGACTATTTTTTGTGGGGCTATGTTAAAGCTCATGTCTATACAGACAAGCCCGCTTCAAATGACGCATTGGAAGACAACATTGAAGCATTTATTCGTGAGAATAAAAAGGAAGGGAGATAGACCCATTGTTAAGTATGCCGATCGACTTAGAATCACTTTTTGAATCGATTTAATATTCTTGTAATCACGATACAGGTCGCAATTGTAGTCAGAACCAAATGAAACTTTGTACAACGAAGTTTTTCGGAACAAGGACGAACGCTATTTAATTTGCAGAAAATCGGTTCAGATTTAGATATAGCCCCCATACGAATTTCACTCCCGATTTGATTTTTTTTTTCACTCTAGATACCACATATTACAACAGATTTTCTTCAAATCTTTCAAAATATCTTATATTTCAACTATTCATTTTAATAGATCATTTTAATAGAACACTGGAATAATACTTGAACTTCACTATATGAGTTTCCCTCAGATTTCAACCTTTTTATATGAACACGATTTTCTTCATCACAATGCTCTCCTCGCGCTACTTATTGAGAAAAATAAAACAATAATGTTTCAGAAGTAGTATAAATTCCATATTATCATACTTATAACGTCAAATCAAATAGAAAAATTTAGATAAAATCCTTTTTTCTTGAGATTTTTGTAATACTGCTTACTTTGACCGCTCCAAAATGTCGAATAAACCAAAAAAGTAAAATTTCTTAAGTAATTAAATCCATCGTCAAATAGAAAATTAATTTGTGTTTGTACTCTCATAACACAGCACACAATGCAGAAGTAGCAATAATAAAATTATCACACAAACAAATATAAAAAACAAGTAAGAAGGCGTTAAGTTCGGCCGGGCCGAATCTTATATACCCTCCACCACAGAGTGCATTCCACAGTATTACCAGCAGATTAAAGGATGTCGACTTTACATAGAAGCACAGTGCCATATTACGAAAATTGTGATATTTTTATGCACATTATTATATTTGTTTACTATTTCAAACTATAATTTATACTTATGCGCACTGTTTAAAATCGGCTACTATATATAAATAAAATGCTGAAATTGTGAAAGTGAACATGCCAATATATTAGGCGATTGTCAGTCGCCATTAGGGAGAAGCATTTTCAGACACAGACAAAGTGATATGAAAAGTATAAATTTTAAAGATTTCTCCGCCCAAATGTACAAATTTCGAAAAAAAAACCTTTTTCGAGTCAGAATGTATACACCGAATTTCGAATTTATTTTTCGTGTCTACGCAGTCAGAGGAATGTATACTCAGAATTTCATGATTCTAGCTGCTGTCATTTGGTAGGTACTATTTATATCCCCTTTTTCCATTTGAACCCCAAAAAGTACGAATTTTGGAAAGTTCTTTTATTTTACTTGTCTACGCAATCAGAGAAATGTATATATCGAATTTCATTATTCTAGGTGCAGTCGTTAGGTTGGTACTATTTTTATCCCTCTATCTCCATTTAACCCCATAAAAGTACGAATTTAGAAAAAAATACTTTTATATTATGTATCTACTCTATTAGAGGAATGTACACGCCAAATTTTGTGTTTCTATCTGTTGTCGTTTGATAGGTACCATTTGTATCCCTTTTTGTCCCATTTCGCCCCCTATAAATAAAAATCACTCTATGGTGCCCTTTTTTGCTATAAAGGGAATGCGAATTGCAAATAGCAAGTAAATACAAGCTAATATGTTCAAAAAACATGCTGAAATACTCTAAATATTAGGGGTATTTTCAGTCCTTGTGAGGGAAAAAATTTTCCCTCTGGGCCGATTTCGTCCACTTTCAATCCCAACCGTTCTACAACCATAAGACACATTTAGGACAAATTTGAACCTCCTAGCTCATTTCGTTCGGAAGCTAGCGTGCTTTCAACAGACAGACAGACGGACATGTCTCAGAATTTTACCACGACCCAGAATATATATACTTTATGGGGTCTCCGATGAATATTTCAGGGTGTTACAAACGGAATGACAAAGTGAATATACCCCCATCCTGGAGGTGGAGGGTATAATAATTTTAAGGTGTGATGCGCTGCTATTATTTTGTCCGCAACTGTATAAGTTAGTTTTCCGCCAAATGTTTGTAACACCCAGAAATAATCGAGCTAGACTCAGCTTTAACCGATCGGCTTAGAATCACCAGCTGAATCGATGTTGACGATGTCTGTCTGTCCGTTTGCTGTCCATCTAAGCTTGTTCGGACTCTACAGTTCGCAATTGTAATGTCCGAAGCAGAAGTTATTTTTTTTTGTCAAAGACGATCGGTATTGAATTTGGAGGAAATCGATTCAGATTTAGATATAGCCTCCATACAAATATGCCCATACTTTACACTATTACTACTCATGACAAAATTTTCAGAATCGTGTTATATTTCTACTAGAAACACCCACATGTTTTGGTATAGTCCCCATACAAATGGACCCCGAGTTTACACTATAACCGCTCTAGAACCCACATATCACATGGGATCTCGATAATATTTTTCAGATCATCAAATGATCTACTTTGTCTACTTTAAAAGCGGTCTATATGGGTTCACTTTTTAATGTAGCGCCCTTACAAACATCCCCCGTAGTTTACATCAGAAGTTTATCAAATTTTGTAGATCTTGTTAATTTTCAAATAAGATTACCTACTATGAAAGTCAAATATATGTGTCCATATTTTGGTATAACCCTCATACAAATGGTGCCCCCATTCTACTCTATTACAGCTCTAGAACCTACATTTTACATCGGATCTTGATCAAATTTTGCAGATCATGACATATTTCAACTAGGAATACCTACCGTGAAGGAGAACTATAAAGGCCCCCTACAAATATCCGTTCGATCTACCTGCATTTGTCATTGCATCTTGATCATTTTTTCCAGATCATATTATATTTATTCTCGGAATATCTGCAGGAAAATTTGATAAATTAGCATATTATTAAAAACTTTACTCATTTTGAGTAAATAAGACTACTTTTGAGTAAATTTTTTATTATATATGTTCGAACGGCAATAGGAAATACCGAAAACAAAATACTTCATGTAAAGATAACAATAACAATACGTATATCGTGATGCATCAAATGATATCTTGTTGGATGTAGGCGATTGTTAATTAAAGTTTATTAGAGCATAATTAGTTCAATTTCAATTTTTATTGGTAGTAAATTCTTTATAACAAATTCATTTCAATGCTCCTTTTTTGTCGATGACATTTTCCTGTTTCATATCTCTATTATACCCTCCACCTCCAGGATGGGGGTATACTAACTTTGTCATTCCGTTTGTAACACCTTGAAATGTCTACCTGAGACCCTATAAAGTATATATATTCTTGATCGTCATAAAATTCTAAGACGATCTAGACATGTCGTCCGTTCGTCTGTTGAAAGCACGTTAGCATCTAAATGAAAAGAGCTAGGACGTCCAAATTTTCCACAAATGTGTCTTATAGTCGTAATGGACGAAATCGGTCCAAAAGGAAAAATTTTTCCCTCACAAGGACTGAAAAAATCCATAATAACTCCTAATATTTTAGAGTATTTAAGCATATATTTTCAATATGTCTGCTTGTACTTACTTGATATTGGGTATGCACATTCCCCCGATAACAAAAACGTGCACCGTACAGTGATTCTTATTCGTAGGGGGTGAAATGGGGCAAATGGGATAAAAATGGTACATATCAAACGACAACAGCTAGAAACACGAAATGCGCTGTGTTCATTCTACTCTAAGTGAGTAGATACATAATATGAAATTATTTTTTCCAAATTCGTACTTTTAAGGGATAAAATGCGAATAGAGGGATAAAAATAGTACCAACCAAACGGCCTCTGATTGCGTAGACACGTAAAATAAACGGATTTTTCGAAATTCGTACTTTTGGGGTTATATATACTTTATGGGGTCTCCGATGAATATTTCAGGGTGTTACAGGTGGAGGGTATAATAATTTTAAGGTGTAATGCGTCCTATTATTTTATTTTGTCCTCAACTGTATAAGTTAGTTTTCCGCCAAATGTTTGTAACACCCAGAAATAATCGAGCTAGACTCAGCTTTAACCGATCGGCTTAGAATCACCAGCTGAATCGATGTCGACGATGTCTGTCTGTCCGTTTGCTGTCCATCTAAGCTTCTTCGCACTCTACAGGTCGCAATTGTAATGTCCGAAGCAGAAGTTATTTTTTTTTGTCAAAGACGATCGGTATTGAATTTGGAGGAAATCGATTCAGATTTAGATATAGCCTCCATACAAATATGCCCATACTTAGAATAGAAAAGGGGATAAAAATAGTACCAGTCAAATGACCGCAACTAGAGTCATGAAATTCGCAGTATACATTCCTCTGACTGCGTGGCTGGTTTTTGCTTGCTTCATTGTGGGATATTTCCTATTTACAAAAAATATGGATTTGGGACCATAGTGCGATGGTCCAAATTTTCGATGACGCTGAGGCATAATTGATATTCTATGCCGTTAATGTGACTAATTATTTCATCCTTTAGCTCTTGAATTGTTGCTAGCTTATCGACGTACACATTTTCTTTCAAATAACCCCAAAGAAAGATGTCCAACGGAGTCAAATCACATGTTCTTGGCGGCCAATTGACATAGCCACCACGTGAGATAACACGACCATTGAATTTGTCGCCCAAAAGAGCCATGGTTTCGTTAGCTGTGTGGCAAGTGGCACAGTCCTGTCGAAACCACATATCGTCCACATCCATATCTTCCAATTTGGGCCATAAAAAGTTCATTATCATCTCACGATAGCGAAGACCATTCACAGTAACTGCCTCATTTTGGAAAAAAATAAGGCCCGATGATGCCGCCAGCCCATAAACCGCACCAAAAAGTCACTCTTTGTGGGTGCATTGGTTTTTATACCCTACGCCACTTCGTGGGCAAGGGTATTATAAGTTAGTTTCGCGCCAAATGTTTGTAACACCAAGAAATATTCGAGCCCCACCTTTAAGTATACGGATCGGCTTAGAACCACCAGCTGAGTCGATTTAACGATGTCTGTCTGTCCGTCCGTCTGTCCATCTAAGCTTGTTCGCACTCTACAGGTCGCAATTGTTGTCCGATTGTCATGAAACTTGGCAGAAGTTATTTTTTCTGGCCAATGACCATCGGTATTGAATTTGGAGGAAATCGGTTTAGATTTAGATATAGCCCCCATACAAATGTCGCTCCCTATTTCACTTTTTCCGCTTTAGAAACCACACATTGTAACCGATTTTCTTTAAATTTGGTACAACATCTTATAATCCAACTAGAAACACCTATGCAGAAATTGGGAAAGATCGGTTCATATTTAGATATAGCCCCATACAAATGTCGCTCCCTATTTCACTTTTTCCGCTTTAGAAACCACATATTGTACCTGATTTTCTTTAAAATTGGCACAACATTTTATTATCGAACTTCAAACACCCATGGTGAAAGTGGGTAAGATCGGTTCAGATTTAGATATAGCCCTCGGATAATTGGATCAATTACCATATTCGTTAAATTTGACTAAATATAAATTTATAGTAACTGTATAATTTATATGAACTACATAAAATTGCTCCCATGAAATAACTGGGTTTAGTAATCAAAGCGAGGTACATACGCAGGGAGTGGTGTAGGGTATTATATAGTCGGCGATAATCACCCTTGGATTAGCATTCGCCCAAATGCGGCAATTCTGCTTATTGACGAATGCATTGAGGTGAAAATGTGCCTCATCACTGAAGATGATTCTCTTCGAAAATTGATCATCCACTGTTGCCATTTCTTGTCACCATTCTGACCATTGACGACGTTTGGAATGATCAAGCTCTTGAGTCAATTGCACCTTGTTAGCGTGGAAATGCAAGTCTTTATGCATAATGTTCATCAACGACGAGCGTGAGAGGTGCAATTGTTGGGCACGACGACGAGTTGAGGTAGACGGCCCTTCAGCCACACTATCCCGAACAGCAACTTGACGTTTAGGTGTGGTTCACATTCAACATCGGCCCTTGCAATTTGACCACTCTTTATATGAAATCAGCGTCGCACAGTGATTCAGAATTAAAATTCAACGGCCAAAATTCAATAACTTTTGTTATAGTAAACATTTTTGAGTTCTGTAAAAAACATTATTTTACGTATTTGTTCAGAAAAATATTAATTTTTTCGTATTACAGATTTTAACATTTTTTTTTAGAAATTTAAAGTAAAACAAGTAAGGAAAGGCTAAAGTCGGGCGGGCCGACTATATAATACCCTACACCACTTTCTGTGTATATACCTCACTTTGATTACTAAACCACACTCAGAAAAATAGCATTACTAAATTTGAATAAAATCCATACTCCAATTTAGTTCAACGATTTGACTCCAGTTTTCCTTAAAAGTAGGAAAATTAACTAAGTATGAGCAACGTTTCCTTATTCCAATGTCATAGCAAATAGTTAATTTACTAGAAATTTAATAAAAAAAATCTTACAATTGAGTAATTTTATAGTTGTGTGGAATAAAATTTCCAAGGTTTTAAGTTAGAAAAGTATTAAGAAATGTTTTGTTTGGAAAAAAAATCGTTCGTAAGAAGAAATTACTCGATCGAATAGCTGAAATTCGAATGTATTACATTCATATTCACATTTACTTGTTTTGAGCAAATTTAGGAGAAAAATATACATAGTTTAAGGAAAATGTAACTTAAATTTAGTAAAAACTTACTTGGTTTGAGGAAAAATTTACTTAGATTTAGGAAAATTTCAGAAAAATGTTACCTAGATTTAGTATAAATGTTCTTGATTTGGGGAAAATCTTACTTAATCTCTTACTCAGTTTGAGTAAATATTTACTTGATTTGAGGAAAATTGAACTAGAATCAAGTTCAAAGCATGTACTACTACTTTCAAGAAAAGTTTGAACTTTTTATGAGGAAATATTGCTTTCGCGCTAAACGAAGCTCCAATTTACTAGATATTAGTTCATTTTAACTCACTATAGGGTTCACTTTTTTTCTGAGTCCAGATATTTTATGGGATCAATTGTAAATTATGCGGTATACTATAAATCCATCTTTACTAAAATTTAACGAATATGGTAAATAATATGGTAATTGATCCAATTTTCCGGCAGATATTCCGAGTAAAGTACATATAACATGATCTGGAAAATTGGTCAAGATCCAATGACAAATACAGATTTTACAGCGGCAATAGGATGACTAGGACGGGCATTTGATGCGGGCCTATAACAACACTTGGGGCCTGTGCCAAAACACGGGTCTATATAGTTCTCATTCACGGTAGTTATACCGAGTTGAAATATATCTTAATGTGCAAAATTTGATCAAGATCCGATGTATGATGTAGTTTCTAGAGCTGTAATAGAGTAGAATGGGGGCCCTTTGTAAGGGCGCTACATTAAAAAGTGGGCCCATATAGATCACTTTCAAAGTAGGTATTCTTAGTTGAAATATAACATGATCTGCAAAATTGTATCGAGATCCAATGAACGATGTGGGTTCTAGAGCTGTAATAGAGTAGAATAGGGGCCCCATTTGTATGGGGGTTATACCAAAGTAGGGACCATATATTTGACTTTCATAGAATGTATTCTAAGTTGAAATATAATATAATCTGCAAAATAAACTTCCGATGTAAAACTGGGTCCTAGAGGGGTAATAATAAAAATGTAAGGGCGCTACATTAAAAAGTGGGGCCTTATAGATCACATTCAAAGTATGTCTTCTTCATTGACATATAACATGATCTGCAAAATTTTATCAAGATCCAATGTAAGATGTGGGTTCTAGAGCGATAATAGTGTAAACTGGAGGCCCATTTTTTATGGGGCTATACCAACAAATTGACCTATATAGCTGGCTTTCAAAATAGGTTTTTCTAATCAAAATGTAACATTGTGTGGGAAATTTGATCAAGATCTGATGTAAAATATGCATTTTAGAGCAGTAATATTATAAATCGGAAGTACATTTGTAAGAGGGCTATATCAAAACATGGACCCATGTGGTCCACTTTCCCATTAGCTGTTTCCAGGTCAAATATAATGCGATCCTGAAAATTTTGTCATGATTTCATGTAAAATGTGTAGGAAATGAGCAGTAATAGTGTAAATTATAGGGATATTTGTATGGAGGCTATATATAAATCTGAACCGATTTCCTCCAAATTCAATACCAATCGTCCTTGGCCAAAAAAAGTAACCCCTGCCAAATTTCATGACAATCGGGCCATAATTGCGACCTGTAGAGTGTGATAAAGCTTAGATGGACAGCAGACGAACAGACGGACGAACGGACGGAAAGACATCGTTAAATCGATTCGATTGCTGGTGATTCTAAGCCTATCCGTATACTTAAAGGTGGGTCTAGCTCGATAATTTTTCGGTGTTACAAACATTAGGCGGAAAACTAACTTAAAAGTAATTTCTTTTTTCGACTTTGTCGAACTCTTTCTCTAAAATTTTAAGAGATTTTGCGTTAAAGGTTGAAGACAGAAGGTAGGTGTGTTCAGAGAAAATGCGCAGGTTGAAAAAATATTGGGGGTTTGTCATGAGTTGACTCCACTGGCAGCCTACTTGGGAGCAAGGAGCAAATGTTGTAGAAATTTAATTTCTGTATGGGAGCCCCCTTAAGGAGTGGGGATATGGGTATGTGTGTTCGAAAAAATGTCGGACAGCAAAAATTAATTGGGGTCGGACTTACATTTAACGACTATGGGGGTAGTTTTTGTGCTATTTATTCATTTTTACCTCTGCTTCTCCACCTTTGACCCAGATGAGCGGCCACTTGCGCCCACCTAACCACCATCATTTATTTGCTCTTGCATTTTTCCCTCACAATCTCACAAAATATGGAGTTCCTAAATATCCCATACAACACTATTCCATCCTTAATGTGTATAGAATAATTTAGAAGGCATAGTGGAGTCCTGCTATCGAGTCTCTTTAAATAAGTGGAACAAGAATGCCATAGAGACATAGAGAATCACTCTTTGTAGGCCTAGTTTGAGCAGCGAGTTGGAAATGTATACCGACATTTTCACTGAGCTTGGAATTAGTCAGAAGACGGCCCCATAGCGTTCCTGTTAGGTGAAGGCATATTTTAAGTGAGTTTCCAGGCTCCTTTAAGGTAGGTCTCTAAATCTCCGCAATTCCCCAAGTCTCACATTGACATTCGGGTACAGTCCAACATATGACGGAGGAAAACATTTAGTGGAATTAATAAATTCAATCAGAAATTAATTGAAGGTTGAAGGTTGAGGTTTCTTCCTTTGTACTTGACTTACCCACTTTATTGCTTTATTGGATAAATAAAAAACAATTGGTATTTTTTCGTAATGTTTTTTTTTATGTAATGAGATTGACTATAGTTTCATTTTATTCCATTTGATTTTAATTAATTTAGTTTTCTTCATTTTCATCTGCATATCCATCCCTCTTACATAATTTATTTTCCCATAATCTACTAATCATTATGTTTCATATATGTTTGTTTTTTGTTTGTTTGTATGTATTTAGTTGTAATAATAATTATTAAAACATATGTTCCTTAGCATCATAAAATAACATTTACATTAATTATACATAATTATAAATTAATTCCAAACTATCACAAATTATTATTGGGGTTTTAGTTTTCGTTTTCGTTTTCGTTTTTTTTTTGGGAGATGATGATTTTCATTCATTGTTTTAGTTTTAGTTTTCTTCCTCTTTATTAGTATTTTGCTCTACATTTTTATTTATAGTTATAGTTAGTAACAATAGTTAGATTATATAAAATAACAATTTAATTTTGTTATCTTAATTTCTTTATAAAACTAAAGTAAACATAACACAGTACACATATGATAACAACTTGAGGGAGAGCAGCACAATTAAATATATTTCATTTTTATTTATTGATTACAAAAATGAATAATATTTATTTGGCTCTCGTTTTGGGTTTTTAACAAAAAAATAAAAGCTACTCTCTTAAAAATGTATTATTTTCAGTTCAATTATATGGATTGCAAATTATTAAAACAATTTCCTCATATTCTCTCTCTTCTTTGTTTGTTTGTTTTCTTCATCATTTTTAAATGCATATTATTTTTCGGCATTAAGGAAAATAATTGTTAATTTTAAAAACCCTTGAAATACTTTTCATTTCCACGTATGTATGTATATTTATTTGGTGTCACTTACGAACTAAATAAAGTGCTTTTTAGCAATCTTTTCTTCTTCTTCTTCGTCGTCGTCTTCGATAAAATCATTATTTCATAATTTTGGTTTTTGGGCTTAATACTTTCGAAACTTCTAATTTGAAGTTGGAGTTAGAGTATAAACAGTGTGTTTATTATTTTCTTTCGAATAAATTTGAATAAATTATTTTCATTTTTTGTTTGCAAAATATTATTATTATTATGTGTTATTAATTGATTTAAACAATTGGCTTATATTTTTGGTATTGTTGATTTGTATATGTAGGTATACTAATTAATGATTTGATATCAGAATTGGATTTGTATTTAATACTGTTGTGTGTGAGCCGTGCTGTATGGGTTTTAGGAAGGGTTACGAAAAAAATTACTAAGATATAAGTTTGGCCAGTCGCATTAGCCTCACGCATTAGTGGCTGTTGTAAATCTTGGAAGATTTAACGGCGACAATCCAAACAAATCGTCGACTATAACTTCATACAAGTATCTCAAATAATAAAGGGTGATTTTTTAAGAGCTTGATAAATTTTTTTTTAAAAAAAAACGCATAAAATTTGCAAAATCTCATCGGTTCTTTATTTGAAACGTTAGATTGGTCCATGACATTTACTTTTTGAAGATAATTTCATTTAAATGTTGACCGCGGCTGCGTCTTAGGTGGTCCATCCGCTTAGTCCAATTTTGGCATTTCCACGTTTTTGAGTAACAGAGACCCAATTGGTGCGAACGGCGACGAATCGAAAATTGGTGGTCATCATTAACACTGGCCGATACAGCTGCGATATTTTCTTCAGTTCGCACTCTACGTAAGCGTGTTGGTGGTTTAATGTCCAACAATGTAAATTTGGTGCGAAATTTAGTCACAATAGCCCGAATAGCCGCTTCAGTGGGTCGATTAAACTGACCATAAAATGGAAGCGCGCAATGAACTTTCTTAACAGAGCACGCATTTTGATAATAAAATTCAATAATTTGCAAGCGTTGTTCGTTTGTAAGACGATTCATGATGAAATGTCAAAGCATACTGAGCATCTTTCTCTTTGACACCATGTCTGAAATCCCACGTGATCTGTCAAATACTAATGCATGAAAATCCTAACCTCAAAAAAATCACTCTTTACATATGGGCGGCGACAAGACCCTTGAGCGGTAATGTTGTCGACGACCATAGTAACGACAATGTCGTGACATTGTCATAGACGACTGTATTAACGACAATGTCGTCACATTGTCATAGACGACTGTATTAACGACAATGTCGTCACATTGTCATAGACGACTGTATTAACGACAATGTCGTCACATTGTCATCGACGACTGTATTAACGACAATGTCGTCACATTGTCATAGACGACTGTATTAACGACAATGTCGTCACATTGTCATAGGCGACTGTATTAACGACAATGTCGTCACATTGTCATAGACGACTGTATTAACGACAATGTCGTCACATTGTCATCGACGACTGTATTAACGACAATGTCGTCACATTGTCATAGACGACTGTATTAACGACAATGTCGTCACATTGTCATAGACGACTGTATTAACGACAATGTCGTCACATTGTCATAGACGACTGTATTAACGACAATGTCGTCACATTGTCATAGACGACTGTATTAACGACAATGTCGTCACATTGTCATCGACGACTGTATTAACGACAATGTCGTCACATTGTCATAGACGACTGTATTAACGACAATGTCGTCACATTGTCATAGACGACTGTATTAACGACAATGTCGTCACATTGTCATAGACGACTGTATTAACGACAATGTCGTCACATTGTCATAGACGACTGTATTAACGACAATGTCGTCACATTGTCATCGACGACTGTATTAACGACAATGTCGTCACATTGTCATAGACGACTGTATTAACGACAATGTCGTCACATTGTCATAGACGACTTTATTAACGACAATGTCATCACATTGTCATAGACGACTGTATTAACGACAATGTCGTCACATTGTCATAGACGACTGTATTAACGACAATGTCGTCACATTGTCATCGACGACTGTATTAACGACAATGTCGTCACATTGTCATAGACGATGTAGATTAACGACGATGAATATCATCTATGAAAATGTGGCGAACATGATGACTGAAGACCATATGCCGCCATATTATCGTCCACGTCTGTACTATTGACAATGTCGTCAATAGTGATTCAAATTCCTGACTTCAGCATCTATGTTGTCCCTTCGAAATGAACTCTTCCATAGGAATCTGTGTAAATAAATGTTTATTGCCGCAGCCCTTTTAGTACAAAAATTGGCATAAGCTTTGATCAAAATAAGGGTGTGTTTCCGGATGACGATTGAAATTCTAAACGAACGAACGATACCTGACGAACGAATCATAAATTGATTTTTGAAATTATAAAAGCTTTCGTTCATTTCAATCAATCAACAATATTGCCATCAAGATTTTTTGTCATTCTTTGTTTATTTCGTTCAAAGAAAAATATTGGTTTATGTGGAAAAGATGGTATCCCTAATCACCTGCTCAAAAAATGACTTGTTTACAAAATAAAAATTTCAAAAAAGATTGTGCAAATTCCTATAATAGGGAAAAAGACTACAAATTATATTGTAAATTGTGTACGGATGCACACAAGGCGTATTTATAAAGGTGATAGCAGGAGCCCAGCTGACTGAAATGTTTTCCATTCAAAAGTAACCGAAACTGTCAAATCCCATACATATATTTTGCTTTGACAGTATGGCTCACCATTAAAAAAATTACTTGTATTTTGTTGTTGCCGAATTTGTTTTTGCTCTGCTGCTTTCACCTGTATAAATACGCCTTGGATGCACATCACAAGCTTCCTCCAGCATAGCACATTATTGTTCATACTCCTTGTTGACCTAGCTTCAAGTTATTCAGGCGATATAGGCATGCCAAAGCCCTCGCGATGCAGCTTGTCCCCGATATCTATTCAAGACTTCAAATTTTTCGTACTGCGAGCCTGAAACAATCGGATCCAAACACCAATCATCAAATGGCCGGACATTGTGAAACAACATAAATTTCAGTTCCTGCAGCCAACGAATACTTTCAAGACAATCGTAAAAAAACGCACACATTTGATGGATTACATTTTAAAGGCGGCTGGTATTGAGTGGGCAATTTGAAATTGTCATCTTGTCCATTGCTTGTCCTTCGAGACGACCTCCACCACCACGGTGTAAAATGAAATGGGTCGTTGTCAAATTGGGTCCCAATATTTCGTGACGTTCGGTAAAAACTGATGATGAGCACGTTCATTATTTTCCTCCATTTTATCCCACAGTTCGACCCCATGAAAAATAAATTGCCCCAAACACATTAACATATATGTATGTATAATTGGTGTTCTATGAAAGAAAATAAAAGTTACAATTAATAAACCATGTATTTGAATGTAGACGAATAGGTTTTTCTGACATTTTTTTCTGTCTAGTTTTGACATTTATTTTCGTTCGTTTCGTCTTCTGGAAACCCAAAAATATATGTCAAATCAAACTAAAGCTTTTTTATTAGTTATCAAAATATTGACATTCGTTATACAGAAACGGAAATCAAGTTTCGTTCGTAGTTTTGACGAGTACAACGAGTGATTCGTCATCCAGAAACATACCCTGAATTTCGAATCGAATTTCGTTTTATATTAGCTTGGGGCAATATGTAGATCATTAAAAAGGCAATCACAATATCTTTCAGTGGTAATAAATTCACTTATTTGTTACTTATTGTTAACTGACTGTATTGTTCTGTACATATACTGAATGTTTCAAGAAAACGTTTTTTCTTGTCTTGACAATGACTCCAGTCTAGCAAGTGACTTGCCCTGTGGAATATATTGTTCCACTGCAAAAAATACAATTAGCGATGTTTTAAAATATATTTTTAGAGTTTAAGTATATAGGGCTATCAAACCACTAGGATATGTGGGGCTATCCCATAAAAATCAAAATAATTTTATGTAGGAATCGGCATCTCTACTTACAGAACAATCTACGAAACTTAGGAATCGTTCTTCTACTTCTAAATTGATGGCAAATCCCATAGTAATTACCCATTGATCGTCTTTAATGCACCTGACGTCGCCCACCATCAATGAAAAAAAATACACACTTATCTTTTCTATCTATCAAATCCTGACACAAAAAACATTTAATTCTCTTCTCGATTCTCTCTGGGGCCAAAATTGCGACATACGAAACAAAACGGGATTTCCACTACAGCACTTCAAACTGTTTTTCTGAAAAGGATCTGTTTTGCACTTCTATCCTTACCTTGTTAAAATAAGAATGCATGTAATCAAAATAATCAAATCGTAAAGATTTAATGTACACCTTGAAAATAGAGAATACCGAAAAAAGTAATTGAGCAGTTTCTGATGAAAACAAAGTTTTTTTCAATTACTTAACACTAAAAAATAGTTTTTTTTTTTAATTATTTAACTAATAATGATGCAATATTTAATGAAGCAATATATTTCTCTGGAAAGTTTTCAAACACGTAGAATTAGGACACAAGGTGTAGAATAGCTCTTTGTGTAAACAACCCTAATATTGGCATTGGTAAATTTAAACAAGTAAAAACGGCGTTAAGTTCGGCCGGGCCGAACTTTATATACCCTCCACCATGGATTGCATTCCACAGAGGTTGTCGGTTTTCGTAGAAGTGCAGTAATATTACAGAAAAATATAATTTCTTTAATATAGCCAAACCAAAACAAATACTATACAAATAATATTGAAAAAATAATTTTATAATTAAATATAATATTTTAATTATTTCAAAGCACGATTATAAGCAAGGCTACCAATACGTCAATTCAAAAAATAAATATTCTTATATTTATATTTTCAAAAAGCTTAAATACCATAAATATTGGTAGATAGTGGGTGCTACAGTTGGTTGTATTTCCAGTTTATTTTTATTCCAAAAGTACAAATTTCCAAAAATCCATTATCAGACGTACATAGTGCAAAATAACCTAACTTTATGATTCAACCAATTTTTTCCGTAAAAGAAAAAGTACGAATTTGCAAAAAAAAACTTTTTATTTTGCGTGTTTATGCTGTCAGAGGAATGTATATACCGAATTCCCATTTGGTTGGTACCATTTTTACCCCCTTGACGTTTCTACGCAATTAGAATTTCATCATTCTAGCTGTAGTCGTTTAGTTGGTACTATTTTTATCTCTCTGTACAATTGTATCCCTTGAAAGTACGAATTTCGAAAAATCCGTTTATTTTCCGTGTCTACGCAGTCAGTGGAATGTATACTCCGAATTGCATGACTCTAGCTGCGGTCATTTGGTTGGTACTATTTGTATCCCCTTTTTCTATTTTGACCCCAAAAAGTACGAATTTCGAAAAATCAGTTTATTTTCCGTGTCTACACAGTCAGTGTGTAGTCATGTATACTCCGAATTGCATGACACCAGCTGCGGTCATTTGGTTGGTACTATTTTTATCCTCTTTTTCCATGCTTTATATAAGGTTACTTTCTATATATGTTTGTGTGCCACAAAATTTGAAATCAATTTTTGAAAGCTTTTTTCTCAACCAATTTTGCTCAAATTTTGCACACTTAATCATGTTCGATGACAATACAAGGAAATGGAAAAATTTGACCAATTGGACAAAGGGGCGTGCTACCTCCCATACAAACCACAAATTAAAAATCTATTATTTCTGCTCCTGATAACGGTATTTAAACAAAATTTGGTACGTCGGTTTGGTGTGCATGTTGTAAGTGCTGCTGCAAATATGGGTGGGATTGTACAAAGGGGCGTGGTACCTCCCATACAAACCACAAATTAAAAATCTATTATTTCTGCTCCTGATAACGGTATTTGAACAAAATTTGGTACGTCGGTTTGGTGTGGATTTTTTAAGTGCTGCTGCAAATATGGGCGGGATTGTACAAAGGGGCGTGGTACCTCCCATACAAACCACAAATTAAAAATCTATTATTTCTGCTCCTGATAACGCAGTAATTTTTCCTTCTACAAAAGATAACTAAAAAAGAATTTCTAGGCCCAATAGAATTCTGCTTGCATATAGCATGGATTTGAAAAAAAAATTTTTTTTGATTTACTAGTTCTATTTTGACCCCAAAAAGTACGAATTTTGAAAAATCCGTGTATTTTACTTGTCTATGCGATCAGAGAAATGTATACACCGAATTTCATTATTCTAGGTACAGCCGTTTGGTTGGTACCATTTTTATCCTTCTATTCCTATTTTACCCCTTAAAAGTACGAATTTGGAAAAAATACTTTTATATTATGTATCTACTCAATTAGAGGAATGTACACACCGAATTTCGTGTTTCTAGCTGTTGTCGTTTAATATGTACCATAGAATCACTCTATGGTGCACGTTTTTGCTATAAGGGGAATGCGGGTACCAAATATCAAGCAAATATAAACAGACATATTCAAAAAACATGCTTAAATCCGCTAAAATATTAGGGATTATTATGGGTATTTTTAGTGCTTGTGAGGGAAAAATTTTTCCCTTTTGGCCGATTTCGCCCCATTTCAATCCCAACCGATCTACGACTATAAGACGCATTTATGTAAAATTTGAACGTTCTAGCTCCTTTCGTTTAGATGCTATCGCGCTTTCAACAGACGGACAGACGGATGGACGGACGGACATGGCTAGATCGTCTTTTATGACGATATGACGGTGTTACAAACGGAATGACAAAGTTAGTATACCCCAATCCTGGAGGTGGAGGGTATAAAAATTCTGACTGGAATTTCTGGAATGGGGTGGTATTACACCACCTAGCCACCCCATTCCCACGCCTATGCCTATAGCGGTTTCATTACTGGCCAAGTCATCTGCTATCTCATTTCCTTATGATTACATGCCCTAGCTCTCAGAACAGCCTGGCTACTCAATGTTCCATTATCACTATTAAAACAAGTCTGCATTCCTCATAGAGATATCATAACACAATTTTGAAATTATGCAGGGAAGTGGTAATATTTGGTGTGCCATATTGGAATCATTGCAAATATTTTTTATTTCTATTGAACAAATGTCAATTATGTAGAGGCCCTACCTGGGAGGTCCGTTGACCAAAATGATTTAGGGAGGGCATTAATCGAATATAAATTATGTCTTCTTTACAAACAATGTAATAAGAACGAATTTTACAATTGAAATAATGTTGGCAAAAAAGATAAAGTTTAAACTTTTCTGATTGATGCAACACATTTACAATAATTTTGCCGCTAAAATTTTAATAAAAATCTAACTAAAGAGTGATTTTTTTGAGGTTAGGATTTTCATGCATTAGTATTTGACAGATCACGTGGGATTTCAGACATGGTGTCAAAGAGAAAGATGCTCAGTATGCTTTGACATTTCATCATGAATCGTCTTACAAACGAACAACGCTTGCAAATTATTGAATTTTATTATCAAAATGCGTGCTCTGTTAAGAAAGTTCATTGCGCGCTTCCATTTTATGGTCAGTTTAATCGACCCACTGAAGCGGCTATTCGGGCTATTGTGACTAAATTTCGCACCAAATTTACATTGTTGGACATTAAACCACCAACACGCTTACGTAGAGTGCGAACTGAAGAAAATATCGCAGCTGTATCGGCCAGTGTTAATGATGACCACCAATTTTCGATTCGTCGCCGTTCGCACCAATTGGGTCTCTGTTACTCAAAAACGTGGAAATGCCAAAATTGGACTAAGCGGATGGACCACCTAAGACGCAGCCGCGGTCAACATTTAAATGAAATTATCTTCAAAAAGTAAATGTCATGGACCAATCTAACGTTTCAAATAAAGAACCGATGAGATTTTGCAAATTTTATGCGTTTTTTTTAAAAAAAAAAGTTATCAAGCTCTTAAAAAATCACCCTTTATATAAATAAAGCAGCGGACTGTATAATATACACGTGTATAATTATACACGAATCCAAGCTTTCTCAAGCATGTGAAATTGAGCCAAGCTTTTATTTTCCGTTCAAAAATTCCCAGAGGAAAATCCTGCGCAGGGCCATGTCAATTGTTATTCAGAAATATCATTTGATATTCAGATCAATTCCATTTCATAGTCAGAACTCATCAGTTGAAATTCAGAAATTCCATTTAAAATGCAGAACAAATTATTTCATTTCAAAAATTCCATTTGAAATTCAGAAAATATCATTTGAAATTCAAAACCTTCCATTTGAAATTCAGAAGTAATTGAATTAAATTCACAAGCTCCATTTTAAATTCTACAGAGATTTTGAGACGTATCAATATATAGGCACGAACTGATATTGTAATTCTGTGTTCTTATATCCTCGTACAAAGCAGCAGTGCGATACTGTCTGAATTAATTTGATAACTTCCGAATTTTAAATGAAAACTTCTGAATATTAATTGATGAGTTCTGAATTTGAAATGAAAATTTCCGAAAATCAATTAACAAGTTCTGAATTCAATGAGTTTTGAATATGAAATGAAATTTCTGTAAATTGACATTTGAAATGGAATTTCTGAAAATCAATTGATCTATTCTGAAATACATTTGGAAATGGCATAGATCATAGGTCAGTATATTGAAGTTCAAGTTGGAGATTATCTTCCAAGGATGGTCGGTTTTCTGTCGAAGTTATTTTTTTTTGGCTCAAAATAAGAAAATTATTTTTTCACATTGTTGCCGGCTATTCGTATCAAAATAAATTTCCATAAAAATATTTGTGTTGACTTTTCTCGCACTTATACTATATAACCATAAATTGAATTACACTAGATATTTATCCAGGCTAACTGCAATATTTTCAACATAAAATTGTTATACCCTCCACCTCCAGGATGGGACTTTGTCATTCCGTTTGTAACACCTTGAAATATCGGCCTGAGACCCTATAAAGTATATATATTCTTGATCGTCATACAATTCTAAGACGATCTAGCCATGTCCGTCCGCCCGTCTGTCCGTGTGTTGAAAGCACGCTAGCATCTAAACGAAAGGAGCTAGGACGTTCAAATTTTACATAAATGCGTTTTATAGTCGTAGATCGGTTGGGATTGAAACTGGGCGAAATCGGTTCACAAGGACTAAAAATACCCTTAATATTCCCTAATATTTTAGTGTATTTAAGCACATTTTTTCAATATGTCTGCTTGTACTTACTTGATATTGGGTGTGCGCATTCCTCCTACAACAAAAACGTGCACCACAAAGTGATTTTTATTCGTAGGGGGTGAAATGGGACAAAAAGGGATAAAAATGGTACCTTTCAAACGGCAACAGCTAGAAACATGAAATTCGGCGTGTACATTCCTCTAATTGAGTAGATACATAATATGCAAGTATTTTTCAAAATTCGTACTTTTAAGGGATAAAATGGGAATAGAGGGATAAAAATGGTACAAATCAAACGGTTGCACCTAGAATAATGAAATTCGGTGTATACATTCCTCTAATTGCGTAGACACATAAAATAAACGAATTTTTCGAAATTCGTGCTTTTTGGGGTTAAAATGGGAAAAAGGGATAAAAATAGTACCAACCAAATGACCGCAGCTGGAGTCATGCAATTCGGTGTATACATTCCTATAATTGAGGAGATACATAATATAAAAGTATATTTTCCAAATTCGTACTTTTAAGGGATAAAATGGGAATAGAGGGATAAAAATGGTACCAACCAAACGGCTGTACCTAGAATAATGAAATTCGGTGTATACATTCCTCTGATTGCATAGACAAGTAAAACACACGGATTTTTTGAATTTCGTACTTTTTGGGGTTAAAATTAAAAAAGGGGATAAAAATAGTACCAACCAAATGACCGCAGCTAGAGTCATGAAATTCGGAGTATACATTTCTCTGACTGCGTTGACACGAAAAATGAAAGGTATCTTCCAAATGGGATTTCTTTCAAGGGATACAATGGGTACAGAGGGATAACAATAGTACCAACTAAACGGCTACAGCTAGAATGATGAAATTCGGTGTGTACATCCTTATTGTTGCGTAGACACGTAAAATAAAAAGATTTTAGAAAGTCGTGCTCTTTAGGGGGTTAACTAGGAAAAGGGGATAAAAATGTACCCACCCGGTGGCCGCAGCTAAAATCATACAATTCGGTATATAGATTCCTCTGACTGCAAAGACACGCAAAATAAAAAGATTTTTCCAAATCCGTACTTTTAAGTTTTACGACAAAAATTGGTTGAACCATGAAGTTAGATTATTTTACACTATGTACGTGAGATAACGGATATTCAAAATTTGTACTTTTCGAATTAAAATAGAATGGAAATACACCCAACTGTAGCAACAATAGTACCCACTATCTACCAATATTTATGGTATTTAAGCTTTTTTGAATATATACAGTTGCGGTCAAAATAATAGCAGCGCACCACAGCTTAGCATACATTTTCATATTTTTATTTGTATGATAATTTTTTATTGCTACTACTGCATTAAATGCTGTGTTATGAGGATACAAACACAAAATAATTGTTTATTTGGTGATATGATTTTAATTGTTTTAGAAATTTCACATTTTTTGAACTATTCGACATTTTGGACCGGTCAAAATAATAGCAGAATTCAAAAAAATCCCAAGAAAAAGGAATTTTTTCTCATTTTTTCAATTCGATTTGATGTTATAAATAAGATATTGTGAAATGTACACTATTTCTGAAATGTTATTGTTTTATTTTTCTTCATAAGTAGGGCGAGGAGAGCATTGTGGAGAACAAAATCGAGTTCATATAATAAGTTTGAACTCTGAGGGTAAATCATATAGTGAAGTTCGACTTTTATTACAGTGTTCTATTAAAATGATCTGAAATTTGATATTATAAGAAGAATAAACAAAAACACGTCAAAAATATCAGTTTATATCACCTGCAACCATTCGCCGAATAATTATGTCTAGTACAAAAAACCCACTTACGCCCGCCACCGAAATAAAGAACAATGTCTGTCCATCTTTGAGAGTTTAAAATGTTCGTAGAATACTAAGAAAACATAATCTGTAAGCCAGAAGTCCAAAAAAAGTCCCACTTAAAAATAAAAGACATGTCACAAAAAATTGCAATTCGCAAAAACACACCCGGTGTAGCCAATCAAGAAGCGGGTGCACGTTTTATGGTCAATTGAATCAACAATTGTTTTATATGGTGGGACAGTCCCTCGACAGTTTGTAAGACGTCCACAGAACACGGAATACATCTCCAGGTGTAGAACCAAAACTGTCAAATAGGGAGGATCAAGCATAATGGCTTGGGCTTGTTTTTTCGTATTATGGAGTTAAGTCAATACATTGGTCCAGAACTACTATGGACTCTGTCCAGTACATCAAAATACTTCTTACGTATGCAGAATATGGAATGTCACTTAAATGGGTCTTCTAGCAGGTCAATTATCCCGAAAACAACAGCCGACTTGCAAAAAGGTGGTTTGAAGTCAATAATATCGATGTTATGGACTGGTTCGGACAGACACCACATCCCAATATAATCAAAAATTTTAAGTGTGATGACTAAAATGAGATCAGACACCACATCCCAATACAATCAAAATTTTTAAGTGTGATGACTAAAATGAGATCTCACTTGCAATACTGAAAGACAATAACGATATTTGACACGAAATTATAGAGGCATGGTCAAAAATACCGCATGAAAGGTGCAAAATACTAGTTGACTCCAAGAAACGACTTTATGTAGCAATATTAAGCAATAACGTAAGTACAACTAAGTGTTAAATTCAAGAAAATATCGTTATTTAAGTAATTATTCAAAAAAGTTTTCAATTAAAGTGAATTGAAAGAAAATATTTTTAGTTTTTATTAGCGCTGCTATTTTTTTGACTGGTCTCATTTTTGACATAAATGGTTCTAAAGGCTTAATCTCAACGTTACAAAAACTTAATTTTTTATTTAAAGCCACATTAAGAATGGCACAATCGCCACCTTTCAATCGCCGTAAAAACTTTTAGGATTTTCGAAGTAAAACTGATATTTTTCTTAGTCGAAATTTTTTATCTCGTCGCTGCTATTTTTTTGACCGCAGCTGCATATATATATATTTATTTTTTGAATAGAAGTATTATGAAGTATTATTTCGATATATATAGTGTAAAGGTATTGGTAGCCTTGCCTTGTAAGCGTGGTTTGAAATAATAAAAATTTTATATTTATTTACAAAATATTTTGTTCAATATTTGATTTGGCTATATTAAAAAATTTATAGTTTCCTGTGATATTAGTGCACTTCTACGAAAATCTACATCCTCTGTGGAATGCAATCCATGGTGGAGGTTATATAAAGTTCGGCCCGGCTGAACTTAACGTCGTTTTTACGTATTCTTTTTTTTTTTTCAAAATTTGTTTTCATACACACATTAGTATTGCTGTTATTTTATATTGAGTGAAATTTGAACTTTTTATTTACTTTTTTCTTTGTTATCCAGTCTTAAGGACAAACAAATAAGCACAGCCCACTCTGGGCTGTTTTTATTTGGTAGTGAACCTCCAAAAAGTTCCCTTTTTTCACACACTCACATACAAAAAGTATTAAATACATGGGAGGTTTTTCATTGATATGGATTCGCAGGACCAGGGGAATGAATGCGGGGGCGGATAAATGATAATTAACAATAAATTGATTGAGTTTTCCTAATTAGGTAGGTTTATAACGCAATTAATTGCATACTTTGATTTAATTTAATGGTGATATTTTCGGCAATACACAGTGGAAATTAATGTATGGTTCGGGCATTATGGTGTTTGTTCTATTAATTGAGCATTAGGGTGGGTCGAAATTCGCCTTTTTTGCGAAACAAAATCTTATAGTGCGGCAAAATTGTGTTCCATTTAGTTTGTTCGGGATGGAACATTATATTTGGCGTGATTCGAATTTGATTCGAAAAAGAGATGGATTTCAACCCAACCTATTAAAAGTATCATCTTATCGACAATTACGATTTTCATATCAATTATGTGTAAGTAAGTATATGTTGTATGTTTATATTAATTACTTTTTGCTTATAATTTCAAATATCTTCTTCTTCATCTTCGTCTTAAGAATAAACATCAAATATGTTTTGTATGAGTATTTGTTTGTGGAGAAATATAAACTGTCTTACCCTTCGGTTTTGTGGCTGTGGGGAAGTGAGCGTGTGTGGTTGGTTGTGTCTATTTGATTTGGTTAAACTGCGCCCGTCCGTTCCCACTTAAATGGTGATGCTGCCAATCAGCGATTTGATGAACGGCGCTGGTGTATTAGTCGGTGGCCGCATAGTAAACCACTGTAGATTTGCGACGAAAGCCCAAATTGAAAAATGATGTCTCAGATTTTTTACGTTCATGTTCATGATCATTGCCAAAATATGAAAATAGACGGCCACCACCACTGCCAACTGGAGGAGCACGTAGGCTGCTTGTAGTATGATGACCAGCCCCGCCACCGCTGATTCCAGCAGTGCCCACACCTGTTGCTGGCCCGCCTCCGCCACCGCCGGAGGATGAGAGTGACAGGCTAGAATACTGATGATGATGTGGCTGCTGATGGTGATGGTATGTTGGTTGTTGTTGCTGGTGCTGCTGGTGATGTAATGATAATTGGTGCTGTAGCTGCGGATGTCTGCTGGTATGATTGGCTTGTATAAAACCGGTAGGCGACAAATCAGTCATCTCACACGGCCAGAGGGTGACCGAAGATGGGACCTTATGTATCCCGTCCGATAATCGATAATGGTGGGATGCTGACCGGCTAACGAACCGTGGCGAGGACCTCGACCCCATCTGTTGTTCGTTCGTGTTGGTTGGTTGGTTGGTTTTAGCGTTTGTTTTTTGCCATTTAGGTTTTTGGTTTTTATTTGTTTTTGTTTTTGTTTTGTGGAAAATATAAATTGAAAAATAGAAAATCGAATATTAATGGAAATTCATGCAAAGTTTAGATAGATAAAACGTTAGTACTCTAAGTCATTGCAAATGTTAGAACCCTAATTATTGCAAATAATCATATACAAATGTTGAAATAAGTCGGTAGGGGTTTTTTTCCTTCAAAATTTAACTTTAATAATATTTTTTAATTACAAAATGTTTCTACTTTTGTCCCGAAATCTCTGCATATGAGCAACAACTATGGAAAGAAACTATGAAACAAACTTCAGTTCATCGAAAGTTAGTAACGCACTCTATACAAATTTATCTCCCAGCTCTATGTTTTTAGGTATGTTGGAGATCGTGAGTGTGTTCTAAGGTTATGGAAGGAACACATCTACAATAAACATTGCATTGCGACGCAATAACACTATAGAAAAACGCAGCGTATAGGGATACATTCCAGGGAATACAGAGAAAATGATATTCTCTCCTCTCCGACTGACGAAAGAAGAAATTGATGGAGAGACACGAGGGTAACGCACAGGA
Source organism: Polietes domitor (assembly GCA_947397865.1). Taxonomy (NCBI): domain Eukaryota; kingdom Metazoa; phylum Arthropoda; class Insecta; order Diptera; family Muscidae; genus Polietes; species Polietes domitor. The sequence continues at coordinate 135,036,336 of OX377618.1, forward strand.
GTACATATGAAGTGCGAAAGCATCAGACGGATGGCTTCTCTACTCCCATTTCTTTCTAGAACGAAGAATACCACGATATATCCAATAGAGGAATCCAGAGGATAGCTTTTGTACTCCCATTTCTTTCTACGCGAAGATTATGGAAAGAACACTTCTACAAACTCTTATTCCGAACATGGTTCTGAATGGCCTGTGTCAAAGAGCCGACATGGTACATGTCTCTACTAATCCGACATTTACATTTATTGTAACATTGTACATAAGAACGGTCTCCATAATATCGCATATTACCACCTATTCATAGACTTACGATGTCGCTGATTTGCTGATTTTGGTTACACTAACAACGATCAGAATAACTTGTCGAACGAAAAAAGGTGAGGCTAATAACCCGGCTAATTACCGCCCGATTGCGATTTTCCCTGTGCTCTCGAAGGTTATGGAGAGTATGGTTAGCCACCATCTTGTGAGGAATTTAGAGACCTACAACTTACTTAATGATCGACATGATATGGCTTCCGTAGGAATCGATCTAGGGATGACCTGATAACGCTGCTGTCCGAAAAGTGAAATGAATCCATCCTCCACCAGTTCGGTGAGAGTAAGGTAGTTCCTCTAGATATCTGTCAAGGTCGTTGACAGAGTCTGGCACGGCGCACTCAAATCAAAGCTCATCGCTTTTGGGATTGCTAGTGACTTCTTTCGATTTATTTGTAACGTCCTAGAGTACGTGTTGTTATAGATGGATTCTTATCCGACGGGCATAGAGATCCACAGGGTTCTGTCCTTTTGATTAGATTCTCAATCCAATCTATAGATTCACGGATGACAGTAACCTCTGTCATGCATACATTCAATAATAAACCAAGTCCCCAAGAAATTGAGCACAAAAGGTGATTGATAGATTAATAGAGTAGTCCTTAATGCACGTAAGACCCAGTGCTCCCAAGCTTTCTGATCTTGGAGCATCCGACCATGTATATATATATATATATAGGAGGTTTCTCTATCTCACGACTTAAGGACAGGCGAACGAATCTTAGAGAATATGAATTCTTTACAAAAGTGAGTGAGATCGGAAAGTTAAGAGCGGCGTACGGATCGACAAGCGTAAATGGATATATAAATCAGGGTCTCAGCGGCCTCTTAAAAACATCGGTGGCAATTTTGCCACATCTATCGTAGAACAATCCTACATAGGGGACTTTGACATCTCTGCCGTTTCTCCAAGTCTCGACGAGATAGTAAATTCTATCAAATGGCTAAAATCCAACAAATACCCCGACCTTGACACATCTACCGATGAACAACTGTTGAGCTAAACACTACAAAAGGCTATGAAGGCAACAGAAATACACCATATCATATAGCTTCTACTATTCAGCTTTGCTTTACTATATAGCATGAAGAAAGCATTACGTGAGGGCAAGGGAATAATGAGGGACGACACCTGTCTCTTGGCGAAGCTGCTAACCATTGCAGAAGCTTTGGTCTTAGAACAAATATCAATAAGGCGAGAGCACTTTGCATTAGCTGAAGTTCTGTTCTAAATAAATAACACTCGTATAAAATACGTCATAGAAAACAAATATGGACAAAAAATGTGGATCTAGTGAATGCATCGAATTCAGAAGGCCAGGCAAACATGTAGGCAAAGTATGGAACTCTAATTTTCTATTCACCTAGTGAAATTAAAGAGTAAAATAAGCCGCTCCGAAATATATGCAGAAAGTCCAGCTATTTGTGAACTATTGCCTCCAAAATTGTTCGCGTTTTCTGGCCACAAGTGTTATCAATTGGGGCTATGGGAAGAGTCACAGCAACAACCAACAGCTAGATAAATTAAATGACGTTGAGTTGATCACATCCTCAGAAGACTCGGAAACTCTATAGACTGCAATCCCCACGTAGTCGAAGAAAAGCACTACCATCACATGAAAAGTGATGATTAGCTTTAATAGATTTATTTATCCTCCTTACAAGATCGATACTATTATATACTAATATCGATATATATATAGGGTGATTTTTTAAAAGCCATAGGAAAGTTTTTCAAAAAAAAAAAAGAAACACATAAAATTCAGAAAAATGCATGAAATCTTTACTTGAATCGATAGTACGGTCCATATAATTTAATGTTTGAAGATGCAAATGTTGACCTTGACTTTGGCATACTCTTTCCAACATTTCGGCCGGTATCTCACGAATAAATGCGTCAATTGAAGCGGGCTTGTCTGTATAGACATGAGCTTTAACACAGCCCCACAAAAAATAGTCTAAAGGCGTTAAATCGCACGATCCAGGCGGCCAATTGACCGGTTCCAAACATGAAATAAAATGTTCACCGAACTCGCCTCTCAATAAGTCCATTGTTGCGCGTGCTGTGTGGCATGTGGCACCGTCTTCTTGAAACCACATGTCATGCAAGTCAAACTCTTGCATTTTGGGCAAAAAAAAAGTTGGATATCATCTCACGGTAGCGCGCTCTCCATTCACAGTTACGTTACGATTCGCATCATCTTTGAAGAAGTACGGTCCAATGATGCCACCAGCCCATAAACCGCACTAAACTGTGACTTTTTCTGTATACATTGGTAGCTCTTGCAATGCTTCTGGCTGATATTCACTCTAAAATCGACAATTTTGCCTATTTACGTAGCCATTGAGCCAAAAATGAGCTTCGTCGCTGAACACAATTTTTCGGTAAAAAAAAGTGGACCTTCGGCTTTCTTGAACTTTCTTAACAGAGCACGTATTTTGATAATAAAATTCAATAATTTGCAAGCGTTGTTCGTTTGTAAGACGATTCATGGTTAAATTATAGACCAAACTGAAGATGTTTGAAAGTGAAACAAAACACGAAATATGCGTCAGCTTTTTACACCAGTGTTGCCAAAAAGATAATAGCTAAAAAATCACCCTTTACTTATAACCATAACTTGATAGTTCGGACTGAGGAAAAAAATGTTTATTCTACTGAGAAGTAACTCCCAGCTTGACGCTCGTACCACTGTTCGTTTAAATGCAAACAAATCCTTCATAGACTGATCTCGTTGAAATACAACACTTGGCTCTATTTTACATCCACAGGGCGAAGTTTGTTTTTGAACAATGCAGACAGTTTTCACCATGTCCAAAAACTCCATACAAACTGACAGCTACAACTGTTGGTTAGCTCCAGCTTTGACTTAAACAGACATGGTGAAAATGTGCCTTTAGTTTAGTAAAATTTTGAATGTATCTTTTTAATTTCACCCCAAAACTTATTTCAACATTTTATCTTTTGTTTTTCTTAAAACAATTATTTTTTTTTTGATTCTATTCTTAAACATTACAGAATTTTTACTGATTTTACTGATAATAATACAAGAGTACTTAGAATAGGTGGAAACAGGTACAAATCAAATAAAGTACGTTAAATTATACAAGAAAAGCTAATAAAAAAACTTATTCATATGTTTATCAAAAGCAGTGAACTATAAAGGCGCGTGTTTTGGAAAAAAACAAACAAATTAAGATATAGGCAGTAGTGCTAAAAAAGCGAGTAAAAGTTCATTTTTATCTAAGATTGAAAAACGAAAGCTCAGTAGTAGCAGTAGTGTAGGCATAGAAATATTAGTAGTATTACACAAGTAGTGAAAGGTAGGAAGCAGCAGCAGCAGCAGCAGTTCGAAAAGCACCACAAGGAATGCATTACAGGTACAGGTACAGGTAGGTAGGACAGTAAGTAAGACTACAAAGTACAGACAGATTACACACCATATTACATCGTTTTTTGTTTTGTTTTTTTTTTTCTTTTGTTTTCGGAAAAGGGGGTAAAGAACATTTACAAATTGAAGACGACACTACTCAGTTTGAGTTTTTGGACTAAAAAAGCTTTAGTGAAGTTTGAGTTTTTTTATTTCCCCCCAGCCAAACACGTAACTCCTGATTTTGTCAAACAGCGAGCGAAAGCTAGAGTACATTTATTTACATTAAAAAAAGGCTAACGTTTGACAACATAATTAGCTACAAATTATTTGGATCAGCTCTTATAACACTGTCCGCCAGTCGATATTACACTTGAACCGGATGATATAGGTTTTCATTCATTTCCTCATCCTGTTGCCCCTACACAGGATCACATTTTTCAAATTTTAAATTATTTTAGATACTTATTCGCACCCTATGTTACCGACATATGTGTCAAATTAAAGAGGAGAATGTCTCCTAAAAATATTTAAAATTACATACTTCTATCTCTATTAGATTAGCATTAACAACCATTTCAAGTGTTCCCTCTTAAAAAGTAAAATTTGAATAAATTGAATAAACTTAGGGGGCGTTTTAAGTGGTTGTTAAGCTAAACTAATACAGATATAAGCATGTAATTTTAAGTATACATTTTTAGTAGACATTCTCTTCTGTAATTTGTCACCTATGTCGGCAACATAGGATGCGAATAAGTATCTAAACTATTTTTAAAAAAATGTGATCCTTTGGAACTTTATAGTCCTGTGTAGGGGCGACAGGATGAGGAAATAAAAAACTAAAGACACCAATTTACTCGATTTTGTCTATAGTATCAGACGTATATTATCTAGATCAAGTGTAACAACGACTTTTCATTTATTCTTCAATTTTAAATTGAATGCTTTCAATTTAAAATTGAAGAATAAATGAAAGCTTCAGGTAGGTGTACATGTTGAAAGTTATTTATTTCATAAAGTTACCACGTAAGCGTGTCGAGAAAGCTCGAGTTATTTTAATTTTTTGAAACAAAGACCCGAAAGCTCGCTTGAGAGTGAAATGTATCCAGCTTTCGATTGCCGAAAAAAGAGCGGCATTTTATATGTAATGTGAGTCTACCTATTAATAGAATAAAATAAAAGCTCTCCATGGATGCGATTAATACAGTACAATAAAAGCTCTCAATGGATGCGAGCTTTCACGTTGCTTTATTTTTCACTTTGTGGAAAATAGGGCTTCATTTTATAGACAATGCAAGTTTATCTATTAATACAGTAAAATAAAAGCTCTTAATACAATAAAATAAAAGCTCTCCATGGATGCGATTAATACAGTACAATAAAAGCTCTCAATGGATGCGAGCTTTCACGTTGCTTTATTTTTCACTTTGTGGAAAATAGGGCTTCATTTTATAGACAATGCAAGTTTATCTATTAATACAGTAAAATAAAAGCTCTTAATACAATAAAATAAAAGCTCTCCATGGATGCGATTAATACAGTAAAATAAAAGCTCTCAATGGATGCGAGCTTTCACGTTGCTTTATTTTTCACTTTGTGGAAAATAGGGCTTCATTTTATAGACAAAGTAAGTTTATCTATTAATACAGTAAAATAAAAGCTCTCCATGGATGCGATTAATACAGTAAAATTCAAGCTCTACATGGAAGCTTTCACGTTGCGCTGTTTTGTATGTACATTGTTTTTGTGCCAACATTTAAATGTACAGATAATAAGGCGAGCTTTCGCGTTGCGTTTTACAAAATGTGGGAGTAAATAATTTCTGTGATTTTCAAAAATGTATTACGAATTTTCTGTTCTTTTTGTACATTCTCGTTTTATCTGACTTAAGGATCGCGTACACCGAATCCACAAGTTCAAAAATGCAGCGTAAGAAGCAAAAGGCGTCAGTGTGCGCGATCCTTTACATAGTATGTACTAAACGGACTTAAGACTCGCGTACAACGAATCCAGAAGTTCAAAAACGAAGCGTCAGCAGAAAACGGTGTCAGTGTGCGCGATACTTTACATAGTATGTGCTATACTGACTTAAGGCTCGCGTACACCAAATTCAGAAGTTCAATAACGCAGCGTCAGCAGAAAATGGTGTCAGTATATACTAATGTATCCTCTACATAGTATGTACTAAACGGACTTAAGGCTCGCGTACACCGAATCCAGAAGTTCAAAAACGCAGTGTTAGCAGCAAAAGGTATCAGAGTACGCGATCCTTTACATATTATGTACTATACCGACTTAAGGATCGCGTATACCGAATCGACAAGTTCAAAAATGCAGCGTAAGAAGCAAAAGGTGTCAGTGTGCGCGATCTTTACATAGTATGTACTGTAAACAATGTCCGTGCATGATAGGTACGAAAGTTTTCGTTAGATGCCGACTCCCTCGCATACAGACGTCTGAAAAGTTAGATGTTTGATACCTCATTCGTATTTATTGCGTGTTCTAATTAAAAAACTCACTTCACCAAAGCTTTTTCTTGCATTTTATTTTTACAAGCTTATTGTTTTCCATATATTGTACATATACATTGAGTAGTGCCTTTAATGTGAAACTGCAAAGATGGTTTTCGCTAAAGCAGTATTAACAGTATTTACACAAGCCGTTGGTTAAGATTTGTTAATTAAAAAAAATCTATTTAGGTATATCTTAGGTAAAAGTTCATTGGAAAAGCTCACCCTTCTCAATAAAAAGGCTTGGCTTGACAAAAATTTTGCTTTTGAAAACATTTTTCGTGTACTTTTTTTGTTTTGGTAATTTTTGTAAAAACTTTTGTATTTCAAAATCGCTTTTTAAGCATAAGCATGTGTATTAACGGCATAATATTTTTGTTTTGCATAAATTTGTTGGGATCTGGAAAAATTATATTGCAACAATATACAAAAAAGAACACAATCTTATAGTTTTTCATTATAAAATACATTAAGAGAAAAATGTACAATTCAGATGTCATTATTATTCAGAAAAAAAGCCCTAACTCGAAATGGCCCTAGGTAATGCTCGAAAAAGAAAATAGTAATAGGTTTCTTAAGGCTGCAACTCGGTACTTACCCCGTTTCAAGTCCATATTCTTATAAACATTTTCTTATAAAAAGCATATATTTGCCTTCAATACAAAAATTTTGAGCAAAATTTGACGTCGATGGATTGAGTGGTATTGGTATTGGTAGTGGTATTTTGAGTTTTGGTTTCTTGTAGGAGTTTTTTCATGAATACCTGTGTGTCTATCTTGTGGGTGGCGAGGCCACCACCACGTCACGTCTGCAAAATGCAGGACGACTGATATTTGTTTGATTTTGTAAAATATTTGTTTGTTTTTGGTTTTTTAGGTATGTTTGGTTTTAGGTGAATTTAAAGCGTTAGAAAATTCCAATAGTTTATTTTTTGGTATTTGGTTATTTTTTACATGGAAAGTGAAATAGAAGAGAATTTAGAAGCCATAGTTAAAGATTAGTGTTAAGATGATTTACTTCGGTTTCGATTATGAAAAACAAATAGTTTGTCCGCTACTCATAATAATAATCAACAAAAAGAAAAAAACTGTCTACAAAAACTGAAAATGAAATAAGGGGAAAACTATAAACCGTAAAAACAATTGAAATAATATAAAGTCTCAACAGAAATTAGAGTGTCATTAGTAGTTAGTTGGATTGTAGAAAGACAGAGGACGATTTGTTGTTAGTTTTAATTTTTTGCTAATGGTGCAAGATGGTGATTAATTTGAACATAAGTCAGGATTCAGATAAATACAGAATGGTACAGCCATCCTTACCGTTTGGATTCAAATCATTTGATTTAAGACAATACAATTCAATGTATAAAAATATTAATAATAACATTGTCCAACATGTGTTGGATCTGAAAGGGCATGTTGATTAGACCATTTTTGCAGAAAAAAACTTATAGTCCAGCTGGTCTGCTCGTTTCTTTTTTTACAGTGGGCAAAAGTTTGCATTTTTTGGTCATAAGTGAAAGTGAATTGTGAATTAAGGTCTGAGAGAATTCTTATTGCCAGCACTGTGTTGTGGAACTTTATGAGGATCATTTTTGTGGAAGATCTTAACCCTATAGCTCGCCTCGTTTAAGGATTAAAATGTTCTACGAAAAAAATTGTCCGAAAATTTCAGTAGGGGTCACCAAAGTTGTAAACAGGCTAGCCGGATGATTTTTTTCCTTGTCCCCAAAGTGGTATGAAAAATCCCTAATGATCGCCAAAATACAGAAAGCTTTCTATTTCAAAGAATTCGACCAAAACAAAATCATAATTGTATTTTTACGTGGCACTTTTGACAATATTTTTCTGAATTAATAGCCCCCTTGGCGTAGTTATTGATCGAATTATTAGGCGTTTATAGTATTTTTGGATTTTCATAGTGAAAACTGAAAACTTTTTCGAAATTTGTGTTTTTTTGTAAAAAACAAATAGCTGCAATCAATAACATTCCAATGTTTTTATTTATAAAATTAAATTTTATTGCTAATATTAACACAATGGAGGTAAAATAGACAAACATGGATTTAGCCTTGGACTTGGTGTAAATTGCACCTCATTTAATTTTATTAATAAAATAATAGAAATATTTTTTGGTACATATTTCTTGTGGGGAAATACTTACTATATTTTTTAATAAAATAATCAAAAAACAAGTAAAAACGGCGTTAAGTTCGACCGGGCCGAACTTTATATACCCTCCACCATGGATTGCATTCCACAGAGGTTTGTCGGTTGTCGTAGAAGTGCAGTAATATTGCAGGAAAATATAATTTTTTTACTATGCCAAACCAAATACAAATATTGAAAAATTAATTTTATAAATAAATATAACATTGTAATTATTTCAAACCACGCTTATAAGGTAATGCTACCAATACGTCAATTCAAAAAAAAAATATTCTTATATTTATATTTTCAAAAAGCTTAAATACCATAAATATTGGTAGATAGTGGGTGCTACAGTTGGTTGTATTTCCATTCTATTTGAATTCCAAAAGTACAAATTTTGAAAATCCATTATCAGACGTACAAAGTGCAAAATAACCTCACTTCATGATTCAACCAATTTTTTCCGTAAAAGAAAAAGTACGAATTTGGAAAAAAAACTTTTTATTTTGCGTGTCTATGCAGTCAGAGGAATGTATACACCGAATTCCATGATTCCAGCTGCACCGATTTGTTTGGTACCATTTTTGGCCCCTTGACGTTTCTACCCAATTAGAATTTCATCATTCTAGCTGTAGTCGTTTAGTTGGTACTATTTGTATCCCTCTGTACCATTGCATCCCTTGAAAGTACTAATTTAAAAAAATTCGTCCATTTTTCCGTGTCTACGCAGTCAGAGAAATGTATACTCCGAATTTCATGACTCTAGCTGCGGTCATTTGATTGGTACTATTTTTCATTTTAACCCCAAAAAGTACGAATTTTGAAAAATCAGTTTATTTTCCGTGTCTACACACTCAGAGGAATGTATACTCCGAATTTCATGACTCTAGCTGCGGTCATCCGATTGGTACTATTTTTATCCCCTTTTTTCATTTTAACCCCAAAAAGTACGAATTTTGAAAGATCCGTGTATTGTACTTATCTATGCAATCAGAGGAATGTATACACCGATTTTCATTATTCTAGGTACAGCCGTTTGGTTGGTACCATTTTTATCCCTCTATTCCTATTTTACCCCTTAAAAGTGCGAATTTGGAAAGAATACTTTTATATTATGTATCTACTCAATTAGAGGAATGTACACATCGAATTTCGTGTTTCTAGCTGTTGTCGTTTAATATGTACCATTTTTATCCCTTTTTTGCCCCATTTCACCCCCTACAAATAAGAATCACTTTATGGTGCACGTTTTTGCTATAAGGGGAATGCGCATACCAAACAACAAGCGAATATAAACAGACATATTCAAAAAACATGCTTAAATACGCTAAAATATTAGGAATTATTATGGGTATTTTTAGTGCTTGTGAGGGAAAAATGTTTCCCTTAGGGCCGATTTCGCCCCATTTCAATCCCAACCGATCTACGACTATAAGACGCATTTATGGAAGATTTGAACGTTCTAGCTCCTTTCGGTTAGATGCTAGCGTGCTTTCAACAGACTGACGGACATGGCTAGATCGTCTTAGAATTTTATGACGATCAAGAATATATATACTTTATAGGGTCTCAGGTCGATATTTCAAGGTGTTACAAACGGAATGACAAAGTTAGTATACCCCCATTCTGCAGGTGGAGGGTATAATAATCGATAAGGATATGAGAAGATACTAATATAATTAAATTTTTAGCGGTCTCCAGTAGGGAGTAATTGATAAATCGTGGGTAAAATGTACCACCCCCAAAGTTAAATCTTAAATATTTTATTACAATTTCTTTTCAATGTTCCTATTTATCGATGACATTTTCTTTTTCCGATCATTATTATATTTTTTCTGATTTAAAGCCAGCAAAGCCTTCTGTAGATGATCGTCAGAGACAAGAAATCCCCACAAAAATCCCCTGTACCCAGTTCATATTTTTTGTCCTTTTGACTATCATATAATCCCCAAATCCCCACATCTGGCAAGTCAGTGTGTAAATAAAGCTCTTTACGCTTAAATAACAAAATTATACATCAACTTATACAACAAAATTACTAGGATTAAAACTCGTCCATGTTTTTTGGAAGATCGAAGGTAGAGCACGGTAAACAAAAAATACAAATTGGATATTTTGCAAAATTTTCATTTTCGGTATGGCTAATGGCTATGATTTGCATTTTTGTTTTATAATTTTGCCGCGATCGATTTTTTGCATATTAAGGACAAATGTCGCTTGTAACATATGAAATCAGACCACACTAATAGCTTTTAATGGAAAGTATAGTAAAAAAACATGAAAAAGTCGGGAAAAAAATAATAAAAAATTGATTCTGAAGCTCTTATCGCCCAAGATATGAGAGATAATCTACACATGTACGCGTTTTTTGGACTCTTATGATACATTTTCCCCAAAAAGCTGAAAAGTTTCAAATTTAATCTAAAGAAGAATAAAATAAAATGTAAGACCTATCTCCATTAATTTTTCCATCCCAACATTTTTTCCGAACACACCTACCCGCTATTCCCATCGATTTAAGTGGCTCCTATACAAAAACTAAATTTTTATAAAATTTGCTCTCGCCGCTCTAGTTGCACCCAAGGAGGACCCTAGTGGAGTCAAATGTATGATCGAATCCCAATATTTTTTCAGTCCCATCATTTTCTCAAACAATACCTACCCTCTATCTTCAATTCTTAAGGTGGTCCCCAAACGATTTTTTTTTACTTTTATGAAAGATAGGCCAAAATTTCCCTGGAGTCGCCCCTAGAGGCGCTAAATGTAAGACACACCCCTATTAATTTTCCCTCTTCAACAACCTTAGTAGAGTCATATACCTACTCTGTATCTTCAATCATAAAGGTGGTCCCCATCCGTTTTTATACCCTCCACCTCCAGGATGGGGGTATATTAACTTTGTCATTCCGTTTGTAACACCTTGAAATATCGACCTGAGACCCTATAAAGTATATATTCTTGATCGTGATAAAATTCTAAGACGATCTAGCCATGTCCGTCCGTCCGTCCGTCTGTTGAAAGCACGCTAGCATCTAAACGAAATGAGCTAGAACGTTCAAATTTTCCATAAATGCGTCTTATAGTCGTAGATCGGTTGGGATTGAAATCGGGCGAAATCGGCCCAAAGGGAAAAATTTTTCCCTTACAAGGACTAAAAATACCCATAATAATCCCTAATATTTTAGCGTATTTAAGCATGTTTTTTGAATGTCTGTTTTTATTTGCTTGATATTCGGTATGCGCATTCCCCTTATAGCAAAAACGTGCACCATAAAGTGATTATTATTTGTAGGGGGTGAAATGGGGCAAAAAAGGGATAAAAATGGTACATATTAAACGACAACAACTAGAAACACGAAATTCGGTGTGTACATTCCTCTAATTGAGTAGATACATAATATAAAAGTATTTTTTCCAAATTCGTACTTTTAAGGGGTAACATAGGAATAGAGGGATAAAAATGGTACCAACCAAACGGCTGTACCTAGAATAATGAAATTCGGTGTATACATTCCTCTGATTGCATAGATAGGTAAAATACACCGATTTTTCAAAATTTTTGGGGGTTAAATGAAAAAAGGGGATAAAAATAGTACCAATCTCATGACCACAGCTAGAGTCATGAAATTCGGAATATATATTCCTCTGAGTGTGTAGACACGGAAAATAAACTAATTTTTCAAAATACGTACTTTTTGGGGATAAAATGAAAAAGGGGATAAAAATAGTACCAATCAAATGACCGCAGTTAGAGTCATGAAATTCGGAGTATACATTCCACTGAGTGTGTAGACACGGAAAATAAACTGATTTTTCGAAATTCGTACTTTTTGGGGTTAAAATGAAAAAGGGGATAAAAATAGTAACAATCAAATGACCGCAGCTAGAGTCATGAAATTCGGAGTATACATTCCTCTGACTGCGTAGACACGGAAAATAGACGAATTTTTCGAAATTAGTACTTTCAAGGGATACAATGGTACAGAGGGATAAAAATTGTACCAACTAAACGACCACAGCTAGAATGATAAAATTCTAATTGCGTAGAAACGTCAAGGGGGTAAAAATGGTACCAACCAAATGGGCGCAGCTGGAATCATGGAATTCGGTGTATACATTCCTCTGACTGCATAGACACTCAAAATAAAAAGTTTTTTTCCTTTTACGGCAAAAATTGGTTGAATCATGAAGTTAGGTTGTTTTGCACTATGTACGTCTGATAATGGATTTTCAAAATTCGTACTTTTGGAATTCAAATAGTATGGAAATACAACCAACTGTAGCACCCACTATCTACCAATATTTATGGCTTTGAAAATATAAATATAAGAATATTTATTTTTTGAATTGACGTATTGGTAGCATTACCTTAAAAGCGTGGTTTGAAATAATTAAAATATTATATTTATTTATAAAATTAATTGTTCAATATTTGTATTTGTTTTGGTTTGGCTATATTAAAAAAATATATATTTTCCTGTAATATTACTGCACTTCCACGAAAACCGACAACCTCTGTGGAATGCAATCCATGGTGGAGGGTATTTAAAGTTCGGCCCGGCCGAACTTAACACCGTTTTTACTTTTTTATTTTTCTATGAAAGGAAGGCCCAAAACTGCTCGGAGTCGCCCCTAGAGGCGTTTAACTTTTTTATTATTAATTAATTTTTCCTCCTCAACAATTTTACCAAACCAATCTACCAACCCCACTCCTTAAGGGGGCCTTCATACAAAAACTATTTTTTATAAAATTTGTTTCCATTGCTCTAACTGCCCCAAGAAGGTCCATACAAGAGTCAAATGTATGTAGTTTTATTTTTTATGAAAGGAAGGCCCAAAACTACCCCAGAGTCGCCCCTAGAGGGCGTTTAAAAGTAAGACCCGTCCCCATTAACTTTCCCTTTTCAAAAAATTTTCCAAACAGACCAACCCGCTATCCTCACCCCTTAAGGGGATTGCTATACAGAAAGGAGGAGTCAAATGTATGACCAACCCCCGAAAGTTTTTCAGTCCCAACATTTTACCAGATCATAAATGCCCTCTATCTACAAACCTTAAGGTGGTCCCCATACGATTTTTTTTTTAATTTTTATATTTTTTATTAAAGAAAGAATTTTCCAAACAGACCAACCCGCTATCCTCACCCCTTAAGGGGATTGCTATACAGAAAGGAGGAGTCAAATGTATGACCAACCCCCGAAAGTTTTTCAGTCCCAACATTTTACCAGATCATAAATGCCCTCTATCTACAAACCTTAAGGTGGTCCCCATACGATTTTTTTTTTAATTTTTATATTTTTTATTAAAGGAAGATCTAAAACTACACCGAAGTCGCACCCAGAGAGGTTAAATGTAAGACCGACCACCTTATTTTCTTCCCCAACATTTTTTCTGGCATAGAATATGATGTCCTGACATAGAATATGAAGGATTCGCAGTTCAAGTTCAAATTTAGATCAACTCATTTTGTTTGACTCTATTAAAAGTAAGACAATCATGATTATTGTATCATACAACAATCTAATCACGGGGGGCTCCAACTCTAATATTTATCCGAGTGTGAGAGAAATATCATTTGCATTGCAATTTGAAATACCAACTGTTGTCATCATTTATCTGAATCCTGGACTTGCGGGACAATGTGTAGGCGGGAAAAGCGTAGAGATATGAACGCCAGCAGATTTAAAAAAATGGAACAAAAATTGTCACTTACCTTTCAGAAATGTACATTTGGGGAAATATTATTCGAAAAAAAAACTTGAATTCACAAAACTACTGAAAGCAGGTGAAAGAAAGGTGGTGTGTTGAGTGAAGCCGAATAAAAAAAGAGTTTGTGTGTGCTGGGTTTTATGTTTCTGAAACGGAAATAGTGAGAAATATACATAGCATAGCAACGATAATTCGAATGAATAAATAGTAATCATCATAACAGTACCAGTAGTAGGAGTATAATCTTTAAATCTGCCATATCCAAGAATTTTGATTATTTGATTTGGTATTTGATATGATTATTGGTGGGGTTTGTTTATGTATGGTTTGGTTTTTTTGGGGGGGATTTGTAGTTCAGAGGACACAATACACACACACGCACACAAACACATATATGTAAGAAGTTTAGAAAGAAAATGTTGATGTTATTTGAAATTTGGGGAAAAAAACGATTAATTAATTGAATGTATTCATATTCAAACGAACGAACGAAAAGAGAGCAAACATTACAATAAAACACGTAGTATATATATATGTATGTAACGAAGAGAAAATAACACAAACACAAACGGTAACGGAAACGGAAATCCAAAACAACAAAAAAAAAAAACAAATTAAGTGAATTTTCGGAACATTTGTTCTTCACCATTTTGCAATAACAACAATGACACTCTGTTTTTTTATTTTTTTTTGGGCAATGAAATCAAACAAACAAAAATGTCGTTCCTTCTAAACGCGCGTTCTCTTGTACGAAAGTCAAACTGAAGACTAAATTTCAAACGTTAACTTCTTTTCGTTTTGTGTGTGGCAAATTATCGAATTGAATTCATGGAAACAAACAAACGAAATGAAATGAAAAAAAAACGATATCAAGTAAAACCTGGTAAAATATAATAATCCTGACAAACAAAATAAGTAGTTCTTTTTGTTTTTGGCTTTTTGTTAAAGTTTTTGTTTCTGGGTATTCAATAAAAAATTGTTTTTTTTTTTTGGTGTGGTTCTTGTTTTTGTGGTTATTTTTCGAAACTCACCTCGCGTTGTGACCCAATAAGATGATATTTCTGGAAATATAATGAAATGTCGAAAGACGTTTTTTTATATAAAAAAGAGATATGTTTGAGTGAGTACATATGTATGTATGTATGCATTAGAATCTATACAGAAATTCTGTTCTTAGCTAATCATCATCATCATCATCATCATCTTCAGTTATCTTTTTGTTAATCTTGTTTGTAAGTTTTAAGCATTTCTTTTAATGTTTAAATTGTTCAAGAAAAAAGTGGCTGAATTTATTTGGTGACAAAAAAAAATAAAACAAACAAATAAAACATGCAAAATTATATAGTATCTTTTAAAAACAAAATTCAGTTTGAATTTGTATTCAGAAAAAGGGGTTAGTTGCTCTCGTCTATGCGAACAAAACTAAGCGGTGCGTTTTCCGGAAAGGCGGCCAAAAGTCAATTGAGACACTAAATAAAGCCTCGTTATTGTGAGTTGAGTGAGTGAAATGGATTCTTTTATGCTTGTTTTTTTTCTTTGAATATCCATTCTGTAATTGAGAAAGACTGTCCAAAAATTCACGCAAACATGAATTTTTGCCCAACTTAGGTCAACGTTGGTATTCCTTTCGTATTTTAAACCAAAAAATGATACTTAAATTGTACACGTACAAAGGCGATTTTTTTAAATAAATCCCAAGCTTATCGATTTCTAACATTTATACTTAATTTTTTTAATTAACAATTCGTAAATTTGTCATTGATGCCTTTAAGGTGCTTTTTTGAATATAACACATTCGAATTCCAGCTATTTCGAAATTTGTTTGTTAGCTAATGGAAAGGAGGAGAACTAGACTCAACTATACTGACTTTGGTCATACACACATTTCGTATCATGTGTGGAGAAATCTCATCTCAGTGTTCCTACTGTATGGAGTGCTTGCATTACCATGCCATCACACCATCAGACATTACACTTGAGCCAAAGGATAAAATTTCTAATAAATTATTTTAAATACTCATTTATACCCTATGACACCCATTTAAGGGTCAAATTAAAGAGGAGAAGAACATCCGCTAAAAATTACTTCTAATTACATACTTATATTATGTATTAGATTGGCATTAACAACCATTTCAATTTTTCCCTCATAAAAAGTAAAATATGAATAAACTAAAGGGGAGAATTGAAATTATTGTTAAAGCTAAACTAATACAGAGATAGAAGCGTGAAATTTAAAGTATTTTTAACACACACTTTACTCTTTAAATAATACCGTTATCATAGAGTGTAAGTATATAATTTTTTAAGTATTTCATTTTTTTTTTTGAAAAAATTTATCTTTTGGAACTTGTCCCTCCAGTGAACAGGATGAGTAAATGAAATACTGAATATGTCAAATAAATTCGTTTTGTCTATAGTTTCAAACGTATATAATCGGATGCAACTGTAACGATTTTTATACCCTACACCACAGGGCATTTGTGCATTTGTTTGTAACACCCAAAAGGAAACGAGATAGACCCATCGTTTATTATACCGATCGACTTAGAATCACTTTTTGAGTCGATTTAGCGATTTCCGTCCGTCCGTCTGTCCATCTATTCTTGTAATCAAAGTCCTGGTCGCAATTGTTGTTAGAACTAAATGAAACTTTGAACAACGAAGTTTTATGGGATAAGGACGAACGCTATTTAATTTGAAGGAAATCGGTTCAGATTTAGATATAGCTCCCATACAAATTTTGCTTCCGATTTTACTTTTTCCGCTCTAGAAATCACATATTTCAACAGATTTTCTCAAAAAATTTAAAATTTAGCAAAACGTCATATATATTATAACTAGAAATAGATCTGGTAAAAATAGAACAGATCGGTTCAGATTTATATATAGCTCCCATACAAATGTCTCCTATGATTTGACTCTTTCCGCTCTAGAAAAACCACATATTTAGCAGATTTTCTTCAAATTTGGCAAAACTACTTATATTTCAACTAGAAACAACTCTGGTAAAAATGGGCCAGATCGGTTCAGATATATATGTATGTAGCTGCAATACAAATTTCGCCACTGAGTTGATTATTTCCGCTCTAGAAATAGCATATTTGAACAGATTTGCTTAAAATTTGGCAAACCAGCTCATATTTCAACTACAAACATCCATGGCGAAAGTGGGTTAAATCAGTTCAGATTTATATATAGCTCCCATATAAATGTCTCCCCCGATTTAATTCTTTCCGCTCTAGAAACCACATATTTAAGAGATATTCATCAAATTTGGGAAAGTGTCTTATATTTCAGAAAACCTATGCTAATAATGAGTTAGATCGGTTCAGATATATATACAGTGCTGGACACGAATTTAGCACAGTCACCACATGTAACTTTATAAAGCAAATATTTCAACTTCAACTTTATGTTTTTTGACCGGTATTTTTTCTAAAATATTACGAACGATAAGATGACCATTTAACGTTGTTTTTGTTCGGTTCTTATGCTGCATTTTAGTTTTATGAAATTTAAGATACAAATAAGTGATTGGACAGTAATTTAGCACAAATTTAAAAAACTTTAATCATATCGGAAAAAAACTGAACTAAGCAATACATTTTATAAGAAACTTAATTTTTGGTTGGATAATCACTATTTTGAGTAATAGCTGTACATCTTCTGGACATACTCTCCACTAGAGACTCCATAAAAGACTCCATTGGAGTTGCATATCAGGAATTTTGAGTTTCATTCAAGAAATCGGGCAAGTTTTTGGGTTTTATTGCTATAATATGTTGTTAAAGTCCATTCCATAGATTCTCAATAGGATTGAGATCCGGTGACTGTGCTGCACCATTTTTAAAAATCTATTTTGTTCAGCCCCAAACAGCTCTTCACTGGCGTTAAGTGTGTTTTGGTCGGTTGTCGTGTATAAAACGCCACTTAATTGGCATGTCTTTATCTGAATATGTTATCATAGTATCACCAAATAGATTTTTGTTAATATACTGATCCATTAGTGCATCGATTTTGTGTATCGGACAAACGCCGTGTCCAGAAAACGCAGTATACACCATCAGATTTTCGCCAACAAGCTTTACCAACTCAGATTTGTACTTTGGGTTGTGCTGCATGTTTGGTGGGCACAATTCGTATTGTTTCCTATTATATCCGCACCGACAAATGTTCGATTCGCCAATCCAGGCGATATTTTCCCAAAAATCTTGAATTTTTCTAAATGCTCCTGAGCAAATTAAATTTGACACCGTAAGTCATATTTTGATACGTCTGGCTTATGTTGAACAATGCATCCAAGTAAATTTTTGTTCATTGGTTCTTCTTCTTATGGTTCTTGAAGAAATGCTAATGTCAATTTTTGCCGAAATATCTCTCTGAATCGCAGTTGAGCTCTTAAGTGGATCTGCTACGCAGGTTCTATAAATTAAAAAAATCCGATTTATTGCTTGTTTTTCTCGGCGTAGGACATTGTGCGACATTTTAGAAACTCCCATAAGTGCCAATATGGCTTAGTATATTGCACACAATCTGTCTGGATCAATTTGTAATGTTTGTAATATCCCCAGCGGTACTTCCACTGTCGTTCAATTGCATAATAACCTGACGCTGCGCCTCAATGCACCACATTCCTTTAAAGAATAACTTACATTTGAGTAAAAATTACCCATACATACCAATTAATTAATTTAAACGCAAAAAGAACAGAAAATAACAACTTTTATCAAATGTGCTAAATTTGTGTCCAGCCCAGATTACGAATGACTTGCAAAAACATGAGAGTATGAAGAAAAGGCACAAAAGAATTAGAAAAAAATTATTGCGCTTACTGATCAAACAATAAGCAACACTAAAAAACAAATATTTTGCGCAGAGTTCATTATCAGAAGAAATTATTTGCTATTATAAATAACAGATGTGAAGTGTGCTAAACTCGTGACCACCACTGTAGCTCCCATTCAAAGTTTGTGTTCAAATTTTCTTACAAATACAGATAAAAGTATGAAAATTGTAGTATATATATATACCAGGTTCAAATGTAACGACCTTCTTGTACCCTACACCACAGGGTATATTGACTAGGTGTAGGGTATCATATAGTCTGTCACGCCCGACTTTAACCTTCCTTACTTGTTTAAATTTGTCGTGTGGTGTTATGTATACAACAAATCCTTCCTTATTCATACATATCGATCATTCCTTGTCAAACCGAACACCTTTTTTACATCACCATTTCCGATTTCGTTGAAACTTTGTACGATAACTAAACTTTATAAAATATTAGATTCGTAGAAGACGAAAAAAAATCGAATTTTTGTTTTCAAAATGACCAATTGACCAAAATGGCCAATTGAAAATGGGGAAAATCATGAAAAACGGACCGAGGTATGAACATTGAAAATGGTGTAGTGAGAAAACGCGTGGGCACAATTCTAAGAATGACGGCTTATTTTAAAGGTAGTACTTTTCGCCGGCGTTCTTGGCTATTGACTACTACTGACAACAATTTTGTGTATTTCTGATTTTTCTTCTTCTTTTGTATTTTTCACTATGAAAGCACCAACCTGAAAATTCAGAAAAAATATAGGCATATTCCCTGATCGATTCTAAATAAACCCCGTTGGAGCTTGGAGAAATAACGGGTGTATTTAAAAAAAACATTTACTAAATATAGTCGCCCGAAAAAGTATTTTCTGAACGATTGTTCATAAAATAACACACACATATCTGCTAATAATCGTTAAAATCGAAGTTGTGTTCGTATTTTTTTTTACGAAAATCGTTCGGTTTGATATGGCATGAACGATATATAAAATGAAATTCATACTAGAATATTTCGTAATCTTTTAAAATTGTTCTTTGATCTTACGAAAATAAGTTTCACAAATAAAATAATTTGTTCCTACTGTTTGTGTTGTCTGATTAGTGATCGATTTGATTGAATTTTAGTTGTTTTGAAAGTGCTACATTCGAATTCCACCTATTTTCGTTTTATAATGGCAATGAGGAGAGCAGTGTATAGAGTAAAGTGTGCATGACGTTATCAACCGTATGCACATATATTTGTATTTCTTAAAAGTTGCAAATGTCTATTATATACAACCGAAAACCTCACCGCAAAACGTTAATTTATAATTTATATATTATTCAGAAAATCTAAATTTATGAGCAATTTTATATGTAAACATTACCATTCTCGATAGGCACAGTAATTCCAAATCGATTTTTTGGAATTAGATCAGAAACGGGAAAATATCTTGATAATTCGTTCAGTGATGATTACTTTTCTCGGTCCACACAGTGAACCAATTGCATGTGAAACGGAACATAAACTTTCCTTAGGATCTCTGATTTTAATGAATGTTTACACATTTACTCTTCTGAATAAGGGAAACTGAACTGCATTTCGCGATTTTCAAAGAAATACGAAATTGTAGGTGGATCTAAAATCAGGAATTTCGTTATAAAGTAATTTTAAAAAATTCGTAACTTTTCTGGAAAGAAATAGAAATATTTTTTGCGAAGTTCAAATAAATTGCTTGTAGTTTTATCAAATCTTAAAAATATAGTTTTTATTTTTTCTCAATTCCTAGTTTCTTTATTATTATTATTTTTGATTTTCGATCGTTCACCTGACAAATGAAAATAATTTCAAACAAGTAATTCAAAACAAGTTCAAACAATTCAATTCGGTAATCAAGTGAAAACGGGAAGGATTTTTGTATCCTGTAAATGTATGTGTTTGACAAAAAATGTTAAATCGGAAAGGACATTTGTATGGGGGTATATTGAAACATGGAACGAACTTGGTGAACTATAATGTGTAGAGTTTGGCCAAAATCGGTTAAACATTTGGGAGCAATATTTGTATTGGGGCTATATCTAAATCTGAACCGATCTTACCCACTTTCACCATAGGTGTTTCTAGTTGGATTATAAAATGTTGTGCCAATTTTAAAGAAAATCGGGTACAATATGTGGTTTCTGAAGCGGAAAAAGTGAAATCGGGAGCGACATTTGTATGGGGGCTGTATCTAAATCTGAACCGATCTAACCCGCTTTCGCCACAGGTATTTCTAGTTTGATTATAAGGTGTTAAGCCAAATTTGGAGAAAATCGGGTACTATATGTGCTTTATTGGGCGGAAAAATTGAAATCGGAGCGACATTTGTATGGGGGCTATATCTAAATTTGAACCGATATGCCTCCAATTAAATAGCGTTCGTCCTTGATCCACAAAACGTACTTATTTCAACTTTTGTTAAGGTCGGACTATAATTGCGAGCTGTAATTTGATTACAACAATAGATGGTCAGACGGACATTGCTAAATCGATTCAAAAAGTGATTCTAAGTCGATCGATATACTTAACAATGGGTCTATCTCGTTTCCTTTTGGGTGTTACAAAAAAATGCACAAAACATAATACTCTCGTGGAGTGTATAAAAACAGGCCCTAAGAAAGGAAATTCTGCCTTTCTCTTATCAATAGAAGCGCAATATAAATGGATTTCTCAAATGGTACCAATTAAAGTATTACAGCTACACTCCTCTGAAAATGTATAAGCGCAGCATAAGTGGATTTTTCGAAATTTGTAGTTTTAAGGTGGGAGCCATGCTGTAACTTAGTTGGTTATGAACCGACTTTCGGATTTAAAATGAAGAAAACAGGAGCTTTCGAAAGATATTTAGCTTATTTAAGAAAACTTAAGAAATCTGTGTTCTTATGTGCTTTTTTACATATATTTATTATTTTATTAGGTAACTGTACCACTTGTAAATCTATTTAAAAAAAATACATTTAGTAAGGAATAAACGCCGTGTTGTTTTTAATAATAGGACTGTTTTTCTTTAAGCCGGGATAAAAACGTTAATAAAAATTTAATTTTTTGCTCAAAATAAAAAATTATTTTTTTTCACATTGTCACCAACTACAATATAAATATATGTATCAAAAGAAATTTTCAAAAAAATATTTTATGTCGACTTTATTGGACTTAGCCTCGATATCCATCATTTTGACTTATCCAGGCTAATACAAAAATGTTTAAGACAAAATTATTTTAGTTTTTTCGTTTGCATTTTTTTGGTCTGTAATCAATATTTGATTTGAACTGGGATATTGTCCTGGCTCAAGACCATTTTGCTTCTATATTTAATAGAATGCAAATTTTTACAGACCAAAAAAATGCAAACGAAAAAAATAAATTTACTAGATATTCAATTATATAAATACCCGAATTCCCAAAGTGGGGGAAATGTGTTCCAAAATTATGTGTGTGTTTTTGGTCGCCATGCATATTTTTACAATTTTTTTCTGATGAATTTTATGTATTTTTATTGGACTTCTATTTGTAGAACAATGAGAGATGTTAGCTGGAATAACCAAAACTTATATTTGTTTGCAGTTTAATATTAATAACAAGTAAGGAAAGGTTAAAGTCGGGCGGGGCCGACACCCTACACCAATCCCTGCGTATGTACCTCGCTTTGATTACTAAACCCAGTTATTTCATGGGAGCAATTTTATGTAGTTCATATAAATTATACAGTTACTTTAAATTCATCTTTAGTCATATTTAACGAATATGGTTAATAATATGGTAATTGATCCAATTATCCGACAGACAAATACAAATTATACAGTAGTAATAGGATGAATCGGACCGACTTTTCAAAAGGGAGCCTATAACAATATTTTGGGCCTGGTCCAAAACACGGGCATATATATTTCTCATTCACGGTAGGTATTCCTAGTTGAAAAATATCATGATCTGCAAAATTGAAGATCCGATGTAAGATGTAGTTTCTAGAGCTGTAATAGATCAGAATGGGGCCCCATTTGGGTTATACCAAAGTATGGACATATGGGCATCTCCCAAACAAGTAAGGAAAGGTTAAAGACGGACGAACTTTCTATCTCATCACAATTCAATTCGGTAAAAAAGTGAAATCGGGAAGGATTTTTGCATCCTGTAAATGTATGTGTTTGACAAAAAATGTTAAATCGGAAAGGACATTTGTATGGGGGTATATTGAAACCTGGATCGATGTGACCCGCTTTCACCATGTATGTTTATTGACGAAATATAATATGTAAAGTTTGGCCAAAATCGGTTTAACATTCGTTAGCAACATTTGTATGAGGGCTATATCTAAATTTTAAATAAACCGATCTTACTCACTTTCACTATAGGTGTTTTAAGTTAGATTATAAGATGTTGTGCCAATTTTAAAGAAAAACGGATTTGATGGATTTTAGAGCGGAAAAAGTCAAATCGGGAGTGACATTTGTATGGGGGCTATATCTAAATCTGAACCGATCTTACCCAATTTCTGCATAGGTGTTTCTAGTTGGATTATAAGATGTTGTACCAAATTTAAAGAAAATCGGGTACAAGATGTGGTTTATAGAGCGGAAAAAGTCAAATCGGGAGCCACATTTGTATTGGGGCTATATATAAATCTGAACCGATTTCCTCCAAATTCAATACCGATGGTCCTTGGCCAGAAAAAATAACTTCTGCCAAGTTTCATAACAATCGGACCACAATTGCGACCAGTAGAGTGCGAACAAGCTTAGATGGACAACAGACGGACGGACAGGCAGACATCGTTAAATCGACTCAGCTGGTGATTCTAAGCCGATCGGTATACTTAAAGGTGGGTCAGCTCGATTATTTCTTGGTTTTATAAAACATTTGGCGCGAAACTAACTTATAATACCCTAGTCCACGAAGGGGTGTAGGGTATAAAAACTTACCCTCACCCTTATAGCGAAAAAAATTTCCCAGGGAATGAATTGGTCCCTTAAATTTTTAATCGTGATTTATGTTAATTTTTTCAAGTTCATTTTGCTTTCTTACTTCGATTTGATCTCCTTATTTCTATAACAATGTGACCTACTCGCGGGTTATAGTCATATTACCACATTGCGCCCACAGGGGAATCGAAAATCCCACGTGATCAAATTCCCCTTTCAATCGTGATAAGGATGAATAACTCAGTCAATTACCAACGAATTGTTAAAAACAAAGCGTCGTTCTACTGCTTACTGAATGTGCTATTTAAATAAATTTACAAGTGGTATGTTTACCAAACAAAATAATATGCAAAAACATTGCCAAAGTTGAAAAATAGCTAAAAAATTGCTTAAAAAATGTGTTTGCTGGACAAAAGCACGCACATTTCTTAAGTGTTCTTAAATGAGCTATATATCTATCGAGATGGTTCGTTTAATGCATTGTCCCAAAAGGTTTTCGTGAGCAAGCCAGTTATTAAAGAATTTAGTGCTATTTGTATTAAATCTGCTATAACTTTCACATTTTTCGTCCAATTCTTGTTTTAAAGAAAAGTATATGTTTTTTATGATTTCATAATTTTATATTAATAAGGAACAATTTGCTTGAAATTCGCTAAAAGAACCATATATATTTCTATCACCTACCAGAAAGAGATACGAATTTTTTAAAATTACCTTATGACAAAATTCCTGATTTTCGATCCACCCTAGTGTCTAGATCTCTAGTTAGTACGGACGGTACTGGGTCTCCAAAGTGAAATTTTTAAATCATTGCCTAAAGTACAATAATGTATCGATTGTAATGATATCTTGTACAGTGATAGAGCGTAAATAGTTACAATTGTTTGCGAAATATTTGAGTTACACGATCCACCTGAAACCTTTCGCTTTTCAATCGACTGTAGGAACCATGTCTCAACAACAATTTTATATGTGTATATATCTTTATGTGAAATCGGCGCTTTGAATGTTTATCTAAATGAATTAGTAGAAAATAGTAGTAATAGTAGATTACCAATGAAATCCCTGTACGCCTTATATATTTTATACTTCGGAATAGACTGTAGGATGATGGGTTTTCAGCCCTATTCCGCTTTCTCTCCACGGACATATAAGCTACAACTGCCCATAATAACAAAGACTGTTGAACAATTCTTGGAGTTGAGTTTATTTCTTGAACTTTCGGTTGCATGTCGAAGATGATGTATTTTTCGTTTCAACTTTTTAGGCGAACTGCCCAATTTAATTTTTACTTGTAGAGTTGTTTAATTAGTGGTCGATTTTTATTGACTTTTAGGTGTATTTGAGTGTAATGCGTTCATAGGCCAGCTATTTCGGTAAAGTTTTCCTCTCCGAAGGAGAGGATTGCATACAGACGATTGCAAGTAGGGAAGAGCAAGAGATCTCAAGAACAAAGCTAGTCTCACTAATCGACGACCACTTATACAAATGCAAACTAAGCCAAAGAGATAAAGCAATACTGGACACAGTGGGAGAAACGAGGAAATATTTGAAGGACAATGATGACATACTAATATTAAGTGCGGACAAAGGCGGAAAAACTGTAGCTATGGACAAGGAAGATTATAAACAGAAAATGGGCATAATTCTACGGGACATGATTACATATAAACGAATAAAAAGAGACCCAACGTCAAGTCTACAAATTAAAAACAACCGTTTAGTGGAAAAATTATTTAACAAAAATCTTATTGACTTAATAGAAAAGAATAAATTGACAAATAAAATCGCCACAGCCCCTAGAATCTACGGATTACCCAAAATCCACAAGGAGGGAACGCCATTACGGCCCATCTGTTCATCAATAAATGCACCTGCGTATGGACTCTGCAAATATCTACTTGACATTTTGAAAAACTTGACGACCAGATCCAAGTACAATGTCAAAGACGCTAGAGACTTCAAAGCCAGGATAAGCAACATGACGATAAATAATGACGAATTATTGATTTCATTTGACGTGGTTTCTTTGTTCCCAAGTATTCCCATAAACTTAGCCATAATGACAATAGATAAGAAATGGAATCAAATTGAACAACATACAAGAATACCTCGGGACCTCTTCATAGAATTATTGACCTTCTGCATTAAAGAGACACGCTATTTCAAGTACGAAGACAAGGTGTATGAACAGAAAAAGGGGATGCCAATGGGGTCACCAGCCTCACCTGTAATTGCTGACATCATTATGGAAGAACTGCTGAACGCCACGATGGAAAAGATAAAAGAAAAACCAAGAATACTGACCAAATATGTAGACGACTTATTCGCAATTGTAAAGCGTAGTGAAGTAGAAGCCATACTTAACGCATTAAACTCTTTCAACCGACAAATACAATTTACGATGGAAAAAGAATTGGACAATAAACTACCATATTTGGATTCGGTGATAATTAGACAAGGGAATCTGCTGAAAGTTGACTGGTACCAAAAGCAAACGGCTTCCGGACGTCTAATTAATTTTTATTCTAAGCACCCAAGACGAACAATCATAAATACCGCGACGAATTTTATAAACAGGGTCCTACAAACCAGTGATAAGGAATTTCACGAAACTAACAAATCCAAAATTAGAAATATATTGCGTATGAACGACTTTCCCGAAAAATTAATAAGTAATCTAATCAAGCGAACGACGGAAGAAAAACTTAACAAAAATGACGAAAGACCAAGCAAAATTTATAAATCCACAACATACATTCCAGGACTATCCGAAAGACTGAAACATTCTAATATTTACGACAAAGAAAAATTTGAGTTGGCATATAAAACACACAGGACCGTCAACCAACTATTTAGTAGGACAAAATCAAAAATCAAGAAAGAGGAGAAACCAAACGTCGTGTACAAAATAAAATGCAATGGTGACAAGTCCGACATATGCCAGAAGGTATATGTCGGCACTACGAAAAACAAATTGAAAACCAGACTTTCATCACACAAAACCGAACACAAATCTCTTGACAAACCCATTGAGCAAAAAACTGCCCTTGCAGCCCACTGTACCTTGACGGGACATAAACCAAACTTTAATGACGTCGAAATATTAGCGGAAGAGAATAATTATACAAGGAGATACACTTTGGAAATGCTAAATATAATTGACGTCTCCCCTGGAAAAAGGCTTAATTATAAGAGAGACACAGACGGTTGTGCTCAAATATATAGGAACACGGTGGAAAAACATAGACGACAAATTAGACAGTAGTTGACAAAAGCTTGCAGAGAGTGGCAGGAGAATTTTCCTATTGTGAAAAACTTTTTTAAAAATGTAAATATAAATATTGTGATATTTTTTGATTGTTAATGCTTGTAACTTGTAATTGAATAATTTGTGTTTTTTGTAATAGACCCCTGAAGATGACCAACGGAGTTGGTCGAAATATTGGGAAATAAAAAACAAGAAAATAATAAAATAGTCATTTTTGTTTTATTATTTAAAAAAACTGACCTCAAGCCGAACAAAATACAAAACGCAACACATCAAAAAGGTCAACCATACATACCACTAACAATTTTAAAAATTCTCAAATCGCAAAGCAACGATTAGACAATGTCTAGGTATTAGACTTACTCGAAGAGGATTACCACATGCCTGAGGTAAATAAATAAGAACACTTATATGAGGTATCATAAAAGTGTAACGCGATTAAAAATTCTTGAACTGTGTTTGGAAAACTTTTTGTTATATCTTATATAAAAATCTCACAATAACTAAAATGAGGTAAATAAATCTAGAAAATAAGCCGATAGCTTTAATTGCTAGTGCTTTTCTAGTTTATTATAATTTTAAATTGTAATAAATAAATAAATAAAATTTAAAAAAATCGACATTCTTTAATTTCGATGGTGAATCAAACGAAACAAAATAGTATTAGCGGCTATGTCCTTGGATAAATTATAATAATACCGTTAATAAATATCGGTAATTAATTTTGTTGTTGGCAATCATTTTAAAATTTGTCATGGTGATCCACTGAATTTTTGACATCGTCCCAAAATCACCTCAAAGGATGTGAAACTGAGTCAAGATATCTCATTCCGCTACAGAATTATTAATAAAAATTTTTCGATTTCTAAGCGAATGAGTAATATTAACCACAATAAATACAACTCATACACCCCCATTACTCTACTACTAAACGAATGATTAATATTATCCATAATAAATACAACTCATACGCCACCATTACTCTATTACTAAGCGAATGATTAATATTATCCATAATAAATACAACTCATACGCCACTTCGATTGCACAATTTATAGCTCATTCGTTGAATTTTAAATTAAATTAAATCTGTTGTAGTTTTCAGAGTAATTTTTTGTCGATGTACGATTATATCCACCTTTATCCGGATTTGAAGTATGTGGTTTACTTTCATCTCATATTTGTTTGACCACGTATCATATGGTATATGATATAAAGCCATTACAGTTCCGAATCAGAGTCCTTTGGGCTGATTGTTACTTAAATGTAATTCTTCTGTTTGTTCAAGGGGATTTCTCCGAAACACTTTGGGTTTCGTTAAATTAAAATTTTCAAAAACAACAAGGAAACAAAAATAAAAGGCTTTACTAAATTGTTTCAACAACATGCGTTTTCTGTGATCCACTGGAAGCGATTGTGCTCAAAAACCAAAACCAAAAAGGCAACAACAACGTCGAATGAACGAAAACAAAATATATAGAATACTTATATACAGGAGAAAGAAACGATTATTATTAGTTTCCGGTTGAATGCAATAACTATTTTTGGGGAAACTAAGTTTTACAGCCGCCATCAAAAACATGAGTGTGTGTGTGAGAGAGACAGAGATAGCGACAGAGTTATAGAGAGTTAAAGGAGTTCAACATTATATATGTATGTATGTATATATATATTGGCACTTATATATGTAAATAAAAAATATATATACGAGTATATAACCATTTAAAAACAACAACTAGAGGATATCAATAGATAGATAGATCTTTCGTTCTGCTTTTACACAACATCGATTACAACAACCACGAATTAAATTCAAATTCAAATTCAAACTTGAAATCCATCAACAACAGCATTAACAACATTAGGGTGGGTGTACGTACAACAGCAGCACAGCAATTGAGAGCATATATCGATTGATTGGGTTTGGAACTAACTATACTTTTGTCGTTTTGGAAAAATTATGATTTTTGTATTTTACAACAGCCTTAGAAGGGAAACGGAAGTCATGTTGTTTTTTTTTCATAAATTTATTTTCTTTGAACTCAAATCAAGTCATAGAGCAGAAGTAGATGGTGAATTGGTTTTGAAGAGAGATAGCAGATGCAGAGGGAAAGAGAGACACAGTGAGAGAAATCATATGGAACTGAAAAATGTTGAAGAAAAGAAGAAGAACTCAATCAGTTGTTGTTCAGTAAAAAATCTATTTGTTGACTCTCAAGCGAGTAATTCCAAAAACATGTGCGAGCTCCTCTTTTTGGCTCAGCACACCTCTTTTCGATTTGGACGCAATTTGGTACGTTTATTATGTTAGTCATTGGCAGTTATATTTCGTTTAGTAGCGATCGAAATTTTGTTGGTCATCTACGTTTTCGTTTGAAAAGAAAGATTAAAGTAAGAACTTCGGCAAACATCACAGATAAACAAACATTAACCTGTTCTGGCTTCAGCAATTTTTTCAATCAGCATAGTTTTGCTGATTGGAGTTTCTAAATTTTACATTTCTGTTTTAAAGCGATTTTGATTAACCAGCTGTTTTATATTATGAACTCAGCGTTTTGACTGTATGATCTAAATGAATTAATTAATAGTATAAACAAGTAAGGAAAGGCTAAAGTCGGACGGGGCCGACTCTATTATACACTCCACTTTCTATCCGAATAAAATTCAATTCGGTAAAAAAGTGAAAGCGAGAAAGATTTTTGTATCCTGTAAATGTATGTGTTTGACAAAAAATGTTAAATCGGAAAGGACATTTGTATGGGGGTATATTGAAACATGGAACGAACTAGGTGAACAATAATATATTGAAACATGGAATGAACTAGGTGAACAATAATATGTAGAGTTTGGCCAAAATTTCTGTTTTAAAGCGATTTTGATTAACCAGCTGTTTTATATTATGAAATCAGCGTTTTGACTGTATGATCTAAATGAATTAATTAATAGTATAAACAAGTAAGGAAAGGCTAAAGTCGGACGGGGCCGACTCTATTATACACTCCACTTTCTATCCGAATAAAATTCAATTCGGTAAAAAAGTGAAAGCGAGAAAGATTTTTGTATCCTGTAAATGTATGTGTTTGACAAAAAATGTTAAATCGGAAAGGACATTTGTATGGGGGTATATTGAAACATGGAATGAACTAGGTGAACAATAATATGTAGAGTTTGGCCAAAATCGGATAAACATTTGGGAGCAACATTTGTATATCTAAATCTGAACCGATCTTACCCAATTTCACCATAGGTGTTTCGAGTTGGATTGTGAGATATTGTGCCAATTTTAAAGAAAATCGGGTATAATATGTGGTTTCCAGAGCGGAAAAAGTCAAATCGGCAGCGACATTTGTATGGGGGATATCTAAATCTGAACCGATCGAACCCGCTTTAGCCACAGGTGTTGCTAGTTAGATTATAATCTGTTGTGCCAAATTTAAAGAAAATCGGGTACAATATGTGGTTGCTAGAGCGGAAAATGTCAAATCGGGGGCGACATTTGTATGGGGGCTATATCTAAATCTGAACCGATCTTACCCAATTTTTGCATAGGTGTTTCTAGTTGGATTATAAGATGTTGTGCCAAATTTAAGGTAAACCGGGTACAATATGTTGTTTCTAGAGCGGAAAATATCAAATCGGGAGCGACTTTTGTATGGGGGCTATATCTAAATCTGAACCGATATGCCTCAAATTAAATAACGTTCGTCTTTAATCCATAAAACTTACTTGTGTCAATTTTTGTTAAGATCAGACTATAATTGCGACCTGTAATTTGATTACAACAATAGATGGACAGACGGACAGACAGACAGACGGACATTGCGAAATCGATTCAAAAAGTGATTCTAAGTTGATCGGTATAATTAACAATGGGTCTTTCTCGCAAATGCACAAAGCCATAATACTCTCGTGGAGTGTATAAATATCATTGAAATCCCTGTAAGCCTTATATATTGGGAAAGGGAAATCTTTCCTCCTCTACTGAAATTCTTGCTATTATTTGTGGTGAATTGTATCGTTGTTGTTTATTGTATCTTTTTATGTTTGTAAAATGGACATCTAGAACTTATCCAATAATTGTACACCATCCTTTAAATCGAAACTTTTTATACCCTACACCACTTTGTGGGCTAGGGTATTATAAGTTAGTTTCGCGCCAAATGTTTGTAACACCAAGAAATAATCGAGCTAGACCCACCTTTAAGTATACCGATCGGCTTAGAATCACCAGCTGAGTCGATTTAACGATGTCTGCCTGTCCGTCCGTCCGTCTGCTGTCCATCTAAGCTTTTTCGCACTCTACAGGTCGCAATTGTTGTCCGATTGTCATGAAACTTGGCAGAAGTTATTTTTTCTGGCCAATGACCATCGGTATTGAATTTGGAGGAAATCGGTTCAGATTTAGATATAGCCCCCATACAAATGTCGCTCCCGATTTGACTTTTTCCGCCCTATAAAGCACATATAGTACCCGATTTTCTTTAAATTTGGCACAACATCTTATAATCCAACTAGAAACACCTATGCAAAAATTGGGTAAGATCGGTTCAGATTTAGATATAGCCCCCATACAAATGTCGCTCCCGATTTCACTTTTTCCGCTTTAGAAACCACATATTGTAATCGATTTTCTTTAAAATTGGCACAGCATCTTATAATCCTACTAGAAACACCTGTGCAAAAATTGGGTACGATCGGTTCAGATTTAGATATAGCCCCCATACAAATGTCGCTCCCGATTTGACTTTTTCCGCCCTATAAAGCACATATAGTACCCGATTTTCTTTAAATTTGGCAGAACATCTTATAATGCAACTAGAAACACCTATGCAAAGATTGGGTAAGATCGATTCAGATTTAGATATAGCCCACAAACAAATGTCGCTCACGATTTGACTTTTTCCGCTCTAAGATCCACATATTGTACCCGTTTTTTCTTTAAAATTGGCACAACATCTTATAATCCAACTAAAAAACCGATGGTGAAAGTGGGTAAGATCGGTTCAGATTTAGATATAGCCCTCATACAAATGTTGCTCTCGAATGTTTAACCGATTGTGGCCCAATTTTACATATTATATTACACCAGACATGGTGAAAGCGCGTCACATCGTTCCTGGTTTCAATATACCCCCATACAAATGTCCTTTCCGATTTAACATTTTTTGTCAAACACATACATTTACAGGATGCAAAAATCTTTCCCGATTTCAATTTTTAACCGAATTGAATTACAATGAGAATTGTTTGGGTGATGCCCATATGTCCATACTTTAGTATGACTTTGGTTAACTTTGTATTTGTCTGTCGGACAATTGGATCAATTACCATATTATTTACCATATTCGTTGAATTTGACTAAAGATGAATTTATAGCATATAAATTATATTCATATAATTTGTATGAACTACATAAAATTGCTCCCATGAAATACCTGGGTTTAGTAATCAAAGCGAGGTACATACGCAGGGAGTGGTGTAGGGTATTATATAGTCGGCCCCGCCCGACTTTAGCCTTTCCTTACTTGTTTAATATTATTTTGAGTTTAACTGTTTTTGTCACAGTCCATGTACGTATTTCCAAGACAATGAACTAAAGTTTTTAAATCTATGGACAAAATATCGCATCAGAATAGTATGGTTTTACTAACTAAAATGAGAACGTTGCGATTTAGATTACACGATTTAGATTGCACGGTGGGGCAGATAACTAGTTTTAAAGGCAAAAATGAATTGGAGGCAGCTACACCTTTGAAATTTCGTACAAAGTCGTCTATAAACATTTTGAGTAGCTAAGCCCACTTAAGTGGGATGGTAGTAGATTTTTTGAGGCAAAATGGCTTAGGAAACATGTAGATCTTTTAAATTCTGTACATATACTTATTAGGCTGGGTCGCCATCCATGCAAATGGAAAAACAAGTTCCAGTCACTCTACGAAAATAAAGTTTGGATTGTTTAATAGTGATTTGCAAAATATTTCGTTCCTAGATCAAGCCATCTGTGTTCCGGTGTAATTTGTATACACTCCACGAGAGTGCATTTGTTTGTAACACCCAAAAGGAAGAGAGATAGACCCATTGTTAATTATACCGATCGACTTAGAATCACTTTTTGAATCGATGTAGCAATGGCCGTCTGTCCGTCCGTCCATCTATTCTTGTAATCACGATACAGGTCGCAATTGTAGACAGAACCAAATGAAACTTTGCACAACGAAGTTTTTCGGGATAAGAACGAACGCTATCTAATTTGTAGAAAATCGGTTTAGATTTAGATATAGCCCCCATACGAATTTCACTCCCGATTTGACTCTTTTCACTTTAGATTCCACATATTTTAACAGATTTTCTTCAAAATTGGCAAAACATCTTATAGTTCAACTAGAAACACCTATGGGGAAAATAGATCAGATCGGTTCCGATTTATATATAGCTCCCATTAAAATTTCGCTCCCGATTTGACTTTTTCTGCTCTAAGAACCACATATTTTAACAGATCCTCTTCAAATTAGGCGAAATATCTTATATTTGTTTTATAAACAGGCATGGTGCAAATGGGTAGATCGGTTCAGATATATATATATAGCTGCCACATAAATTTCACTCCCGATTTCACTTTTTCCACTCTATAAACCACATATTTTAACAGATCTTTTTCAAATCTTTCAAAATATCTTATATTTCAACTAGAAACACCCATGGCGACAACGGGTCAGATCGGTTTAGATTTACAATTTCGCTCCCAGATAAACTTTTCCGCCCCAGTAACCACGAATTTTCACCGAATTTCTTTGCCTATTAGCCTATGATTAGGAAACATACAAAATTTCTTCCCGTTTTCACTTTTTACCGCGTTGAATTGTATTCGGATAGAAAGTGGAGAGTATCACATATAGTCGGCCCCGCTCGACTTTAGCATTTCCTTACTTGTTTTTGTGTTACATTTTTTCCCATTTTTTCTGAAATAATAGACGCTTGAAAGCGCTTAAATAAAAATTTGGATTCTTGTCTTAGAGTAACATATTGATCGAATTATTGGACGTTTATAGTAATTTTTGTGGATTTTCACAGTGACTACTGAAAACTTTTTCGTATTTGGTGTTAGTATTTTATAAAAAATAAATATCTGCAGTCAATACCTTTCGAATAATGCCTAAATGATGAACTTCGGAATGAAATTGACGTCGCAGCGCTTATTTTTGTAAAAAGTGTTTGAACATTTTGGCTGTGAAAACCATCGCCTGCATTAAATTGTTTCACAAAAATGGAGTCAGTGACGTCATTTTTCGTCCGATATTCATCACTTAGGCATCATTAGAAAGGTATTGATTACACCCCTATTTATTTTTCATTACATCTCTTATAAAATGTTTCCAAGAAATATGAGTTTTTAGCTATCACCTTGAAAACCCACAAAAAATCAATATAAAAGGCCATTAATAGTACCAATGAGTTATTCTAAGACAAGGGTCTATTAATTCAGAAAACAATTTTGGGCAAAAATGCAACATAAAAAAATTACACGGGAAAAACATGATTTTTATAGATGTTTTCAGGAGCGTTTAGCTCACAGACGGCTTGATCTAGTGACGAAATATTTTGCAGATCATCATTAAACAATCCAATCTTTATTTCTGGGAGGTTGCAATTTATTTTCGTGACCCATCCTAATACTTATGCTGCTTACAAAAGTTGTTTAGAAAAAAATCCTTTCAGAAAATAGTTGCCACCTGGTTCCAATTTTTCATTTGTGGTAATTTTAAAATGTTGGCAACACGTTGCCATTATTACTTTTTGAAAATGAGTTAGTTCAAAAATTGAATTTTTGTTTCAAAAATTGGTATTTGACCGCATCGTGGCACATGTAGGGGTGTCATAACATAAATTCATAAAATTTTACATATTACGTTAATTTTGGTTAAATATGAATTTATATAACCACTGATATTAAAACAACCGTGTTTATTAAAACAAGATATAGGCGCAAGGAGTGGTGTAGGGTATCAAAAAGTCGACTACGCCCAACATTAGCCTTTTCTTATTTGTTGGTTGATGCTATACATTCTGTGAAATTTCATTTAAATTTCAAATTGAATTTATTACACTTTTTTAATTTTTGTTATTATTTTCTAATATAAAAAAATTAGTAGCTTTTGCCTTGTCGTCTTACAACAGATGTGTTTTAGGTTGAAATATCAAAAATGAAGCAAGAGAAAAAGTTGTAACTTGGGCAGCATAGTCAAAGATTAAACAAAATTCTCAGAGAATTGACCTATTTCCGCCATGGTTGTTTCTAGTTTAAATATAAGATGAATCGGTTTTCCCGGGAATTCCCGAAAATTTTTGAACGGGAATTTAAAAAAAAATAAATTTAAAATTTCCCGGGAATACGGGAAATATTAAAAAATACTTTATTGATTTTTTTGAGTACTAATTCAGTTGTACTTTATAAATGGCAAACTGTAGATCTATTTTAAATTCATTAATTGCATTACTGGCAATAATAATCAATATTTATAGACACTTTTTTTATTACAAATAAAACTTGTTTTATAGTTAATATTTTAGTAAAATATTTTTCCTTTCCATCTCGTTTAAAATTTATGGTGAAACAAATTATCAAATTAAATTATATTTCCGAATTTGAGCAAAATGACTTCTACAAATATCAATTAAAAATGCTCAAGGTAGAACATTTGGAAAAAAACTATTTTGTCAGACAATAATTCTATTAATTTCCCAAGAAGGATCGACAAATTCAAAGCTGGAAATCTTCTCAAAGAAGAATTTACCTTACATATGAAAACATTAAAACTGTTCAGTTTTAAAAACAGAAATCAAATGGCAATAGAAATATAGTAAAATGTTTATATAAGTGAAACTAATTTGTATTTTTTAATAAATAATGACTGAAACTTTTTCCATCTTTTTTGAATTATTATTTGTATTCAAGGTATACTAACAATTAGTTTATAACTACTTATATTCCACATTGATAAAATCAAATTTATTTTTTTTACAGTTTCGAATATTTTCCTCCTGTTTCGGTAAGTTATTTCGTCTCTAGACGAACGAATCTCTTAAATTAAAGACATCATAACAGTCTCTATCACTCGAGCTCTTTGTTTTTTGATATACGAGTTCCTTATTTCCTTAAACATGTTTTACACTATGCGCTAGTCATTAGTGCATGTGATTTAAAAGTCCTATTTTATGACATTTTTAATTCTGACAATTCGTTCGTCTAGAAACAAAATAATATACAAAAGCATTTTTATACTCTACACCACTTCGTGGTCTAGGGTATTATAAGTTAGTTTCGCGCCAAATGTTTGTAACACCAAGAAATAATCGAGCTAGACCCACCTTTAAGTATACCGATCGGCTTAGAATCACCAGCTGAGTCGATTTAACGATATCTGTCTGTCCGTCTGCTGTCCATCTAAGCTTGTTCGCACTCTACAGGTCGCAGTTGCAGTCCGATTGTCATGAAACTTGGCAGAAGTTATTTTTTCTGGCCAAGGACCATCGGTATTGAAATCGGTTCAGATTTAGATATAGCCCCCATACAAATGTCGCTCCCGATTTGACATTTTCCGCTCTAAAATCCACATATTGTACCCGTTTTTCTTTAAAATTGGCACAACGTCTTATAATCCAACTAAAACACCTATGCAGAAAGTGGGTAAGATCGGTTCAGATTTAGATATAGCCGCTATACAAATGTCGCTCCCGATTTGACTTTTGCCGATTTAGAAATCACATATTGTACTCGATTTGCTTTAAATTTGGCACAACAGCCAAAAAAAACCTATGGTGAAAGTGGATAAGATCGGTTCAGATTTAGCTATAGCCCCATACAAATGTCGCTCTCGATTTCACTTCTTCTCTTTAGAAACCGCATATTGTTCCAGATTTTCTTTAAAATTGGGACAACATTTTATAACTTTTATAAACTAGAAACACTTATGCTGAAAGTGGGTAAAATCGGTTCAGATTTAGATATATATATATATATATAACTGTTCTAGAATACACATTTTTCATGGATCATGACCAATTTTTTAGGATCGTATTATATTTTAACTAGAAACAGCTCACGGGAAAGTGGATCACATGGAGCTATGTTTTGATATAGCCCCCATACAAATGTACCTCCGATTTACAATATTACTGCTCTAAAATGTACATTTTACATCGTATCTTTATCAAATTTCCCACACAATGTTATATTTATATTTTGAATGCCAGCTATATAGGTCAAAGTTTTGGTATAGCCCCCACACAAATGGGCCCCCAGTTTACACTATTATCGATCTAGAACCCACATCTTACATTGGACCTTGATACAATTTTGCAGACCATGTTATATTTCAATAAAGAATACCTACTTTGAATGTGATCTATAATGGCCCACATTTTAATGTAGCGCCCTTACAAATGGCCCCCATTTTAATTATTATCTCTCTAGGACCCACATTTTACATCAGAAGTTTTTCAAAGTTGGCAGATTATATTATATTTCAACTCATTCTACATACATGAAAGACTAATATATGGGTCCATATTTTGTTATAACCCGCATACAAATTGGGCACCCATTGTACTCTAATACAGCTCTAGAACCCATATCGTGCATTGGATCTTCATAGAATTTTGCATATCATGTTATATTTCAACTAAGAATACCTACTTTGAAAGTGATCTATATGGAACCACTTTTAATGTAGCGCTCTTACAAATCGTCGCTCGCATGACCAACTAACGGAACTGAAATTTTTTCCGAAATTGAGTTAGGACCACTATGGGACTTCTTTAGGCATGTCGCATCTTGTGTGTAAATTATGTGATTGTAAATAGTACCGTTATCTCAGAAAACGCCATAACATTTTCAACGTATCTGCAGATGGACCAAAAAAATTTTTCACTAACTAACGTAACTGCAACTTAGTACCTACTGCTATACTTTATAAAGAAATTTTCCAATATTATTGCAAGATATTATTTAATATGCCAACAAAATGCATGCAAAACTGCAGTATTCTTATAAAACAAGTAAGGAAAGGCTAAAGTCGGGCGTGGCCGACTATAATATAGACGGACGGACGGACATGCTTAAATCGAATCATGTAGTGATTCTGAGCCGATCGGTATACTTTAAGGTGGGTCTAGCTCCCTTATTTCGAGGTGTTACAAACATTTGGGGCAAAACTAACTTATAATACCCTGTTCCACAGAGTGGTAGGCTGTTTCGGAAGTCATAAGAAATGTTCGGATATTAATACTAAATATTATCGAATATCATTGTTAAGTGCTTAAACAACTAAATTTAATATTATTTAACTATTTCGAATGGCAATGGTTTGTAGTGGCAATGCTTTGCACTGATAACGCCTTGCAATGGCAATGCTTTGCAGTGTCAGTGATAACGCCATATCAACAGTGACTGCCAAATTATTTCAAAAGGAAGAAGAAGAACAAAAACACATGTTACTGCAATTATGTACCATATTTTTTACCGTTATAATGTCGTGCGATCCTCATCAATTGTAATGTTCATTGGTACACGTGTAGTTAAAAAATCTTTTAAGTGTTATTATCAAAAGGAATAGTGGCATAATAAAAGGTAAGTAGAAGTGTACAAATATTTTGTGAAGGTCTTAAACATGGCAGAAAAATTGGAACAATCTTGTGAAGTTCTAGGATGCGGCAGAAATGTTATCAGTTCTTGCTTTAAATGTGGTTGTTTGCTCTGCTCTAATCATTTTACCATAAATATAACATGTGAAACGCATTATGATCCCTTACCAATAACTTCGCACTCCATAGAAACGTCTGATGATTTTCCTGAAATGTATGAAGTAGAAGGTGGTGAATCTCATGCTCAAAAACATAAAGGTACCAAATCTAACAAAAAGAAAGTGGCACAAAAATTGAAGAACTCTGGAAAGGAATATCAGACCCGAATTCATAACAAAACAATACCTAAACGAATACTGGGTCCTACGTGCAATATAGAACTTTGTAAAAAAGAAAAGCCGCAGCTGTTTTTGTTTTTCCGAACAAACTCGTCATTTAATATTTAAAGACTTTTGGGCATTGGGATCATTGCAATTCCAAAGGGAGTATATTGTACGGTATATTGAAAAAAAATCAACAAAACGTAAGACAGCGGGTCCGCTCACAAGAAGAAAAAATAGTCAGAAATATTACCTTCCATTAAATGGCGTACGTAAACAAGTTTGTCAATTTTTTTTCCTAAATACAATAGCAGTTTCCGAACAAGTAGTCAGGGCAGCGATGTCTAAAATTACCTCAACAGGAGTCGTAGACAAAGATAAACGAGGAGGTCGTCGTCAAAATTACATCGAAAGAGATCGACTTATAACTCTTCAAGTGGAAAGCCATATTGATAGATTTCCACGAGTGGAGTCTCATTATTGCCGTAACAACTCGACTCGAGAGTACCTTAACGGCGATCTGACAATAAAAAAAATGTATAGTTTGTTTACAAAGGAAATTGGAGAGGGCGCTGTTGCCAGCCTTTCGACTTATCGAAAGATATTTCAAACAAAAAATTTGTCATTCCATCGGCCCAAAAAAGATCAGTGTGGACTATGTATGAGTTATCATAAAGGAACTGAAGAAGTCAAAAATAATTTAAGCAAACGGTTTGAAATACACAATGAGGAAAAAAACAAATTTCGACTAATTAGAAATGGATGTAAAGAAGCCGCTAAAATAGACCCGACAATTCTGTGCTCAACTTTTGACATGCAGCAAGTCATAAGTCTTCCAATTTCAATGGACAATGCTGTATTTTATAAGAGACGCCTTTCTGTATATAATTTGACATTATATAATATTGCATCTGGTGATTGTTCTTGTTACACGTGGCACGAAGGAATTAGCAAACGAGGCGCATCTGAAGTGTCTACTGCTGTTTATCATTTTCTTCAGAAGTCTGACAATAATGGCTGCAAAAAAGCTTATCTGTTTGCCGACGAATGTAGTGGTCAGAACAAAAATTCAGTGACAGTTGCTACTTTACTATATATAGTAAACAACTCAAATAATATTGAAGAAATAGAGTTAAGAATATCGGTACTTTGCCATGGACAAAACGAAGGGCATTCTGCCCACAGCGCTATCTCCTACGCCTTAAAGAAAAGTGGTGATGTTCATGTTCCAAGTCAACTAAACCCAATATTCAGGCTGGCGCGGATAAAGAAGCCATACGATGTAGTTACCATGGATTATTCTGATTTTTTAAATTTCAAGAAATTGTCGACCGATCTTAAACTATTATCCATTCAAAAAGACGACTCAGGAGAACCAATAAACTGGACCGAAATGGTTGAGTACAGAGTAGAAAAAGGAGAACATTTCAAATTATTTTTTAAAAATAAACATACAGACAAAAATTATAGATCCTTGACTCTAAAACGCCATGTTGTCAGTTTATTGACGGGAGAGATTTCAAAATTAAACACGACTCCCCCTAAAATACCTCAAAATAAATACGAAGATTTAGTATCGCTTACTACTGGTGATACGCCAGTAATCAAGTTATGTGAACATACAAATTTCTATAAATCCCTTCCTCATTAATAACAAATATTTTTTTCATTAAATTTTTTTATTTTTGTATTTCATATCTATAGTCCAATAAAGATTTAAAAAAAAAAATAAACTCAAAATCCTGTTTTTTTTAAATAAAAAAAAAACGTATCTGCAACTAAGCAAAAAAAAAAATTCACAAAGGTAACGTATCTGCATTGGAATCAAAAAATCGCATTAAAATCCAATATAATAACATTTTGCCATAATAATATTGAAGAGTAGACGTCAGAGTACATAATTAGAAAAGCAGACTGAAAATATCATGCATACCTTTCGACAGGGACAATGGAATAAAGGGTCAAAAATATTAAAACTGCTCTCCTGTAAAATTTTGTAAATGTCAGTTCCGTTAGTTGGTCATGCGAGCGACGAAATGTTCCCCATTTTTATTGTTACTCCTTTATGACCCACATTTTACATCGGAAGTTTTTCAAATTTTGCAGATTATATTATATTTCAATTAAGAATATATACTATGAAAGTCAAATATATGTGTCCATAATTTGGAATAACCCAAATGGGCCCACATTCTGATCTATTACAACTCTAGAAACTACGTCTTACATCGGATCCACTAGGAATTCCTACAGTGATAAGGCCCATGTTTTGGCACATGCCCCAAGTCTTGTTATAGCCCCCCTCAAATGACAGTCCGATTCATCCTATTACCGCTGAATAATCTACATTTGTCATTTTTCCTGATCATGTTATATTTTCTTTACTCGAAATATCTGCCGGAAATTTTGCTTAATTATCTTATTATTTAACATATTCGTTATATTTAGTCAAATTGAATTGATGAATTTATAGTACACTGTATAATTTATATGAACTTCATAAAATTGATCGCTTTAGTAATAAAAGCGAAATATATACGCAGGGAGTGGTGTAGGGTATTATATAGTCGGCCCAGCCCGACTTTAGCCTTTCCTTACTTGTTTTTTTTAGTTTGTAATTTGTCAGTATTTAAAAAAACCTCACAATCTACTTAATGTATATTCTTTAAACAAGGAATACATACATATAAGGAATTCAATTTATTCGCGGGAATTCCCGTGATTCCCGGGAATGAAGTTTTCCATTCCCGTTTTCCCGGGAAATGAAAAAAGTCCGGGAAACCCCAAACCCTAGTTGAAATATACGATGTTTTGACAAATTTGAAGAAAATCTTTTAAAGTATGTGATATCTACACCTTTTTCAATTGTAATTCAAAAGACATCACTTGAAATTCAAAAGACACCGGTTGAAATTAAAAAATTCCATTTGCAATTCAAAAAATATCACATTAAATTCAAAAATTCCATTTGAAATTCAAAAAATGTCAATTGAAATTCAAAAATCTGCATTGTAATTCAAACTTTGTACATTTGTAATTCAAAAGCCATCATTTGTAATTCAAAACTCGTCATTTGCAATTCAAAACTCGTCATAAGTAATTCAAAAGACACCATTTGAAATTCAAAAGTTTTCATTTGAAATTCAAAAATTATTCCATTTGCAATTCAAAAATTGTAAACAAAATTATTTGTGCGAAATATACATTAGGTTGGGTAGCATTTATTTATTTCTGTAAATATTAATAATCTGATGTTTAAAAAACAGATTTACCTTCAATTAGATTGATAGATAGAAAGTCTGTGGAGTGAGGATATAAAAATAAGAACATTACCCATTGAGAAATTTGTTTCATAGATGTTATATACACCTGCAATATGAGCGAATTGCAAGACCTCTCACACAAATTGGCATAAGCTTTGGTTAAAATAAAACTATCCAGTAACAATTTAATATTGGAAATGGTTTTACAATCACTTTATACCTGTAAAATAGTTATGATTTGTTGTACCTCCCACACAAATAATCCGACGCTAGGTAAAATGCAAGTCCTTATAAATTGTATGCAGATGCTCTCTGAGCTGGTGAAGGTTATAAACTATATATGAAATTACCGACATTTTACATCATTATAATTATTAGTTGCTTATCATTTTATTAAATCTGTTTCCGAAACTGCAGAATATCCAAATTTGCAGAAAGAATAAATGCTACCCCACCTAATGTATATTTTTCTTAAACAGGTTTGTTTACATTTTTGAATATCAAATGGAATCTTTTGAATTTCAAATGGTGTATTTTGAATTACAAATGACGAATGGAATTTTTGAATTTCAATTGATATTTTTTGAATTTCAAATGGAATTTTTGAATTTCAAATGGTATCTTTTGAATTACACTTGAAAATGGTGTAGAGTGGAAAGAGTCAAATCGGGATTGAAATTGGTATGGGGGCTATATATAAATCTGAACCGATCTGACTTTTTTCACCATATGTGTTCCTAGATTAAATATAAGATTAAATATAAGATTTGATAACAATCTGATAAAATATGTGGTTGCTAGAGCGTAAAAACTCAAATTGTGAGCGAAATTTGTATGGGAGCTATATATAAATCTGAGCCGATCTGACCTAAAGGGTGATTTTTTAAGAGCTTGATAACTTTTTTTTTTAAAAAAAAACGCATAAAATTTGCAAAATCTCATCGGTTCTTTATTTGAAACGTTAGATTGGTCCATGACATTTACTTTTTGAAGATAATTTCATTTAAATGTTGACCGAGGCTGCGTCTTAGGTGGTCCATCCGCTTAGTCCAATTTTGGCATTTCCACGTTTTTGAGTAACAGAGACCCAATTGGTGCGAACGGCGACGAATCGAAAATTGGTGGTCATCATTAACACTGGCCGATGCAGCTGCGATATTTTCTTCAGTTCGCACTCTACGTAAGCGTGTTGGTGGTTTAATGTCCAACAATGTAAATTTGGTGCGAAATTTAGTCACAATAGCCCGAATAGCCGCTTCAGTGGGTCGATTAAACTGACCATAAAATGGAAGCGCGCAATGAACTTTCTTAACAGAGCACGCATTTTGATAATAAAATTCAATAATTTGCAAGCGTTGTTCGTTTGTAAGACGATTCATGATGAAATGTCAAAGCATACTGAGCATCTTTCTCTTTGACACCATGTCTGAAATCCCACGTGATCTGTCAAATACTAATACATGAAAATCCTAACCTCAAAAAAATCACTCTTTAGAAATAGTCGTTTAGGAACAGTCTTCACAAATTTAGGGAAAGATGATACAGAAAAAAGTCGAAAAAAATATTTTGTTTTGTTTTTTTTTAATAGTTAACATTACAACGCAAAAAAATGTTTATATGTTAAAAACCTATTAATAAATGTAGAAGTTAT
The DNA here is from genome assembly GCA_947397865.1 of Polietes domitor. Lineage (NCBI taxonomy): Eukaryota > Metazoa > Arthropoda > Insecta > Diptera > Muscidae > Polietes > Polietes domitor. The sequence goes on from OX377618.1 coordinate 135,080,307, forward strand.
GATACTCTTTATGGACGCAAAAGATTTTTCAAATCATTACATTGTTGGACATTAAACCACCAACACGCTTACGTAGAGTGCGAACTGAAGAAAATATCGCAGCTGTATCGGCCAGTGTTAATGATGACCACCAATTTTCGATTCGTCGCCGTTCGCACCAATTGGGTCTCTGTTACTCAAAAACGTGGAAATGCCAAAATTGGACTAAGCGGATGGACCACCTAAGACGCAGCCGCGGTCAACATTTAAATGAAATTATCTTCAAAAAGTAAATGTCATGGACCAATCTAACGTTTCAAATAAAGAACCGATGAGATTTTGCAAATTTTATGCGTTTTTTTTTTTAAAAAAAGTTATCAAGCTCTTAAAAAATCACCCTTTATCAGAAACTGCAATACGGAATATCAGCCATCATGAGGAAATTTAATTTAACATGTAACCGGGTTTCATTGGACTTATATTTCCAAAATGAGAGTACAAATATTTCTGGTACCGAAAAATCGAATTTTAGGATTTTTCGGCGAAGGTAGGAAAAAATTAAAAGAAAATTACCATATTTTTTTAAATATGGAGTTTATAAAGCTAAAATACATTAGATTGGACTTATATTTCCAAAATGAGAGTACAAATATTTCTGGTACCGAAAAATCGAATTTTAGGATTTTTCGGCGAAGGTAGGAAAAAATTAAAAGAAAATTACCATATTTTTTTAAATATGGAGTTTATAAAGCTAAAATACATTAGAAAATGTTATGCATGACCCTTAGACAAAATTTTTGTTGCATAGTGTAATATGCCAAAATAGCTCTGCACTCGGTACATAATTGTGCTTTTCATTAAAATTTTGAAATGGCCGACTGGTGCCTAACTTTGGGAGGTAACCCTTAACTCAACTGGATAACATCCCAGCTCTGAGGTCACTTTTCATTATATATAGAATTAATTCAAAAAAATCGATTTGGAATCAAGGTGTGCCGCACTGGTCAAATATAACCGTAAATTATCTGACTGCGTAGATAATTTTAATTTTAATAAATCTAAATTTACATTTTTATACCCTCCACCTCCAGGATGGGGGCATATTCACTTTGTCATTCCGTTTGTAACACCTTGAAATATCTACCTGAGACCCTATAAAGTATATATATTCTTGATCGTCATAAAATTCTAAGACGATCTAGACATGTTCGTCTGTCTGTCTGTTGAAAGCACGATAGCGACCGAACGAAATTAGCTAGAAGGTTCAAATTTTTCCTAAATGTGTCTTATGGTTGCAGATCGGTTGGGAATGAAAGTGGGCGAGTTCGGCCCAGAGGGAAACATTTTTCCCTCACAAGGACTGAAAATACCCCTAATATTTAGAGAATTTCAGCATGTTTTTTGAACATAATAGCTTTACTTGATATTTGCAATTCGCATTCCCTTTATAGCATAAAAGGGCACCATAGAGTGATTTTTATTTGTAGGGGGCGAAATGGGACGAAAAGGGATAAAAATAGTACCTATCAAACGACAACACGAAATTTGGCGTGTACATATCTCTAATAGAGTAGATACATAATATACAAGTATTTTTTCTAAATTTGTACTTTTAAGGGCTTAAATGGGGATAGAGGGATACAAATAGTAGTTGGTACAAACGGCTGCACCTAGAATAATGAAATTCGGTGTATATATTCCTCTGATTGCATACACACATAAAATAAAGGAAATTTTCGAAATTCGTACTATTAGGGTGTAAAATGGAAAAAGGGGATAAAATTTGTACCAAACAAATGGATGCAGCTAGAACCATGAAATTCGCGGTATACATTCCTCTGACTGAGTTACACGAAAAAAAACGTTTTTCCAAATTCGTACTTTCTAAGGTTTCAATGGGAGCAGAGGGATACAAATGGTACCAACTAAAAGGCTACAGCTAGAATGATGAAATTTTCGAAAGTCGTACTTTTAAGGAGTAAAATGCGAAAAAGAGGATAAAAATGGTACCAACAAAATGGCCGCAGATAGTATCATGGATTTGGGTATATACATTCTTCTGAGTGCATAGCCACGTAAAATATTTTTTTTTCCAAATTCGTACTTTATTTTTGTTGCTTTTACGACAAAAAATGGTAGAATCATGAAGTTGTCTTATACAGCGTACGTGAGAGATAAGGTATTTTCAAAATGTATACTTTTGAATTTAAAATAGATGGAAATACAACCAAACAAAGGACTGCAGCTGAAAATACACTCTCTATCCCCCAATATTTAGGGTATTTATGATTGCTGCCTTATATTTACTTTATGAATTGAAGTATTATTTCCATTCTATATATACATAGTATAATAATATTGGTAGCCTTGGTTTATTAATTAAATTTCTGATTTTCATACATTTGAAATTTGTTGCGGACATTCCTCTTGTAGCTTGGAAGCAACACAAGGCAAATAAAAGTTTTAACGGGCGAAATGGGACAAAAATGGATAAAATATGGTACCAATGATACGACAACAGCTAGAATCATGAAAGTCGGTGTGGACATCCCTCTAATTGCATAAACACGTAAATAGAGGGATTTTTCGAAATTCGTACTTTTAAGGGATATAATTGAAAAAGAGGGATAAAAATGGGACCTTCCAAACCGCTGAAGTTGATATCATGAAATTCGGTGTGTATTCGGTGGTCTGACTCGAAACAAAAAGGTTTTTTTTCTCCAAATTTGTACATTTGGGCGGAGAATGGGGCGAATGGGGATATCTTTAAAATTTGTACTTTTCTTATCAAAATAATGCAGTCACTTTGTCTGTATCTGAAAATGCTTCTGCCTAATGGAGACTGACAATCGCCTAATATTTTCGGCAGGTTCACTTTCACAATTACAGCATTTTATTTATTTATAGTAGTCGATTTTAAACAGTGCGCATAAGTATACATTATAGTTCGAAATAGTAATCAAATATAGTAATGTGCATAAACCTATCACAATTTTCGTAATATGATACTGTACTTCTATGTCGACATTCTTTAATCTGCTGGTAATACTGTGGAATGCACTCCGTGGTGGAGGGTATATGAGATTCGGTCCGGCCGAACTTAACGCCTTCTTACTTGTTTCTCTTCATTATCTATTTTTTTCGAAAGAAGAAATATATATATATATATATAGATATATATATATATATATATATATATATATAGAGAGAGAGAGTGAGAGAGAGAGAGATAGAAATATGCAAGATTCATATTTGAATTGATAATTTTTATTAGTTCTTCTTCCGGCTAAAATCATTATTACCGTTGTGCATTCTATTGTATATTGTAAGCTTCAAATTTGTTTTTATAAAATTTATGTTTTGTGACTTAAGTCGTTTTAATTAAGAAACAAACAAGATGACCCCCCACATTAAAATAGGCAACACGGCGAATTACGCTCTATAAATAAACCTTCAATGACTAACATAATAAATGTTCCGAAATTCATCCAAATCGAATGAGAGTTGTCGACCATTTTTGGAATTCCTCGTTTTGTTTATCGTTTTGCTTTTTGGGTGATTGTAAGCAAAGCACTTCATTGGATTCGCGATGCGACACTCATGTTTGCTATGAAAACTAAGAGAATTTTCATATTCGGGTTTGTCAGTGTTTGAACATAGTTTTTGGTTTTTGTTTTTTTTTTTTTAGATTTTGCTAAAAAGGCCTCCTACCGAATGGGTGTAGTGAATTTCGGCCAATTCACAACAACATTGATAACGCAGTATAGCACGACCACTTTTTCTGAAAGGCATTTCATTTCAAATATAGGTTATTTTCGAATTTTGTTCAATTCGCATTTTTTTTTTTCGAAAATTACAAATAATTTTTGAAAAAAAAGTATGTATGGGAAAAGAAAATCACAAAAAAGAAACAAAATATATTATTTATGTTAAATATTTTCAAAATTACACATTTGTTTAGAAAATTTATTATTAACATATTCAAATAGCATTAAATATTTAGATTAGCATTTTTTAATTTACTTTTATTAAGAAGAAACTCAAAATCGAACAGAAAGGAAGGAATACTTTAAAGGAAACTCGAACCTACCTTAGTAATCGCGTTATGTAGTCGGGCCAATTCTCTGGGAACATAACCAAAAAGAAGCCCACCGCAATCAATATAACACCGGCCAATTTCATGCCCGCAAATGTGGCACCATATAAGACAACATCCAGTGCTGCAACAAAAAACAAATGGAAAAGAAATCAATAGCATCCACTTCACTTCACTTGAGTCACTTCGTGAGTCAAATCTAATAAACGATAGCAATTACAAAAGTCCATTTACCTCCGGACACAGGAACAGCGGTAATTAAGCCTAATGTAACAAACATGTTGTAGGTAACAGCCGAGCTAAATTGCATTAGAATGTGAAAGACTGAAAGAAAAAAAGAAGAGGAAAACAATTACATAGATGCAAACACAAATCAAAGTACATATCTATCAAAAAGAGAGTAAAACATCAAGTGTGGAAATTTCTCTCTGTTATAGCCGATGACATAAATAATCGCACAAAACATAAATTGGGTCAAAAAATGAAAAATGACCCAAAACGGAAAATGAAATTACGCCCAAAAACAAATGAAAACAAACACCCAAAACAAAAATGAACAAATAATAAGGCGAGCCGAATTTTATATACCCTCCACCACGGAGTGCATTCCATGGTATTGCCGGTAGATTAGATGCTGCCCACTTTACAAAGAAGTGAAGTAACTACTAATATATATAACACTGCAATTGTAATCAAAAAGTTAACATGAGGGAGCAATCTTCAAAAATGTACTCTAAATATTAGGTGTATTGTCTGTCGTCATTAGGGAGAAATATTCCCCCCCCCCCCTAGAGAGGTTTCGAACATATACTTTTTAAAACCTTCTAGACTTTCTGAAGCAATAAAATATAGAATTTTTAAGGTCTTTTTAAAATAACTCGTCTGAAATGGAATTTTGCAGTAAAACCATGAAAACATGAATACATGAAAATAAAAAATCGTGGACACATTCTTGAATTTCGGACAAAGGTTATGAAAACTACAAACAAACTAAACGAATTGTGCCAATTTCAAGATTGTGTAGTGCTAATTTCGCTAATGGACACCAAATTGTTCGGAAAATGTTCATTTTTATTAACCGATACCACTTCTTGACATTCGACTAGAGCTATATCTTATGAACTTTTAAATGTGTACTGCAATAAAAGTTTGGAAATTTAATAACAAAGTCGTTTAGTAATTTTAAAAAAGTGTAGATAAGAATCACTATGATATCATAATGAAATCTAAAAGCATTCTTAATAAAAGCAAATAATTTGCTTGATGGTAACCCGTAGCTTAACTATGAGTGCCAAACTTTGAACAAATTTGTAGTATATCTATTTGGAATGAAATCATTGAAAAGAAATTAACCTCTAAATTAATAATTATGTAAAAATCTATTGGCGAGACGAAATTCTTCCTTTCTGCGAAAAAGTATTGGAGTAACCTAAGAATTTTTTATGTAGACATTTTTTACTTATACAAAAGAAAGTATACTTTAATTTTTAAATAAAATACAATTTGCATTTTTAAATTTCTGAGTATAGAAATCGGGTGGGACATTTGTATAAGGGCTATATTAATACAGATGTTCTTAGGTCAAATATAATATGGTGTGGCTATTCGCATATTCCGTTTGTAATGAGTGGTTTCTAACATTGGCGAAGCGACATTTTTATGGAGTTGTATCTAAATCTGAACCGATGTGACCTATTTTCATCATAGATGCAACAACAACAGTTTCTGTTACTTCCAATGTTTTGGGAGTTTGCAATTATAATACAAATCCATTTCGACAAACGAAGAAAACTGTTATATACATACTTATTTATCTTTGTTCATTTACAACAACTGATGACATGTTTACCGCAAACAAACTAATTTTTCCCACAAAAGAAACTCATAAACGATGTTCACGTTTTTAAAATTTCGTTTCTACGAAATGCTTTTTTTCTCTGCGTGTAGATCTCTGTTTTAAAATCTACTTTAAAGTTGCGAAACAATAAGAAATGAGTTTCAACTTACTAAAATTTTTGATATATTTATCACTTATGTCAAATATTTTTCAGAGTTAGTATTTTTTGTACATATGTAACAGGTATTATTCAAAAGAGAAACAACAAATTCAGTAACTTGAATCTACGTTGGAAAACGAAACTCTAAAATACCAATTATTTGTTTTTTTTTTGAATTAAAATTTCTAGTTGTTTCTTCTTGCATTTCATCGATTACATGAGTAAACATCCTGTTACTCATGTCCTATATAAATTAAAACCCCCAAAACTCATTAGACATCATATTTAGACCCATACTTTGTCAAAAGCATATCCAATTTTCTGCATTTATCATAGAAAAATGCGGGACTGAAGGTTTATTGCCGAGGAATTTGTTTTTTTTTTTGAATTAAAATTTCTAGTTGTTTCTTCTTGCATTTCATCGATTACATGAGTAAACATCCTGTTACTCATGTCCTATATAAATTAAAACCCCCAAAACTCATTAGACATCCTATTTAGACCCATACTTTGTCAAAAGCATATCCAATTTTCTGCATTTATCATAGAAAAATGCGGGACTGAAGGTTTATTGCCGAGGAACTTGATCGTTTTTTGTGTAATATAATTCAAAATATATATCGAGGGCTTATATTCAAAAGTGGCTATGAACCATTTTCTCGAAAATGAGTTTTTGATGTCAAACTATTCTCAGATTTGGATGTCATCTGTCATATAAATTTGGAAAAGATTTTTTTCTAAAGCCATTTTTTTAAATTTTTCTTATTTGGCTATCCCCTCGCACGTTAGTTTGTGACTGCATAAGTGGCTATGAACATAAAAATAATAGAAATAAAATAGTTCAACAATGGAGCAGCATAAAACCGAAGGTTATAATTCGCTACAACGATTTTGTTTAAAACATTTTTCTAGATTTAGGGCATATCGTACTATCAAATTCCATTATTTCGCGTTAATAGCATTTTGATTCCCCAGTTAAGTCAACACAGTAAAGTCAAAAATAGTGAAAAGTATATTTAGAAAAAAAAAACGGCGTAACTTTCTATTATATTGAGAATACCAAAATATTTCTTTGGCATGTGATTGCTGACTTCATGGGGAATATTTGTGTATGAAAAGTTTCAGAATTATGAATAAAGAAAGTTAAAATATAAGGAATTGCAACGGCGAATTTTTGATTTTTCATCAATTGCAGCGATTTTCCCGACTGGCTACATATGTATATGTTACAAGCGACCAATCTGACGGATGAATAAACAATAATCTTATTCTTATTTCAACATTCACAGTGCTCAATTTTAAGCATACAAAAGTGGCTATGAACCATGAAACCGCGAATACTAGGAAATTTCGAAAACTTTTTAATCGTAGCAATTAGTAATACTTTTTAGATTAAACTGTAGAAGAACGATTAATAATTTAAAAGGAGAAAATCAGTTTTTTCGCTCTCCTGAAAAGTTATGTTTTTGTTCATAGCCACTTATGATATAAGCCCTCGATATGTATGTATGTAATTTCAAGCAACTATTTAAAAAAAGTTCTACACTTAGAGAACAAGTCTGTTAATAAAAGCAGCGATTGTCTGCTGCCTATCAGCAGACACTTTTCTGCTATTACAGCTGTTTTTTGGCATAACAGCAGTTTTCTGCAATATTACATCACCATTCACACTGCTAAAGAGTTTGCAGTCTGCTAAAATTGGCTGTTGTTAACTAAAATATAAAAATAGATAAGCGTTCATAAGCGAGTTTAGCTCGAATTTTCTTTTATATTAGCTTGGCACAATATACATATCATATATATTGCTAAAAACAGCAAACAGGTGTTTACCATCTCAGCATATACAAATCTGCTGTCTCTTTTTTAACAGCAGAAAATCTGCTCTTTCGGTAGACTTTACTCGTTTACTCGTTTTGAGGACAAAAATCAGCAAAATTGTCCTCAGTTTGAGTAAATATTTACTTGATTTGAGTAAACATTTACTTAGTTTTAGGAAATTTTCAGCAAAATTTTACTAAGATTTACTAAAAATGTACTTAAGAAAATTTTGCTTAAATTTAGTAAAAAATTACTTGGATTTAGGAAAAATTTACTTAGATTTAGGAAAATTTCAGCAAAGTTTTACTTATGTTTAGTAAAAATGTACTTGGTTTCCTAAATTTTAGTTAATTTTAACTCATTATAGGGTTAACTTTTTTATGAGTGTAGATGAAAACCCCCCCCAGGGGGAAAATCTTGCGCACGGGCCTGCGTACCATTGGTACTATTTTTATCCCTTTTGTCCCATTTCACCCGCTAAATCTTTTTGTACTTTTTTGTGATTACACGTTACGAGAGGATGGTACGAAACAAATTTCAAGTGTATAAAAATCGGAAATTTAAAAAAATGCTTAAATATTCCAAATATTAGGGGTTATTTTCAGTCCTTGTGAGGGAAAATTTTTTCCCTCTGGTCCGATTTCACCCACTTTCAATCCCAACCGATCTGCAACTATAAGACACATTTGCAGAAAATTTCAACCTCCTAGCTCGTTTCGTTTGGAAGCTAGCGTGCTTCCAACAGACAGACGGACATGGCTAAATCGTCTTAGAATTTTACCAGAATACATAATATATATAATATATATACTTTACGCTGAATATTTCAAGGTGTTACAAACGGAATGACAAAGTGAATATACCTCCATCCTGGAGGTGGAGGGTATAAAAATCGCCCTAAAATCGTTTTATTTTTCCTCATCTGAGGAATGTCCACATCCAGCTACGCAGAGTAACGGTTTCCTGTGGTGGCGGCCCTCAACCAGGCTTAAAGATTTTATCTTCAGGGGTATGTCAAGTAGTAAAGGCTTTCAGGGTTGCATTTCAAAATTCCCAAAAAATATGAATGAAGATCCAATTGTTTTGAGTAATCTATATATTTAAAAGAGTTGCATGATTGAGTGGCTGACTGACTGACTGACTGACTGATCACTCCCCAGACCAAACGGCTAGAGCTAGAATCGTGAAATTTGGTGTGTACATTTCTCTTACGGTGTAGAGGTGTGATGACACGGGGTTTTTCGAAATTCGTACTTTTAAGGGGTAAAATGGGGTAAAAAGGGATAAAAATGGTACCACCGCAGGGACCAAACGCATGGGCCTAGAATTGAAATTTGGTATGGACTGTTATTTGTAAAATTCGTACCTTTGGGAGGTCAAATGGGACAAAAAGGGACAAAAATTGTACCAACAACATAGCTGAAGATTGAATAATGAAATTTGGTATGTACAGAAATGTATAGCGAAGAGATCAGATTTGAAGGGAGTTCTTCGTAATTCGTACTATTAAGGGGTAAAATGGATTAAAGAGGGATAAAAATTGTACCACCGCAATGACCAAACGACTGGGACTAGAATCTTGAAATTTTGTAAAAAAAATCACTTATAGCTTCAACGCGCCCAAGAAAATATTTTTTAAAATTCGTACTTTTTGGGGATGAAATCGAATAAAAAGGGATAAAAATAGTACCAATAAAATGGATGGAGCTGAAACCATAAAGTTCGGTGTGTACATCCCTCAAAATGCTTAGAATCGCAAAATAAAGGAATTTTTCGAAATTTGTACTTTTAAAGGGAAACGGGGATAAAAAAAGGTACCAACAACACGGATGACGCCACAATAACGAAATTCGGTATGTATATTCGTTTTACTGCACACATCACTGATAAGAAGGCATTTTTCGAAATTTTTAATTTTAAGGGATTAAATGGGATAAAAATTGTACCACAGCCCAGACCAAACAACTGGGCCTAGAATCATGAAATTCGGAACGGGCATTACTTTTACAGCACGAATACGACTAAGAAAATATTTTTCAAAATTCGTGCATTTTGTGAGTGAAATTGGGTAGAATGGGATACAAAATGGTACCAATCAAACAGACGGAGCTGGAATAATGAAATTCGGCATGTACATCCCTGAAAATGCTTAAAAACGCAAATTGAAGGAATTGTTCGAAATACGAACTTTTAAAGGGCAAAACGAAAAAAGCGGGATAAAAAAGGAGCCAACAACATGGAAGACGCTACAATAATAAAATTCGGTGCGCATATTCGTCTTACAATGTAGATGAGTAATAACAAGGAATTTTCTGATATTTGTACTTTTAAGGGATTAAATGGGTTAAAAATTGTACCACCAAAATTGTGTACCAAAAGACTGCATATTACTCTTATAACGCGAATACGACCAAGAAAATGTTCTTGACAAATTTAAACTTTTAGGTGTGAAATTGGGTAAAGACGGATAACAGCGGTACCAATCATGAAATTCGGTTTGTACATTCATAGAAACACAAAATTAATATATTTTTCGAAATTCGTACCATTTTATATCCCTATGGTACCAACAACACGGCTGAAACTAGAATCGTGAAATTCGGTGTGTATATTCCTCTGACAGTGTAGACGCGAAACATTAACTGATTTTCAATATTTATACTTTTAAGTTGAACTTGGAAAAAAAGCGATTAAAATGGATACTGCAATACAGTTGGATTGTATCAAATGTGTACTTTAAAGGAGAAGCGGGTCAAAAGTGGTTCAATTGGTACCAACCAAATTTGGGGATTTGGGATAAAGATAGTACCAACCAAAGTTTTCAGCTAGAATATGAAAAGAAATTCGGTGTGTACATTTCTCCGAGTACATAAATTAATTTTTCGAAATTTGTATGTTCAAGGGCACACAACAATTCATTTAATTATAATTATGTATTATTTTTCGTGTCTACACAGTCAGAGGAATGTATTTTCCGAATTTCATGACTCCAGCTGCGTTCATTTGGTTGGTACTATTTTTATCCCATTTTCCCATTTTAATCCCAAAAAGTACGAATTTCGAAAAGAACTAATGTTTTTATACCCTCACTCCACAGAGTAGGAGGGTATTTATCATTTGTTACAGAAAAAAGTGTAACACATTGAAGAAGTGACTGAAGACCCTAAGTATCTTTGGACCAAATCCGTTTCACGACTTTTTAAAATATTTGAGCCATGTCCGTCCGCTGGTGCCTGGCTGGTGTACACGATAACTCTCGAATCAATTCAAACTTAGCACATGGTAATATTTTTCCCAAACTTAGTTTAAGCTCGAAGAAGGGGAAAATTGCCACACTCCTTCTGGTACCTCCCACGCAAATGGACCATATTCCTATGTTTAATTAAAACCTTTGTAACTTCCACACCGATATTCCGAATCACTCATATTTTGGTATTTGATAAAGTTTTGATAATTACTTTAAGTGTACAAAATATGACGGGTTTTGCCACGCCCCTTCTAGTACCTCCCACACAAATCACCCTAAGCTACGAAAAATTAAAGCTGTTATAACTTCTACACGGATGATCGGAATACTATGAAATTTGATATTTGGCAATGCTTTTATAGATGTTGCATTCATGTAAAATATGGGCTATATTGCCACACCCCTTCTAGCACCCCCCACACAAAGTGACATAAGCCTGGGTTAAATAAAACCCATATAACTTCCATACGGGTTAACAAAATACGTTGAAATTTGATATGTGAACATGTTTTTATAATCGCATTAAACCTAAAAAATGTTTATGCTTTAGCCACGCCCCTTCTAGTACCTCCCACACAAATTTGTCTATCCTAGGTAAAATTAAATCCTTTATAAGTCCTATACCGGTGTCTGAAATCCATTATGACTTCATACTTGATAATGTTTTTACAATTGTTTTATAAATGTGGAAGCTAGGACCATATGCCACAAACCTTATAAAATCTTCCACACATATCATCCGGCCCTGAGTAAAATTTAAGTTCTTATAATTTTCGTAGATGTGATCTCTGAGAGTGAGGGTATATATAAGTCGGTTTAGCCGACTGACGTTTTCTTTTTTTACAGTTTAGAATATTTTCCCCCAGTTTCTGTAAAATATTTCGTCTCTAGACGAATGAATCTTCTTCTTAATCATTATACACTCCACGAGAGTATTATGTCTTTGTGCATTTGTTTGTAACACCCAAAAGGAAACGAGATAGACCCATTGTTAATTATACCGATCGACTTCGAATCACTTTTTGAATCGATTTATCAATGTCCGTCTATTCTTGTAATCACGATACAGATCGCAATTGTAGACATAACTAAATGAAACTTTGCACAATGAAGTTTTTCGGGTCAAGGACGGACGCTATTTAATTTGAAGAAAATCGGTTCAGATTTAGATATAGCCCCCATACGAATTTCACTCCCGATTTGACTCTTTTTACTCTAGATACCGCATATTACAACAGATTTTCTTTAAAATTGGCAAAACATCTTATATTTCAGCTAGAAACACCTGTGTTGAAAATGGATTAAATCGGTTCAGATTTATATATAGCTCCCATACAAATTTCGCTCCCGATTTGACTTTTTCCGCTCTAGAAACCACATATTGTATCAGATTGTCTTCAGATTTGGCACAAAATCTTATAATCCAACTAGAAACACCTATGCTGAAATTGGGTAAGATCGGTTCAGATTAAGATATAGCCCCCATATAAATGTCGCTCTCGATTTGACTTTTTCCGCTTTAAATGCCACATATTGTACCCGATTTTCTTTAAATTTGACACAACATCTTATAATCTAACTAGAAACACCTATCCAGAAGTTGGGTAAGATCGGTTCAGATTTAGATATAGCCCCCATACAAATGACGCTCCCGATTTGACATTTTCCGCTCTAGAAACCACATATTGTACCCGATATTCTTTAAATTTGGCACAACATCTTATAATCTTACTAGGAACACCTATGCTGAAATTGGGTAATATCGGTCCAGATTTAGATATAGCCCCCATATAAATGTCGCTCCGGATTTGACTTTTGTGCTATAGAAACCACACATCTCCACATCTTATAATCTAACTAGAAACATCTGCGGCTATAGCGGGCTAGATCGGTTCAGATTTAGATATAGCCCCAATACAAATGTCGCTCCCGATTTGACTTTTGCGCTATAGAAACCAAATATTGTACCCGTTTTTCTTTAAAATTGGCTCAACATCTTATAGTCCAACTAAGCAAAACTATGGTGAAAGTGGGTAAGATTGGTTCAGATTTAAATATAGTCCAAATACAAATGTTGCTCCCAAAAGTTTAACAGATTTTTGCCAAACTATACACTTTATATATCACCTATTTCGTTCCAGATTTCAATATACCCCCATACAAATGACCTTTCCGATTTAAAATTTTTTGTCAAACACATACACTTACAGAATACAAAAAACCTTCCCGTTTTCACCGAATTGAATTGTATTCGGATAGAAAGTGGAGTGTATCATAGAGTCGGCCCGCCCGACTTTAGCCTTTCCTTACTTGTTTTTTAATTACGAATCTAGTGTAGGTATCAGTCAGTTAAATGTCCAATTTTATGGCGCCTTTAATTCTGACGATTAGACTAGAGTAAAATATATGTAAAATGAAAAATAATTTGTAAAATATTTGACATAATCATTCGTTTTTAATTAGTAATATTTCCGTAATTAAAAACACTCCAGCCACTACATGTTAGCATATTAAATAAATTATTTTATCACACGAATTCCCGTTTCCCCGGGAAATAAAAAAGTCCGGGAAACCCCAAACCCTAAATGGGGCGATCATAATACGTACATAAACAAATAAGAAAACGTCAGGCGGCTAAACCGACTTATATATACCCTCACTCTCAGAGAACATATATGTATAAGGAAATTATAATAACTTAAATTTTGCATATGGCCGGATGATTTGGCCCTAGCTTCCACAGTTATAAAAATTCCGTGCACCAGTATAGAATTTATGAAGGATTTTATTTTACCTAGGAGATAGACAATTGTGTAGGAGGCGCAAGAAGGGGCGTGGCTAAACCGTAAATATATGTATACCTCCGCCTCCAGGACGGGGGCATACTAACTTTGTCATTCCGTTTGTAACACCTTCAAATATCGACCTGAGACCCTATAAAGTATATATATTCTTGATCGTCATAAAATTCTGAGACGACCTAGCCATGTCCGTCCGTCTGTTTAAAGCACGCTAATATCTACACGAAACAAGCTAGGAGGTCCAAATTTTGCATAAATACGTCTTATAGTCGTAGGTCGGTTGGGATTGGAACCGGGCGAAATCGACCCAAAGGGAAAAATTTTTCCCTCACAAGGACTAAAATTACCCATAATAATCCCTGATATTTTAGAGTATTTAAGCATATTTTTTCAATATGTCTGCTTGTACTTACTTGATATTGGGTTGCGCATTCCCCCGATAACAAAAACGTGCACCATAAAACGACTTTTATTCGTAGGGGGTGAATGGGACAAAAAGGGATAAAAAAGGTACATATCAAACGACTACAGCTAGAAACACGAAATTCGCTGTCTACATTCCTCTAATTGAGTAGATACATAGTATGAAATTATTTTTTCCAAATTCGTACTTTGGAATGGTGGAATCATGAAGTTAGGTTATGGTGCATTGTGCACGTGAGAGATAATGGATTATCAAAATTTGTACTTTTAGAATTAAACTAGGATGGAAATCCAACCAAGCAAATGGTTGTAGCCAAAAATGCTTCCACTATCCCCCCATTATTTATGGTATTTAAGCTTATTTGAAGAATTGACTTGAAATATTATTTCGATATCTAGAGTGGTTGTGTTGCCTTATAAGCGTGGTTTGATATAATTAAAATTTTATATTTATTTATAAAGTAATTTTTTCAATGATTTTATTTGTTTTAATTTGGCTATATTAAAACAAGTAAAAACGGCGTTACGTTCAGCCGGGCCGACTCTTATGAACCCTCCACCACGGAGTGCATTCCACAGTATTACCAGCAGATTACAAGATGTCGACTTTACATAGAAGTACAGTACCATATTACGAAAATTGTAATATTTTTATGCACATTACTATATTTGATTACTATTTCAAACTATAATTTATACTTATGCGCACTGTTTAAATAAATAAATACAATGCTGTAATTGTGAAAGTGAACATGCCTAAATATTAGGCGATTGTCAGTCGCCATTAGGTAGAAGCATTTTCAGATACAGACAAAGTGACTGCATTATTTTGATAAGAAAAGTACAAATTTGGAGAAAAAAAAACCTTTTTGTTTCGAGTCTTCATAGTCAGAACACCGAATATATACACCGAATTGCATAATATCAACTTCAGCGGCTTGGAAGGTCCCATTTTTATCCCTCTTTTTCATTTATATTCCTTAAACTTACGAATTTCAAAAAATCCCTCTATTTTACGTGTTTATGCAATTAGAGTTATGTACACACCTAATTTCATGATTCTAGCTGTTGTCGTATCATTGGTACCATATTTTATCCATTTTTGTCCCATTTCGCCCGCTAAAACTTTTATTTTCCTTGTTGTGCTTCCCAGCTACAATAGGAATGTCCGCAACAAATTTCTAATGTATGAAAATTAGAAATTTAATTAATAAACCAATATTTTTATGCATATATTTATATATATGTATATATATAATGGAAATAACACTTCCATTCATAAAGTAAATATAAGACAGCAATCATAAATACCGTAAATATTGGGCGACAGAGAGTGTATATTCAGCTACAGTCCTTTGGTTGGTTGTATTTCCATCCTAGTTTAATTTTAAAAGTATAAATTTTGAAAATTCCTTATCTTGTCTTAACAACTTCATTTTTAGTCGTAAAAGCAACAAAATAAAGTACGAATTTGGAAAAAACATTTTTACGAATTCCATGATACTATCTGCGGATATTTTGTTGGTACCATTTTTATTCCCATTCTCGCATTTTACTCCTTAAAAGTACGACTTTCGAAAATTTCATCATTTTAGCTGTAGCCTTTTAGTTGGTACCATTTTTATCCCTCTGCTCCCATTAAATCCCTTGAAAGTACGAATTTGAAAAAACCTTTTTTCGTGTCTACTCAGTCAGAGGAATGTATACAGCGATGAACATGGTTCTATCTCCATGCATTTGTTTGATACAATTTTTATCCCCTTTTTTGCATTTTACACCCTAAAAGTACGATTTTCGAACATTTCCTTTATTTTATGTGTCTACGCAGTAAGTGGAATATATACACCAAATTTCATTATTGTAGGTGCAGCCGTTTGTTTGGTACTATTTGTATCCCTCTATCCCCATTTAAGCCCTTAAAAGTACGAATTTAGAAAAAGTACTTATGTATTAGAGGAATGTACACGCCAAATTTTGTGTTTCTATCTGTTGTCGTTTGATAGGTACCATTTTTATCCCTTTTTGTCCCATATCGCCCCCTACAAATAAAAATCTCGCTATCGTGCCCTTTTATGCTATAAAGGGATTGCGAATTGCAAATATCAAGTAAATACAAGCTATTATGTTCAAAAAACATGCTGAAATACTCTAAATATTAGGGGTATTTTCAGTCCTTGTGAGGGAAAAATTTTTCCCTCTGGGCCGATTTCGCCCACTTTCAATCCCAACCGATCTGCAACGATAAGACACATTTAGGGAAAAATTGAACCTCCTAGCTCATTTCTGCTATCGTGCTTTCAACAGACAGACGGACATGGCTATATCGTCTTAGAATTTTACCACGACCCAGAATGACACCACACCCCACCCCACCCCATCCTGGTGGTGGAGGGTATACAAATTATGTTTTCCTGTAATACTACTGCACTTCTACGAAAATCGACAGCCTCTGTGGAATGCAAACCACGGTGGAGGGTATATAAAGTTCGGCCAGGCCGAACTTAACGCCGTTTTAACTTGTTTTAATTGAGTATAGCAAAATCACACCGAAAAATAATTGAATTAAGTGTCGATGTCTATTGAATTAATCAATATTCAGATTCAAAACGACGCCTTAAGGCACTAATTGACGCTCCCGCGAGAGCTGCCCCGTATACCAACTAAGTTTTTAATTTAAATTCGGATTCAAAAATCCCACTAAAAGGCTATTCCGCAGGAGACTCCTCCTTCCACTCTCGTTTGAATTTCATTTGGTGAATTAATCATTCAGACACCACCCAACTCTCACCACATACAATGGACGTCATTTTGTTGCACAGTGTTATTAGCGTGGAAACCGTGATAGAAACTGCCTTTTATAGGCCATATAAAACTCACTTAAATTAAACATTAATCTGACAACAAACATTGTGGGTATAGAAAAACAACAAAATGGCACTTACCCAATAGCAATATACTGGCAATCAATAAAATAATCCAAGGCATACGATCTGATGGCATTATTTCCGTCCCCGTTAAATATAATGCCACACATATTGGCCACATGAGTAGAGCGTTTAGAAAGCCCAGCGTCGTAAAGGCGAACGCAATTTGTCCAACTGGCGGATCACCCATCACTTTGCGAAACATGACCTTGATTAAATATTTAACAAAGACAAAAGAAAAGACAATAAAATCAACAACAACAAAATGTGGAAACAGGAAAAAATAATTGAACAAATCAGCCCAACAGTCAATCAATCGATGAATTTATAGGCTTATATGTATGTATGTATATATGTAGTTAAATGAACACGAGGCGACAGGTGTTAGAATGTCAACATACTCGAAAGACGGCATAACAAGCGGCAGCCAGTGTGGCCAGTACTACCCCACTCAGTGTGGGACTCTCCGTGATGCCATCCATGTATGCTAATAATGCTATGCCCGTATCACATAAAATAACGGCGACAATCTGCAGAAAAAGGGAAAAAGGAAAAATGAAATTCGTTTAATGACAATTTCATATGGGGGCATTAATTTAATATAATGGCAGAGTAATTGCTCTTACCCGTACGCCCACAAATTGCTCGTGCAGTATAACCCAGGAGAGGAGGTAAACGCATGCCACATTCGTGGCAAACAAGGCCATGGCATCGGTGGCGAATAAGACACGCAGAGATAAAGTATATAGATAAGTGGTTAAGAGCCATAATATACAAAATGATAGGCAGCGATTAAGAAAACGTCCTACAATGATAAAATCGGATAATTCAAAAATTATAAAAAATAATAATTCTTTAATGAACATATGTATACTAAACCGGGTCGCAAAAATATTAAACCTTGCCTTGCTCTATCTACATTACCTTCGCGTAGTTAGAGCGATTTAAAAAAAACTCTAAAAATTGTATTTTTTTAAAATGGCTGCTTGCCCTTCAGTTTATTTTGTTTGGCCCTAAGTGAAGCGAGTTTTTTCAAACTCGCGTATTTGTTCGATTGTGGCCATATTATGTTAGCAGACGCCTAATCACGGCATTCGTCATCGAGAGGTTTCGAACGAAAAGCATTTTTGTTTATTATGGCTGTTTTTCTTTAAGACTGGATAACTAAGGTGCGATAACAAAAATCTAAATAAAAATTTAAAATTTCGCTCAAAATAAAAAAATTATTTTTTTTAATTGTCGCCAAAAGCAATATCAATCTATATATGGGCATTTCCGCAGAAAGGTCCACCAAGACCAAAAAATTAAAAGTTCTTGTAAACGCTTTGTTTTATTATATTTGCATAGAAAAATAATCAAATTTAACTTATGTAAACAAATTTTACTTTAATTCATATCCTATCTTGAGATATTTGAATGAAAAGTCGCGCGAGTGCAACTTTACTCCTCTGAATATTTCTCTTGCATATTTTGTTTCGATAAAAGTTCTTAAATAGAGACATTACACTTTGACTTTTGCTGTCTAAAATCTTTCAGGGAGTACAAAGAGTCAGAAAAGAAAGGATACGAAGTTATACGACTGCTATTAACTGTATCTTTTGGCTTTGCATTATCACATATTTCGATGTCACGTTCGACATGGAAAAACAACATTTGTGCTACTGTGTCCAAAGTACATGCAGAAAGATCATAAAATTTTTAGTACAAACAGAGATTTTTATACAATTTAAATAAAAATAAACGTTACTGGAAAATGAGAAAATTTTTGACCTTGGTCCTTCATTAAAGTTGGTCACGTGCAACATCTTAAGTGGGAAAATTAAAAAAAAATCTTACTTCAATAATTTATTTTTGTAAAAAAATACTTTTGTAATTTATTTATTAGCAAAAACGGATGCGAAAAAAGTAAAGAGAGCTGAAAACAGCGGTGAGAAAGTTGAAAGAAGATCAGCTAAAATTTCAAAATAATAAATTGAAAAACAAAATTTTCTTTTTTGCTGTTATTATTTGAGAATGAATACATTGAATACTTCTGTGGATTACAAAAAATATATATTATCTATAATTTCGTAAAAATTGCAACTGAAACAACATAAAAATCATGATGGAAAAAAATGTCACGTGCGACATGTCACGTTCGACCGGGCTTAAAATTAAATTACAAGAAAAATATTAATCATTTTTTAAGAGACATCGGTACACAAAGTTCTAAAATTGGTCACATTGAAATATTGGCACAGGTTTCGCTGAAATTGGCGTTTGAATTGTTGGTCGCGAAAACGACTTCTGTTTTGGTCACGTGCGAATGCCTTGGTTTTTTTAAATTATCTTGAAAACGAAAATTTACCCAAAATCCACATTAGCACCAATTATACAGTTAATTAAGAGCTATAAGTTAAGCATATGGTCAAAATAAAAACCGTTATATTTTGTCTTTTTTGTCACTTTTAATGTGTACGATGGTCACGTTCGACATCATGGAAATGCCCATATATAAAAATCAATGTGTGTCTGTATGTCTGTATGTTGCGTATAGGACGCCAAACCGGTGGACCGATTCGCCTGACAATTTTACTGTATCTATCTTTTGGACAGAGGATGGTTCCTGGATAGTCTAGGTCACGATAGGACAAAGGGGGGTGGTACCTCTCACACAAAAATATTTTAAAACTATCACAACAGCCATAACGATGGGTGGATTCGCTCTATAATTTTACTGCATCTAACTTCTGGGCAAGGGATGGTTCCAGGATATACTAGGTCATTATACGAAAAAGAGGCGTGGCACCGCCCACACAAACTATATTTTAAAACTATAACAAAATACATTGATTCACTTCAATATTTTATTGTAACGAACAGAGGATGACCCTTGACTATAAAAAGGTCATGCTACAAAAAGGGACTATAAAGTAACACGTGCCGATTTTTTTCTGCCGCTGCGTTCAGGTAAGGTATGACCAATTGGCGCGTTTCCAAATACTCGAACCAAGCAAGGTGTTCCAGTATGGGTATCAAATTGTTTACGCTTCATATGCATTGGGCCGTGTTTATACCGTACACCCACACAACGCAGAATGTTATTATTTGAGAATGATATTAGTTAACGTGAGAGGACCCACTTCAGTTTAAAATTTAAGAGCAGTTGAGAGAGGCGTGTCAGAAACTGGGGGACCACATTAAAGTATGCTTCTGTCAGCTGTCATCCTCTCCAGATACGAACTTTGTTTGCGACAATATTAAAAACTTGCTCGCCATCTAACCCAAAAGACCTGTGGGAAAAATTCAAAGAGGGTATGAGTGAGGACATTTTGCATCATTATCGCACCGTTACGATTCTATATCATTTGCGATTAACATTTTCAACGATACGCTGATAAAAATTTAAGACATATTCCTAGCCATCAGCAACAAAACTCTTAATCAACTTGAATTGATGGTGCCTGAACGTTCTACCGTTGACATTACTGATCGAGATTTGCTAAGAGAACGGCAATTCAATGTTGATGACTTGCCTTTGTTTGTCGCAACAAAAAAACTCTATTAATTGCAAATTGTGGCCTTTGATAAAATTATAACTGCAGTAACAAATGACAGCGGCGGCCTTTTTTTCTCGATGCACCAGGAGGCACAGCTATAACCTTTCTCATCAGTTTGGTATTAGCGCACATCCGCTCTCAAAATGGGATAGATTTAGCTATTGCTTCCCCCGGTATTGCTGCTACATTATTGGATGGAGGACGAACGGCACATTCAGCGTTGAAATTACCATGGAATATGGAATTTGTTGATTCTCCAACCTGTAATATTGGCAAAAGTTCAGGCATGGCGAAAATGCTGAAAACATGCAAGCAGATTGTGTGGGATGACTGCACCATGGCACATAAGAAATCCCTACAAGCGCTTAATCGGACACTTCAAGATTTTAGATCAAATACACAACCATTATGTGGAACTCTTATTTTACTAGCTGGAGACTTCCGACAGACCCTTCCAGTAATTCCAAAATCAGCACCCGCATCTCTGGCGATATGTACAAAAAATTAATCTGACCACCAATATGTGTGTACATCTGCATCACAATGACTCAGCAGCTATATTTTCGAAATATCTACTGGATGTTGAAAGGAGTATTACATTTTCAAAAATTGTCATTCAGGAATCAATTCAGAAATTAATCGAGAAAGTCTTCCCACAAATTACCACAAACAAAGAACAAATTTCTAGGTGATTGCAGACATTACAAATCGATAGGCAGTATCATGAATGCGAATGAAGTTGCCAACTATCGAATTGAATTTCTACATTCTTTGGACCTTCCAGGAATTCCGCCGCAAATGTTATCTCTTAAAATTGGTTCACCTATAATTCTCCTAAGGAATGTTAGTCCTCCACTATTGTGCATTTGTACTAGAATTTCTGTCAAGCGACTAATGCCCAACGTCATTGATTGCTACTCAAAGCACAGGACAATCACCTGAAGTTTGTGTATTGAATCTGGAAAATCCATGTTTTTCACATGGTCAGTTATATGTTGCTTGCTCTCAAACCCTAAAACTTTAATTTACTTGAACAAGGTGGAAAAATTGTAAATATCGTGTATGCCGAAGCACTCCAATGAAATACTGACTAACTTAACTAATAGACACAAAATACATTCTTAGAAATATTTACCATAATTAATTAACTCTCTAATAAATGTTTCATTTTCTTTAAAGAAACACTGAAAAAATTACTTAAATTTTCATGAAGTTTTTACATTTTAAAAATGTTACTTATGAATTTAAATAAATAAGTATTAATTTAAACTAATTTACAGAAGTAAAAATATACAAAACAAAAATTGCGAGCACACAAAGTTATATACATAAGGAAGACGAAAGCCCGTGCAACGCCGGGTACAAAAAGCTAGTGTGTGTATGAAAACAAATTTTGAAAAAATAATTTTGTGTTAAAAATGTTTGACTTAGCCTGGATAATTATATAGTGTAAGTCAAATTATTGGATATCGAGGCTAAGTCCAATAAAGTCGACACAAAATATTTTTTGACAATTTCTTTTGATACATATATTTATATTGTAGTTGGCGACAATGTGGAAAAATAATTTTTTTATTTTGAGCAAAACATTAAATTTTTATTAACATTTTCGTTGTCGCAGCTTGTTATCCCGGCTTAGAGAAAAACAGCCCTATTATAACGACAGCTCTTCTGTTGAAAAGAAAATAAAACTTCTGTTGAAAAGAAAATTAATAATTGAAAATAAATAAAAAACAAAAAGCACATGAATAACATTTTCGGATGTATTTCGGCTTAATAAACTCGAAAAATATATTGTATTTTTTTTTTTATTTTTTTTATTTTTTTCCATAAATTCCAATTTTCGCGAAGGTACCTTTAATATGTGTACTCTCATTTTGGAAATATAAGTCCGATACCCAGGTTATATGTTAAATTAAAGCAATTCATAATGGTTACAAATATTGCGAATTACACTTTCACATACAAACAGTGGCTTAGGAACAGTGTCCAAAAATTTGTGAAAAAATTATTTTTTTTCGAAAAATACGCTGGCACGAAAAAAAAACACAAAAAATAGAAAAGAAAAGGATTTTGTTTTATTTTTAATAGATAATATTCTAACGCAAAGAACGATGTTTAGATAACAGAATATATACGAAGAAAACAAGGCCTATTTAAAGAAACTCGATGAATAAATGTAGAAGTTATGGTCCTTCTTGTTGAAGTAAGCCAAAACTTCGTAAAAAATGGCACACGATCTTTTAAAAACAGAAAGGTCATTACTTCTACATTTATTCATAGATTTTCTTCCAAATGGCCTTGTTTTCTTCGTTAAGATGCCATCTATTTTAAACTAAAACAATATATACTTTTATAAAGGGTGATTTTTTAAAAGCTGTAGGAAAGTTTTTCAAAAAAAAAAAAAACACATAAAATTGAGAAAAATACATGAAATCTTCATTTGAATCGATAGTACGGTCCATATAATTTAATGTTTGAAGATTATTTCATGCAAATGTTGACCTTGACTGCGCCTCAAATGATCCATCCGCTTAGTCCAATTTTGGCATTTCCACGTTTTTGAGTAACAGAGGCCCAATTGCTGCGAACGGCGACGAATCGATAATTGATGGTCATCATTAACACTGGCCGACACAGCTGCGATATTTTCTTCAGTTCGCACTCTACGTAAGCGTGTTGGTGATTTAATGTCCAACAATGTAAATTTGGTGCGAAATTTAGTCACAATAGCCCGAATAGCCGCTTCAGTGGGTCGATTAAACTGACCATAAAATGGAAGCGCGCGATGAACTTTCTTAACAGAGCACGCATTTTGATATTAAATTCAATAATTTGCAAGCGTTGTTCGTTTGTAAGACGATTCATGGTTAAATTATAGACCAAACTGAAGATGTTTGACAGTGAAACAAAACACGAAACGTGCGTCAGCTGTTTAAACCAGTGTTGCCAAAAAGATAATAGCTAAAAAATCAACCTTTATAAGTTTTAATGAGACTTTTCATACAATTTACACAAAAAATAAAAAATCATGATTCTTTTAATTCTTTGTATTTTTTGCGTCATAATGTTAGCTATTAAAAAATAAAATCGTTAAAAATAAAAGTTTTTCCGACTTTTTTCTATTTTTCGTGATTTTTTTCGTGCCAGAAGAAATAGATATTTTTCGAAAAAAAAAATGTTCCCAAATTTTTGGAGGGTGTTCCTAAACTTCAATCACAATAACTGTAGACATCATAATTACCTTTAATATAAGCGGGTGAAATCGGAACAATATATCCAAAATGAGAGAACACATTTTAATTTTAATATATTTTTTAATTATCCATAATATTTTCGTGTTTATTTTATGAATCAGTATCAGTTTTTTTATTTTTTATGCAGAATATTTCTTTTTTGTAGCATAGTGTAATCGGTCATGGACCTGTCACAGTGTGACTGGATTGCAGGCAATCCCTTGAAATCTTTTGGTTAATTTTTCAATTTCAAATTTTGTATCTAAAAATGTTTGTTTTGTTTTTATTTATTCCTCTTTCCTGGGGGGTTTTATGACGTTCAAAAGGACAAAAAATATGATATGCGGACAGAGGATTTCATAAAATTTTTTGGAGATTTTGTGGGGATATTCGAAGTACTTTGAAAAATAATTAGTATTTGATTTTTACATTCTCAATAAATGACCTGTTTTACCGAACACCACTGCGTATGAATGAATATTTTCAGTGAAATATTACTCATACGCTGTGGAATCATATTTAGTACAGTTAAAGTGATTGTAAAAACATTATCAAATACCAAAATATAGCTGATTCCGATTATCCACGTGGAAGTTATATGGGTTTTAATTTGACGTTGGAATATGGGCTATTTGTGTGGGAGGTACCTGAGGGGGGCGTTACTTAAACTTTGGTTCCAATAAAAACGGCATAACATCCATACGGGTAGTCCAAATCATTTGCAATTTGATATTTGACCTGACAATAATTTAGACCTGACAAATGTTGTATACAACAATTTACGAGTATATGGATTAGAGAATTCTTTACTATTTCTTCTTATAAACGCAAGCACAGTATAAGCTTTAGGCATTATGAAATCAATATGCAAATTGAAATCCAATTTAGAATCGAAAACAACTCCTAAGTCTAAGATACTACTAACCTTCTGCACAACATGATTTTTAATACAATAACTTGTATATAGCAAATTCGTACGCCTACCAAACGGGAGATGAAAACATTTCGCAAAGTTTAGTGGTAAATGATTCAATTCAGACCTAGCCACCAAGCGATTAATATCTTCCTGAATTTGGATATAATCAAGATGAAGAGAAATTTTAGAAAACAGTTTAATGTCATCCGCATAAATTAGATAATTCGAATACTTGAAGCAAGAACTTATATCATTAATAAAAATGTTAAAAAGAAGGGGACCCAATATACTCCCTTGAGGAATACCCGACGTGGCTAGATATATATCCGATATCGCATTATCAATAGCCACAAAACAACGTCTTTCACTTAAATATGACCTAAACCACTTGACCAGGGCAGGTGGAAACCCAATTTTAGCTAACTTCAAGAGAAGTATATTATGCGGAACCTTGTCAAACGCTTTACAAAAATCGAAGTAAATTGTATCGACTTGGTGACCCAATTCAATGCTATTAATACAGTAATTAGTAAAAACTAATAGATTAGATGTAGTTGAACGATTTTTCATAAATCCATGTTGAGATTCAGATAAAAATCGGCCAGCAAAAGAGAATAATTTATCATAGACTAAGTGTTCAAATAACTTGGCAACATTGGCTAATTTAGAAATTGGCCTATAATTACAAATGTCCCCCTTAGGACCAGATTTATGTATTGGAGTAATAGCGGAAATTTTCCAGCAATCTAAAAAGAAGCCAATATTTAAAGAATAATTAAAGATATATTGCAATGGGAAGCTGACAGAAGATGAACATTTTTTCAGAAATAAAGCTGAAATACCATCAGTATCTAACCTTGCCGATTCATTAATATCAGATAAACTAGATCTAATATCACTCTCAGAAATATTAAAAAAAGTTAAATCTGAGACTGCAGTAATATAGTCCAAAAGAGCGAAATCCATCAATTGTGAAGCCGATTCAAAATTGGAACTAAAGAAATTAGCAAATAAATTAGCTTGGTCTTGAGCCAAGCAAGCCCGCTCATCACCAAAAAACATGGAAGAAGGGAAATCACTACTTATCTTTTTAGATTTTATGAAACTCCAAAATGCCTTAGGATTACAACTAATCTTATTTTCAAAGCTTATAATATACTGCTTATAAAGAAATTTGTTCAAAAATGAAAATTCTCTAGAATAATGTGCATGCATTCTTTTACTGTACACTGAATTTGTGGATTTAGCGATTTTATAAAATTTATTTCTCAGATTCTTCAGTTTTTTTAAGCCAGGAGTGTACCAGGGGAGTTTATACTTTTTTGGCTTTAAAAGAGGTATATTAGCGAACATAATATCTATTAATATGTTAATAAAAGTGGAATAACAATCATGAATTGATTTTTCTTTAAACATATTCATCCAATCAACATTAGATATAAGTTGATTAATTAAAACAAAGTCGCAAGCATTATAATCAAATCGTTCAATATCAGCGCTGACCAAACTAGGAAATGAATATAACTCAATATTTATAATAATCGGCACATGATGCATATCAGACGTACAAAATGGATCATCACAATTAAAAATGGCGAATTTAATATTCTTTGAGACAAATACCAGATCAAGTAATCTGCCAATCGAGTTTAAAGAAATTGTTAATTTGCACAAGAGATAAACTAAGAATCAATAAAATTAATCTCCAGAACCGAATTTACATTAGCCGGATACATACCAAAGGAATTAGGAATAACTGACCAGGTGACGTTACTTAAATTAAAATCTCCTAGAATCAAACATCCATCAGCTTCATTATCAGGGACGAGTTTGGAGATATTTTGGACATGGGCATCAAACAAATAATATTGACTTCCAGGCGGAATATAGGAGACAATAACGAACAGAACTTCATTAGATCCTTCTACACGAATACACAATTGATCCAAAATTGAGTCGTTGTTTGGCAGGTCCATCATAGTTGTTTTCAATTTCTTTTTAGCTGCGATTAACACACCACCACCACGACGACAACATGTTTTGTCGAAATCGCGATCCTTGCGGTAAGCATTATACATATTAACATCAAAGAATTCGCCATCATTGAAATCTCCATTAAGCCATGTTTCAACAAGAACAATAACGTCATAATCACTCTGCGACGATGCCATAAAGACTTGACTACTTTTAGTTCGCATACCACCCATATTCTGGTAGTAGATTTTAAGCAAGGAAAAACTGTGCGATGTTATGTGAGAGTTGCAGCTTGTTGTTCTGCGTGAAAATTTAGAAATGGACGAACTTGAACATTAGCAGGCCATAACGAGGGCTTAAACAATTCCTTGTAGAAATCAGCAGTAATTCCAAGTTTAAAATTAACGCTTCTAAGATTATCTAAATTGGCATCCTTTTTATGTTATACGAAAGTTATAAGGAGAGTGAGGGTATATATAAGTAGGTTTAGCCGACTGAAGCTTACTTACTTGTTTGTATTGATTTTATGAATCAACAATGCACACAAAAAAATATTTTTTTAACATACAATTTTTCTTCTTTTGTTGCATAGTGTAATCGGTCAAGGACCTGTCACAATGGGACTGATTTTAACAAATTTTTCGGTATCTAAAATTTTTTGTTTTGTTTTTATTCTTTTATTCCTCTACGATTGACATTAGCAAAGCTGCATAGAATAATAGCCAACAATGAGAAATATCGATAGAATGATAACGAATGGCGTGATTAGATTGGGGAGAGTATGATATCCGAGACTACAAGATTTGACTATATCTTTGGATAGAGGACCTCAAAATAAGAAAAAAACATGTTATCGATATCTCGCTTAGTTATCGAATTATTGCTTAAAATCGAAAAATTAATGTATTTTTATTGAAAGCTAAATTTAAAATTACTTGCAAAGGAATTCAATAACGATAGTAATTATTACATAAAATACTAAAAACGAAAAATATCTCCATAAATACGTCACTTATCGAAAATTTTTTACATTAACTTTTCTGTCTATTTTTTGAGTTTTTTATAAAAGTAATTTTTTCCGTTATATTTGTTTCGATAACTCGAATGTTAGAATTTTTCGTAAGAAGCCTTGATCAAAATAGCTGGAATTCGAAAAAAATCCTCGTGATTTTTTACATGCATATGATGAACACACCCTCTACTACAATTCGTTGGTCGAGCCTTGTTAGTTTGGAAAAAGTTCTACAGTTTCATAAAGAAATTATCTGTTAGTTCTTAATAATCCTACTGAGATGTCGTTACAACGTCATGGCAATTATAATGAGATGTACTTACCATTTTTTCCTGGATATTAGCAGATATACAAAGATGTAACAATATGGAAGATATTTTATGTATGTAGGATTTGCTCAACTTAATCACAATTTTATGGCTTCAACGATGGGCTGTTACTGAATTAATTTGTACTGATAGCATGAGATTGTTGTAAATTAAATTAGGAAGGGTTTAAATAGCGATGTTTTCCAATATTATGGTGACTACGAATCTAACGATTTTTAGTTTTAGAATTAAACATCAGTATTTACACCATTTTCAGTTGTAATTGAAAATTACAAAACGAAAGTTTAAATTCAGAGATGAAAATTGGTATTGATAAAATACAATATGAAAATGAGGAATGTAAATACAATTTGAAATTCAGCAAATACAAATACAAATTCAAATTGAGAAAATGAAAGTTGAAATTTAGAAATGAAAATTGAAATTGAGAATAATAAATTGATATTGAGAAAAGACAAATTATTACTGAAAAAAAAAAAAAAAAAAACAAATTAAAATTGAGAAATTAAAAATTATTATTGAGAAAAAAATGATATTGGGAAATTAAAATATAAAAATGATAAAAGCAACATTGTAATTGGGAAGAAATGATTATAAATTTATAAATAACAATAAAATAGTATAGAGGGAAAACAATATAAAGCGAAATTGGTTATCGAGGGCATTTATTCATTAGTGGCTATGAACAAAAACACAAATTTTCAGGAGAGCGAAAAAACTGATTTTCTCCCTAATTTTAAGAGTAAATACGAATCATTCTTCTACAGTTTAATCTAATTCAAATTAAAAAGTTATCGAAATTTCCTATTAGTCGCGGTTTTATGGTTCATAGCCACTTTTGCACGTTTAAAATTGAGCACTATGAATTTTGAAATAAGCACATAGCCATTTATGCCCAAATATAAGTAAGATTTATTGTAAACTCGATAATTTTTTTTATGAAATGTTGGCAATGTTGTATAAAAAACGCATTTTCTGGGATGTACACAGCGAATTTAACAATAATACAAATTGGATATTTTTGGAAACTTTTCATTTTCGCGGCAAATATGGCACACATGAGTCGTATCCGACTGAATTTTTGTTTGTGTATTAAGAACCAATGTCGCTTGAAACATATATGTAGCCAGTCACGAAAATCGCTGCAATTGTTGAAAAATCCAAAATTCGCGGTTGCAGTTGCTTATTTTTAAACTTTCTCTGTTCAGTATTCTGGAAATTTTCTGACACAAATATTCCGAATGAAGTGAGCAATCATATGCCATAAAAATATTTTGGTGTTCTCAATATGACAAAAAGTTACGCGGTTTTTTCTAAAGATACTTTTCACAATTTTTGACTTTACAGTCACTATTTATCCTATTTTAGCCTGATAACTTGAGAACCAAAATGCTATTAACTGCGTAATGATGGAATTTGATAGTACGACACACATTATCAAGGCTGCGGCCAAAATCGAGAATTTTTATACCCTACACCACTTCGTGGACTAGGGTATTATAAGTTAGTTTCGCGCTAAATGTTTGTAACACCAAGAAATAATCGAGCTAGACCCACCTCTCGCACTCTACAGGTCGCAATTGTTGTCCGATTGTCATGAAACCGGCAGAAGTTATTTTTTCTGGCCAAGGTATTGAATTTGGAGGAAATCGGTTCAGATTTAGATATAGCCCCCATACAAATGTGGCTCCCGATTTGACTTTTTCCGCCCAATAAAGCATATATAGTACCCGATTTTCTTCAAATTTGGCTTAACACCTTATCATCAAACTTAGAAACACTTTAGATATAGCCCCCATACAAATGTCGCTCCCGATTTGACATTTTCCGCTCTAGAAACCACATCTTGTACCCGATTTGCTTTAAATTTGGTTCAAAATCTTATAATCCAACTAGAAACACCTATGCAGAAATTGGGTAAGATCGGTTCAGATTTAGATATAGCCCCCATACAAATGTCGCTCCCGATTTGAAATTTTCCGCTCTAGAAACCACATCTTGTACCCGATTTTCTTTAAATTTGGCACAACATCTTATTATCGAACTAGAAACATCTATGCAGAAATAGGGTAAGATCGGTTCAGATTTAGGTATAGTCCCCATACAAATGTCGCTCCCGATTTGAAATGTTCCGCTCTAGAAACCACATCTTGTACCCGATTTTCTTTAAATTTGGCACAACATCTTATTATCGAACTAGAAACATCTATGCAGAAATAGGGTAAGATCGGATCAGATTTAGATATAGCCCCCATACAAATGTCGCTCCCGATTTGAAATTTTCCGCTCTAGAAACCACATCTTGTACCCGATTTGCTTTAAATTTGGTACAAAATCTTATAATCCAACTAGAAACACCTATGCAGAAATTGGGTAAGATAGGTTCAGATTTAGATATAGCCCCCATACAAATGTCGCTCCCGATTTGAAATTTTCCGCTCTAGAAACCACATCTTGTACCCGATTTTCTTTAAATTTGGCACAACATCTTATTATCGAACTAGAAACATCTATGCAGAAATAGGGTAAGATCGGTTCAGATTTAGATATAGCCCCCATACAAATGTCGCTCCCGATTTGAAATTTTCCGCTCTAGAAACCACATCTTGTACCCGATTTTCTTTAAATTTGGCACAACATCTTATTATCGAACTAGAAATATCTATGCAGAAATAGGGTAAGATCGGTTCAGATTTAGGTATAGCCCCCATACAAATGTCGCTTCCTATTTGACATTTTCCGCTCTAGAAACCACATCTTGTACCCGATTTTCTTTAAAATTGGCACAACATCTTATCCAACTAAACAAAACTATGTTGAAAGTGGATAAGATCGGTTCAGATTTAAATATAGCCCAAATACAAATGTTGCTCCCAAAAGTTTAACCGATTTTGGCCAAACTGTACATTTTATATTTCACCTATTTCGTTGCAGGTTTCAATATATCCTCATACAAATGTCCTTTCCGATTTAACGTTTTTTTGTCAAACACATACATTTACAGGATACAAAAAACCTTCCCGTTTTCACCGAATTGAATTGTATTCGGATAGAAAGTGGAGTGTATCATAGAGTCGGCTCCGCCCGACTTTAGCCTTTCCTTACTTGTTTTGTTTTAACTTCGTTTATTATACTTTCTAAGTAGACAAGGCGTTGTTGGCAACCTACAGGTGTGGAAACATTTGGTACGTGGTTGGTTTATGCGATGGGATTTAACATAGGACTGACGGAGAAAGGTAGCTATATTTCCAACCGATTTTAATTCCAAAAGTACAGATTTTGGAAATGAATTATCTCTCCGTACACAGCGCAATATTACCTAACTTCATGATTCTACGCAATTATGCCGTAAAAGTAGAAAAGTACGAAATTGGAAAAATCTTTTTATTGGATGAAGATGAATGTATACAACGAATTCCATGATTCTAGCTGCGGATATTTGGTTGCTACCATTTTTATCTCCTTTTTCCTAGTTTACCACCCTAAAAGTACAACTTTCTAAAATCTCTTTATTTTACTTGTCTACGCAATTAGATATACATACATTATGGGTATTTTCAGTCCTTGTGAGGGAAAATTGTTTCCCTTTGGACCGATTTCAGCCAGTTATAAACCCAACCGATCTACGACTATAAGACGCATTTATGGAAAAGTTTGACGTCCTAGCTCCTTTCTTTTAGATGCTAGCGTGCTTTCAACAGACGGACGGAGATGGCGTGACGATCAAGAATTTATATACTTTATAGCGGTCACAGGTCGATATTTCAAGGTGTTGCAAACGGAATGACAAAGTTAGTATACCCCCATCTTGGAGGTGAAGGGTATAAAAATGCAAATTTTTGTCCAGAAATGTTACCAAAATGCGTACTTTTTAGGGTTAAAGTCCATGAAGCATATTGTCATCGAGTGTTTGCAAGACTCATGGATTTTGGCAAGGTTCTTCGTTAAGCTGTATTTCCTCTCGTAGACTTTAAATTGAGAGCAAATATCCAGAGAAGAAATTACTGGGAACCCTATATTATTTGAGGCCATAAAATCACCCGGTGATGAGGAAGAGCAAGACTCCAACCTGATGATCCACATACAAATATCTGCCGCGGAGATTGTTTGTTTTCTTCGTAACTAGGTAATCACTTCAATCAACTCACCTATGGTAAAACCACGATCGCGAAATCCTCTCAGAACATCGCCCAGTATTTCACCTGGTTTGTCACATTTTCTCAGAGATATTCTCCCCAGCACATATATGGGGAAGAACAACAGGGAGAAATTTGTGAAAAACCAAGCAGCAAAGAATGGAGCACTAAAGATATTCGCCTGCATGGGCGGTTCTGGTGGTACGTGGAACATTTTCGTGGCGTCTTCCACGTCCGCCACACTGATCGTACTGTCGTCGTCATTGCGGGGCAACAATGAATCGATGCCGATGTCTGCACCATGTATATCCGTCACGAAGTCCAAATCCTCACCGCCAAACGACACCGAGTCCAGGTCGTCGATGGCCGTCATGTAGGTGCTGCGATTTAGGTATAAAAATTTGATGCAATGCGTGGCGCCCACCCAGGAAGCCGTAACGAGGATGGTGACACAAACGCCAAAATACATTTTTTGTGCCAATTCGGAGCAGCAGGTTTCTTTGCAGGCTTTAAGGCGGGGAAAGCGGGTGGTAGTGTTGTTATCATTTTGGCCAGGCTCTGTTGTGGGTGTATCGGAGTCATTGCCGCCGGCGCCACCAACGATGCCTGCGGTGCTGGATATTCCTACGATGCCACTGCCTCCACCCCCACCACCACCTCTAGTCAATGGAACGGGGCAGGATGATTCGGGATGTATAGTTATGACTTCATTAGGATCTTGTTGGCTAGACGATATTGAATCTTGGTGGGTTATTTGAGGATTGCTCGCGTTGAGTATATTAGTGAAGCCACCGCCATAGGGGCCATTGGGCGAATCGCCCGTCACCACAACGGAGGGCGTTCGAACACGATGTTGTTTGGGATTGAAGATTGCTGGTATTTCACCGTCTCGCGTCATCATCTGTTCGTTGTAATGGCGTCCTTGGTTGCTGTTCTTGCTGCTGCTGCCTCTGCTGCCTGAATGGTTTTTGCAAATCAAACTGAGCCGGGGACTTTTCACACATTATTTAGAATTTCGTTTAATGTGGCAACATTTAAACATTATGTATTTGGCTTTCGGCAATTGACTGGAATGATAAGAATATGGGATGTTGGGTTACTTATTTATATGTATTATTATATTACTTATGTTTATTAATAATTTAGGAATTCAAAAGTACCAACTAAATTCGGCCCTTATAGAAATTAGTTCAAAAATTATATTAATAATTTCAGCATTGGGTGGCTAACCAATGTAATATGATATTAATGTAATATTTTGGGGGGAGGTTGATTTTGCATTTTAACGTTGTGATCTCATTATATTATCGATATCAACAATTTGTATTTGCAAAAATCCACAAATCGCAAATAACCGATTGGAAAATGTTTAGTATGTTTTTAGCCTCATATGTTGACTTCTTACTCAGAACGTATTACCACAATCCTGCGGCAAATAAAGAAATTACGACCATTTTAGTGAAAAATACCAAATTTTGGGGAAATATATTTCCCCACTTTAGGGATTTGGGTATTTTGTTGGACACAAATGCAAAAACTTCAACATATGCGTTTTTTTTAGAAAAATAACTGTCATTTCTTAATTTCAATCGAGGATAAAAAAGGAAATTATTTTTAGCAGCTATTTCCAAGAATTAAATTTTTACTTTTGAAATCGTAACTTTAGATTTTGAGAGTTAATTATATAAAAAATATTTTTATGAGAATTAGTTATTTAATTATTTAGTTATTTAGTTATTTAGTTATTTAGTTATTTAGTTATTTAGTTATTTAGTTATTTAGTTATTTAGTTATTTAGTTATTTAGTTATTTAGTTATTTAGTTATTTAGTTATTTAGTTATTTAGTTATTTAGTTATTTAGTTATTTAGTTATTTAGTTATTTAGTTATTTAGTTATTTAGTTATTTAGTTATTTAGTTATTTAGTTATTTAGTTATTTAGTTATTTAGTTATTTAGTTATTTAGTTATTTAGTTATTTAGTTATTTAGTTATTTAGTTATTTAGTTATTTAGTTATTTAGTTATTTAGTTATTTAGTTATTTAGTTATTTAGTTATTTAGTTATTTAGTTATTTAGTTATTTAGTTATTTAGTTATTTAGTTATTTAGTTATTTAGTTATTTAGTTATTTAGTTATTTAGTTATTTAGTTATTTAGTTATTTAGTTATTTAGTTATTTAGTTATTTAGTTATTTAGTTATTTAGTTATTTAGTTATTTAGTTATTTAGTTATTTAGTTATTTAGTTATTTAGTTATTTAGTTATTTAGTTATTTAGTTATTTAGTTATTTAGTTATTTAGTTATTTAGTTATTTAGTTATTTAGTTATTTAGTTATTTAGTTATTTAGTTATTTAGTTATTTAGTTATTTAGTTATTTAGTTATTTAGTTATTTAGTTATTTAGTTATTTAGTTATTTAGTTATTTAGTTATTTAGTTATTTAGTTATTTAGTTATTTAGTTATTTAGTTATTTAGTTATTTAGTTATTTAGTTATTTAGTTATTTAGTTATTTAGTTATTTAGTTATTTAGTTATTTAGTTATTTAGTTATTTAGTTATTTAGTTATTTAGTTATTTAGTTATTTAGTTATTTAGTTATTTAGTTATTTAGTTATTTAGTTATTTAGTTATTTAGTTATTTAGTTATTTAGTTATTTAGTTATTTAGTTATTTAGTTATTTAGTTATTTAGTTATTTAGTTATTTAGTTATTTAGTTATTTAGTTATTTAGTTATTTAGTTATTTAGTTATTTAGTTATTTAGTTATTTAGTTATTTAGTTATTTAGTTATTTAGTTATTTAGTTATTTAGTTATTTAGTTATTTAGTTATTTAGTTATTTAGTTATTTAGTTATTTAGTTATTTAGTTATTTAGTTATTTAGTTATTTAGTTATTTAGTTATTTAGTTATTTAGTTATTTAGTTATTTAGTTATTTAGTTATTTAGTTATTTAGTTATTTAGTTATTTAGTTATTTAGTTATTTAGTTATTTAGTTATTTAGTTATTTAGTTATTTAGTTATTTAGTTATTTAGTTATTTAGTTATTTAGTTATTTAGTTATTTAGTTATTTAGTTATTTAGTTATTTAGTTATTTAGTTATTTAGTTATTTAGTTATTTAGTTATTTAGTTATTTAGTTATTTAGTTATTTAGTTATTTAGTTATTTAGTTATTTAGTTATTTAGTTATTTAGTTATTTAGTTATTTAGTTATTTAGTTATTTAGTTATTTAGTTATTTAGTTATTTAGTTATTTAGTTATTTAGTTATTTAGTTATTTAGTTATTTAGTTATTTAGTTATTTAGTTATTTAGTTATTTAGTTATTTAGTTATTTAGTTATTTAGTTATTTAGTTATTTAGTTATTTAGTTATTTAGTTATTTAGTTATTTAGTTATTTAGTTATTTAGTTATTTAGTTATTTAGTTATTTAGTTATTTAGTTATTTAGTTATTTAGTTATTTAGTTATTTAGTTATTTAGTTATTTAGTTATTTAGTTATTTAGTTATTTAGTTATTTAGTTATTTAGTTATTTAGTTATTTAGTTATTTAGTTATTTAGTTATTTAGTTATTTAGTTATTTAGTTATTTAGTTATTTAGTTATTTAGTTATTTAGTTATTTAGTTATTTAGTTATTTAGTTATTTAGTTATTTAGTTATTTAGTTATTTAGTTATTTAGTTATTTAGTTATTTAGTTATTTAGTTATTTAGTTATTTAGTTATTTAGTTATTTAGTTATTTAGTTATTTAGTTATTTAGTTATTTAGTTATTTAGTTATTTAGTTATTTAGTTATTTAGTTATTTAGTTATTTAGTTATTTAGTTATTTAGTTATTTAGTTATTTAGTTATTTAGTTATTTAGTTATTTAGTTATTTAGTTATTTAGTTATTTAGTTATTTAGTTATTTAGTTATTTAGTTATTTAGTTATTTAGTTATTTAGTTATTTAGTTATTTAGTTATTTAGTTATTTAGTTATTTAGTTATTTAGTTATTTAGTTATTTAGTTATTTAGTTATTTAGTTATTTAGTTATTTAGTTATTTAGTTATTTAGTTATTTAGTTATTTAGTTATTTAGTTATTTAGTTATTTAGTTATTTAGTTATTTAGTTATTTAGTTATTTAGTTATTTAGTTATTTAGTTATTTAGTTATTTAGTTATTTAGTTATTTAGTTATTTAGTTATTTAGTTATTTAGTTATTTAGTTATTTAGTTATTTAGTTATTTAGTTATTTAGTTATTTAGTTATTTAGTTATTTAGTTATTTAGTTATTTAGTTATTTAGTTATTTAGTTATTTAGTTATTTAGTTATTTAGTTATTTAGTTATTTAGTTATTTAGTTATTTAGTTATTTAGTTATTTAGTTATTTAGTTATTTAGTTATTTAGTTATTTAGTTATTTAGTTATTTAGTTATTTAGTTATTTAGTTATTTAGTTATTTAGTTATTTAGTTATTTAGTTATTTAGTTATTTAGTTATTTAGTTATTTAGTTATTTAGTTATTTAGTTATTTAGTTATTTAGTTATTTAGTTATTTAGTTATTTAGTTATTTAGTTATTTAGTTATTTAGTTATTTAGTTATTTAGTTATTTAGTTATTTAGTTATTTAGTTATTTAGTTATTTAGTTATTTAGTTATTTAGTTATTTAGTTATTTAGTTATTTAGTTATTTAGTTATTTAGTTATTTAGTTATTTAGTTATTTAGTTATTTAGTTATTTAGTTATTTAGTTATTTAGTTATTTAGTTATTTAGTTATTTAGTTATTTAGTTATTTAGTTATTTAGTTATTTAGTTATTTAGTTATTTAGTTATTTAGTTATTTAGTTATTTAGTTATTTAGTTATTTAGTTATTTAGTTATTTAGTTATTTAGTTATTTAGTTATTTAGTTATTTAGTTATTTAGTTATTTAGTTATTTAGTTATTTAGTTATTTAGTTATTTAGTTATTTAGTTATTTAGTTATTTAGTTATTTAGTTATTTAGTTATTTAGTTATTTAGTTATTTAGTTATTTAGTTATTTAGTTATTTAGTTATTTAGTTATTTAGTTATTTAGTTATTTAGTTATTTAGTTATTTAGTTATTTAGTTATTTAGTTATTTAGTTATTTAGTTATTTATTTATTTATTTATTTTAATTTATTGTTCCAAAAAAATAATCGAGCCCGATAGTTATTTTGTTATTTAGTTATTCTGAATGACAAATTGTCTTTGTGACATTTTCATAAATGTAAGACATTTACGTCACTATCCCTCTCTACAGGAATGAGGTCCCAATTATGTTCATAATTTATTCAACAAGAAAATGCATTTCTAATTTGTTATATTGTCATATTTCCACAAACTATTTTCTAGAGTTGCAATTATTGATATTGTCGTTCTTGACAGTGGGCATGTACTCACCTTCATTACATGCTAAAATAAAAAACAACCAATTTGTATTGCCTTGTTTTAAAATGACGGTCAGAGTTTATCGTTATTCCGTCATCATATGAATTATAAATGTACCAAGACTATGTATTAGTGAAAGTGTAAAGCGAGCTAGGTACACTCAAAAGAATATGTTAGTAAATACAACTGTAAAGTTAGCTGAATCAGTAGATTTTCTGCTGAAAAACGGAAGGGGATTGTCTCTGCAAACAGCAAAAAGTATGGCATATAAATATAAAAAAATAATCATATTTTTATACCCTCCACCTAATATACCTCCAATTCTCTTTGCCATTCCGTTTGTAACACCTTAAAATATCCTACGGAGACCCCATAAAGTATATATAGTCTAGGTCGTGGTAAAATTCTAAGACGATCTAGCCCTGTCTGTCTGATGAAAGCATGCTAGCTTCCGAACGAAAATAGCTGGAGGTTCAAAATTTTCCGTGTGTTTTATGGTTGCAGATCGATTGGGATTGAAAGTGTGCGAAATCGACCAGAGGGAAATTTTTTCCCTAACTAGGACTGAAAATACCCCTTAATATTTAAGCACTTTTTTAATTTATGCTTTATATTAACTTGAAATTTGTTACGCACATTCCTCTTGTAGCGTAAAAGCACCAAAAAGTAAATACGTGTTTTAATGGGCAAAAAGGGATAAAATTGGTACCAATGATACGATAAAAGCTAGAAACATTTGTGAATGGAAAATAATATTCTACGTCAAACTTCACTAAAATTTATCGTACAAAAGAAAGCTGTAGATATAATAATATATATATATATAAATAAAATATCAGTACCATTTGGGTATTTAAACAAGAAATTAATTTTTACTTTTTCTTTTAACTATTGGTAATTATATTCCGTTATCAAACAATGTGCCATATTTTACGTATCCAGCTTGCATACCCAAGTGGGAGGTTATAAGTTTTAAGTCACAACGGACTCGCCATTTGTGCTCTTCATATTTTAACGCATCCAAAATAATTTCCATATATTCTATATATTCCATATATTTTATCTACAACTTCTTTTGTTGGGTGACTTATAGTGAAATTTAACGTAGAATATTTTTTCCATTTACTCCATCCCCTAATATTCTGATTCATTTTGTACCACAGTGTCATTAAAGCTCTTTCTTGTTCGTGCACTTTTGAAAATGATAGAACTTTTTTTAATAAAAATTTAATTTTTCTGCTTCATAATTACAATAAGATTTGCCGTCACCACATACCATGGCAGAGACATATTTATGAACCATGAACTTTTTGCTTCGGGTGTATATAGTTTTATTTGTTTATAAAACATAAAAGTTATGTTTTGAACTTTGCATTTACAGCAATAATAACAAGTAAGGAAAGGCTAAAGTCGGGCGTAGCCGACTATATGATACACTCCACTTTCTATCCGAATACAATTCAATTCGGTAAAAAAAAGTGAAAACGGGAAGAATTTTTTATGTTTCCTATTCATAGGCTACCAGGTCCAATTTGACAAATCGAGTAGAATATTTGTCAAATTGGACCAGGTCATATTAGCCTATGAATAGGAAACATACAAAAATTCTTCTTTCACAATAAATTTGAAGAAATTCGCTGAAAATATGTGATTTCTGAGGCGGAAAAAGTCAATACGGGAGCGAATTTTTTATGGGAGCTTTATGTAAATCTGAACCTATCTGACCTATTTTCACCATGAGTTTTTCTAGGTCAAATATAAGATATTTTGCAAGATTTGAAAAAGATCTGTTGAAATATGTTGTTTATAGAGTGGACAAAGTGAAATCGGGAGTGAAATTTGTTTGGGAACTATATATAAATCTGAACCGATCTAACTCATTTGCACCATGGCTGCTTCTAGTACAAATATAAGATATTTCGCCTAATTTGAAGACAATCTGATACTATATGTGGTTTCTGGAGCGGAAAAAGTGAAATCGGGAGTGAAATTTGTTTGGGAACTATATATAAATCTGAACCGATCTAACCTATTTTCACCACGGGTGTTCCTAGTTGATGTTTTGCCAATTTTGAAGAAAATCTGTTGTAACATGTGGTATCTACAGTGAAAAGCGTTAAATCGGGAGTGGAATTCGTATGGGGGCTATATCTAAATCTGAACCGATTTGCTTCAAATTAAATAGCGTTCGTCCTCGTCCCATAAAACTTCGTTGTTTAAAGTTTCATTTAGTTCTAACCACAATTGCGACTTGGACTTTGATTACAAGAATAGATGGACAGACAGACGAACGGACATCGCTAAATCGACTCAAAAAGTGATTCTAAGTCAATCGGTATAATTAATAATGGGTCGATCTCGCTTCCTTTTGGGTGTTACAAACAAATGCACAAAGACATAATACTCTCGGGGAGTGTATAAACATGGCCTATTGAAGAAAATCTATGTATAAATATAGAAGTTATGACATTTTCACTTGAAATTCAAAATATCATTTCAAATTCAAAAATGATTCCATCTCAAAATGAAACAGAATAATGTAAGCTAAGAAAATTAAAGATATGTTTTTGAGGATATTCAAGGATTAAGGACCATCTACCAATACCGTTAAAATCTGATGATGCGATCGATTAGGACGCCATCTCTTCACAAAACCCAAGATCAGCATCTTTAGTCCAGTGTACAACTCCAACCCGTAATACTTTGAGCTACGGTAAAATTTCGTCAAAATCCGTACTGGGTCTAAATCTTGTGGAATTACCCTTAGTTTACTTTAAGGCGTATGGAAATTCATGTAATGTAAATGTAATTTCAGCCTCTCTGATGGAAAATGTCCGGGAAGTAGCATAACATAAACTAAAGATAATATATTGGGCTAACAACAGCGAACTTGGTTTTAAACCACTCTAATGTTCATCTACACTTAACAACATAGTACTAAGTTTAACAATCATCACGTGTACTTGTATAATCCCTGCTATAAACCACTAAGGAGAGGTGCTTACTTTGTTCACGAGGTTCACCTTAACAATTTCAAAACACTCGAGAGTAAGAAACACTGATGCCGAGCGGCTTCTTGGGCATAGTTAGTGAAAATTTAATGTCAGGACGGTGAGAGTGTGAAGCAAACCAACCGACCTACAATACCCCCTCCGGTGAAAACTGGAAGTAGTTGGGATGCACACATACAGTACAGTGTACACAGCCATTGTCATTCTTCTTACAACACTCCTCCACATTTTTAAACTATGTTGAAAACCGCAAACTTATGTTGACATTTTTAATATGTGAATATTAATGTTAGGCCGGATAAAAGGCGCCTTAAGTTCGGTTAAGCCAAGACGCTCTTTTACAGCCCCCAGCGAGGAGGCTGTTTTAATGGTAGAGATAATATTAGTCCAGCTAAAAGAAATCTTATTTTAGTAAAATCCTGGGCAATACTGACGTAAAGACGATGAAGTATACACCAAATTTGTTTTTGTGATTATACCAAAGTGTTCCTTGGAAATGTGGTCTCTTGTCTACATTCATGTCCTATTACAAAGTAAAAAGAATATCGTTACGGTCTAATTTATAAATGGCCAAAACGCATGTATGTATTATTGCCAAATCGCCACTATTTTTGGCGCGAGAATACAAATAACTGTAATAAATGTATTTTGCAGCTGAAAAAAAAAACAACAATAACTTAGTATATTATTAATGAGATGCCAAAGAATGTTGGCGTATGGCCCACCATAGCCGTTGGTCGAGAACTCTTGCCAGCAGTACACTCAGAAAAATTAATTTAAATGTGGAGAGAAGTATAATTTAGCTAATTACACTATGCAATAAAAAGTGTCCGAGACCTAATCGCGAAAAGCCATTACTTCTAATTTATCCATATTTTTTTCATATAGGCCTTGTTTTCTTCATTAAGTTGCAGCTTTTGTAAAATAATGGAGATTTCAGAGTTATTTAAACAAAAATTAAAAATCTACATATCATGATACCCTCCACTAGGGTATTACGCCTTTGTGCATTTTGCAACACCCAAAAGGAAGCGACTTATAATCACTTTTCGAATCGATTTTGTCATTTCCGTCTGTCCATTTTTATACCCTCCACCTCCAGGATGGACCTATATCGACCTGAGACCCTATAAAGTATATATATATCATAAAATTCTACGACGATATAGCCATGTCCGTTCGTCTGTCCGTCTGTTGAAAGGCGTCCAAATTTTCCATAAATGGTCTTATAGTCGTAGATCGGTTGGGATTGAAACTTGGCGAAATCGGCCAAACGTTCCCTCACAAGGACTAAAAATACCCATAATATTTCCTAATATTTTAGAGTATTTAAGCACATGTTTTCAACAGGTCTGCTTGTAGTTAATTGATATTGGGTATGAACATTCAACCTATAACAGAAACGTGCACCATAGGTGATTCTTAATCGCAGGGGTTAAATGGGGGCAAAAAGGGGGAAAATATTACATACCAAACAACAACAGCTAGAAACACGAAATTCGGTGTGTACATTCCTCTAATTGAGTAGATACATAATATAAAAGTATTTTTCCAAATTCGTAATTTTAAGGGGTAAAATGGGAATAGAGGGATAAAAATGGTACCAACCAAACGGCTGTACCTAGAATAACGAAATTCGGCATATACATTCCTCTGATTGCAAAGACAAGTAAATTACACGGATTTTACTTTACTTTTTGGGGTTAAAATGAACTAGTAAATCAAAAAAAAATTCTTTTTTCAAATCCATGCTTTATGCAAGCAGAATTCTATTGGGCCTAGAAATTCTTTTTTAGTTATCTTTTGTAGAAGGAAAAATTACTGTTACGTTAATAAATAATAATAATAATAATAAATAATAATAATAATTAATAAAAAAATATTTTAAAACGTAACAGTAATTTTTCCTTCTACAAAAGATAACTAAAAAAGAATTTCTAGGCCCAATAGAATTCTGCTTGCATAAAGCATGGATTTGAAAAAATAATTTTTTTTTGATTTACTAGTTATAACCTTTCTTTACTGTTGTGCTAAGAAAATCCACAGAAAACGTGTAATTTTACAAAGCTCGAATCAAAAATGCGCCTTTCAAATCCCGCCCATTTGCATATTGTCTAAGCAGGTTACAACTAAATAAACACACACAACAATATAGGAAGATCGTTGTAGAATATACTTAAAAAACTGGTTTTAATTTCGTATGGGAAGGGTCACGGCCACTTTCCGCCCATCTCGGTGTCGAAATACTCTAAAACCGGTTTTAATTTCAGATGGGAAGTGTCACGTCCATTTTCCGCCCATCTTTGCACAACTATTTACACTGGATCAACTCACACAAAATTTCAGCACTCTAGGTCTATGACACCTACTGACCATATTCGATTATATGTTTTAACTTCGTATGTGAGGTACCACGCCCACTTTCCCAAAACCGTCCATTTCTGGCACAACTACGCAGGTTTATGCTAGATGCACTTACACAAAATTACAGTAGGTGTAATTTTGGTTTTATCTTCATATGGGAGGTGCCACGCCCACTTTTGCATTACCGCCCATTTTAGGCGCAACTACGCACATTGATGCTAGATGCACTTACACAAAATTTGAGCACTATACGTGTCATAGAACTGACACTATTCGATAATATGTTTTAACTTCGTATTCCAATACCGCCCATTTTTGGCAGAACTACGCACATTGATGGTAGATGCACTTACACAAAATTTCAGTTTTTTATCTGCCATAGAACGGCATATATTCGAAAATGGGTTTTAACTTCGTATGGGAGGTGCCACGCCCACATTTCCATTACCGCCCATTTTTGTCACAACTACGCACATTAATGCTAGATGCACTTACACAAAATTACAGTAGGTGTAATTTTGGTTTTAACTTCATATGGGAGGTGCCACGCCCACTTTTGCATTACCGCCCATTTTAGGCGCAACTACGCACATTGATGGTAGATGCACTTACACAAAATTACAGCACTCTAGGTGTCATAGAACTGACAATATTCAATAATAGGTTTTAACTTCGTATGGGAGGTGCCACGCCCACTTTTCCAATACCGCCCATTTTTGGCACAACTATGCACATTGATGCTAGATGCACTTACA
Organism: Polietes domitor; assembly: GCA_947397865.1. NCBI lineage: Eukaryota > Metazoa > Arthropoda > Insecta > Diptera > Muscidae > Polietes > Polietes domitor. The sequence continues at coordinate 135,124,268 of OX377618.1, forward strand.
CAAAATTACAGCACTCTAGGTGTCATAGAACTGACAATATTCGATAATAGGTTTTAACTTCGTATGGGAGGTGCCACGCCCACTTTTCCAATACCGCCCATTATTGGCACAACTATGCACATTGATGCTAGATGCACTTACACAAAATTACAGCACTCTAGGTGTCATAGAACTGACAATATTCGATAATAGGTTTTAACTTCGTATGGGAGGTGCCACGCCCACTTTTCCAATACCGCCCCTTTTTGGCACAACTATGCACATTGATGGTATATGCACTTACACAAAATTTCAGCACTCTAGGTGCCATAGAACTGACAATATTCAATAATAGGTTTTAACTTCGTATGAGAGATGCCACGCCCACTTTTCCAATACCGCCCATTTTTGGCACAACTATGCGAATTGATGCTAGATGCACTTACACAAAATTTCAGCATTCTAGGTGTCATAGAACTGACAATATTCAATAATAGGTTTTAACTTCGTATGGGAGGTGCCACGCCCACTTTTCCAATACCGCCCCTTTTTGGCACAACTATGCACATTGCTGGTATATGCACTTACACAAAATTTCAGCACTCTAGGTGTCATAGAACTGACAATATTCAATAATAGGTTTTAACTTCGTATGGGAGATGCCACACCCACTTTTCCAATACCGCCCATTTTTGGCACAACTATGCGAATTGATGCTAGATGCACTTACACAAAATTTCAGCATTCTAGGTGTCATAGAACTGACAATATTCAATAATAGGTTTTAACTTCGTATGGGAGGTGCCACGCCCCTTTGTCCAATTGGTCAACATTTTCCATTTCCTTGTATTGTCATCGAAAATGATTAAGTGTGCAAAATTTGAGCAAAATTGGTTGAGAAAAAAGGTTTCAAAAATTGATTTCAAATTTTGTGGCACACAAACATATATAGAAAGTAACCTTATATAAAGCATGGAAAAAGGGGATAAAAATAGTACCAATCTAATGACCGCAGCTAGAGTCATGAAATTCGGAGTATACATTCCTCTGACTGTGTAGACACGGAAAATAAACTGATTTTTCGAATTTTTTACCTTTTGGGTTCAAACTAGAAAAAGGGGGATAAAAATAGTACCAATCAAATGACCGCAGCTAGAGTCATGAAATTCGGAGTATACATTCCTCTGATTGCGTAGACACTTAAAATAACCAGATTTTTCGAATTTCGTACTTTTTGGGGTTAAAATGAAAAAGGGGATAAAAATAGTACCAATCAAATGACCGCAGCTAGAGTCATGAAATTCAGAGTATAGATTCCTCTGACTGCGTAGACACGGAAAATATACGAATTTTTCGAAATTCGTACTTTTTGGGGTTAAAATGAAAAAAGGGGATAAAAATAGTACCAATCAAATGACCGCAGCTAGAGTCATGCAATTCGGAGTATACATTCATCTGACTTCGTAGACACGGAAAATAATCTGATTTTTTGAAATTCGTACTTTCAAGGGATAGAATGGTACAGAGGAATAAAAATAGTACCAACTAAACGACTACAGCTAGAATGATGAAATTCTAATTGCGTAGAAACGTCAAGGGGGTAAAAATGGTACCAACCAAATGGGTGCAGCTGGAATCATGGAATTCGGTGTATACATTCCTCTGACTGCTTAGACACGCAAAATAAAAAGTTTTTTTCCAAATTCGTAATTTCTTTTAAAAGACAAAAACTGGTTGAATCATGAAGTTAGATTATTTTGCACTGTGTACGTCTGATAATGGATTTTCAAAATTTGTACTTTTGGAATTCAAATAGAATGGAAATACAACCAACTGTAGCACCCACTATCTACCAATTTTTATGGTATTTAAGCTTTTTGAAAATATAAATATAAGAATATTTATTTTTTGATTTGATATAAATAATGGTTTGAAATAATTAAAATATTAAATTTATTTAAATAAGTATTTTTTCAGTATTTGTTTTGGATTGGCTATATTAAAAAAATTATATTTTCCTGTAATATTACTGCACTCCCACGAAAATCGACAGCCTCCGTGGAATGCAATCCATGGTGGAGGGTATATAAAGTTCGGCCCGGCCAAACTTAACGCCGTTTTTACTTGTTTTTTTTTAATATTGTTTGCTTTTCGCAATGTTTTAGATAGAAACATCCGATCATGCACCAATTTTCCAATATAATTTTTATCCTACTCTACTTAAACTATTGTAACGATTTAAACAATGTTTGTAGCATATATAGCCCACATTGGTATTTTGATCATATTGATATGACTGTATATGTATGGCGTAAAGGTTGATGTACATATGTAGTATTATAAACTTCCCTTACTTCTTTTCTCATATTCAATTTAAAGACAGCACACACCAACTATTTTTCAAGAGTTTTTAGCTGACGAACTCTTTTAGTTGGAATAGCAAAATGTAATAGCAACTTTGCGTGACCCACTCTAATATGCCCACATGTATGTATGCATACGTACTAAGCTTAAGCTTAACATGTACTAAAATCCTTGCTATAAACCACTAAGAAGATGTGCTGTTCTTACTCTACGTGGGAAAGTGAAAAGACGACCACTTTAAAAATTTCACAACACTCGCGAGTAACACTAATGTAAAGGACCTTCTACCTCATCTTCTTCTTCTTCTTGTTGGGGCCCATAGTTAGTGAAAATTTAGCGTTAGGATAATGCGAGTGGCACGCAAACCACACAAACAACACTCGTTAAAACGCTAACTACTGCAAGACGTTGTGGGTTTTGTTATATTTGTGTATGTGTGTGAGAGTGTATGTTTTGGCGCGATAATGCGCATACACAGACACGAATATGCGAGCAGTCCACACAGGCACACGTTAATACGTGAGTAGCACTTAAGGTTTCTTCCTACAACAAACGTGCACGTGTTTGTTTAATTAATATAAACACGTAAAGTTTTGTTGTTTCGTTTTACTTGCTTTTTGCGGTTTTATGAATAACTTACACACACTCGTACACGTTTTGCACAGTGTTTCGAATAAGTTTATCTGATGGATCTAAAAAGTCATTGAAAGTTGAAATTATATCTGTACAACTGTGAACGCGATAATGGATTTTCGAAATTCATACTTTTAGGATCAAAAAGGAACCAACGAAATGACTGTAGCTAGAACCATGAATGAATAGCAATTTGGCGACATCGGCACCTGAAAATTTCCCAATACATCATCAATCTATCTATATATGTATATATAAATGAATCTGTGTTTGTAAGTTTGTTTGTTTGTTTGTTCTTTAGCCTAGCAGCCTAAACCACTGAACCGATCTTCTTGAAATTTTCACAGTGAACCGGTGGTGAAAATAGGCTATATAATTTTTTGATATTTTTAGTGGGCGTGGCACCTCCCACACAAATTGGGGATTTAATCGTTGAATACTGTTGCAGCTAGAGTCTTGAATTTTTGTGAAAGTTCACTAATTATTTGTCTGTACAGTTGTGCCAAAAATGGGCGGTATTGGAAAAGTGGGCGTGGCACCTCCCACACGAAGTTAAAACTCATTTTGGAATATATTCCGTTCTATGACAGATACAATACTGAAGTTTTGTCTGAGTGCATCCAGCATCAATGAACATAGCTGTGCCAAAATGGACGTGTTGGAAAAGTGGGCGTGGCACCTCCCATACGATGTTAAAACCTATTATCGAATATATTCAGTTCTATGACACGTAGAGTGCTGAAATTTTGTGTAAGTGCATCTAGCATCAATGTGCGTAGTTGTGCCAAAAACGGGCGGTATTGGAAATGTGGGCGTGGCACCTCCCATATGAAGTTAAAACCTATTATTGAATATATTCCGTTCTATGGCAGATACAATACTGAAATTTTGTGTAAGTGCGTCTAGCATCAATGTGCATAGTTGTGCCAAAAATGGGTGGTATAGGAAAAGTGGGCGTGGCACCTCCCTTACGATGTTAAAACCTATTATTGAATATTGTCAGTTCTATGACACCTAGAGTGCTGAAATTTTATGTGAGTGCATCTAGCATCAATGTGCATAGTTGTGCCAAAAAAGGGGGGTATTGGAAAAGTTGGCGTGGCTCCTCCCATACGAAGTTAACGCTCATTTTCGAATATATTCCGTTCTATGACAGATACAATTCTTAAAATTTGGCTGAGAGCATCAATGTTCGTAGCTGTGCCAAAAATAGGCAGTAAAGGAAAACTGGGCGTGGCACCTCACATACGAAGTTAAAACCTATTATCGAATATATTCAGTTCTATGACACCTAGAGTGCTGAAATTTTGTGTGAGTTCATCCAGTGTAAATAGTTGTACAAAGATGGGCGGAAAGTGGTCGTGGCCCTTCCCATATGAAATATGTTTTTGAGTATATTCGACACTGAGATTCCTATATTGTTATGTGAAAGTTAATTTATTTGTAACCTGCTTAGACAATATACAAATGGGTGGGATTTGAAAGATGGGACATTTTTGATTTGAATTTTGTAAAATTACACTTTTTCTTTTGATTTTCTTCTTTTGAAGAAATTATTTTTTTAGTTTTTGTGTTGTTTTGTGTTGTTTTGTGTTTTGAATGTAATGTAATTTCTTCTTACGAATGAAGTGTTTTGTTTAGGTAATGGAAAGAAGGAGAATCACACTTAACAAAAAATCAATTTGATTTTTTACATTTCTTCCATTATTCGCCGTAAACTAACGATCTTCATGGAACACATCCATTTCTTCAGTATCTCAAGGAAGTACCTTGATTATAATTGGTACATATATTACCGAAAAACAATATGAAAGCAGATTTTAATTTTTCCGTTTGTTTTTTTTTATTTTTGCCTGGCGAAGCGGGCGGGGTTCAGCTAGTATATAAATAAAATTCGACCCTACGGAATTTAACTTACTTTATTTTTACTAGTTTGTATTTAATTGTGTTACTTCTGAACAGAAAAATACATATCTTTTTCATATGATTTGCAAAATTTTGAATCCCTTGTGTGTATGGGACCTACTGGGCGATCCTTTAAATATGGTAATTTCGACCATGTAAAATTTTGGAATTTACTGTCAAAAGTACATTTATTTACCTTAACTTAAAGATAGTGCTAAATATTAACTTAAAAGATATTTTAGTTACATGGCAAAAATCATATTTTTGGCGAGGTTGGTTACGATGTCAATATATGCCCCATTTGTGATCTATATTGTTTGTTTCACTGAACTCGACCCCATTCGGAAATGACCAGTAAATCCTTACTCATCCATCAATCGCCGTTTGTCCTCAAGTGTGAATGACAGAGGTTGCTGTCATCCACGAATGAGTAGTTTGGATTCGAAGTACGATCCAAAAGGTCGTCGATGAAAATAAGAAGAAGGGAGGGGGCCATGAAGAGAGACATGTGGTAAGTTATGAACAAAAAACTGAAAAAAGAACGACTATTTAACGATTTTTTAAAAAAACTATATCTTTTTAACGAGTAATCGGAATATATTTTTTAAACTGTTTGATTTGTCGTGGAATATATGTTACACATTTTGCTTAAAGGACATGTAAATAGAAACAAAATAATATATAAATGGATAACTACAATAATTCACTCTAACAATTCTTTATTTAGATAATTAATCCGCGAAAGGCAAATCATCGATTATAAAATTCAAACTTGAATCTTATCCACGGACAGCTGTCAATAATAATTATTACATATCCGTGATCGCAAATATTATCAACCTGAAATTTAACGGTGAATTTTCCTTCATAATATTTATGAAGCAATTCAATAAAAGGTTTTTCATAAATATAGTGAATTTTTTCTTAATACGTACAGTTGCGGTCAAAATAGCAGCGCACCACAGCTTAATATACATTTTCATATATTTATTTGTGTGATATTTTTTTTATTGCTACTTCTGCGTTAAGTGCTGCGTTATGAGGTTACAAACACAAATTAATTGTTTATTTGGTGATATGATTTTAATTACTTAAGAAATTTCATATTTTTTGGATCATTCGACATTTTGGACCGGTCAAAATAATAGCAGTGTTCAAAAATCTCAAGAAAAAGAAATTATTTCTCAATTTTTCAATTTGATTTGATGTTATAAGTAAGATATTATGAGATGTACACTTCTTCTGAAACGTTATTGTATTATTTTTCTTCATAAGTAGGGCGAGGAGAGCATTGTGGAGAAGAAAATCGAGTTCATATAAAAAATATAGCGAAGTTCGACTTTTATTCCAGTTTTGAAATTTGATATTATAAGAAGAAAAATCAAAAACACGTGAAAAAATCCGTTTATATCACCTACAACCATTCGCCGAATAATAATGTCTTGTACAAAAAACCCACTTACGCCCGCCACCGAAATAAAAAAAAAAAAAAACAATTTCTGTCCATCTTTGAGAGTTTAAAATGTGCGTAGAAACATAATCTGTAAACCAGAAGTCCGAAAAAAGTCCCACTTAAAAATAAAAGACATGGCACAAAAAAATTGCAATTCGCAAAAACACACCTGGTGTAGCCAACCGAGAAATGAGTGCACGTTTAATGGTCAATTGAATCAAAAACTGTTTTGTATGGTAGGACAGTCCTTCGATAGTTTGTAAGACGTCCACAGAACACGGTATCCATCTCCACGTATAGTACCAAAATAGTTTTTTCATATTATGGAGTTGGGTCAATACATTGACCCAGAACTACCATGGACTCTGTCCAGTACAGCAAAATATTGCATAATATTATGCTTACGTATACAGAGTACGGAATGTCCCTTAAATGGGTCTTCTAGCAGGTCCATTATACCGAAAACACCAACCGACTCGCAAAAAGGTGGTTTGAAGTCAATAATATCGATGTTATGGAATGGTTCGTGCAGACACGGCATCTCAATATAACCAAAAATCTGAAGTGTGATGACTAAAATGAGATCTCACTTGCAATACTGAAAGACAATATTGATATTTGACACGAAATTATAGAGGCATGGTCAAAATTACCGCATGAAAGGTGCAAAATACTAGTTGATTCCAAGAAACGACTTTATGTAGCAATATTAACCAATAAAGTCAGTACAAAAAAAGTGTTTAATTCAAGAAAATATCGTTATTTAAGAAATTATTCAAAAATTTTTCAAATAAGTAAATTGAAACAAAATATTTTTAGTTTTTATTAGCGCTGCTATTTTTTTGACTGGTCTCATTTGGTTCTAAAGGCCCAATCTCAAAATTACAAAAACTTATTTTTTTACTTAAAGCCAGATTAAGAATGGCACAATACCACCTTTCAATCACCGTAAAAACTTATAGGATTTTCGAAGTAAAACTGATATTTTTCTTTGTCGACATTTTTTTATCTCGTCGCTGCTATTTTTTTGACCGCAGCTGTATGAAAAATGCATAAATAAAATGAAATGTTTCATAACATTTTTTCAGAAACATTTCATACATCATAAAATGAAATTCTTAAATTAGTGAAACTTAGTTTTATAAGATCGAAGAATAATTTCATTCTATTAAATATTATGAAATATGCTATGCAATGTTTTCGTAAATATAATGAAGAGTTTTAATATGTCCGCCTTGAATACTACACTCATAGCAATTCTCATTTGTTCTATGTTAACTCTGACATAAGTATGTACCCTGATTTAAAACAACGACATATTCATTGCAAAGACGCACATTGTTGCGGCCAAAATCGAGAATTTTTTTTTAAGAATTTTACAAATCATTTAGTGCAATTTAGTAGAAAACAGTCTCGACAATAAAACTTCAAAAGAGTTTTGAAAATAAGTTATTTTTGTGGCAGCTATGATAGGTCAAAGTTCGACTTTTAGTTACATATTTTAAAAGCAATAATCCTATAACAAAATAGTCAATATTAAAATGACTCAGTTATAATGAAGTATTAAACATATAATAAAAATCTTCTCAACATAGTTCGTACGACTCATTTTAATGAAGAAAAAGTACTTGTTCAATTATATTTTATATTGTATGAGCAAGTATTTTGTGAACATCTAAGGCATCATTGAAAGTAATATTTTAATATAAATTCCGAATTTCGCAGCTTGTAAAAAATATATATTGTTTTATATCTCCAATTTTTATTTTGAATAAGGTTGCACGTATTTCGAATCAAAAAATATCAACTTCAGCTGCTAATACCTGCTAATGAAGTGTGCATATTTAGCATATTTTAGTGCACAAGCCCATGACAAAAATGTGTATAAACACCACGGTATATATGGTTGAAGCTACATCAGGCTTATAACCGCTAAAAATGACATGTAAAAGTAGTATTCCTGTAAGGAAACATCAATATAAAACGAAATGGGGTTATATGTCGACATGGTGAAGACTGAATATGGTTGGAGTAATGCTGTGAATACGACTAGAAGATTTGTTTGTCAATATCGACAATTCGCCGACTTTACTGGAAACTGACCCTAAAAATTAATAGAAAATGTTACTATTCCAAGTGGCTACACAACAAATATGATATTAATTCACCATTCAGATTTAATAAGAAACTCAATAAATGTAAATGGAATCCCTCTCGAAGAAGGCGTGAAGCCATAAAATATTCCGAAAAACGCCAGCATCATTCATGAAAAAAAAACTTATGAATTAATTACAATAACGATTTAATTGAAATAATGGTTATCCAATTCGAATCAAATCTGAATGTACATACATCAGTATAGTTGTTTATGAAAATTTAAGTCTATATATCGCAAGAAAATTGTCATTTCAAAAATCAAATTATATTTAGTTCATAATGTTATGTTGAGTTATATATATATATATATATATATATATATAACCCAATAAATCTGCTGCTTAAAATGTTCAGAGCACATAGAAACACATATAAAATAATCTTAAAGCTGTTTTGGGATGATGCAATGTACTGATGTAATCATTGTCATGTAATTTTCAATTGAAAATAATTAATTGCTTGTAAAACTCAGCCGGAATTGAAATAATTTTAAAGTAGGGTTAAAGTACTCCTGAAGACCTTTCAAACAAGGTATAAAAATTTAAAAAACGGTTTAACGGACCGTGAAATACAAGGATTTTAATATACACTCGGCAACAGGATTTTCAATTTTTGGTGGAAGTTGCAAAGTCCATAACTCTGCAAAGAAAATTTTAAGATTTTTTGCCTAAGACACGTGTAAAATCTTTGTTAAAGAGAAATATTTTCTGAATTTTTTGGGAAAATCGGAGCGATGTGAAATTTTTTTTGGCCGGTTTGGCATGGAATGACTCATATGTTATGTGTTAACTGTCTCCAATTTGTTCGAAATTTCATCCATAATCATATTTAGTTGCTATATAAGCATGTACCAAATTTCTACGATAATTCCTTCTAGTTTTGGCCACTCGTTATATGAAACCGTGACACTGTGTGACGGGGCTTATCGACTGGTCAGTAAACCAATTCTCTGCAACTAATACATATCATGGAAACTTCAGTAGAAATTTTTATTATATTAATATTTATGAAACTTTTTCATAAAAATAATTATAAAATTTTTTAAGTCATGGACTTTTTTATTGACCCCCAAAGATTTGGGCCCTCGGTGTTATTTTTTTAAAAAAGTGGTCATTTTCTCAGGCTTATATCCTGCAAACCGTTTGGAATTTTGATTTGAGGAAAAGTTGTAACTCTTGTCATAAAGAACATATAAAATCAATTTCATATTTCAAATTTCATCTTCAAGGTCAAAATGGCAAATGTCGTCAAACAAATCTTAAGGCTGTAGTGTGTGTAGGTGGCGTATACGTGCTGTTGATTATAGGATACTATCACTCATACGCATTGTAGTCGAACTGACTATTAACAGAAAAAGTCATGCAAGATACATTTTTCCTACCTAAACGGTGTTAGGGATCTTTCCTAGAAAGTTCATATGCTCTAGAAAGTTGTTTATTGAACGGTTTGCTACCTGTGGACATGAACAGGGGAAAACTGTTATATTTTATGAAGTGCTTCTTTGGCGACTTTTTAATTCACTGAGATTGTGCCGAAATCATAAATAAAAGGTGATTTTTTAGCTATTATCTTTTTGGCAACACTGGTTTAAACAGCTGACGCACGTTTCGTGTTTTGTTTCACTGTCAAACATCTTCAGTTTGGTCAATAATTTAACCATGAATCGTCTAACAAACGAACAACGCTTGCAAATTATTGAATTTTATTATCAAAATGCTTGCTCTGTTAAGAATGTTCATCGCGCGCTTCCATTTTATGGTCAGTTTAATCGACCCACGGAAGCGGCTAATCGGGCTATTGTGACTAAATTTCGCCCCCAATTTACATTGTTGGACATTAAACCACCAACACGCTTACGTAGAGTGCGAACTGAAGAAAATATCGCAGCTGTATCGGCCAGTGTTAATGATGACCATCAAGTATCTATTCGTCGCCGTTCGCAGCAATTGGGCCTCTGTTACTCAAAAACGTGGAAATGCCAAAATTGGACTAAGCGGATGGACCATTTGAGGCGCAGTCAAGGTCAACATTTGCATGAAATAATCTTCAAATATTAAATTATATGGACCGTACTATCGATTCAAATAAAGATTTCATGCATTTGTCTGAATTTTATGTGTGTTTTTTTTTGAAAAACTTTCCTATAGCTTTTAAAAAATCACCCTTTATTATGAAAATAATTCTTTCTTTTTAAATAAATTTAAAATTGTGGAAATTGTTGTACATTTCCTGAATAAGAATGAGTACAATTCGGCTTTGCATAACCGTTACAACAACTATTCCGGTCGAGATAAGTAACGGAATGATTTTTTAGTAAAAATTAAGCGCATTTTGAAGTTTTTCTCATGGTGGTACACGTAATTGTAAATAAGAAGACAATGCAGGTTGCGCGCCAATATCAAATTTCATTATGATGATCAGAACTTTCTTCCAATTAGCAAATTTATAAAGTTTCCTTATTTTTTGATTGTACACTACTACCTCCGATTTTGCCAAACGTGAAGAAGTATTTGAAGTATCAATTGCATATTTCACTAGGCAGAAGTGATATTTGTTTTTTCCCTAAATTTCGTTCGAAAGAATGTCAATTACACACTTTTAAAGAAGTATTTGTGCTTTTTTGGCTCTACCACAGGAAATTTTTCATTTCAGACTAATTTTTTAAAAAATTATTACAAATTCTAAATCGTACAGCTTCAGAACGTCCAGAAGTATTTAAAAAAACCTCTGTGGGGAGGTTTGAACCCCCTGTGCACGGTATTGGTGTCAATGGTTTAGTGAAAGTTTTCATTAAACATATGAACAACATTTATTGAATAAAGAACTATACATAACCTTGTTTCTAAGAAATGAAAGAAAATTCTGTTTTGGACACACAATCCAACATATCCAAGACACTGTGCTTGCCGAGTTTTTTTTTCTTTTTCATTTATGGTGGTTTCCTATTTGTTTGCCAGTTGCCTTCGAACCACGAAAAGTTGTAGCAAATATTATTTTGCTCTTGCTAATTTAGGATATTTTTAGACCATTACAAACAAACAACGAAAATTTGCACAATGAAAACATACAGCGAGTGAATACAAATTTGCTTCAACAACTCTTTAGCAAGAAGAATGATTAAATATTTATTTAGAATTTACACACCATTCCATTCGAAATGCGAAAATGATAAATGGTCGTATTATTGCAAAACCAAATATGTAGACTGATTTATGAAAGTTATTGAAATATTACAAGTTATTTTTACTTAAATGCAGCGGATTGCAAACAGACTTGGTTGGTAGGAAATACTCAGACGAATAACTAGCGAGTGGGTGGGATGGAATTGTTTCGATTTGAGAAAGGCCATCAATTAGAAGTGAAACATCGTTCGATGTGATTAAGCTACCCTGCTTAAATAATAATAATCATCGAACAATGGATTGGTACTTCATACAAAATTATATGCCATTTCGATGAGAAGATCCCCAGCAATTGAATCAAATCACTCCATCCCAGGATGCAGACTTTGCCAAACTTTTATTAACCTCTCGTGCACATTTCAATCTATCATAAAAATTATCTAGTTAGCTCTTGGAAGCAGTATAACCGAACATTACACATATCCAAGATTTTTGGAAGGTCGAGAAGGTTTATAAAATCATTGTTTTGACTTCAGCACACATATATCCTGGTAAACATCTAGTTTAACATAACAACAAAACAAAAAAAACAAAGAAAACACAACGAATGAATTTGACATACTAAATCCAGAAATGGATTGCCTTCCACAGAGGCTGTCGGTTTTCATAGAAGTGCAGTAATATTAAAGGAAAATATAATTTTTTGTAATATAGCCAAACCAAAACAAATACAAATTAAAAAAAATAATTTTATAAATAAATATAATATTTTTATTACTTCAAACCACGCAAGGCTACCGATACGTTTACACTATTTATATCGAAATAATACTTCAAGTCAATTCAAAACATATATATTCTAATATTTATATTTTCAAAAAGCATAATTACCATAAATACTGGTAGATAGTGGATGGTACAGTGGGTCATGTCTCCATTCCATTTTAATTCCAAAAGTACAAATTTTAAAAATCCATTATCTCACGTACATAGTGCAAAATAACCTAACCTCATGATTCAACCAATTTTTACAATAAAAGTAAAAAGCACGAAAAATCTTTTTATTTTGCTTGTCTATGCATTCACAAGAATGTATACACCGAATTCCATGATTCTAGCTGTGGCCATTTGGTTGGTACCATTTTTATCCCTTTTTTCTATTTTACCCCCTTAAGAGTACGACTTTCTAAAATCTCTTAATTTGCGTGTCTACGCAATTAGAGGGATGTACACACCGAATGTCATCATTGTAGCTGTAGCCGTTTAGTTGGTACCATTTTTATCCCTCTGTTCCCATTGTATTCCTTGTACTAAGTACTAATTTGGAAAAAATCTTTAATTCTAAGTTTTAATTTTAATTTTTAAGTCAGGGGAATGTATACTCCGAATTTCATGACTCTAGCTGTGGTCATTTGGTTGGTACTATTTTTATCCCCTTTTTCCATTTTGACCGCAAAAAGTACGAATTTCGAAAAATCCCTTTATTTTGCGTGTCTACGCAATCAGAGGAATGTATTTGTTATAGGGGGAATGCGCATACCCAATATCTAGTAAGTACAAGGAGAGATATTGAAAAAATATGCTTAAATACTGTAAAATATTAGGGAATATTATGGGTATTTTCAGTCCTTGTGATGTAAAATTTTCTTTTCGCCCAGTTTCAATCCCAGCCGATCTACGACTATAAGACGCATTTATGTAAAATTTAGCTCCTTTCGTTTAGATGCTAGCGTGCTTTCAACAGACGGACAGACGAACGGACGTACATGGCAAGATCGTCTTAGAATTTTATGACGATACAGATCATATATATACGTTATAGGGTCTCAGGTCTTTATTTCAAGGTGTTACAAACGGAATGACAAATTTAGTATACCCCCATCCTGGAGGTGGAGAGTATAAAAATCGTTAAATGGTTTCCCAATGAACCACTTCAGGTAAAGTCAACTTTCCTGAAAAACATTATGATTTAGAACTTTATTTCGTTCCTAACATATAAGCATTTTAATTACCACGCTTAGAAGATAAATTATAGTTTATTGGACTCATATCTTGAATGGAATGAACTGTTTTAAATCATGTTTCTGAGGGGTACGAAAAGATCTTTGGCTGTGTGAATCATTTTCTAAGTATTTTTTTAAGTATAATAATATAACCACGAAAAGATCCAAAAATCAGAAATAGATAGAAAATCAGTCAAAGTCGACCAAATGCCTTACACTACCCTCAACCCACTAAAAGGTTATGAATACACTGTGCGACAGTTCAAAAAACTCTGGTAAGTGATATTATTTTTCTGGTAGGTATTGTCGAGTAGAACAAGAATCTGTATTTGGAATTTCGTACCTTTGCACACGTATAAACCTATAAGTTAATTGGTTTTCTTTTCTTTTTTTCACGTTATTATCGGAATTGAAAAGATTTCTATCGATATATAGCTTATTTAAGAAATCTGTTTGATTTTGCCCAGAAAACATTTTTTAAACAGTTTTCAGCCTCTTTTCAACTTTTGCAATATGTTTGTACATTTTTTTTGGTAACTGTACCACTTGTAAATTTATTTAAATAACACATTTTAAAATAAAGAGAAATGTTAGAATGACTAAAAACTTGTATTTTTGCAAAAAAAAAAATAGTATTAATAAAAACTTCAATAACTCGGTTAATTATAAAGCGGCATTTTACTTCTTCCCAGCAAAAAAATGGAAGTACTTCCGTAGGAAGCACATTTTAATCGCATCTCAAAATCCAAAAGTGCATTTTTCCCGATTTTGAGGAAGTTTTTTTAAACAACTTCCAAAAAAGTTTATAATATGTTAATAATCCGTAACATTTTACGAATAGCATTTTCTATCAGAAAAATTGAGTAGTGTTAATTTATTTGATAATAATTTAATTTAATATTAATTTGCGTTATGTATTAATTTATACTAAATAAATATTTTGTTAAATTTCCTAGTGACATTTCTACAGAACAAAATGGTTTTCTTTGGTCAGTCATCACTCACAACAGAGGATAGCTGAGATGGTTAGAGCGCCGTAGTAGCAACCAGAAAGCCCGGTAGCGGCGGATTTTTTAAAACAGAAATGGAAACTAGTGTAAAAGTGATTCCATTACAACACTTTAAAATAACTTTTAAGTCTTTCAAAATAAAGGACATCCCTCCTATGACAACTCCATGTTAAATTCATTGATGAAGATCCCAATTTTCACTACTTCCGAATCACAAGATGAACATCTTTTTCACTTCTTTGGGTGCTCTCTTTTTGCTGGTTTACAAAATGTGTTATTTATTTTCAAAAAATTGTAGACAGCCGAAAAAGTATTTCTGTTATAAGGTTTTAAAAAAAGTTAAACTTATTTGTGGTAGAATATACAATTATACTTTTTTAGAATTTCTACTCCACAAAATACAACATTTTATTGAGAAAATACAAATTGACACTTATTTTATTTGAGAAAATATAAATTGAAATTGAGGAATGAAAATTAAAATTGAGAAATAGAAATTGAAATTGAGAAATGTAAATTGAACTTGTGAAATTAAAAACTGAAATTGAGAAAACCCAAATTATTATTATTATTTAATTCGCAAAGTTCCTAGGCGGTACATAGGGCCTCAAAAAACAAGTTAAAATTTGTTTTATCTAATGCTAAAGTTTTAATTTCACGTCATGTACGCCTTGCTGCTTCCTTTTCTTCGGCTACCCTGTGGATTCCAGTCAAGCGCAGTTCGAGTGATGTTGTCTGGGAGTTTCCAGTCCATTTACGTCGTCGAATTTCGATTTTTGTTGGCAGTTGGTTTGATGTTGCCCACAATGTGGCGTTGGTTATAGTGTTGGGCCAGAATACGCGCAAGTTTTGCCGTTGACATCGGTTTATAAAAAAGGCAAATTGAAGTTGAAGTAAATACAAATAATTTATCTAAGCTAGTTACGAGTACGCCACGAAAATTTCACAATTGTCACCCTTGTGGTGGCCATCTACGTTTTCGTTAGCTAAAAAAAACTGCAGTTGTCCTCGAAAATGGTACACTTTTAATTACTTATGAGCACATTCCACAATGTATTAGATTAAACCCATTGCCAAGTTCGAGCATTTTATGTATAAATCAAATGTGAACTTCAAGTGTAACCACAACATATTTGCATTTCAAAGTAACCTTGGCTGAAGCATATTTTCATTTCTCAATTTCAATTATGCTTTTCTCATTTTCAATTTTCCCATTCTCAGTAACTATTGGCCACTTCTCAATATGAATTTTATATTTACATTTCTCAACTTCAATTAGTCTTTTTCTCAATTTCTATTCGAAGTGCTTCTACACCAATTTCAGTTGAAATTGGAAAAATGAAAATTGAAATTGAAATTGAGAAAATAAAAATTTAAATTATTTTAGTACATCAATATATCAATAAGCTTAAACAGTATAAATTAATTCAATTTAATATTTATTTGCTTTATATATAAGTTCTTATTAATCAATTATTTTGTTAAATTTCCTATTGTAAGTTCTACCTACAAATGGTTTGCTTTAGTTAATCAGCTGAGATGGTTAGAGTTCCGTATTAGCAACCAGAAGGTTCTTAGTTCTACTCCGGTAGCGTGGATACCTTAACCCTTTCATACCCAATATTGTCTAAATCAAATCATCATTAAAATCCCATATTTTGCAGACTAAATATTTTTTCTTTGTACATGAAAACAAAAAGTGACGTCTAAAATTTGACTTTTTGAATTTTTTGTAATTAAAATTGCTTTGAATTTCTTCTTATTTTTATAGGATTTTCGAGTGTTTTTTCTTTAAAACTGGATAACAAAAACCTAAATAAAAAGTTAACATTTCACTCAAAATAAAATATATTTTTTTTTTTGATTATTTTATTTTGGTCTGTAATCAATATTTGATTTGAACTGGGATATTCTACTGGCCTAGTTAAATTAAGACCAAAATAAAACAGATGAGCGTTGGCACGGCAGAAGTATCGCAGGGTACAACTCAATGAGATGCTTGTAAGGTGGCGTGTGCGCTTTATAATTGGTGCGACTTCTTAAGACAGATATTCGGAAAGTGAGTTGTGCTTCTCATTCGTTTGTGAGAATCATTAACTTAAAGAGTCCGGTTATGTTGTTGAAAAGCCGCTACGAAGCCACCTGACGAAGTCTTTCAGTGGCCAGAAATCATGATAGTGGTAGTGTGCAGCCCAGTAATAAACGTCACCATGACATTTGCAAATAAATTTGTATTGTATAAAATATAGTCCTGAGTCAGAACAATATCTCAGTTCAAATCAAAAAATATTTTTTAAGAATTTCTAGAAAAATTTTTTGATTTTTTTTATATCGAGGCCTTTATTATTTTATTTATTTAAATATGCTTTTCCAATATTTCGCAATTACATTGAATTTCATTATCAGGGTAAACAAGAAAATAAATGGACATGTAACTTAAATCAAGCTTAGTTTCACTACTCTCGTCCGTTGTTGTTATTGCACTAAGATTTTCGCTAATAGCAATACCAATATGAGTTTCATACTCAAATTTGGAAAAAATAATTTTATGTTAAAAAGTTTGGACTTAGCCAGGATAATTATCCGGTGTAAGTCAAATTTAAGGTTATCAAGTTGAAAATTTGCTTTGATACAAATATTCATATTGTAGTTGGCGACAATGTGAAAAAATAATTCTTTATTTTGAGTAAAAAAAATAATTCTTTAATTGTTTCTTTGTTATTCCGGCTTAAAGAAAAACAGTTCTAATAATGATTTTTAAAATGAAGTAGCATTTCAAATATTATTTTTATTTACCAGATATCTGCAGTATAATGATTTTAAGAAACATCCTGTTACTCATGTCCTGTATGAATTAGAACTCAGAACTCTTCTTCATCAAAAAGCATAGTAAAGTCTATATATTTATTAAAAAGAATATTCGGGCATGAAAGGGTTAAAATAGAGTTGTAATATAGTGAAAATGTGGATTATATATTAAATTTTATAAATTTAAATTCTTTCAAAATAAATGTAATTGTGGATGTTCCCGACTAAAATTAATCTTAGGTTTCTTTAATTCATTGTCCCATGATGAAAATATACTTCAAAATTTAAAAAAATACATCATTTATAACAAATATAACTAAAAATCTAAAGTTTACATATTAAAACAAGTAAAAACGGAGTTAAGTTTATATACTTTATATACCCTCCACCATGGATTGCATTCCACAGAGGTTGTCGGTTTTCGTAGAAGTGCACTAATATTACAGGAAAATATATTTTTTTTATATAGCCAACCAAAACAAATACAAATATTGAAAAACATAATTTTATAAATAAATATAATATTTTAATTATTTTAAACCGCGCTTATAAGGCAAGGCTACCAATACGTAAATTCAAAAAATAAATATTCTTATATTTATATTTTCAAAAAGCTTTAATACCATAAATATTGGCAGATAGTGGGTGCTACAGTTGGTTGTATTTCCATTCTATTTTAATTCCAAAAGTACAAATTTCCAAAAATCCATTATCAGACGTACATAGTGCAAAATAACCTAACTTCATGATTCAACCAATTTTTGCCGTAAAAGAAAAAGTACGAATTTGGATAAAAAAAAAAAACTTTTTATTTAAGCAGTTAGAGGAATGTATACACCGAATTCCATGATTCCAGGTGCGCCCATTTGGTTAGCACCATTTTTACCCCCTTGACGTTTCTACGCAATTAGAATTTCATCGTTTTAGCTGTAGTCGTTTAGTTGTTACTATTTTTAACCCTCTGTGCCATTGTATCGAATTTCGAAAAATTCCTCTATTTTCCGTTTCTACGCAGTCAGAGGAATGTATACTCCGAATTTCATGACTCTAGCTGCGGTCATTTGATTGGTACTATTTTTATCCCCTTTTTTCATTTAGCACCAAAAAGTACGAATTTCGAAAAATCTGTTTATTTTAAGTGTGTACGCAATCAGAGGAATGTATACACCGAATTTCATTATTCTAGGTGTAACCGTTTGGTTGGTACCATTTTTATCCCTCTGTAACCATTGTATCCCTTGAAAGTACGAAATTGGAAAAAAAAACTTCTATTTTCCATGTCTATGTAGTCAAAGGAATGTACACTCCGAATTTCATGACTCTAGCTGCGGTCATTTGGTTGGTACTATTATTATCCCCTTTTTCCATTTTGACGCCAAAAAGTGGGAATTTCGAAAAATCCGTTTATTTTCCGTGT
This sequence comes from Polietes domitor, assembly GCA_947397865.1. Classification (NCBI taxonomy): domain Eukaryota; kingdom Metazoa; phylum Arthropoda; class Insecta; order Diptera; family Muscidae; genus Polietes; species Polietes domitor. Next base: position 135,143,119 of record OX377618.1, read on the forward strand.
CTACACAGTCAGAGGAATGTATACTCCGAATTTCATGACTCTAGCTGCGGTCATTTAACTGGTACTATTTTTATCCCCTTTTTTCATTTTAACCCCAAAAAGTACGAATTTTGAAAAATCCGTGTATTTTACGTGTCTATGCAGTCAGAGGAATGTATACACCGAATTTGAGTATTCTAGGGGCAGCCGTTTGGTTGGTACCATTTTTATCCCTCTATTCCCATTTCACCCCTTAAAAGTACTAATTTGGAAAAAATACTTTTATATTTTGTATCTACTCTATTAGGGGAATGTACACACCGAATTTCGTGTTTCTAGCTGTTGTCGTTTGGTATGTACCATTTTTATCCCTTTTTTGCCCCATTTCACCCCCTACAAATAAGAATCACTTTATGGTGCACGTTTTTGTTATCGGGTGAATGTGCATACCCAATATCAAGTAAGTACAAGCAGACATATTGAAAAAAATATACTTAAATACTCTAAAATATTGGGGATTATTATGGGTATTTTAGTCCTTGTGAGGGAAATTTTTTTCCCTTTGGGCCGATTTCGTCCCGTTTCAACCCCAATCGATCTACGACTACGATCTACGCTTTATGGAAAATTTGAACGTTCTAACTCCTTTCGTTTAGATGCTAGCGTGCTTTCAACAGACGGACGGACGGACATGGCTAGATCGTCTTAGAATTTTATGACGATCAATAATATATATACTTTATAGGGTCTCAGGTCGATATTTCAAACGGAATGACAAAGTTAGTATACCCCCATCCTGGAGGTGGAGGGTATACAAATAAAATACAATATCTTTGATGGCATATACAAATTCAGATGGGGTAGAGTTACTATAACCCAAAATATATTGTTTACGCTATACATATTAGTCGTGTTTTATTGGCAACTCGCTTAATTAAGTCTAATAACTCGATGGGATTTTTTGTTATTTGACTTCAACGAGTCGCCAATAAAACACAACTATTATCGACTGTTCGGAAATCCTAATTACGTGCTGCTTCTGGTATACCAGAAGAAATCAATATTGCTTTGCCATTAGTGGGATTGAACAGTTAGCATTAAGATGTTGGTTGCTCTTTGACGTCAACATTCAGAATTAAAAAAAAACATTTGCAAAGAGCAAAATGGTTGTGTTCATGTGGCTAAAATGTGTAAATGTGTGTGTGTGTGCTGTGAGAGAAGGGCTTTGCTGGGCTGAGCACCGGCACAGGTCGTCCTTTTTTCGGGGGGATACATCACACATACACAGTCATTTTTTTATGAATTTAGGTCAAGTTGAACGAAAGAACTGTGTACGCCGTCATCATCGTGCAAAGATTGAAATGTAAATAATAATTTGCAAAATTAAATAAATTGCGAATTGTGAAAATGTGCAGAATAAAATCAAATTGCAGTTTGTACGAGAACGAGAGCGAGTACGAGTACGAGACGTATGAAAACACGAAACCCCAACTAAAAGATTCAAGATAACAGCAACTATATTACCTTTACCTATGTAGTTGCTCAAGTACGTACTCGTACGCGGGCAGACATTTACTGTTAAAAGCCCATTTCCATTTCAATGCCAAGATCCTTCACTCCCCCCTCCCCACTACATAGCTCATAAGTAGGAACAGTTTTAGAACGTCAGCAGGCTGCAGTGGAGCATTAAATATGAATGAGCACACTTTAAACACACTTTTCACAAATATTACCCTGAAGCGTTTCAAGGTAAAATGCTACCACTGTGTTTATAATAAAGCTCACATACACTATGTGTGTGTGCATATACAGGCGTATGAATTGTTTTTAACAACAAAAGTGAGGATTCGGCGTAGCATTACTTTCACGAAAAGGAAGCAAGTGAAAACGGCGTTATGTTCGCCCGAAACGAATCTGATTTGTACAGTTCCACAGTTTCAATGGTGGGAGAATTCACTTCAAGACTATATTAGATTAGATTTGTTAAGCCTTTTTAAAACAATAACAATTTTTTAGTAATTCTATAATGAAATTCTTCTTCAAGAAATCAGGTCCACTGTCTACTGATGATTTATCGGGCATAGAAGAAATACACAGAATAGAAATACTGTGTATATAGCACTATGCTACAATAAATAATGAAGTAGAAATTTCTGCTATGTGATATTATTTTTCTTGTAGGTATTGTCGAGTAAAGCAAGAATCTGCAGAGACCCCCGAAATATTGAGTTATTGGTAAAAACACGGTGTTTCGTACCTTTGCACACTTATAATCCTGTAATTTAGTTATCTTAGTTTTCAACCGATTTTCAGTTTAAAAAGATGACATTTACAGTCGTTTAAGAAAAATTCGAGAAAATCGAAAAGTACAAACAATTAAAAATGTAAAATTTTAATTTAAAAAAATCAAAATTTGTACATCAAAACATTTCGAATATTTTTTCCAATATTTCTTTCTGAAAAAAAAAAGTTATGAGCAAAATTCTGAAAAAGAACGAGTAATTAACGATTAAAAAACTTTATAACGAGTTATCAGAAAGAACTCAAAATATACCTTGAGGTGATTTGTGGTAAATAGCAAAAAATGATATATATATATATTTTAAACTTTGTCGTGGAATGCGTCATATATTTTTAATGTATTATCTTTATACCCTACAGCATAGGGTATAATGACTTTGTGCATTTGTTTGTAACACCCAAAAGGAAACGAGATCCATCTATTCTGTCCATCTATTCTTGTAATCAAAGTGCAAGTCGCAATTGTTGTTAGAACTAAATGAAACTTTGCACAACAACGTTTTATTGGATAAGGACGAACGCTATTTAATTTGAAGAACATCGGTTCAGATTTGGATATAGCTCCCACACACATTTGCACTCTATAAACCACATATTTAACAGGTTTCCATCAAATTTGGGAAAGAGTTTTATATTAGACTAGAAACCTATGCTAAAAATGAGTCAGCTCGGTTCAAATGTAACAACCTTTTAATATCCTACATCACAGGGTATAAGGACTATGTGTAGGGTATCATATAGTCGGCCACGCCCGACTTTTGCCTTTCTTACTTGTTTTTTTATATAAGAGCGGCGTATACAGCGAATTTCAATATTCTAGCAACAGCATTAAAGTACTAAAAATACTAATTTCTTTTATTTTACAAATATAAACATTGAATTTCATGATTTTTATTTCACCCCTTTTCCCCCCTCAAAAGTACAAATTTCGAAATATCCACTTATATTACAAGCTTACACAAATAGAGGTATTTATATTATCGTTTGAGTGGTACTATTTTTGTCCAACTTCTGGATTGCGTTCTTGATATAAGAGGAATGAATGTATGTACCAAATTTGAATACAATTTTTTACTATAAATATTATGGGAATGTCTGGATCTAAATATATACTCGAGCTTTTTATACCCTCCACCTCCAGGATGGGGGTATACTAACTTTGTCATTCCGTTTGTAACACCTTGAAATATTGACCTGAGACCCTATAAAGTATATATATTATTGATCGTCATAAAATTCTAAGACGATCTAGCCATGTCCGTCCGTCCGTCCGTCCGTCCGTCCGTCCGTCCGTCCGTCCGTCCGTCCGTCTGTCCGTCTGTTGAAAGCACGCTAGCATCTAAACGAAAGGAGCTAGGACGTCCAAATTTTCCATAAATGCGTCTTATAGTCGTAGATCGGTTGGGATTGAAATGGGGCGAAATCGGCCCAAAGGGAAACATTTTTCCCTCACAAGGACTAAAAATACCCATAATAATCCCTACTATTTTAGCGTATTTAAGCATGTTTTTTGAATATGTCTGTTTATATTTGCTTGATATTTGGTATGCGTATTACCCTTATAGCAAAAAAACTGCACCATAAAGTGATTCTTATTTGTAGGGGGTGAAATGGGGCAAAAAAGGGATAAAAATGGTACACATTAAACGACAACAGCTAGAAACACGAAATTCGGTGTGTACATTCCTCTAATTGAGTAGATACATGATATAAAAGTATTTTTTTCAAATTCGTACTTTTAAGGGGTAAATTGGGAAAAGAGGGATAAAAATGGTACCAACCTAACGGCTGTACCTAGAATAATGAAATTCGGTGTATACATTCCTCTGATTGCATAGACAAGTAAAATACACGGATTTTTCAAAATTCGTACCTTTTGGGGTTAATATGAAAAAAGGGGATAAAAATAGTACCAATCAAATTACCGCAGCTAGAGTCATGAAATTCGGAGTATACATTCCTCTGACTGTGTACACACAGAAAATAAACGGATTTTTCGAAATTCGTACTTTTTGGGGACAAAATAGAAAAAGGGGATAAAAATAGTACCAACCAAATGACCGCAGCTAGAGTCAAGAAATTCGAAATATACATTCCTTTGACTACGTAGACATGAAAAATAAAAGGTTTTTTCCAAATTCGCACTTTCAAGGGATACAATGGGTACGGAGGGATAAAAATGGTACCAACCAAACGGCTGCACATGGAATAATGAAATTCGGTGTATGCATTCCTCTGATTGGGTAGACACTTAAAATAAACAGGTTTTTCGAAATTCGTACTTTTTGGGATTAAAATGAAAAAATGTGATAAAAATAGTACCAATTAAATGACCGCAGCTAGAGTCATGAAATTCTGAGTATACATTCCTCTGACTGCGTAGACACGGAAAATAGACGAATTTTTCAAAATTGTTACATTTTGGGGTTAAAATTGAAAAAGGGGATACAAATAGTACCAACCAAATGACCGCAGCTCGAGTCATGCAATTCGGAGTATACATTCCTCTGATTGCGTAGGAATCGGAAAATAAACGAATTTTTCGAAATTCGTACTTTCAAGGGATACAATGCTACAGAGGGATAAAAATAGTACCAACTAAATGACTACAGCTAGAATGATGAAATTCTAATTGCGTAGAAACGTCAAGGGGGTAAAAATGGTACCAACCACATGGTCGCAGCTGGAATTATGGAATTCGGTGTATACATTCCTCTGCCTGCATAGACACGTTAAATAAAAAGTTTTTTTTTTCAAATTTGTTCCTTTTCTATTATGGCAAAAATTGGTTGAATCATGAAGTTAGGTTATTCTGCACGTCTGTACGTCTGATAATGTATTTTTTTTTTGTACTTTTGGAATTAAAATAGAATGAAAATACAACCAACTGTAGCTCCCACTATCTACCAATATTTATGGTATTTAAGCTTTTTGAAAATATAAATATAAGAATATTTATTTTTTGATTTGAAATAAATAATGGTTTGAAATAATTAAAATATTATTTTTATTTATAAAATTATTTTTTCAATATTTGTATTTGTTTTGGTTTGCCTATATTAAAAAAATTATATTTTCCTGTAATATTACTGCACTTCTACGAATACCGACAACCTCTGTGGAATGCAATCCATGGTGGAGGGTATATAAAGTTCGGCCCGGCCGAACTTAACGCCGTTTTTACTTGTTTATAATATTTTTGTTGTGTCTTTATTTGTATTTACATTCTCTTCCTCTAAAGATGTTTGTAGACTAAGAACGAAATATTGGGAAAACTAAATAAATAATTCACCCAAAGGAAGTGAGATAGACCCATCCGTCTGTCCGTATATTCTTGTAATCACAATTAATGTCCGATTCTAACAAAACTTGACACAAACGATTTTTGCAAGTCGAGGAGGGACGCTATTTAATTTTGAGCAAATCGGTTCAGATTTAGATGTACAAAATGCAAATATTGCTCCCGAACTGCCTTTTTCTGTTCTAGATAGACGCCACATAATTTAAGCGATTTTGCTCAAATTTTGCACAACACCTTATATCTAAGATAGAAACATTTGCGTTGAAAATGGTTCAAATCGGTTCAGATTTATATATAGCCACCATACAAATTTCGCTTCCTATTTGACATTTTCCGTTCTAGAAAGTGTAAATTTGAACAGATTTTCTTTAAATTTTTGCTCTAGAAAGCACATCATTTAACCGATTTTAATCAAATTTGGCACAACACCTAATATTTCAACTGGTGTAGTGTAATTCAAATGACACCATTTGAAATTCAAAAATTCCATTTGAAATTCAAAAAATATCAATTGAAATTCAAAAAAATTCATTTGAACTCATCAATAGAAATTTAAAACTCGTCATTTGTAATTCAAAAGACACCATTTGAAATTCAAAAGTCGTCATATGAAATTCAAAACTCGTCATTTGTAATTCAAAAGACACCATTTGAAATTCAAAACTTGTCATTTGTAATTCAAAAATTATTCCATTTGAAATTCAAAAGATTCCATTTGAAATTCAAAAATGGGGTAGCATTTATTTGTCTGCAAATTTGGATATTCTGTAGTTTTGAAAACAGATTTAATAAAATGATAAGCAACTAATAGTTTATAACCTTCACCAGCTCAGAGAGCATCTGCATATTATTTATAATGACTTGCATTTTACTTAGGGTTGGATTATTTGTGTGGGAGGTACAATATATCATAACTATTTTACAGGTATAAAGTGATTGTAAAACCATTTCCAATATTAAATTGTTACTGATCTGTTTTATTTTAACCAAAGCTTATGCCAGTTGGTGTGAGAGGTCTTGTAATATTGCTCATATTGCAGGTGTATATAACGTCTATGAAAACATTTCCAATGACCAAATTTCAGAGTATTCCGATCGTCCGTATAGAAGTTATAAAATCTTTAAAATTAAATAGGTTAGAGTGATTTGCGTGAGAGATACGTAAATCTGTTTTCTTAGCAGCAGAATATTAAAGTTTACAGAAATAAATAAATGCTACCCAACCTAATGTATATTTTGCCTAAATAATTTTGTTTACCCTTTTTGAATTGCAAATGGAATAATTTTTGAATTACAAATGGAATAATTTTTGAATTTCAAATGAAAACTTTTGAATTTCAAATGGTGTCTTTTGAATTACTTATGACGAGTTTTGAATTACAAATGAAGAGTTTTGAATTTCAAATGATATCTTTTGAATTACAAATGACGACTTTTGAATTACAAATGACGAGTTTTGAATTTCAATTGACATTTTTTGAATCACAAATGGAATTTTTGAATTTCAAGTGATATTTTTTGAATTGCAAATGGAATTTTTGAATTTCAACTGGTGTCTTTTGAATTTCAAGTGATGTCTTTTGAATTACAATTGAAAAACGTGTAGAAACATCTATGGTAAAAGTGTATCAAATCGGTTCAGATTTAGATATATCTACCATACAAATTTCGCTACCGATATGACTTTTTCCTGTCTAGAAATTTTTCTTCAAATTTGACACAACAACTTATATTTAACTAGAAACATCTAAAGTGAAAATTTTCACCATCAGAGATCACATATTTAACAGATTTTGATCTCAACACAATATGTTTCACCTGAAACTATGTATTGTAAAAGTGGGTCTCATCGGTCTATGATATAGAGAAAATGCCGAAATTCTCACCGATTTGTAATGACGTAGAAAGTGGAGGGTATCATATAGTCGGCCCGTCCGACTTTAGGCTTTTCTTACTTGTTTTGTTATTTAAGCATGAAGAACTTTTATTTCCGGCAAATTCTTTTGAAGAACATTTTAATCCTTAAATGTCATTTTTGAAATTACTTTTTTGATTTTTTCGAAAAAAGGGTCCAATTGACTCATAAAGAGAAGAGCTAGAGGGTTAAGATCTTCCAACAAAATTATCCTCATAAAATTCTTCAATATAGTTCTGATAATAAGAATTCTCTCCCAAATATGACGTAGACGTCGACTAAGAAAGGCTTTTACGAAATTCGCACTTTTAAGGGATAAAATGGGACAAAAAGGGATAAACATCGAACCTTCGTCCTGACTAAACGGCAGTAGCTAGAAACATTAAATACGGTGTGTTCCTTGCACTGACCATGCACAAGAGCTACAAATACGGATTTTTCGAAATTTGTACTTTTAAGGAGGGAAAGAGACAAAAAGGGATAAAAATGGTACCAATTTCAGAATTGCAGCTATATTCGTGAAAATCGATATTTACATTTCTATGACAACGTAGACTTGCAACAAAAATGGTTTGTTTCGAAATTTGTACTTTTAAGGGAGGAAAGAGACATAAAGGGATACAAATTGTACCAATTGAAGTATGGCAGCTATAGTAGTGAAATTTGGTTTGCAAATTCCTCTGATCACGTAGAAGCGCAGTAAAATTGAATTTACCGACATTTGTGCTTATAAGAGTTGAGAGAGATATAAAGGGATAAAAATGGTACCAATTTAAGAATTGCAGCTATTTTCGTGAAAATCGATATTTACATTTTTCTGTGACAACGTAGACTTGCAACAAAAATGGATTTTTCGAAATTTGTACTTTTAAGGGAGGAAAGAGACATAAAGGGATACAAATTGTACCAATTGAAGTATGGCAGCTATAGTAGTGAAATTTGGTTTGCAAATTCCTCTGGCAACGTAGACTTGCAACATAAATCGGTTGTTGTCGAAATTTGTACTTATAAGGGTTGAGCGGGACAGAAAGGGATACAAATTGTACCAATTTAAGTATTGCAGCTATAGTCGTGAAATTTGGTGTGTAAATTCCTCTCACGTCATAGAAGCTTAAATTCCTTTTTTTGTACTTTTAAGGTGAGCGGCAAAAAAGGGATAAAAATGGTACCAACTTAAGTATTGCAGGCAGAATCGTGAAATTTGATATGTAAATTCCTCTGACCATTTAGAAGCGCACTAAAATTGGATTCTTCGAAATTTGTACTTTTAAAAGGTGCGCGGGACTAAAAGGGATACAAATGGTATATACATTCCAAAATATTATATATACATTCCAAAATATTTACTTATAAGGAGGATGCGGGACGACAAGGGTGAACGTATTATCAAATAAAGTACATGTTTTTAGGGGAAGCCAAAACACATGTTACCTATAGTGATTTTTCAAAATGTGTACTTTTTGGGAAAGAGTTACAAAAAGTTATATAAAATACTATAAATTACTACTTTAAATTTATCTATATTCACCAAAAGAAAATGAAATAAATACTATTCAAAACCGATAAAACTAAATACAAATAACTGGGTTTTTTCGCGTGCGAAGCAGCGGGTAGTGAGGTATTGAGCCATGTCAAGTCCATCGCAGTTCAAATCAAATATTAATTACAGACCGAAACCTAACGAAAAATAAAAAAATATCTACCAAAAGTATTTGTACAAAAAAAAACATTTTTAGGTATCGGAGACAATTTTTTTATTTTTTGTTCCACGAGAACGTTCCGTTTGTTGCAGTTGTTCCAAATTTTAAATTTTTTGGAATTAATTCTGTAACTTTTGAATGGAATAGTGACGATTGGGCGACCCTTCAAAGTTGGTCACCTCGGTCATGCCAAATTTAAAGATATTGTTGACAAAACTCCACCCAATTGCTAAGGTATTTTGCACAGTGCTTATATGTGTGTATCTCAATTATTTTAAGAGATATCTGAGCTACAAGGGAAAATTATATACATTTTTATTAACGTTTTTGTTATGGAAGCTTGTTATCCCGGTTTAACCAAAGCTTCGGCCCCACTGTCTGTGAATTACAGTGGTGGGACAACCTCCCTCATATTTAATGCGAATGCCACTACTATTGCGATTAAAATATTGTCATAAATCAAATCACAGAAGATTGCCTGAGATGTCGTCATTAATTATTGAATTACGCTTTGCTTTCTTAATTATACCAGATCGAATGTATCAATAACATCACAAATAATAAAATCACCCACAGGTATTTTATATAAATGACATATTAGAAAAATGCAATAGAATTAATTATTGAATTAATGCGTATTAATTAATTATTGAATTAATTGTGTTGTGCTTTCCAATTTCACCCCATCTAATGTACGTACATTAGTATGGTATAAAAGCACAAATAATGAAACCACTCTCTTGAGTTGTATGTATGTATGACATACATATGTACACGTCGTTACACAGTATAACAGTTTTGTTTATTGGACACTTTCGCTGTCGTTGCAGAACGGAAGGATACTCCATTAAAGCCATGTTTGGCAACACCATGAGGACAAGTGCTTATTTTGAATAACTTGGAAACAAGAAATGTATATTTATGAGCAAAGCCGTATAGCTACTACCACATATAAGTACATATCAAATACGAGTCTGCTTTGATAACAAGGCGCCTAAAGGGGACAGTTTTAAGGATTGTAAATCCTCGCATCAATGAATCACCATATCTACTGCAAATACTGCACGTTTATAATTGTTGTAGAGTAAGTAACAGTAACTCCATCGAGAAATTTATGAAGCATCTTAGTGTCACTTTAATTAGCTGTTAATAAAAAAATATTTTTAAAAATCAAATTTAAGAATAATTTTATAAAAAGCAATTTGCTTGAAATTCGGTAAAAAATATATTTCTGTAGTTCTAACGACCTCATGCTGAGTAAGATGAAGAAGATATACATGATGTACCACAGCATTCTTAGATGTAAGGACGGACTGGGTCACGAAGTTTATATATCGACAGACAACACAGTACAACACGAAAAAAATTACGGGGTTCTGACAATGGATTCTGAAAGAGGAGACCAAAAAAAAATATACGTGTGTCGGCGTTTTTTAGATCACATCGGAATTTCATTTTATAGACGATTAAAGTTTCCCAACTCTGGTCTCTTCTTGCAGCATATCGGTGTATAAAGCTATGTTTTCTTTACATCTGACGCATAGGATATTTTCAGCAATTTTGTAAATAACGATATGACGAATATTTTTGTAGAACATATTAACCCTCTAATTACCCCTCATAATGGCATTTTTTGGCTTTATTTTAACAAATTGTAAAAAACACCCCGAAAAGGGGGAAGGGCGGGGGTGAAATGTTCTACAAAAATGTTGGCCATAAAATGTTACTATATATGTCAGAATACACCAAAACCCAAAATTTAACACAAACGCCAAAAATCAATCAAATTCAAGATTGCCCATTAAGGGTTAATTTTGTTATTGTTCAGTAGGGGTGGGATGGTGCACCACTTTTGGATTTTGATATGCTAGAACCCCCTATTTTGTGAGGTTCGGAAATAAAATTCATGAGCCAAAAAATGGGAGTGGTGGGGTGTGTGTAAGTGGGCGATCATCGGGGTCAAAGGTAAGTGGTAGGAGTCGCCTCCAGAGGGGTTATATGTAAAACCGACCCCCAGTAATTTTCCCTTCCCATCATTTATTTCGAACACAAAAAAATATTTTTTTATAAAATTTGTCCCCACAGCCTTTACTGGCCTCAGGCGACCGCTAGTGGGGTCCAATGTAGGACCCACCCCCCCTATATTTTTTCAGAACACACCTACCCTCCATCTGCAACCCTTAAGGCGGCCCCCATACGTTTGCCTATTTTTATACACTCCACGAGAGTATTATGTCTTTGTGCATTTGTTTGTAACACCCAAAAGGAAGAGAGATAGACCCATTGTTAATTATACCGATCGACTTAGAATCACTTTTTGAATCGATTTAGCGATGTCCGTCCGTCTGTCTGTCTGTCTGTCTGTCTGTCCATCTATTCTTGTAATCACGATACAAGTTGCAATTGTACACAGAACCAAATGAAACTTTGCACAACTAAGTTTTTCGGGATAAGAACGAACGCTATTTAATTTGAAGAAAATCGGTTCAGATTTAGATATAGCCCCCATACGAATTTCACTCCCGATTTGACTCTTTGCACTCTAGATACCACATATTTTAACAGATTTTCTTCAAAATTGGCAAAACATCTTATAGTTCAACTAGAAACATCTGTGGTAAAAATGGGTCAAATCGGTTCAGATTTATATATAGCTCCCATACAAATTTCGCTCCCAATTTGAACGCTATTTAATTTGAAGAAAATCGGTTCAGATTTAGATATAGCCCCCATACGAATTTCACTCCCGATTTGACTCTTTGCACTCTAGATACCACATATTTTAACAGATTTTCTTCAAAATTGGCAAAACATCTTATAGTTCAACTAGAAACATCTGTGGTAAAAATGGGTCAAATCGGTTCAGATTTATATATAGCTCCCATACAAATTTCGCTCCCAATTTGACTTTTTCCGCTCTAGAAACCACAAATTGTATCAGATTGGCTTCAGATTTGGCAAAACATCTTATTTTTCAACTAGCAACACCTGTGGTAAAAATGTGTTAGATCGGTTCAGATTTATATATAGCTCCCATACAAATTTCGCTCCCGATTTGATTTTTTCCGCTCTAGAAACCACATATTATATCAGATTGTCTTCAAATTTGGCAAACTATCTTATATTTCATCTAGAAACGCCCATGATGAAAGTGAGTCAAATCGGTTCAGATTTATATATAGCTGCCATACAAATTTCGCTACCAATTTGACTTTTCCGCTCTAGAAACCACAAATTGTATCAGATTGGCTTCCGATTTGGCAAAACATCTTATTTTTCAACTAGCAACACCTGTGGTAAAAATGTGTTAGATCGGTTTAGATTTATATATAGCTCCCATACAAATTTCGCTCCCGATTTGATTTTTTCCGCTCTAGAAACCACATATTATATCAGATTGTCTTCAAATTTGGCAAACTATCTTATATTTCAACTAGAAACGCCCATGATGAAAATGGGTCAAATCGGTTCAGATTTATATATAGCTCCCATACAAATTTCGCTCCCAATTTGACTCTTTCCGCTCTAGAAACCACAAATTGTATCAGATTGGCTTCAGATTTGGCAAAACATCTTATTTTTCAACTAGCAACACCTGTGGTAAAAATGTGTTAGATCGGTTCAGATTTATATATAGCTCCCATACAATTTTCGCTCCCGATTTGATTTTTTCCGCTCTAGAAACCACATATTATATCAGATTGTCTTCAAATTTGGCAAACTATCTTATATTTCATCTAGAAACGCCCATGATGAAAGTGAGTCAAATCGGTTCAGATTTATATATAGCTGCCATACAAATTTCGCTACCAATTTGACTTTTTCCGCTCTAGAAACCACAAATTGTATCAGATTGCCTTCAGATTTGGCAAAACATCTTATTTTTCAACTAGCAACACCTGTGGTAAAAATGTGTTAGATCGGTTCAGATTTATATATAGCTCCCATACAATTTTCGCTCCCGATTTGATTTTTTCCGCTCTAGAAACCACATATTATATCAGATTGTCTTCAAATTTGGCAAACTATCTTATATTTCAACTAGAAACGCCCATGATGAAAATGGGTCAAATCGGTTCAGATTTATATATAGCTCCCATACAAATTTCGCTCCCAATTTGACTTTTTCCGCTCTAGAAACCACAAATTGTATCAGATTGGCTTCAGATTTGGCAAAACATCTTATTTTTCAACTAGCAACACCTGTGGTAAAAATGTGTTAGATCGGTTCAGATTTATATATAGCTCCCATACAAATTTCGCTCCCGATTTGATTTTTTCCGCTCTAGAAACCACATATTATATCAGATTGTCTTCAAATTTGGCAAACTATCTTATATTTCATCTAGAAACGCCCATGATGAAAGTGAGTCAAATCGGTTCAGATTTATATATAGCTGCCATACAAATTTCGCTCCCAATTTGACTTTTTCCGCTCTAGATATCACATATTTTAACAGATGTTGTTCAAAATTGGCAAAACATCTTATAGTTCAACTAGAAACACCTGTGGTAAAAATGGGCCAGATCGGTTCAGATTTATATATAGCTGCCACACAAATTTCTCTCCCGATTTCACTTTTTCCACTCTATAAACTACATATTTGAACAGATTTCTTTCAAATCTTTCAAAATATCTTATATTTCAACTAGAAACACCCATGGTGAAAATGGGTCAGATCGGTTCAGATTTACATATAGATCCAATATAAATTTCGCCCCCGGATAGACTTTTTCCGCCCCAGAAACCACAAATTTTCTCCGAATTTCTTTGAAGTTACCACCAAACGTTATATTTGAACTGGAAGAACTTATTTTGAAAGTTAGTAACTTTATTCCATGTTGGGATATAGCCCCGATACAAATATTCTTTTCGATTTGACAAATTGGACCAGGTCATATTAGCCTATGATAAGGAAACATACAAAAATTCTTCCCGTTTTCACTTTTTACCGAGTTGAATTGTATTCGGATAGAAAGTGGAGTGTCTCGTATAGTCGGCCCCGCCCGACTTTAGCCTTTCCTTACTGGTTTATATTTTTTTTTTGTGAAAGAAAGGCACAAAACTGCCCCGCAGTAGACCCTAGGGGGCTTAAAGAAAAGTAGCCCTAATATGTTTTAAGTAGTTTGTAAGCATTTACTGTAGGTGTTCGTATAACGCAAAAAAATGAAAATTATCTTCCTTTTTATATAATTATATTTTTTAAGGAAGTAACAATAAATGTTTAAAATAGACCAAAGCTACGACATAATTTTTTGTCCTTGAAAGATAGATCTAAAATATTTCATATTGTGTAAAGCTGAATTGAATTCAATAAATCCCTAATCATTGCGAAACGAATTAAATTCACGTTGTGATAGTGCCTTAATATCATTTCTAGACAGATGTTACTTCTGATTAGATTATAACCTCTCTGATACCAGTACATTACTTCTCTTGTAAAAAATGTTAGATACGACCTTTTGCATTGATGTCAAAACGATATACGTACATACATATACATATGTATGTATGTAGGCATGCAAGTAGAGTTCTAGTTCCGTGGCAAACAAGATGTTTTTCATTTCCTACCCATATAAACAAATGCACGTTGGAGACAGAAATAAATATGAAGAATATGCTTTTTGCTTTGAACAGAACTGCAATAACAATACTAACAACAACAGGTGGATAGTTGAAAAAATCCATTTTAAGGACAATAATATACAAAGGCACACACACACACACATCTCTATGCATGTATGTGAAAATATGTGCACATGTGTCGCATTGCATATCAAGAGATACTGTCAATCTCACAGAGGCAGTTCTATTTGGCGACAACAAATACATATGCACTTGTACTCGTATTCGTACACTTGTTCTAAGCATGCGAGACCATCTTTGAAGTGTCAGTCTGTATGGACGTGTAAGAGTGTGTGTCTCTGTGTGTGTGTGTGTGTGGTATGTACCACTGCATGTGGTTATTTAAATAGGCTTTTATACGCAAATTGTTTCATTCTATCATCTCTGTGCTGTGCTGTGCTGTATGTACATCGCACACAAAGTGTCTGCTACCGTTCTGTTCTGTTTGTGTCCTCTTTATGAACAGCAAACAAACACTCTGAATATTTAAAAAAGATCAAATAGAGAGGAAGGAGGACGAAAGAGAAACACAATTGCAAATAAACGTATTCCGCATAATGAAACATGAAAACACTTCATAACTTTTGGGCATTTCTTCAATTAAGGAGGCAGTTTAAGCGAAATAATTTGAAATGAAATGAATAAATATTCATAAGCGCACACTCCTTGTGCCGGTACTCATACATATGTATATTTATTAGATTGGGTCGGCAAACATATGATTTTTATACACTCCACGAGAGTATTATCTCTTTGTGCATTTGTTTGTAACACCCAAAGAGAAGAGTGATAGACCCATTGTTAATTATACCGGTGGGCTTAGAATCACATTCTGAGATGATTTAGCAATGTCCGCCTGTCTGTCCATCTATTATTGTAATCACGATACAGGTCGCAATTGTAGCCAGAACTAAACGAAACTTTGCACAACGAAGTTTCTCGGAAGTTTTTCTTCAAAATTGGCAAAACATCTTATAGTTCAACTAGAAACACCTGTGGTAAAAATGGGTCAGATCGGTTCAGATTTATATATAGCTCCCATACAAATTTCGCTCCCAATTTGAATTTTTCCGCTCACATATTTCATATTTTAAGATCGGTTCAGATTTAGATATAAACTTATATATATATATACAAATGTTGTTCCGAAATGTTAAACCGATTTAGGCCAAACTTTACATATTATTCATCTATAAACATACATGGCGAAAGCGGGACACGTCGTTCCATGTTTCAATATACCCCCATGCAGATGTCCTTTCCGATTTAACATTTTTTGTCAAACACATACATTTACAGGATACAAAAATCCTTCCCGATTTCACTTTTTTACAGAATTGAATTGTAATGATATAGGAAGTGGAGTGTATCATATAGTCGGCTCCGTCCGACTTTAGCCTTTCCTTACTTGTTTATCCTATGAATGAGCCGACAAACAGAAACTTATAAGCATTTGCTATGCAAACGCCTTTATTTAGACCATAATAATATTAGAGAATGATAGTAGGGACTTGGAAACAGAATTTATTGTTAAATGGTAGCCTTTTCAAATATATGATTTCTGAGAAAATTTTCATTGAAGGCTTAATGAGGTTTAATGCGTTCGTACTGACATTGGCCAACATTACTTTTATAAAGGTGTTTTGGGTCAAAGTTGACATTGTCTGTTTTAGTATTATTACAGATATAATCTGGCATTTAGATACGAGTTTAGATAATCGGATTATGGTACGAGTTGCTTGGATTGGTGAACCAAATATGAAATTATTTGATATATTAATTGGTTTTTGTGTCTGTCAATGGTATTATGTGTCAGTGCATTTGTATGTAATACCCAAAAACGAGATATATCCATCATTTATTATACCGATCGGCTTAAAATCACTTTTTGGGCCGATTTAGCACTGACCGTCCGTCCATCTATTCTTGTAATCAAAGCACAGGTCGCAATTATTGTCCGATACTAACAAAAATTTGCACAAGTAAGTTTTGCGGGTCAAGGACGAACGAAATCGGTTCTGATTTAGACATAGCCCCCATACAAATGTCACTCCCGATTTGACTTTTTCCGCCCTAGAAACCAAATATTTTATTCGATTTTCTTCAATTATATTTCAACCGGAAACATCTATGGTGAAAATGAGTCAGATCGGTTCAGATTTATATACAGCTCCCATTCAAA
Source organism: Polietes domitor (assembly GCA_947397865.1). Lineage (NCBI taxonomy): Eukaryota > Metazoa > Arthropoda > Insecta > Diptera > Muscidae > Polietes > Polietes domitor. The sequence continues at coordinate 135,160,123 of OX377618.1, forward strand.
TTTCGCTCTCTGTTAGACCTTTTCCGACCTGAATTTTGACCTTGAAGATGAAGTTTTTTTGATTTTATATGTTCACAATTTTTGTTCTTTATGACAAGAGCTAGAACTTTGCCTCAGAGAGTAAATCAAAATTCCGAACGGTTTGCAAGATATGAGCCTGAGAATATGATCACTTTTTTCCAAAAATTACACCGAGGCCTCAAATCTCTGGGGGCCCATAAAAAAAAGTGAAAAAAAAAGTGGGGAAAAAAAAACACGGGTCTTTTTTTTTGGTCTTTTATCATGTAGCGGTGTCCGTATATGGTTATTTTTTTCGTGTTGCACTGTGTTATTACAAGTTACGGAGAGAATCACTCAATAGCCTTAAAATATATATTTTGGTTAAATTCTAAGACGATCTAGCCATATTCCTCCTTCTGTCTGTTGAACATATGATAACTTCTGAAAGAATTCAAATTATCTCAACAGATCGGTTGGGATTCGAAATGGGCGAATTCGACACAGAAAAACAGTCGGCTTAACCGACTTATATACCATCACTCTCAGAGATCATATATATGGAAGTTATAAGGTCTAAAATTTTACTTAGAGTCAGATAATGTATGTGACAGGTGTGGCTAGAAGTTTTGTGGCACATGGTCCCAGCTTCCACATTTATACAACATTTGTAAAAACACGATCAAATATCAAGTCATAGTTGAACGCAGGCTCCGGTGTGGAAGTTATACATAATATAAATTTACTTAGGGTAGAGGCAATTGTGTGGGAGGTACTAAAAGGGGCGTGGCTAAACCGTAAATATTTTTTTAGTTTAAAGTGATTATAAAAATATCAAATTTCAAATGGTTTTGACTACCCGTATGTATGTTATTTCGGTTTTATTGTAACCAAAGTTTATGTCACTTTGTGTGGGAATTACCAGAAGGGGTGTGACAATATCACCTATATTCCAAGTGTATGAAGAGTCCATGAAAGCATTACCAAACGTCAAATTTCAGAGTATTCCGATCATCCGCAAAGAAGTTATTTTACGTAGGTTAGCGTGATTTGTGTGGGAGGTACTGGAACCGTCATATTTTGTACGCTTTAAGTGTTTATACCGAGTATCCGTATGGAAGTTATGTGGGTTTTAATTTAGCATAGGAATGTGTGACATTTGTGTGGGAGGTAAGGGTGGTGGCAATTTCGCCCATCTTCGAACTTAAACTATGTTTGGGAAAAATATTACCATGTGCACAGTTTGAATTGATTCCTTAACTCCTTTCGAGAGTTATCGTCTACACCAGCCAGCCAGACAGACGGACGGACATAGCTCAAAAGTCGTGAAACGGATTTGATCCAAACATACTTGGGGTCTGAAGTCACTCCTTCAATGCGTTACACTTTTTTCTGTCCTCACTCACTCTGTAGAGTGAGGGTATAAAAAAAACATTTCCTTAAATGTACTGAAAGTATCACTATAATATTTTTCAATATTATTTTAAAGATTTTTGGATGATTGCAGCTTTATATTCAATATTTTAATATACTTTTTGCACTATTTGGAGAAATATAATCGAAGACAATTATATTAACATTATTTATATATTTAATATATTTGTGGCGAAGAGTCATGACTCGCATAGCCTCTCGACCATCTCTAGCGTAAACCGAAAACTACTTCCAGCGTTCACTGACATTGCCATGAAGAGCAGGAACAACTATGGGAAATTAAAAGGCAATGCTCTTAATATTGCCCCGCAGCAGATGGGTGTCAACAACATTCATCACGTTTTGCTCACGCAATTAATCTTAACTCGTAGAAGTGCCACAAAACAAAAAGCAAAAAAAAAACAAATGTGACACATACGTACACTATTTCGTCCCATTGGGAAAGGTGTTGCTAACATTGTCAGTTCAGTTTGTGCGACAGTTTCATTAGCAAGGATAACATGCACGAACACATTCTTCAAAACATCTGAGGTAATAGTGGAAAAAATAAATGTAATGCCACTTTTGATGGGTAGTAGTGTCAATTCTGGCTTCTGCATACGGATTGGGAGAGAAACAAGTGATTTGTTTTCGAAATTCAGGCACGTCATTTCAAAAAAAATGCCTACTTGAAATATATGAGAATGAATGTAAATTTGTGGACATCAGAAGGCACTCGGAAACATCATACACAGCAAATATAAAGTGATGTATGATTCGGTTCCCCAAAGTTGCTGAGGAAGTTAACAGTCGCATCAGAAATGAAAGTAAATCCATAATTTGTCAACTATTTTCTATGGATAACACCGTGCGATAGTATTTTTTGGGGCTAAATAAGACGATAAATACATGCTACTAGAGGTCGTACGTAGAAAAACTCTGTACTCCGTTTATCAGTTGGTTATATTTTATACTTTTTACAGGACTTTTGATTCAAATTCAAAAGGATGCAGTTGTTGTAATAATCTATTTTCTTGCCTTTCATAAAAATGAAAGAGAAGAATATCTATTTAAAATACTTTGCATTTCATGAATTTAGATTCGTAGTAACAACCATTTCAAGTTTTCTCCCTTAAAACATAAAACATTATTTATTAGTTAAGGAGAAATTTTGAAATGATTGGTGATGTTAAAGTAATAAAGATAGAGGCATGAAATTTGAATAGCTTTTAACAGAGATTCTTCTCTTTCATTTGATAACCATATCTCCTTTATGTGATTTGATATTCTCTTTTCACAGTATGTTTATGCTGAACCGGTGGTGAAAATAGGCTATATAAATTTTTGATATTTTCAGAGGGCGTGGCACCTCCACACTAAATGCGGATTTATTCGTTTTTTATAAATTAGCATATTCGGAGTACTGTGCAGCTAGAGTCTTGAATTTTTGTGAAAGTTCACTAATTGTTAGTCTTCACAGCTGTGCCAAAAGGGGGGGGGGGGTATTGTAAAAATGGGCGTGGCACCTCCCATACGATGTTAAAACCTATTACTGAATATTGTCAGTTCTATGACACCTGGAGTGCTAAAAATTTGTGTGGGTGCATCCAGCATTAATATGCATAGTTGTGCCAAAAAATGGGCGGTACTGGAAAAGTGGGCGTGGTACCTCCCATACTAAATTAAAATCTATTACCGAATATTGTCAGTTCTATGACAGAGTACTCAAAAGATGGGTGGAAAGTGGGCGTGACCCTTCCCATATGAAATTATAACCTGTTTTAGACAATATTCGACACCGAGATTCCTATATTGTTGCGTGAGTTAATTTATTTGTAACCTGCGTAGACAACATACAAATGGGCGGGATTTGAAAGATGGGGAATTTCTTAGCACAATAGTAAAGAAAGGTTACGAAAAAGAACTTAAGTCAAGAAAACGGAAATTATATTAATTTTTTAGTTTTTGTGTTGTATGATTAGTAAACGATTTTCTATGTGTTGTGAATGTAGTACACTCGATTTCCAGCTATTCGAATAAGTAATTTTTGCTTACAAAGGAAGTTTTTTATTTTGATAATGAAAAGAAGGAGAACCAAAAATCAATTTGATTTTGGTCATTTCTTCCTTTATTCGCCGCAAACCAACCTTCTGTTCTTCAATGTTCTCCACGGAACATATAAATTTCTTTAGTATCTCAGGGAAGTGCCTTGATTATAATTGGTAATTATATTACCGATCACGAGAAAAATCAATATGAAACCTAATTTTAATTTTACCGTTTGTTTTTTTTTCGTGGCGAAGCGGGCGGAGTTTCAGCTAGTTTCTATATAATAAAAAGTTAGGCTGGCTTTTCTAAAGCCACTTTTCACAATTTTTGACTCTACAGACAACATTTATCCTATTTTACTTTTACCCATAAAGAGAGAAGATAGAAGGTTAGGATCTTCCACAAAAATGACCCTCATAAAAATCAATCAATATATTTCTGACAATAACAGTTCTCTCAGACTTTAACATGCTACATTTGGTTCCCTTCGTCCTTAAAATGAAAACTTTGAACCACTGTAAAAAGAAACTCAGACCTTTATTCTACAAAAATGATATACTCAACATGCCATTTCTGAATTATAGGATCGCTACTCTGTTCCAAAAATGCTGTTGGACAGTGCAATTAGTATAAAATGGGACATCTCAATATATATTTATATAGTTATTTATAGAGCGCTTTAATTCGAACGAAAGGCCAAAAAAGGCCCGTGTCTCCCAGTATTGCCCAACGTCAGGCATTTTGTATGGGCCCCAAAGATTTGGGGACTCGGTGTCATTTTTGCAAAAATTGATAATTTTCTCGGGCTCATAACTTGCAAACCGTTTGGAAGTTTGATTTACTCCCTGTGGCAAAGTTGTAGCTCTTGTCATAAAGAACAACAATTGTGAACATACATATAAATCCAGAAAAAACTTCATCTTCAAAATCGCAAAAAAAAACTTTAACAAATTCGAATTTTTAACCTTTTTCCCCCTATTCAGGTCAACTGTAAAATGTAAGATTTTCCTAGGAATGATTCTTAACACCGCTTATATAGGAACAAGTAAAAACGGCGTTAAGTTCGGCCGGGCCGAATTTTATATCAGAGCTGTTAAGTAATGATTAGTAATCGTAATCATTAGTAATTAGATTACTTTTTTTAAGTAGAAGTAATGATTACAATACGATTACATTCAGTTTTATACGATTAGTAATTGATTACGATTACAAGTAATCAAAAAATAATCAGGATTACTTGCGATTACTGAAAAATAATTAAAAATAATCAAAAGTAATCAAAAATGAGTTCGACTACTTTAAAAGATTACTTTTGATTACTTTTTACTATTTTAGATTACTTTTGATTTTTTGTGATTACTTTTGATTCTCGCGAAATCGGTATGAGAGTCATAGTAGTCTGTTTGTCAAAACTTTTGACTTTTCAATATATGTCAGTTTTGATTTTTTCTGTTCTCGTTCTTTTGCCAGCTAAAACCGAAAGGTAACGGTAATCGCAAGTAATCCTGATTATTTGTAATCGTAATCAATTAGTCATCAGAAATTGTTGAATAGTGGATTATATATATTATTATATGTAATTGATTACTAATCGTAATCGAAATTTAACAGCTCTGCTTTATATACCCTCCACCATGGATTGCATTCCACAGAGGATGACGGTTTTCGTAGAAGTGCAGTAATATTACAGGAAAATATAAATTTTTTAATATAGACAAACCAAAACAAATACAAATATTGAAAAAATAGTTGTATAAATAAATATAATAATTTAATTATTTGAAACCATTATTTATTTCAAATCAAAAAATAAATATTTTATATTTTATTTTTTTATATTTTCAAAAAGCTTAAATATCATAAATATTGGTAGGCAGTGGGTGCTACAAATCACAAAATTTGAAAATCCATTATACGTATATGTGCAAAATAATCTAACTTCATGATTCAACCAATTTTTGCCATAAAAGGAAAAGTACAAATTTAAAAAAAACTTTTTATTTTGCATGTCTATGCAGTCAGAGGAATGTATACACCGAATTATATGATTCCAGCTGCGCCCATTTGGTAGGTACCATTTTACCCCCTTGACATTTCTACGCAATTATAATTTCAACATTCTATCTGTATTCGTTTAGTTGGTACTATTTTTATCTCCTGTAGCCATTGTATTCCTTGAAAGTACGAATTTGGAAAAAACGATTTATTTTTCGTGTCTACGCAGTCAGAGGAATGTATACTCCGAATTTCATGATTCTAGCTGCTGTCATTTGGTAGGTACTATTTTTATCCCCTTTTTCCATTTTACACCCTAAAAGTACGAATTTCGAAAAATTCTTTTATTTTATGTGTCTACGCAATCAGAAGAATATATACACCGAATTTCATTATTCTAGGTGCAGCCGTTAGGTTGGTACTATTTTTATCCCTCTACCCCCATTTAACCCCTTAAAAGTACGAATTTAGAAAAATATACAAACGGTGTTACAAACGGAATGACAAAGTGAATATACCCCCACCCTGGAGGTGGAGGGTATAAAAATACTGCTGAAGTTCCTTATATACTAAAAATGAACTGTATTTACATTCGTAATAAAAAAAAAATAATTTAAATATTTTCGTACTTTGATTTAAAAAACCCGGTTTTGTAAAAAAACTAAAACCGAAAACCGGGGTTTAAACAATTTAATTTTCGGTTAAACCGAAAACCATCTTTCTAAAATAACCGTTTTTTTGGACACCCTACAAATATTTAAATACTTTCGTACTTTGATTTTAAAAAAACCGGTTATAACCGGTTTTGTAAAAAAACTATAGGAAAACCGGTTTTTAAAAAAAAATTAATTTTCGGTTAAACCGAAAACCGTCTTTCTAAAGTAACCGGTTTTTTGGACACCCTACACCACGCCCCCGATATTTGACGGAGTTCTAACTCAGTCTAATCTTACTACCAAAATAGACAACCCACTTAAAATTACAAAATAAAATATAACTGTTGACTTAGACAGCCTACTACTGAGAAATATATGGATCTTTCTTTGAATTTTGTATCCCACTATATGATGACGTCTATAGTATGCGTGGCAATGTGTTCCTATAAAAACAATAAACTGTGCTTCTTTAGTGTGTCAAAGTAGGTAGAGTTTTACCATTCTTTGGAAGGATTATGATATTCAAGAAAAAAAATATTTATTAAATGCATCCATATTATAAATTTTGTGAATTGAATCCCACTTCCAAAAAAATAATAATATGAAATTATGGGAACATTGGCTAATATTAACGAATATTGAACTACTTGCCAAAGAATAAATGAAAAGGTATTAAAAATGTAAATGACCCACCCTATATCATCTAGATCTCGCTTTATTAAAAATGGAGATTGAAGCGGGACATCTTCCCGATCGCACTTTTCACAGTTCTTGAACCCATAATTTAGCCCATTTTTGATGGATCGGCTAAATACTATTTTGGTCCATACGCCATTTTTTTAGTATTAGAGAAATACACGACTAAAGGTTGAGAACTATTTTTTTCAAAACTGCACCAGAAAAGTATACTCTGCATTCTTCCACGGATTTCCACATAATCCCAACATTTTTCGGATATGTTTTTAGCCCACTACTTTGAAGAATAAACAAATTATAGCAAATTTTGTAAAATAGTCAGTTGCATTTAATAATTTCGTTGTGAAATATCTATAGCAAATTTGATCCATGCGCCACATTATTGGATATTCTTGATACATCAGATGCCCGCCCGGCTCCATTCCATTCTTTAGTTTCGTTGCATTCCGTTCTAATCGGTCAAGTGAAAACAAAACACCACTTTAATTAAATATTTACAGACATCCATCCATCCATCCAAGCCAACCAACCGAGCATTCTGTCAAAAGCCAGTTCTTTTGAAATATGAAACCATTTTAAAATGTCCACATTGAAATACATAATAACTAACCACACCATGGAATGTTTTAACTCAAGTGCCCTCACAATAAATGGATGTCATACTCAAATGTTCATTAGCGCCAGAGAGACGCTAAATGACATGGACGCACTGCACTGCGCTGTACGCCTTGCCTCGTCTCGTCCTCGTGTCTCGGCGCAAGACACACAAAGCGACAGTTTTAAGTAGAGAGTTTAGCATTTGAGTGCCAAATGAAAAACCAACGCAAACAAACGAACAAACAAAAGGAACATGTGACAAAGGACAAACAAAAACGAAAATGCCGTGAAAGAAAACAACAAGGACGAAATTGTGAAATAAATGCAAAGTTTACATTAACATCTCAACTATGTGGCGAGCAGGAAAATTATGGACGCTGACAGCGACCACAGAAGGATCTACAAGATGTAACGTAATACGTCTGAGTATTCATCTACTAGGATCCAAGTCCCAAATCTTGGAATATTGGATGATATTGTGGTAATAAGTAAAGTAACAGTATCAAATTATAGTACCAAATATAGATCATGGAAAAGGATTCCAATCTTAGCGAGCATCAGAAAATGTTGCGTGAATATTTAGTTAGGCAAAAAGGCGCGTTGGATTCCGCATAATTTGACAGAAGTTGCCGAACATAGTCTGCCTATGAATTGGGTATATTTCTTACTAAGAATCATCACAAATCATCAGATTCGAATCGGACACTAGAAAATATGTCTATTTAGCTCTTACATTTGAGTAATTAAATGTTGAATATTTCGAAGGATACATATCAATATATCAATGAATTTACACCAAATATAATATATATATATAATATATATATATGTATAAAGTGTCAGAAATGTTGCTGTAAATTGAGGGAATCGGACTAGGCTGGATTTTCTCGCAGCATTTTGGCGCCTTTTACATGTTTTGTTGTTTATATAAAAACGAATCTAGATCGTATGAACAATAATAGATATAATAAACAAAACGTATACGCCACCAATGCGGTGAAAAGAGGCCCCAAAAAATGAAAGCACGTTCTAGTCGCATGAAACACGTTTCGCATCCAGCGTTGCTAGTTTTTTCTCGGTCGTATCCCCAAATTATATTTTGGAATCCCCTAAATCCCCAAAAGTTTCGTTTTTGTTGCATACAAATCCTTTAAGTGTTTCAAATGTTATCATGATTTAATATTAAAAATACTTCGAAATCTGCTTCAGATTTATCGTAATATTAGGACCTTTTTCTTTAAGCCGGTAAAACAAGTTACGATAAAAACGTTTATAATTAGTTAATTTCTTCTCGATAGCCATAAATTCCACAGTTAAACAAAATAGCCGAACATTTTTAATATAAAATGGGTAATTTCATACAAATTTTATGATTGTCCTAACTTTTATTTTCAGCTGTGGTCTCACTTTCCTCCAACTAAATACTGTCCAGTCATTTACAGTATGAGAGGATTTGTCAAAGATTAGGGCAATGTCTAAGACCTGTTCCAAAAAAATAGACTCACCAACCAACCAACCATGCAAGAATTCAGTTTTTTTTAAATTTGCATTCCCCGGAATTTGGTCGATCTGGACATTTTGGGATTCTATATTTTTTATACCTGTAGTCCAATAAATTAATAAATAACTTAGTTATAATTCGCCAAATAGTCATTGGATTATCAGTATCGGTATGTCGTTGAAATACTATAACTGATGCTTGAACATTTAACATTTTTTGAAGTATTATCTGATGATTATCGACACAAAGTAAACTAAAATTAAATAGCAGCATGGAAATCCTGTGGCCTGGGGTTTAAAATAATGAATTCGGAAATTTCAAAATTTCAGGATTACGGTATTGACATCGCTAGTTTCTATGAGTAATTCTTGTCATTTTAGTGACGTAAGGCAGGACGAACAAGAAAAACAATATAATAAACAAAACAATAATCAAAGTAAATAAAAATGAATTTTGTTTTTCCAAAAAAAAAAATATTCCCGTTGTGTTACATGATGTCAAAGTTGGCAATATTATGGTGTCAGTATAAAACTGTTTACGCGGAATTTTGGAATGTGCGTTGTTATATTTTGCCAAAAAATAATATGAAGTATAAGTATAGAAAATGCAATACTAAATATATATTCAATATTTTCAACAAAAACCATTTGAAATTTGTCTTGGTGTGTAAAAAAATTAAAGAAGTTCAGTGCAGCCTTAGAGTGATTATAGTAAATTGCAAATATAGTAATTATGTAAGCTTTTAAAAAGTGGACAAGGTTCGGCACGAACATGTAAAACGGAAAATAAAATGTCGATTTGTTATGAATGTATTTAACAACATGTGGATTTGCACTTTTGTGCTCTTTTGGTAAGCGATGGAATTGAAGTGGGACATCTCAGTCTATACTATGTCAACATCCTAAAAGACTTGCACTTAGAAAACAATTTAGACTTAAGTTAAATAGATTATATGAAAGCAAAGCTATTAAATAAGGCTAAAGTAGGGTAGAACCGATTATATGATACACCACACCACTAACACATGGACCTATATCTAGATTAATAGTAGGTCATCTTGATGAAAATAAGAGTAATGTGTCAAATTTGACCAGAATGGGGGAAATTTATATGGGGACTGGATATAGTCTGATCTGATCCGATTTTTTTCATTAACAGTTCAATAATGTTACAAACATTTGACATGATACTATAAACTCTCATCCTGATCTTATACCGCACAAGAGCCATATATCACAATCTATATTCGTAATTTGTTCATATCACAATTCAACAAGGAGAAATTATGGCAATAGTGGAATACTGTGGTAAATTTCCTGATTATTATCAACATACAAATATCTCTTTCGATTTGACTTCTTTATATATAACACAAGACAAATATATATATAAAATTTGGTAAAAATTTCATAAAAGATACACTATTCACTATTGCAAAAATGAATAGGATCATGTCTTTATATTTATATGGTCCATAAATTCGCGTATTTCAATCATGCAGGGGCTTAGAATGTTGTGTAGGGTATAATATAGTGACCTACGTTCCAATTCAGTCTTTTTTTGGTTATTATTAATTATGTGATGTAAAAAAACTAAATTAACTCTTTTTGGTCCCAAGAAGGTTAAGGACCGTGAGTTTCATAGGCGTTCCGAAATATTTAATTTTTTCTTAATTCTTCACAATTTACATTTTCCAAGCTATCTCTATACATTTTTGTTAACATAATATCAGACTTTAAGTTTTATGACTTTTGTTTTTGACTTTTTATGATTTGACCTATAGTGCACTGGTAGCGGCGGATTTTTAAGAATAAAAAAACAATAGAAATTAAATAAAACTAATTAAATGTTAAGTCTTTCAAAATAAAGGGCATCACTCCTACAGCTACCCCACGTCAAATATTTAGCTGAATTTTTTTAAATTGTCGCCAATAATACTATAAAGTACTATCAATGTGTGTATGAAAACAAATTAAAAAAATAATTATACAGTGTAAGTCAAATTTATGGATATCGAGGCTAAATACAAAAAAAAAACAAGACAAAATAATTACATTAAAAATTCTGTTGTTTCATGTCTTTTAATATATCGATACCAAAATATAAAAAAGACTCAACTAACATGTTTTTGCAAACCGAGATTTTCGATTATTTTAACAAAGCATAACAACTTCGTCATAATAAACAAAAACATCGATTTGCAAAGAAATATTAGTGGATATATATATATATTGGTTACGATGTAGAAATATGTATATGTTTGGCGACTTTATTTTCGATTTGGCGACATGGCGATTTTTTGGTGATTTACAAAATATTTGCCGATTTTCTTGGTTAATATTTATCAGTCCTCCGATTTTATTATATTGGCGTTACTTTGCAGAGAAATATAGGGTCCGCCATCTAACATTTTTTTTCAACTATTCAACCGTTTGTGGGGTGCCCTCAGCAGCCATTTGAATGAAATTGTTTTCCATTATTAACCGGAAGGATTGTACTTTCAAATAAAAAAAGAAATTTGAGAAAATATTCAGTAGTTTTTTTATAGCATTTTCACAAAAAAAAGTTATTTGGCGGACCCTATATATTATAATTTGTATGCAAGTCATAGATATGCGTTCATGTCAAACCGAACACTTCTTAAATTACCATTTCCGATATCTCTGCAACTTAGTAGGATAATTGCACTCTATAAAAATTTTATTTATAGAGGACGAAAAAAAGATTTTTTCAAGATATGACAAATTTAGCCCCCTAGACGCTTTAGAGATCACATATTTTAACCGATTTTCTTTAAATTTATTAAAATACCTTATATATCACCTAGAAACATCTAGTATGAAAGTGAGTCAGATCGGTTCAGATATACCTACCATACAAATTTCGCTCTCGATTTGACTTTTCCCGCTCTAGAGACCACATATATTGTACCCATACAAAAATCTTTCCGGATATCACTTTTTTCCCCGAATTCAATTGTAATGAGTATCATATAATCGACTCCGCCTGACTTTAGCCTTTCCTTACTTGTTATTTGGTCAAACACAACCTTCGTTGTTGGGAAAAATTATTTTTGGGGTTATGTAAAACGATTCGGTAAAAGATATAGCCGAAATAATTTGTGGGTAATCATAAAACATATTATGACTATCCTAATATTTCATTTTAGGTGCGGAAAACTGCAACTTATTTAGCTATCATACAACAGACCCGGTCTAGTGTGCATATATAGTTGAGATTATTATAGTTATTTCACACATGATAGATAAGTAAAATTATCATAATCATCCATGCCAAAAGTACACCCTATAGATTTTCCTTCTCCACTGTCCAAAGAAGTCTTCATCTTCTGTTGTATGTTGCAAACTCCAGACACAATGCTGTACAATAACCAGAATGCTGTAGGCCGTATAAAAGTAAATAAAAATTTAAAATTTATAAAAGAAGACACATACTTGGCTAAAGGACATCATTATGGTCGTAAAACAAGAACAAGAAAATAACAAAAGAACACAGCAGAAGCAGAAACAGCAGTAGAAAAGAAAACCACAACAAAAAAGCGCGTTTCTGAAATGCGATGACATTGGTAATGGTTATGGTCAATGTTGAATTATTGAAGCACAAACAACGTAGAATAGCTGCAGCAGGCTCGAGAGAGCTGCAGCAGCAGGGTGAGGGGTTTGGTTAAACACACAAAATGTAAATAGAATGAAGAAGACGAGGATAAGAGGAAAAGAACTACATGTACAGTAGGTAAATAATGCCAGGCCAGCACAGCACATAAACCCCGCCGCCTTTGACCACCAGAGCGTATACGTTCTCCATTCATTCATACGCACCGAGGTTTTGTTGTTATTCAATTAAACTGTCAAAATAAAAAGAAAGAAACGAATCAACGGCAATGGCCAGCCACAACAACACTGGGTGGTACACTGAGCAAGAGAGCACGTGGTGGTGGTGATGTTAGCTGGGAGAGCTAAAGGGGTACACACATGCATACTCTCCAGCTGTCATATGGTGGCGAAGAAGAAGAGAAACCCAAAATTACAAGATGTGAAAAAAAAACACAACAACCTCCTCCAAATGTGTATACAAAACAGTTTCGGGTAGGTCTGCCAGTCTGCCTGGTTGACTGTCATTTTTTGGACTCAGCGTTCCAAGTGCGTATGTGTACGTGTGTAATGTACACATACATACATTCTTACATATAGTAGTAAAATTTTCACATATACACAAATTTCTGTGTTCCTCCCACTGAAGGGAATATCTTCCTTCGTACATATGTACATGCTGTAGCTTAAATGTGTAGGTTATGTACGTACGTAGCGGAGTGTCAGTACACTACCTACGTTATGTGTGTATACATTGTACATACATTTTTCTTTTGCCTTTTCTACAATTGTACTGGGATTGAGTTGTGTTTTTTTCGTTCGTTCGTTCGTTCTTTATTATTTAATTAATTGATTTGTTTTGAACACATACGTCGACCACAAAGTCATACAAATACATTGTGGAAAAAAGAAAAAAAAAAAACAAAAATTATTAAGTAACATACCGATTTTTTACTGCGAGTGTATGCAAGTTAACCTTGCCTGGTGGTCAGCGTCTGATGATTATTTCCCCAAGAAAATGCCAATTTTTCATTCACACATTTAAAAAGCAATTGATTTTGAAAATTGACATGCATACATATTTTCTTAGGCTTTTCCTGGATTTGAATAAATTCCCTTCAAGATTCTTCAAATTTTCCAAATTTCACTTTCTTTTTTCTTTAGATTTAATAACTTTTTTGCACCTTTTCCCAACACATTTGCTATGTATAATTTTTCTTTTCACTTTTAACTTGTTTAGTATTTCTAGGATAATTAAACTAATTTCCACACACAAATTATGCACTTGTTTTCCACGGTTGTTTCAGCGTTTCCAACGTTCTCATATCTGGGGATCTCAACACGAACTGAAGGCAAACTTTCATTGAATTTCCACTGCCATACTTGAGAAGGGCCTCAACCAGTTACCAGTCTCTCAAGATTTTCCCTTAGGTGCACTCACTCAACTCAGTTCATGTTAAATGTGAGTCTACATGTATGTATGTATTGATGTATATTCATTGCTCAAACCTTCGGTTGTGATTTGTTCTCACTAACAGTTATATTTCACTCTATCCTTATCGCTTGCTCTCTCTCTCGCCTCTCTCTCTCACGAATAAACACTTGTTAAATGTTTTGTTTATGTTTTTGTTGGTGAAAACAATTGTTGTGCGCCGAAGTTCACCAATTGTTGGGCCATGCCACTTCGTGCTGATTGCTGACTGCTACACACACACACACACCCACAGTAAGCAGAACAGTGGTGACCACCAACACGCACACATACATAGTACAACATTTGACGTTCGCTGGCGGTGTCAATGCACCTGCACCTGTTATACTGTGTACTGTGTGCCCGACGACCCGTATTTATGGAATGTTGTTATTATTTATCGTACCATTGTACGTATGCCCATACACATATACATACATATTTACAGACAAATATTTGTTGTCGCCGTTGTTGTTGTTGGTTACTGTCAGTCATAATGGCACCGATTTCTTCTCCTTTGAAGTTCTTTTTGTTATTTGTGGTAATCAGTATCATGCAAAACTCAATCACATTCGTACACATTAAGCCGGGTCGTTCTGTATGATCGTAAAAAAAGATGTGGTTGTCTGCACCTAGGTTTGTTTTGAGGAATTCCATATTAAACCAACAAAAACAAAACGTTATGTTTATAATTGAAACAAGTAAGGAAAAACTAAAGTCGGGCCGGAAAGACTATATGATATAAAGGGTCCGCCAAGTATTTTTTTTTTGAAAATGGTATAAAAAACTACTGAATATTTTCTCAAATTTCTTTTTTTATTTGAAAGTACAATTAAATAATGGAAAATAATATCATTCAAATGGCTGCCTCGGCTGGCCATGCAGTAGCCTACACGATCGGTCCAATTTTTAAGCACATTATCGATTGTGTGCAGCTGTATTTCACCAATGGCTTCACGAATATTGTCCTTTAAAGCGTCAATTGTCTCTGGCTTGTCGGCGTAACACTTATCTTTGACCGAACCAAATAAATGTCACACACTTCATTTTATTTTAAAATACTTTGTTTTCTGTTTAAGAAAACAAAAACAAATGATCTCGAACCTGAGTAAGAGTTACAACAAAAACTAAGAAAAGAAAAGATCAAATAATAAACAAGTAAAAACGGCGTTAACTTAGGCCGGGCCGAACTTTATATACCCTCCACCATGGATTGCCTTCCACAGAGTCTATCGATTTTCGTAGTAGTGCAGTAATATTACAGGAAAATATATTTTCTTAATATCCAAACCAAAACAAATTCAATTATTGAAAAAAAAAAATATAAATAAATATAATAGTTTTATTATTTAAACCACGCCTTATAGGCAAGGCTCCCAATAAATTTACATATAGAACATAGTGCAAAATAACCTAACTTCATGAATCAACCAATTTTTGCCGTAAAAGTAAAAAGTACGAATTTAGAAAAATCTTTTTATTTTGTGTGTCAATTTTTGGTACCAATTTTGTCCCTTTTTTCCTAGTTTACCCCCTTAAAAGTATTACTTTCTGCAATCTCTTTATTTTACGTGTCTACGCAATTAGAGGGATGTACACACCGAATTTCATGACTCTAGCTGCGGTCATTTGGTTGGTACTATTTTTATCCCCTTTTTCCATTTTAACCCCAAAAAGTACGAAAAACACGTTTATTTTACTTGTCTACGCAATGGAAGAGGAATGTATACACCGAAAAATTTGTGTTTTTATTGGAAAGGTTGGCCATTCATATGACTACCACGACAGGCTCGGCAGTACCTCATCCGATCAACCCAATTTTTCAGTACAGACCAAAATGCACACCAAACACTGACTCGTTTCTCAATAGTCACGTGTGGGTTCTCAGAATCCCATATGCGGCAGTTATGCTTATTGACATAGCCACCGAGATGAAAATGAGCTTCATCTGAAAAAACACGAAAATTTCTTACAGTTTGCGTTAAAGACTCAATACTTTGGAAGTAACTATTTAATTATATTTACGACACCGCTAAAAGTATGCTATATTTTCCACTAATAATTCAAACTACAGCATTCGTCATGCGCTACATGATTAAATGTGTGTGTGGTGTGGCGCAACATGTACTCAACCAAGAAATTGGGAGATCCAATTGATAAAAATGTGAACGTTTTCAAAAAACAAGCCCACATTTGAGGGGCTTGTTCAGGGCCGTGCGCAGGGGGGGGGGGGGTTTGGGGGTTCAAACCCCCCCCCCCCAGAGAGGTTTCGAACATATGCTTTTTAAAATCTTCTAGACTTTCTGAAGCAACAAAATATAGAATTTTTAAAGTCTTTTTAAAATAACTCGTCTGAAATGGTAATTTTGCAGTAAAATCATGTAAATTACATAAAAAATCGTGGACACTTTCTTGAATTTCGGACAAAGGTTATGAAAAATACAAACAAACTAAACGAATTGTGCCAATTTAAAGATTGTGTAGTGGTAATTTCGCTAAAGGACACCAAATTGTTCCGAAAATTTTCATTTTTATTAACCGATACCAGTTCTTGACAGTCGACTAGAGCTATATCTTATGAACTTTTAATTGTGTACTGCAATAAAAGTTTAGAAATTTAATAACAAAATCGTTTAGTAATTTAAAAAAAGTGTAGATAAGAATCACTATGAAATCATAATGAAATTTAAAATATTCTTAATAAAAGCAAATATTTTGCTTGATGCTTGAAGAGCGCTAAGATGTAACATTTGCGATTGGACATTTTTATGGAGCTGTATCTAAATCTGAACCGATGTGCCCTATTTTCATCACAGATGCAACAAGAACGGTTTCTGTTACTTCCAATATTTTGGGAGTGTGCAATTATAATACAAATTCATTTCGACAAACGAAAAAAACTGTTTGATATACATAAACCTTTTTCTCTTTGTTCATTTACAATAACTGATGACATGTTTACCGCAAACAAACTAATTTTCCCACAAAAGAAACTCAAAAACGATGTTAACGTGTTTAAAATTTCGTTTCTACGAAATGCATTTTTTCTCTGCGTGTAGGTCTTTATTTTTAAATATACTTTAAAGTGGCGAAACAATAGGAAATGAGTTTTAACTTACTAAAATGTTTGTTATATTTATCACTTATGTCAAATATATTTCAGAGTTACTATTTTTTTGCATATATGTAACAAGTATTATTTAAAAGAGAAACAACAAATTCAGCAACTTGGATCTACGTAGGAAAACGAAACTCTAAAATACCAATTATTTGGTTTTTTGGAATTAAAATTTATAGTTGTTTCTTCTTGCATTTCATCGAATACAAAAAACTGTATTTGTTAGTTGAATTTATACATATTTAAAATTATAATAATGAAGAATCATTTCCAATTTTTTTATTTAATCGGAATATGCGTATAAAGATTTTGAGTAAACATCCTGTTACTCATGTCCTATATAAATTAAAAACCCCAAAACTCTTTAGACATCCTATTTAGACCCATACTTTGTCAAAAAGCATATGGAATTTTCAGCATTTATCACAGAAAAAATGCGGGACTGAAGGGTTTACCGCCGAGGAATTTGACCGTTTTTTGTGTAATATTTCTTCAAAATATATATCGAGGGCTTATGTTCAAAAGTTGCTATGAACCATTTTCTCGAAAATGAGTTTTTGATGTCAAACTATTCTCAGATTTGGATGTCATCTGTCATATAAATTTAGAAAAGATTTTTTTCTAAAGCCGTTTTTTTAATTTTCTGATTTGGCTATCCCCTCGTACGTTAGTTTGTGACTGCATAAGTGGCTATGAACATAAAAGTAACAGAAATAAAGTAGTTCAACAATTGAGCATCATAAAACCGAAAGGTAAAATTCGCTACAACGATTTTGTTTAAAACATTTTTCTAGATTTAGGGCATATCGTACTATCAAATTCCATCATTTCGCGTTAATAGCATTTTGATTCCCCAGTTATCAGGCTAAAACTGGTGGCTGTAAAGTCAAAAATTGTGAAAAAGTATATTTAGAAAAAAACGGCGTAACTTTTTATTATATTGAGAATACCAAAATATTTCTTTGGCATGTGGTTGCTGACTTCATGGGGAATATTTGTGCATGAAAAGTTTCAGAATTATGAATGAAGAAAGTTAAAATATAAGGAATTGCAATGGCGAATTTTGGATTTTTCATCAATTGCAGCGATTTTCGCGACTGGATACATATATGTTATAAGCGACCAATCTGACGGATGAAGCAGGAATCTTTAAAATCGCTGTGTACACCACAGAAAATGTGTTTTCTTTACAACATTGCCAAGATTTCATGAAAAAAGTTATAATGTTTACATAAATCTTATTCTTATTTCAACATTCATCGTGTTCAATTTTAGACATACAAAAGTGGCTATGAACCATGAAACCGCGAATAATAGGAAATTTCGAAATCTTTTTAATCGTAGCAATTAGTAATCCTTTTTAGATTAAACTGTAGAAGAACGAATAATAATTTATCTTCAAATTAAGGAGAAACTCTGTTTTTTCGCTCTCCTGAAAAGTTGTGTTTTTGTTCATAGCCACTTATGAATATTAGCCCTCGATATGTATGTATGTAATTTCAAGCAACTATTTAAAAAAAAGTTCTACACTTAGAGAACGAGTGTGTTAATAAAAGCTGCGATTGTCTGCTGCCTATCAGCAGACACTTTTCTGATATTACAATCTTGCATCATCATTCACACTGCTAAAGAGTTTGTGTCTGCTAAAATTGGCTGTTGTTAATTAAAATATAAAAATAGATAAGCGTTCATAAGCGAGTTTAGATCGAATTTTCTTTTATATTAGCTTGGGACAATATGCGTATCATATATATTGCTAAAAACATCAAAAAGCTGTTTACCATCTCAGCAGATACAAATCTGCTGTGTCTTTTTTAACAGCAGAAAATCTGCTCTTTCAGTAGACTTTCTGCTTTCTTTTACTGACATATTCCTTTGAGTGTACTGATGATGGATTACTGAAATGCAATTTTGTCGACAATGTCTGTCGGACGAATGTATCAAAATATTTCTCGAAGATCCTGGCAATAGCATATGAGTGGTTTCCAAACGCTCCAGCAAAAAATTCCTAAAAAGCTGGAAAATTAACTAAGTATGAGTAAAGTTTCCTTCTTTCAAAGCCATAGTAAATAGTTCATTTACCAGAAAAAGGGTAGTAGATTTACTCAAAAACATTTCTTTGGATCTACTAA
The DNA here is from genome assembly GCA_947397865.1 of Polietes domitor. Classification (NCBI taxonomy): domain Eukaryota; kingdom Metazoa; phylum Arthropoda; class Insecta; order Diptera; family Muscidae; genus Polietes; species Polietes domitor. Next base: position 135,179,359 of record OX377618.1, read on the forward strand.
AAAATTCTTACAATTGAGTAATTTCGTACTTATGTGGAGGAATATTTCCAAGGTTTTAAGTGAGAAAAAAATCTGAAATTTGTTGTATGGAAAAAATTCCATTTAGGAAATTTTAACTTAAAAGTGTGTTTTTTCCTAAAATTAAGTTAAAATGTTTACTAAAATTTATGCCGAGTTCTTCATATATTTAAGTCTTAATGAACTAATAAAAAACATTTGAAATTGTTAAAAATTCTTGAATATTAAATTAAGAAACAATTCTCGTTCGTTTGCAGAGAAGAGACTTATTTCTTAAATCCTTATGAATTATTTTAAACAACCACTGCGAAGGCGTCTATCTTGCCTTCGCAACATTCATGGAGTAATAGCTCAACTCCTTATGGCAGAGATATCATGAAACTTTTAAGAAATATTTCATGTTGTCATTTTTTGTATCAGTTTTTCATACTCTGATTTTTTTAGTTAAATTTAACTTATTTTAATTTCACCCTTTTTCCTTGTATAAAATAAAATTTTCCTCAGTTTAAGTAAAAATTTACTCGTTTTGAGGAATAAATCAACAAAATTGTCCTCAGTTTGAGTAAATATTTACTTGATTTGAGTCAACATTTACTTAGTTTTAGGAAAATTTTGCTTAAATTTAGTAAAACATTACTTGGTTTTAGGAAAAATTTACTTAGATTTAGGAAAATTTCAGCAAAATTCTACTAATATTTAGTAAAAATGTACTTGGTTTTCTAAATTTTAGTTAATTTTAACTCATTATATGGTTAACTTTTTTATGAGTGTAGATGAAAATGTAGGGGAAAATCCTGCGCACGGGCCTGGGCTTGTTGATATAGTACTATTCCATGTGAAACGGAACATAAATTTTCCTTAGGTTCTCCGATCTTCATGAAAGTTTGCGAATTTGTACTTCTGATTAAGGGAAATAAAACTACATTTGCCAAAGAAAATATGAAATTGTAGATACTGGAGTGGATCGAAAATAAGGATTTTTTTCATATGGTAATTTTTAGAAAATTTAAATTTTTTGTGGTAGGAAATAGTAATATGACTGTGTTTGGTGAATTTTTTAAGCAAATTGCTTCTAGTTTAATATAAAATTACAAAACCTTAAAAAATATATTTATTTCATTTTTATACCCTGCACCTAGGGATGAGGGTATATTCACTTTGTCATTCCGTTTGTAACACCTATTCAGCGGAGACTCTATAAAGTATATATATTCTGGTTCGTGGTAAAATTCTAAGACGATCTAGTCATATCCGTCTGTCTGCAGAACGAAATGAGCTAAGAGGTTTAAATTTTCAGTAAATGTGTCTTATGGTTACATATCGCTTGGGATTGAAAGTGGGCGAAATCGGCCCCAGGGAAAAAATTTCCCTAAGAAGGACTGAAAATACCCCAATAATTTAGATTATTTAAGATATTTTTTTGAAAATTTCTGCTTTAATGTAATATTTTATATGCACTTTGTTGCGTACATTGATCTTGTAGCGAGAAAACACCAAAGAGTACAATAAATATTTAGCGGATGAAATGGGACAAAAAGGCATAGAAATGGTACCAATGATACGACAACAGCTAGAAACATGAAATTCGGTGTGTACGTCCCTATATAATACAATAGGAAAAGTGGGATAAAAATGGTACCTAGCAATCCCCTGAAGTTGAAATCATGAAATTTGGTGTATGTATGTATGAGGATACGAAATAAAAAGTATTTTTTCGATTTTTTTACTTTTAGGCCGAAAATGGGGCGAAACGGGATAAAAATGGCACCAACTAAACGACTGCAGTTAAAATAGTGAAATTCGGTCTGTACATTGTTCTGTGTAGATGGGAAAAATAAAGATATCTTTGAATATTCGCACTTTTAGGATCAAGACGGGAGACTATGGTCCCAAATCCATTTTTTGGCAGAAATTCGAAAAAATTAAAATTGGAAAATGGTAAATGTGTATATATTTTCTTTATGGCAACACTCCAAGCAATCAAGAAAATATACTGGAGAAAATTAGGTGGCAACACCACAAGCCTGAATGGTACTTAAACTTTGCGGTTCAAAAAAAGTGGGATTAATTTTGATATAAAGCAGTTTTACAAATTAATTAAAGACAAGACTTAAAAAGTAAATAATAAAGTGACTATATTATGAAAATTGACGGCAAGAGTTAGTAGTTGAAAAATTATATTTAACATTTTACGATTATTGTGGTCTTGTATGTATTCATAGGTATTGTAATGTTGTGATTTGTAGAGAACATAATCTATAAATGTCGTGGACCAAAAGATATATGTATGACTCAACTTGACTCAAAGTGTAAATGTGAAAGTGTTCGTCTGAGGTTGTAGTTTATGGTGGAAATTATATCTCGTCAGCATTTTTCGGCAAACTCCAAAAATTGTCATTTTATTTTAGCACAGTTTTTGATTAGTCATAGACATATGTATGATTATATCTCTGAATTAGTCTTATGTACGACACCCATCAATATTTTATTTAAAAGGTATTGAAAGTACCTTTAAAATGGTATACAACATCATTCACCTTTTTGTACACATGTATACATTTTACTTTATTTCTTGAAATAATTATTTAAATTGCAGTTTAAAGTATACTATTTGTATGCTATATTTTGCTTTTGTAATAATGTTCAGAAAAACACATTTCGTCAAAATAAAGAACTCTTCATTCTTTTGAGCTTTCATAAAATTTTGCTTTTGGTCACCCTATACCAATACAGGGTGATAATTATGTTGATTATACCACCTCCCATATAAACTCAATAATATGGGAGGTGGTAGTGGGCGTGGTCCGATCGGCCCAATTTTATTTTTATTTTTTGTGAATGATATGTCTAGCAAATGTGCAAAATTACAAGACTGTATGTTTATTTTTCGACTTTATGCCATAAAAAATTGATTTGGGACCAGTGTGCCATGTACCAATCAAATGGCTACAGCTAACATCGTGAATTTCAGTGTTTACACTCGCCTGTCTTCGTAGACACGCAAAATATGAATATTTCTTCAAACTCGTATTAATATTATAATAATGAAGCAATACAATTTATTTAAAAAAGTTGATATAAGTATGTCATATAGTTAGAAATAGTAAAAAAATATAGTAATGTGCATAAAAATATCAGGTAATACTATTGAATGCACTCCGTGGTGGAGGGTATATAAGATTCGGCCGTTCAGTTCATTTTTACTTGTTTCTCTTAATTCCCTGTAATTTTTTAATAAAAAATACCTCTTTGATTTTTTTTAATATTTTAACAGATAATAGTGTCAGAAAGACGTTCCATAAGTTTCACGCTACTTACTTTACAACAAATATAATCGTGACTGCAGTCCAAAATTAAAAAACTTTAATAGAAATTACTACAAAAACTTAGTTTAAGCTGACTTCAAGAAAGTTGTGGATATTCCATTCAAAAATTAATCTTTGGTATGTTTAATGGGACAACACAAATAGTTCAGCTATACACATCTCACTCGTGAGTTAGCCACTTTCTTTGATTGTTCACCGTAGACGAACGAAAATATGTATGTTACAGAAACAAACCCTAAAACATTTAGAAATTAGTTTAGTGTGTTGTCCTAAAATGTTTCATCTTTATGGCTGCCCATTCGTTAACTACCCAGTTTTATATTATATTTTCGCAATTTTTTTATATGCAAGTCGACAGCATTTTGTCTGCAGCATTTAACTCAGAAAAAAGTGAACCCTATAATAAGTTAAAATGAACTAAAATTTAGAGAAAATTGAACTTCGTATAGCGCTAAAGCAATATTTCCTCATATCAAGTTTAAACTTTTCCTTGAAAGTAGTACATGCTTTGAACTTGATTATAGTTCAATTTTCCTCAAACGAAGTAAATATTTACTTAAACTGAGGAAAATTCCAGTAAGTTTTTCCTCAAACCAAGTACATTTTTACTAGATCTAAGTAAAATTTTGCTGAAATTTTCCTAAATGTAAGTAAATTTTTACTCGAACCAAGTACATTTTTACTAAATCTAAGTAAAATTTTCCTAAATCTAAGTAAATTTTTACTAAATTTAAGTAAAATTTTCCTAAAACTAAGTAAATTTTTACTCGAACCAAGTAAATTTTTACTAAATCTAAGTAAAATTTTTCCAAATTTTCCTAAATCTAAGTAAATTTTTACCAAATTTAAGTAAAATTTTCCTAAAACTAAGTAAATTTTTACTCGAAACAAGTAAATTTTTACTAAATCTAAGTAAAATTTTACAAAAATTTTCATAAATCTAATTACATTTTTACTAAATTTAGTACAATTTTCCTAAAAAAAAAATGTTGCCGAAATTTTCCTAAAACTAAGTTAATTTTTACTCAAATCAAGTAAATATGTACTTGAACTGAGGACAATTTTGCTGATTTTTTCCTCAAAACAAGTAAATTTTTACTTAAACTGAGGAAAATTCAACTTGATACAAGGAAAAAAGTGAACTTAAATAAGTTCAATTCAACTAAAAAATTCAAACAAATGATTTTGCTTCAGAGTATGCAAAACTAGTACAAAAATGGCAACATGAAATATTTCTCAAAAGTTTCATGATACCTCTGCCATAAAAACCATAATAGCTGCAAAGGCAAGATAGGCGCCTTCGCATTGGTTGTTTAGATAAATACTTAAATTATTTAAGAAATAAGTCTCTGGAAACGAACGAGAATTGCTTCTTAGATTAATATTCATGAATTTTCTAAACAATTTCAATTGATTTTTATAAGTTCGTTAATTCTTAAATGTTTGAAGAACTCGGCATAAATTTCAGTATACGTATTAACTTAATTTTAAGAAAAAGCTCATTTTTTAGTTAAAATTTCCTAAATGGAATTTTTTCCATGGAAAAAAATTCTTAATACATATTTTTTTACTTAAAACCTTGGAAATTGTATTCCACACAACTAAAAATTTACACCATTGTAAGAATTTTTTATTAGATTCAATGAAATGTTTTTAAGTAAATTTACTACCCTATTTTTAGTAAATGAACTATTTGCTATGACTTTGAAATAAGGAAAATGTATTCATACTTAGTTAATTTTCCTACTTTTAAGGAAATTTTTACTGAACTGGAGTAAAATTGTTCAACTAAATTGGAGTATGGAGTTTACTCAAATTTAATAATGCTATTTTTCTGAATGTAGCTATTAAAAAAGGACTTTTTAACAAATTTCAGTAGTTTTCGGCATGGAAAGAAAATAATACCAAAAGAAACAAGTAAGAAGGCGTTAAGTTCGGCCGGGCCGAATCTTATATACCCTCCACCACGGAGTGTATTCCATAGTATTACCAGCAGATTAAAGGAAGTCGACTTTACATAGAAGCACAGTACCATATTACGAAAATTTTGATATTTTTATGCACATATATTTGTTTACTATTTCAAACTATAATGTATACTTATGCGCACTGTTTTAAATCGACTACTATATATAAATAAAATGCTGAAATTGTGAAAGTGAACATGCCTAAATATTAGGCGATTGTCAGTCGTCATTAGAAAGAAGCAATTTCAGATACAGACAAAGTGATTAGAAAAGTATAAATTTTAAAGATATCCCCATTCGCCCCATTCTCCGCCCAAATGTACAAATTTCGAAAAAAACCCTTTTTCGAGTCTTCATAGTCAGAATGTATACACCGAATTTCATGATTTCAACTTCAGCGGTTTGGTAGGTCCCATCTTTATCCCTCTTTTTTAATTATATCCCTTAAAAGTACGAATTTCGAAAAATCCCTCTATTTTATGTGTCTATGAAATTGATTCTAGCTGTTGTCGTATCATTGGTACCATATTTTATCCCTTTTTGTCCCATTTCGCCAGCTAAAACTTTTATTTTCTTTGTGGTGCTTCCAAGCTACAAGAGGAATGTCCGCAACAAATTGTAACTGTATGAAAGTAAGAACTTTAATTAATAAGCCACGGCTACCAATATTTGTATATGATATATATAATGGATATAATACTTCAATTCATAAAGTAAATATAAGGGAGCAATCATAAGTACCCTAAATATTGGGGGATAGAGAGTGTACTTTCAGCTACAGTCGTTTGGTAGGTTGTATTTCATCCTATTTTAATTTCAAAAGTATAAATTTTGAAAATACCTACATACGTACGCAGTATAAGACAACTTCATGATTTTACCATTTTTTGTCGTAAAAGCAACAAAATAAAGTACGAATTTGGAAAAAAATATTTTACGTGGCTATGCAGTCAGAGGTATGTATACACCGAATTCCATGATTCTATCGGCGGCCATTTTGTTGGTACCATTTTTATCCCCTTTTTCCAATTTTGCCCCCTCAAGAGTACGACTATCTAAAATCTCTTTATTTTACGTATCTACACAATTAGAGGGACGTACTCACTGAATTTCATCATTCTAGCTGTATTCGTTTAGTTGGTACTATTTTTATCCCCTGTAGCCATTGTATCCATTGAAAGTACGTACGGAAAAAACGTTTTATTTTTCGTGTCTACGCAGTCAGAGGAATGTATACTCCGAATTTCATGATTCTAGCTGCTGTCATTTGGTAGGTATTATTTTTATCCCCTTTTTCCATTTGATCCCCAAAAAGTACGAATTTTTGAAAGTTCTTTTATTTTACGTGTCTACGCAATCAGAGGAATGTATACTCCGAATTTCATGACTCTAGCTGCTGTCATTTGGTAGGTACTATTTTTATCCCCTTTTTCCATTTGAACCCCAAAAGTACGAATTTTGGAAAGTTCTTTTATTTTACGTGTCTACGCAATCAGAGGAATGTATATATCAAATTTCATTATTCTAGGTGCAGCCGTTAGGTTGGTACTATTTTTATCCCTCTATCCCCATTTAACCCCTTAAAAGTACGAATTTAGAAAAAATAATTTTATATTATGTATCTACTCTATTAGAGGAATGTACACGCCAAATTTCGTGTTTCTATCTGTTGTCGTTTGAAAGGTACCATTTTTATCCCTTTTTGTCCCATTTCGCCCCCTACAAATAAAAATCACTCTATGGTGCCCTTTTATGCTATAAAGGAAATGCGCATTGCAAATATCAAGTAAATACATGCTAATATGTTCAAAAAACATGCTGAAATACTCTAAATATTAGGGGTATTTTCAGTCCTTGTGAGGGAAAAATTTTTCCCACTGGGCCGATTTCGCCCACTTTCAATCCCAACCGATCTACAACCATAAGACACATTTAGGAAAAATTTGAACCTCCTAGCTCATTTCGTTCGGCCGCTATCGTGCTTTCAACAGACAGACAGACAGACAGACGGACAGACGGACAGACGGACAGACGGACAGACGGACATGGCTATATCGTCTTAGAATTTTACCACGACCCAGAATATATATACTTTATGGGGTCTCCGATGAATATTTCAAGGTGTTACAAACGGAATGACAAAGTGAATATACCCCCATCCTGGAGGTGGAGGGTATAAAAACACATGAGTACTTCTAAATTGTTGCTTCTGAAAACCCCACTCTTTTACAATCAATTTAGAACACATATGTTTGCACAGCTGTTTGCTGAGAAAAAATAAAAATAGAATTATTAACAAAAAAATCGATATTTTTTGAAACTCCACACCACAGCTTGATCATAACTTGATGGTGAATAAAAGTACATATGAGATGAAAGAGATGTAACAGAAGTTCAACAAATAAATTCATCCCCAAGAATTTTCATCACTCATTGTTGTTGTAGGTGGTTATCTAATAAATTCATGGAGAAACAGCTGCATCGTGGTCAATGTGTGAATGGTTGAGTGTGGATATCCTCCTTTCCATTACCATAAACAAAAATTTCATTCATAAGAAGAAATTACTTATCGAGTAGCTGCAATTCGAATGTATTACATTCAAACACATAGAAAAAAACTATTATTTCTATACCCTACACCACAGATGGGGGTATATATCCTGGTGGTATGCTAACAAAAATGTTCAAAATAAAACGAAATAGTAAAAACGGCATTAAGTTAAGGCCGGGCCGAACTTTAAATACCCTCCACCATGAATTGCATTCCACAGAGGTTGATAGAGTTTGGCACGGCGCACTCATATCAAAGCTTATCGCTTTTGGTGTTGGTAGTGACTTCTCTCGATTTATATCGAGCTTCCTCAGAGATCGCACTATACGTGTTGTTGTAGATGGGTTCTCATCCGATGAGCATAGGTTAACCGCAGGAGTACCACAGGGCTCTGTCCTTTCCCCCTCCCTTTTTCTTATTTTCATCGACGACCTCTTGGATCGGACTGTGAATCCAATATACTCATTCGCGGATGACAGCAGCCTCTGTCATTCATACTCATTCGATCATAGACCAAGTCGTCAAGAAATTGAGGATAAAAGGCGATTGATGGATGAGTCACTTAGCCAGGATTTGATGGCCATTTCTGAATGGGGTCGAGAGAATAGAGTAGATTTTAATGCACGTAAGACCCAGTGCTCCTTGTTGTCTCACAAGCGATTCACTGATCCAACGGTGTCGTCGATTTTAATGAACGGTGTAGATATTGAGCAATCGGATGATCTAGTTGTTCTTGGCATAAAAATACAATGTGATGTTCGTTGGACAAAACATGTATTTGATGTGTCGAAAGATGCCTTCAAATGTTTTTTAAAAGATGTAAGAAATATTTTACACCCTCTGATCTTCTCAATATCTACACTACCTACATCAGACCAAAGATGGAATACAACTCCCATATATGGTCGGGTGCTCCAGCTTCATCACTGGAGCTACTTGACCGTGTCCAGAGGAGGGCGATGGTGTTGATAGGTGATGGTAGGATATCCAATTCTATTGTCTCCCTTGAACACCGTCGTAATGTTGGTTGTGTGTCATTGTTCTATCGATACTTTCATGGTGTTTGTTCTTCGGAAATTCGTGATCTTATACCGCCCGTGAGAACGTTCGGTAGAGATACGCGACTCTCCAGGAACGCTCACCCATTTCTTGTCGATTGGACAACCGACCGCACTACACATTACAGAATAAATTCGTTCCTCGCCCGTACTATCCGTATGTGGAATCGACTTCCGGCAAATATCCTTCCCTCCAATTACGACATTCAGAGATTCAGAACAGATGTCAGCAGACACTACTCCCTCTTTCCTCCTTCCAATACCTTATCTTCCTTCTACCAACGCAATGCACTGCATTTATAGGGGACATCCCCTGAGTGTTGGTTCAGTGAAAAAAAAAGGTACGAATTTCGAAAAATCTGCTTATTTTAAGTGTCTACACCGAATTTCATTATTCCAGGTGTTTGGTTGGTACCATTTGTATCCCTTTTTTCCTATTTTACCCCCTTAAGAGTACGACTTTCTAAAATCTCTTTATCTCCCACACCGGATTTCATCATTCTAGCTGTAGCCGTTTAGTTGGTACCATTTTTATCACTCTGTTCCCATTGTGTCCCTTGAAAGTACGAATTTGGAAAAAACTTTTATTTTTCATGTCTACGTGTCTACGTAGAATGTATACACCGAATTTCATGACTCTAGCTGCGGTCATTTGGTTGGTACTATTTGTATCCCCTTTTTCCATTTTAACCCCAAAAAGTACGAATTTCGAAAATTTCGTCTATTTTCCGTGTCTACACATTCAGAAAAATTTATACTCCGAATTTCATGACTCTAGCTGCGGTCATTTGATTGGTACTATTTTTATCCCCTATTTCATTTTAACCCCAAAAAGTACGATTTTTGAAAAATCCGTGTATTTTACTTGTCTATGCAATCAGAGGGATGTATACATTCATCATTATTCTAGGTACAGCCGTTTGGTTGGTACCATTTTTTTTTACCCCTTAAAAGTACGAATTTGGAAAAAAACTTTTATATTATGTACCTACTCAATAAGAGGAATGTACACGTCGAATTTTGTGTTTCTAGCTGTTGTCGTTTAATATGTACCATTTTTATCCTTTTTTTGTCCCTACAAATAAGAATCACTTTAGAGTGCACATTTTTGCTAAGGTGAATGCGCATACCAAATATCAAGCAAATATAAACAGACAAATTCAAAAAACATGCTTAAAAACGCTAAAACATTAGGGATTATTATGGGTATTTTTAATCGTTGTAAGGGAATTTTTTTCCCTTTGGGCCGATTTCGCCCAGTTTCAATCCCAACCGATCTACGACTATATGGAAAATTTGAACGTTCTAGCTCCTTTCGTTTAGATGTGTGCTTTCAACAGACGGACGGACATTTCAAGGTGTTACAAACGGAATGACAAAGTTAGTATACCCCCATCCTGCAAGTGGAGGGTATAAAAATGGCCAAAAACATTTTTAAAAAAAATTAACGAAATTCTATTTATTATTAGAAATTTTTATGCCCTACAGAGTAGTAGGGTATATATAATTTAGGACAAAAAAAGTGTAACACATTGAAGGAGTGACTTAAGACACTAAGTATGTTTGGATCAAATCCGCTTCACGACTTTTTAAGCTGTTTGAGCCATGTCCGTCCGTCTGGCTGGTGTACACGATAAGTTAAGGAATCGATTAAAAGTTAGCACATGGTAATATTTTTATACCCTTACTCTACAACCCTCCCCAACTTAGTTTAAGTTCGAAGATGGGCGAAATTGCTTCTGGTACCTCCCACACAATAAGGTCATATTCCTATGTTAAATTATTCCAAATGGATATTCGGAATCAGCTATATTTTGGCACATGATAACGTTTTTATAATTACTTTAAGCGTGCATAACATGGAGGGTACGTAAAATTAAAGCTGTTATATCTTATATACGGATGAACGAAATACTGTGAAATTCGTTATTTGACAATGCTTTTATAAAAGTTGCATTCATATGGAATATGGGAGATATTGCCAAATGAGCCTCAATTTTTATTATTACCCCTCGATATTATTTTGCAGATCATGTTATATTTGAACTAAGAATACCTACTTTGAAAGTGGATCCACTTTTTATGGTAGCGCCCTTGCAAATGGCCACCGCTGTGTAATGTCATTGGTAGGGTATCCAATTATTCGGTCTTTTAAAATATTCGATTAATCGTTTATTCGAAAACAAAGAATTTCCAATTAATCGGATAAAGGGCTCCAGAGTTATTATATTAACCGATTAATCGAGTAATTGTTCAACTCATTAAAACAAAATTAATAGAGGAATTAAATAGGAAGGAAAATGTAATTCGATGGGAGTCCCACTTTTGCATATATATGTGTAAATACATTTCGAAATAAAATCTGCAAAAAAGCAAGAGTTTGCCGGCAGTCCTATCCTATTTTGGCACTATATCTATGTTATATAATATTTGTGAAAGATTTTTCTTCTTACATGAAGCAAAATTATACTTTGGCTTTAATTCGAAATTCAGAATAAGTTGAAAGCATAATTTCTATGTAGTCGATCCAAAAATATCTAATTGAATTTTAAAGTATTTTAATAGTAGCAATTAATAAGAATCCATGGGTATATTATCTGTATGATGTATTCTGGACTTTCGGACTTCGAATTTATGATTAAATTCATTTAAATTTCTTATAACATGGTTGGACCTATCCAAAGCAGTTGGTCAAAAATTCTGTGGTTAAGTATAGAACAACGTCAAATAAAGCCAATGGATTATTTTAAATCAATTTACAATACTAATTTCAGTATTTTTATGCAAAACTTATAATATCGATTAATCGATTATTTGGGTCAATTCGAAAAAATATTTGAAAACAATTATCAGATTAATCGAATAAAATTTAATCGGTTGGATACCCTTTTCTTCATTATTGGAACAAATATTTGAAAACAATTATCAGATTAATCGAATAAAATTTAATCGGTTGGATACCCTAGTCATTGGATCTTAATCAATTTTTCCAGATCATGTTATATTTACTTTACTTGGAATATCTGCCGGAAAATTGTATCAACTACCATATTGAATTTTACTAAAGATGAATTTATAGTAACTGTATAATTTATATGAACTACATAAAATTGTTTCCATGAAACAACTGGGTTTAGTAATCAAAGCGAGGTATATACGCTGGCAGTTCTGTAGGGTCAATTTCAGTTGACGAACATTTTATGGATCTATCTATATCTATTTCATTGTAGCAAAGCGATGTGCGGGCGCTAATTAGGATTGGGATAGTGCACGTCTCTTCGATTTCGATATTCTAGAGTCCCTAATTTTGTGAGGTTCGAAGCCAAAACAAGCAAAAATGGCGTTAAGATCGGCCGGGCCGGACACAGAGGCTGTCGATTTTCAGGAAAATATAAATTTGTTAATATAGCCAAACAAATACAAATATTGAAAAAAATAATTTTATAAATAAATATAATATTTTTATTATATTATTATTATCAAACCACGCTTATAAAGCAAGACTACCAATACGTTTACACTATATATATCGAAATAATACTTCAGGTCAATTAAAAAAATAAATAATTTCAAAAAAGCGTAAGTACTATAAATATGGTAGATAGTTGGTGCTACAGTTGGTTATATTTCCATTCCATTTTAATTACAAAAGTACAAATTTTGAAAATCCATTATATCACGTACATAGTGCAAAATAACCTAACTTTAAGTAAGATTCAACCAATTTTTGACTTAAAAGTTTATTTTAATTTATTATTTTTTTAATTTGCTCGCTTATGCAGGCAAAGGAATGTATACACCGAATTCCATGTTTATAGTCCCATTTGGTTGGTACCATTTGTATCCCTTTTTTCCTATTTTACGAATTTCATGACGCCTATCTGCGGTCATTTGGTTGGTACTATTTTTATCCCCCTTTTTCCATTTTAACCCCAAAAAGTACGAATTTCGAAAAATCCGTTTATTTTCCGTGTCTACGCCATCAGAGAGAGGAATGTATACACCAACGTTCATTATTTTAGGTGCTGCCGTTTGATTCGTATCATTTTTATCCCTCTATTACCATTTAACCCCTTAAAAGTACGAATTTGGAAAAAATACTTTTATATTATGTATCTACTCAATTCCAGTAATGTACACACCGAATTTCTCGTTTCTAGCTGTTTTCGTTTAATATATACCATTTTTATCCCTTTTTGCCCCATTTCACCTCCTACGAATAAAAATCACTTTATGGTGCACGTTTTTGTTATAGGGGAAATGCGCATACCCAATATCAGGAAAGTACAAGCAGATATATTGAAAATATATGTTTAAATACTCTAAAATATTGGAGGTTATTATGGGTATTTTTAGTCCTTGTGAGGGAAAAATGTTCCCTTTCAATCCCAACCGATCTACGACTATAAGACTCATTTATGGAAAAATTTGGACGTCCTAGCTGCTTTCGTTTAGATGCTAGCGTGCTTTCAACAGACGGACGGACATGGTTAGATCGCCTTAGAATTTTATGACGATATACTTTATAGAATCTCAGGTAGATATTTCAAAGTGTTACTAACGGAATGGCAAAGTTAGTATACCCCCATCCTGGAGGTGGAGGGTATAAAAATGGGGGTGATGTGGTGAGTAAGTGGGTGCTCATCGGGGTCAAAGGTGTGTATAGGGGTAAAAATACACAAAAAGCTCCAAAACTGCCTCGGAGTTTCCCCCAGAGGGATTGAACTGAACTTAACCCCATTAATTTTCCCTCCTCAACATTTTCTCCAAACATACCTTCTTCCAATCTCAACTCGTTAATGGGGCTCTAATACAAAAAAAAAAAAAACATTTTTATAAAATTTGCTCCCGCAGCTCTAACTGCCCCCAGGAGGCCCCTAGTGGAGTCAAATGTATGATGACCTTAATATTTTTCAAACCCCAAATTTTCTTAGAACATACCTACACTCACTCATTCCATTTTTTAATTTCGCCCCTAGCTGGGGAGACTCCCATACAAAAACTATTTTTTATAAAATTTGCTCCCAAATGTATGATATATGCCAATAATGCCAAATTTGTCGCATTTTTCTTGAGATTATTTTATTTGTTTGATTTTTGACGCTGTATATTAAGGGAATTGGATTTTTGGGCGATTTTTCATAATGAAATATCTCCCAATTTCTGTTTATAAAATTGAGCAGAAAAATTATGAAAAACTGCCCTCCCAGAAAATGGACCAAATTTCATATGAAATTTGACCCAATTTCGCATGTGAGTCATTCCATGTCAAACGGTACGATTTTTGAACTCGAATAAAATTTACTCAAAAGGAGTTTTATTCACTCATTTAAACTACAAAAATTTTTTTTTTAACGAAATTACTTCAATTTTAAATAAGGAGCTTGTTCACGACAGGATAATCAAAATATTTCCACATTGTTTTGGTTGAATTCTTTAAAATAAAACAACTTTTTATAATGGGGATTTTTCATGACTGGTTTGGGGACAAAGATGATCAAAATATTCTATGGGTGTTGACGAATCAACAAATTATTCTTTGAATTAAAACAATTTTTTTTATATTTTGCTTGGCAGTACCTCATCCAATAAACCCAATTTTTCAGTACAGCCGAAAATCCACACCGAACAGTGTCTCGTTGTGAATGCATTGGCTTCTCAATAGTCACGTGTGGGCTTTCTGAACCCCGTGTGCGGCAATTTTGCTTATTGACATAGCCACCGAGATGAAAATGAGCTTCATGAAGGCTGAACTGAAGGCCGATCTCTTCTCGAAAAATTTATATATATATATATATATATATATATATATATATATATATATATATATATATATAATACTGCAATTGTAATCAAAAAGTGAACATGAGGAACCATCTTCAAAAATGTACTCTAAATATTAGGTGTACTGTCAGTCGTCATTAGAGACAAAAATTTTCCTCAGGGCGGATTTCTCCCATTTGCAATTTATTGATTCAGCTACAAACAGAGTGACTGTATCAGTTTGATAAGAAAAGTACAAATTTCAAATATCTGCTATGATTCGCGTCCATATTGGAATGATCGCATTTTATTTCATGATTCTTGGTTCCAATTTAATCATTTTTGACCTTAAAAATGCGATTTTGGAGAAATACTCATATTGTGCGTGTCTACGACGACAGACGAGTGTAACCACTGAATTTCGTGATTCTACAGGCGTTTGCATGGTACCAATTTCATCCCGTTTTGATCCTACAGATATCTTTATTTTCGTGTCGCAACAGTGTATACACCGATTTTCACTATTCTAACTGCAACCGTTTGATTGGTACCATATTTATCCCTTTCGCCCCATTTTCTGCCTAAAAGTACAAATTTCGAAAAAAAAAATCCTTTATGTTTCGCGTCTACACAGTCAGATGAAAGCATACACCGAATTTCCAGACTTTATCTTCAGCGGTTTGATTGGTACCATTTTTATCCCTCTTTTCCATTTGTATCCCTTAAAAGTACAAATTTCGAAAAATCTCTCAATTTTACGTGTCTACGTAATTATATGGACGTACACACCGAATTTCATGTTTCTAGCTGTTGTCGTATCATTGGTACCATTTTTATCCCTTTTGTCCCATTTCACCCGCTAAATCTTTTACTTTTTGATGATTACACTTTACTAGAGAAAGATACGAAACAGATTTTATGAGTATAAAAATCGGAAATTAAAAAAACAAGTAAGGAAAGGCTGAAGTCGGTCGGGGCCGACTATATAATACGCTACAGCACTCCCTGCGTATATACCTCGCTTTTATTACTAAACCCAGGTGTTTCATGGGAGCAATTTTATATAGGTCATATAAATTATACAGTATACTATAAATTCATCTTTAATCATATTAGGATGAATCGGACCGACATTTGAAACGGGGCCTATGACAATACTTGGGGCCTGGTACAAAACATGGGCCTATATATTTCTCATTCACGGTAGGTTTTCATAGTTGAAATATATCATGATCCGATGTAAAACGTAGTTTCTAGAGCTGTATTAGAGTAGAATGGGGCCCACTTGGGTTATTCCAAAGTATGGACACATATATTTGACTTTGTATTCTTAGTTGAGGGGTAAAAATTAATATGGGGCCATTTGTAAGGGATCTACATTAAAAAGTGGGTCCATATAGATCACTTTCAATGTAGATATTCTTAGTTGAAATATGACATGATATGCAAAACTATATCGAGATCTAATGCACGATGTGGGTTCTAGAGATGTAATAGAGTAGAATGGGGGCCCAATTTGTATGGGGGTTATATATATAATACAAAATGCAAAATTTGATAAACTTGCGATGTAAATTGAGGGTCCTAGAGGGGCAATAATTCAAATGGGGGCCGACTTGTAAGGGCGCTACATACAAAAGTGGGCCTTTATAAATCACTTTCAAAGTAGTTATTATTTATTGAAATATAACATGAACTGCAATATTTTATCAAGATCCAAAGTAAGATGTGGGTTCTAGAGCGATAATAGGGTAAACTAGGGGCCCATTTGTATGGGGGCTATACAAAAACATTGACCTATATAGCTGGCTTTCAAGGTACGTGTTTCTAGTATAAATGTAACATTGTGTGGGAAATTTGATGAAGATCCGATGCAAAATGTGAATTTTAGAGCAGTAATATTGTAAATCGGAGGTACATTTGTATGGGGGCTATATCAAAAGATAGACACATGTCATCCACTTTCCCGTGAGCTGTTTCTAGTTCAAATATAACACGATCCTGAAAATTTGGTCATGATACCATGTAAAATGTGTAATAATAGTGTAAATTATAGGGGGGATATTTGTATGGAGGCTATACATAAATCTGAACCGATTTTCTCCAAATTTAATACCAATCGCCATTGGCCAAAAAAAGTAATCTCTGCCAAATTTCATGAAATTTCATGACAATCGGACCACAACTGCGACCTGTAGAGTGCGAACAAGCTTAGGTGGACAGCAGATGGACAGCAGACGGACAGACAGACATCGCACACTAGTCCCAAATCCATTTTTTATGGCATAAAGTCGAAAAATAAACATACAGTCTTGTAATTTTGCACATTTGCTAGACATATCATACGTAAAAAATAAAAATAAAATTGGGCCGATCGGACCACGCCCACTACCACCTACCATATATAACCAACATAATTATCAACCTGTATTGGTACAGGGTGACCAAAAAAGTTGTTTATTTTGACGAAATGTGTTTTTCTAAACATTATTACAAAAGCAAAATATAGCATACAAATATTCTACTTTAAACTGCAATTTAAATAATTATTTCAAGAAATAAAATAAAATGTATACATGTGTACAAAAAGGTGAATGATGTTGTATACCATTTTAAAGGTAAAATAAAATGACAATTTTTGGAGTTTGCCGAAAAATGCTGACGAGATATTAATTCCACCATAAACTACAACCTCAGACGAACACTTTCCCATTTACACTTTGAGTCAAGTTGAGTCATACTTTTGGTCCACGACATTTATAGATTATGTTCTCTACAAATCACAACATTACAATACCTATGAATACTTACAAGACCACAATAATCATAAAATGTTAAATATAATTTGTCAACTACTAACTCAATTTTCATAATATAGTCACTTCATTATTTTCTTTTTAAGTTTTGATTTTAATTAATTTGTAAAACTGCTTTATATCAAAATTAATCCCACTATTTTTGAACCGCAAAGTTTAAGTACCATTCAGGCTTGTGGTGTTGCCACCTAATTTTCTCCAGTATATTTTCTTGATTGCTTGGAGTGTTGCCATAACGAAAATATATACACATTTACCACTTTCCAATTTTAATTTTTTTGAATTTCTGCAAAAAAAATGGATTTGGGACCATAGTGCATCGTTAAATCGATTCAGCCGGTGATTCTAAGCCGACTTAAAGGTGGGTATAGCTCGATTATTTCTTGGTGTTACAAACATTTGGCGCGAAACTAACTTATAATACCCTAGTCCACGAAGTGGTGTAGGGTATAAAAATTTCTAAAAAATATAAAAATATAAAATTGGCTAAATATTAGGGTTATTTTTAGTCCTTGTTAGGGAAAAAATTTTCCCTCTGGGCCGATTTCAATCTCAAACGATCAGCAATCATAAGACACATTTACGGAAAATTTCAACCTCCTAGCTCATTTCGATCGGAAGCTAGCGTGATTTCAACAGATAGACAGGCAGACGGACATGGCTAAATCGTCTTAGATTTTTACCACGACCCAGAATATAAATTATTTATGTGGTCTCCGTTGAATATTTCAAGGTGTTACAAACGGAATGACAAAGTGAATATACTCCAATCCTGGAGTTGGAGGGTATAAAAATATACACTTCATTCTAAGGTGAATGATAAAAAATTGAAATTAAACAAGTAAGAAGGCGTTAAGTTCGGCCGGGCCGGATCTTATATACCCTCCACCACGGAGTGCATTCCACAGTATTATCAGCTGATTAAAAAATGTCGACTTTACATAGAAGCACAGTACCATATTACGAAAATTGTGATATTTTTATCCACATTGCTATATTTGTTTACTATTTCAAACTATAATGTATACTTATGCGCACTGTTTAGAATCAACTACTATATATAAATAAAATGCTGAAATTGTGAAAGTGAACATGCCTAAATATTAGGCGATTGTCAGTCGCCATTAGAAAGAAGCAATTTCAGATACAGACAAAGTGATAAGAAAAGTATAAATTTTAAAGATATCCCCATTCGCCCCATTCGCCCCATTCGAATGTAAAAATTTCGAAAAACCCTTTTTCGAGTCTTCATAGTCAGGAATGTCCGCAACAAATTTTAACTGTCTGAATATAAGAAATTTAATTAATAAGCCAAGGCTACCAATATATGTATACTATATATATATATATATAATGTTTATAATACTTCTATTCATAAAGTAAATATAAGGGAACAATCATAGATACCCTAAATATTGGGGGATAGAGAGTGTATTTTCAGCTACAGTCGTTTGGTTGGTTGTATTTCCATCCTATTTTAATTTCAAAAGTATAAATTTTGAAAATACCTTATCTCTCACGTACGCAGTATAAGACAACTTCATGATTCTACCATTTTTTGTCGTAAAAGCAACAAAATAAAGTACGAACTTTGAAAAAAATATTTTACGTGGCTATGCAGTCAGAGGAATGTATACACCGAATTCCATGATTCTATCAGCGGCCATTTTGTTGGTACCATTTTTATCCCATTTTTCCAATTTTGCCCCCTCAAGAGTACGACTTTCTTTCTTTATTTTACATATCTACACAATTAGAGGGACGTACTCACTGAATTTCATCATTCTAGCTGTATTCGTTTAGTTGGTACTATTTTTATCCCCTGTAGCCATTGTATCCATTAAAAGTACGAATTTGAAAAAAAACGTTTTATTTTTCGTGTCTACGCAGTCAGAGGAATGTATACTCCGAATTTCATGATTCTAGCTGCTGTCATATGGTAGGTACTATTTTTATCCCCTTTTTCCATTTGAACCCCAAAAAGTACGAATTTTGGAAAGTTCTTTTATTTTACGTGTCTACGCAATCAGAGGAATGTATATATCGAATTTCATTATTCTAGATGCAGCCGTTAGGTTGGTACTATTTTTATCCCTCTATCCCCATTTAACCCCTTAAAAGTACGAATTTTATGTATCTACTCTATTAGAGGAATGTACACGCCAAATTTCGTGTTTCTATCTGTTGTCGTTTGATAGGTACCATTTTTCTCCCTTTTTGTCCCATTTCGCCCCCTACAAGTAACACTCTATGGTGCCCTTTTATGCTATAGAAGGAATGCGCATTGCAAATATCAACTAAATACAAGCTAATATGTTCAAAAACATGCTGAAATACTCTAAATATTAGGGGTATTTTCAGTCCTTGTGAGGGAAAAATTTTTCCCTCTGGGTCGATTTCGTCCACTTTCAATCCCAACCGATCTACAGCCATAAGACACATTTAGGAAAAATTTGAACCTCCTAGCTCATTTCGTTCGGTCGATATCGTGCTTTCAACAGACAGACGGACATGGCTAAATCGTCTTAGAATTTTACCACGACCCAGAATATATTCTCTTAATGGGGTCTCCGTTGAATATTTCAAGGTGTTACAAACTGAATGACAAAGTGAATATACTCCCATCCTGGAGTTGGAGGGTATAAAAATATACAATTCATTCTAAGGTGAATGATAAAAAATTGAAATTAAAAAATAAATTTTTCGGTCTCGGACGCAACATTTTTATTTTTTTTTGTTGCGTGAATTTCACAAAAAATTAAATAATGCCGCCGAATTTAGTTCTTATGCTTTTAATATCATTCTTATAAGACGACACTAAGCTACGATACAGTTTCGCTTTTGTTTAAATCTGAGCTGATATGTTCCGGAAATCACCATAAAACATTCCACATCAGCTTTTGCGCTGGATACCGGTACACCTCTTGTCAATGGTCCACCCTACTGTGTGCATGAGATGTGAATTTAATCCAACACACAAGTAACCAAATTAATAACATTAAAGAGAATGACTAGACGAAGTCTCCACAGCGGCATCCCACAAAATGATTGGGGGCTATTTCCCCGATCATAAATTAAGGTTAACTGGCTGATGACTTGGAGAAGAATTGCATACGAACATACATACATATAGCTTGTGTATAGCTTGTGGAGAAATGGAGTTAACAAAACAAATATCGCGGCTTACAGTATAAACTAGTTTGAGCACAAAAACGAACGTCCATTAATAAATATGGAAACGATGACAAACAATTGAATTGAAGTTTATGTTAATTTTTTTTCTTCTCT
The DNA here is from genome assembly GCA_947397865.1 of Polietes domitor. Lineage (NCBI taxonomy): Eukaryota > Metazoa > Arthropoda > Insecta > Diptera > Muscidae > Polietes > Polietes domitor. The sequence goes on from OX377618.1 coordinate 135,200,146, forward strand.
TCTCCATTCTATGGGCCGGCGAAGAAGAATGTTTGTTTAAAATTATTTTTCTAGATGATTGAAACCAAGCGATGACCAACTTTCATTTGTATTCACATTCAAATTTGCCATATATGGCGGACGAACTGGCCGACGAACGGACAGACAGACAGTAAAGTAATAAAGATTATTTGAAATTGAATGATCATTTGCGGCACATTTGCCAATAGACGATGACGATGAGAAGAGACTTTTTTTCGTGTTTATATGGGCCAGACTATGGTCGAATCGTAAAATAGAATTTAGTTTTGCCAAAGACCGAGGAGAGTTAAGAACGCATACAAATCCGGCATAAATCAAAGATACAGTTGGTTGAAGAAGTTCGAGAATTCAACGGGATGTGGAAATCACAGGTAATTACACAGTTCTGCACAAAAAAATGGGGGAATTCGTGTCAGCGATAGAATGTAAAGTACCCACTTGAGAGTAATAACTCGCTTAGCTATTGTTGCCAGATCGTTTTTAAAACAAATCCAGTGATAACAATACTACAGTAATAATTTGTCACGATCTATGGTTGTTTAGCAAATAAACAAATAACAAAAACGGAAATAAAATTACAAAAATAACTGCTCACATTGTTGCCAACATCCATATAAAGGCGTGAGTATCCTAAATATTTGTAAAAATAATTTTACTTTAAAATTTTACGACATAGCCTGGATAACTATCCAGTATAAGTGGAATTTGTAGCTATCGAGGCCAAATTGTCAACTTAAAATCATTTTTTAGGCTGGGACCCGGTCCACACAAATGAAAAAAAAAACACAATTTCCAGTCACCCCACGAAAATAAAGTTTGGATTGTTTAATGATGATTTACAAAATATTTCATTCCTATATCAAGGCGTGTGTGAGCTAAAAGCTCCTGAAAATACCCCTAAAAATTATGTTTTCTCCGTGTAATTTGTTTGTGTTGCATTTTTGTCAAAATTTTTCTGAAATAGTAGACCATTGAAAGCACTTTAAATATAAATTTTGATTCTTGTCTTAGAGTAATAGTAATTTTTTGTGTTTTTTCACAGTGACAACTGACATTTTTTCGTATTTGGTTTTAGTATTTTATACAAAATAAATAGCTGCAGTCAATACCTTCCGAATGGTGCCTAAATTATAAACATCGGATGGAAATTGGTGCCACAGCGCTCTGATGAAATCCATCTCCTGTATTAAATTATTTTACAAACATGGATACAGTGACGTCTTTTTTCGCCCGATATTCATTATTTAGGCATCATTAGAAAGGTATTGATTTCTTATATTTATTTGTCTGTTATGACTTTTAGGTGTCACCTTGAAAAAATACAAAAAATTAATATAAACGTCCATTAAAACGACCAATGAATTATTCTAAGACAACAATATTTTTTTATTTAAAGTGCTTCCAAGGGTCTATTAATTAAAACATAAAAAAATACACGGAAACAACATTATTTTTAGAGGTGTTTTCAGGAGCGTTTAGCTCACAGATGACTTGACCCAGTGTCGAAATATTTTGCAGATCGTCATTTAACAATCCAAACTTAATTTCTGGGAGGTGACCGCAGCAATTCATATCCGTGACCGATCCTAATGTACATCTGCAGAACGGATCAGTAATTAAAAATTTCGACCTTTTTCGCCCAATTTGGAAGCTTATGTTAGTACAAAATGCTGTTTAGACGGAAAGGTGCTGCCCATGCGCGCGGAGATGCGTTCGAAAGATATTTTCTTGTGGATTTATAAATTTTTTTTTAATTCAAAGAATTATTCTTTTTTAACAAAAGGTTAAAAATAAAATTATATTAAAACAAGTAAGACAACGTCAGTCGGCTAGAACGACGTATATATACCCTCACTCTCAGAGAACATGTGTATGGAAGGACTTAAATTTTTTGTAAAGGAGTTACATATGAAGCATTTAATTATACCTACGGTAGAAACAATTCGTGTTGGAAGTACGAGAATGGGCGTGGCTAAAGCGTAAATATTTTTTATATTTAAAGTGATTATAAAAACATTATCAAATACTAAATTACAAAAGATTTTGACTACCCTTATGGATGTTATATTGGTTTTATGTAAGCAAAGTGTATGCCACTTTGTGTGGAAGGTACCAGAAGGGGTGTAGCAATATCGCCCATATTCCACACAAATATAACTCCTATAAAAGCATTGTCATATATCAAATTTCACAGTATTCCAATCATCCGTATAGAAGTTATAACAGCTTTAATATTATGTAGTCTAGGGTGATTTGTGTGTGAGGTACTGGAAGGGGCGTGGCAAAACTCGCCATATTTGATACGCTTAAAGAGATTATAAAAATATTAACAAACATCAAAATAGAGCTGATTCCGAAAAACCGTGTGGAAGTTATATTGGTTTTATACTCAAAAAAATAGCATTCTTAAGTCTGAGTAAAATCCATACTGCAATTTAGTTTAACAATTTTACTCCAGATTAGGTAAAATTTCCTTACGAGAAGGAAAATTAAATAGACATGAGTACACTTTCCTTATTTCAAAGCCAGAAAAAATAGTACATATACTCAAAATAGTGTAGTAAATTTACTTAAAAACATTTTTTTGGATCTAGTAAAAACTTCTTACAATTAAGTATATTCATACTTGTGCGGAAGAAAATTTACTAGCGTTTAAGAAAGAAAATAATGCAGAATTTTTTTGTATGGAAAAATTCCATTTAGGATGTTTTTACTTAAAAATGTGTTTATTACTTCAAATAAAGTAAATAAATGTAATTAAATTTATGCCATGTTCCACATACATTCAAGTATAAATGAACTTATAAAAAATAACTGCAGAGTGTTTAGAAAAATACATGACTAGTAGTCTAAGAAGCAATTCTCGTTCGTTAGCCGAGACTTTCTTCACTGCGTTCTTCACTGCTAACGCGCCTACCTAGCCTCCGCAGCAGTCATGGTGAAATATCTCAACTCTTTATGGTATAAGTAGGATGAAACGTTTGAGAACTATACCATGTTGTCATTTTTCATATAAGTGTTGCATACTCTGAAGCGAAAAAAATTATTTCAATTATCAAGTATAGTCGTAGTCAGGCTGAATACAAATTTACTTGGTTTAAGGAAAATCTTAGTCAGGCTGAGTACAAATTTACTTGAATTAAGGAAAAAAATTCCGAAGATTTTCCTCAGATTGAGTATAAATTTACTTGGAATGACTACAAATTTACTTAGTTTCAGTAACAATTTACTTGGATTGAGGAAAAAAATCGGAATATTTTCCTCAGTTTGAATATAAATTTACTTGATTTGATTAAAATTTCTTAAAAATTTTCCTCAGATTAAGTAAAGATTTACTTGATTTGAAGAAAAATTGTCCTCAGTTTGAGTAAATTTTACTTGCTTTGAGGAAAAGTTGAACTGGAATCAAGAAAGCATGTCTTATTTTCAAGGAAAAGTTTGTACTTGATGTGAGAAATTTTTGCCTTAGCGCTATACGAAGTTCAATTTTCCTCAGTTTTACTACATATTTACTTTTTTTTACAGTTTTACTACATATATACTCTGTAGAGTGAGGGTATAATAATAATAATTTTATATTTAATTGAACTAATGACCCATTCGATTTTAAATATTTTTTTCACTAGAAGTAGCCCAATGTGTTTGCTTTCAACTGCAAAAACAAATTCGTGGGATCTCACACGAATCGATAGTTATAGAAGAAACGATAAGACTGTATTCTCCAAATAAATATATTTTTTCCCCATTTTTTATATTTATTATAATTATAATTATTAACATTAACAAATCTAATAGCAAATACCTTTCAAACGCATTTTCGCGCGTCAAAATATCTCAACTGTGTCAGAAGTTATGGAATTCAGAAAACAGTGGCCTCTATCACTCATGCAAAACTTCCCCCCACCGTGCGCGGAAACAGTGAAACGGAACCACCTCTCTTCAACACAGTACTCTTCTCTCTCTGTATAACATTTATGATCAACAACATATTCAAAAATTAAGACTTTTTTCTGTTATCCGTTCTGCAGAGAATCTCACACATGTTGTAGTTGACGACAATAGGCCTGTTCCAATATGTTTACAATCAAGAGACTTGATTGTTACCCATTGTTTTTTCTTAAATGGGTCAACAAGCAACTTTCTTGTTTAGCGATTAAGCTCTATACAAATCGAACTAGCCTAATATGAACAAAATATTTTTTGTTTTGAGTAAAAAAACTCTTTATTCACGTTTTTATATGGCAGTTTATTGTAGATCTAAATTTCGATCTATCTCTGTTGCGACTACTTTTTTATCGCTTACATCAAAATGTCTTACAGTGGATTCTCAAAATCTGTCAGTGGATAGAGCTCCCCGCAGTACACAGTCAAGAACAATATTGAAATTGGTATTGGCGAGAGCACACATCCTTGCCTAACTCCGGCTTTGATATTGATCGGGTCGCTGACACTACCGTTGTGGAGAATGCGGCATCATACGTTGGTGTATAAAGCTTTTATGATATGAATGATTTTGTTGGGTGTAGGCTTTCTCAAAATCTATAAAAGCTAGATAGAGTGGTGAGCGCCATTCTACGGACTGTTCAAGGATGATCCTTAGGCTGTTTATGTGATCAGAGCAAGATTTTTGTGGGCGGAAACCCACCTGTTCATTGCGAAGTACTGGATTGAAAGCATCCGCTAGGCGTTTGTTGATTATTTGGGCAATTACTTTGTTCGTGATGTTTATTAGAGTAATGCCACGTCAGTTTTTGCACTGTGATATGTCGTCTTTTTTAGGTATGTTAATTATTGTGCTGGTCCGTAACATTTTGTACGTTTGACTCCCTTAGAGAGGTGGGATTAAATTTTATAATAGTTTTGATTTTGTATGGGAGCTCCCTTAAGGGGGGAAATGTTGAGGACGGAAAATTAATATACTCTATAATACACTTTCCCCCCTAGGGTCTACTGCGGGGTAGTTTTGGGCCTTTCATTCATAAACAAATATAAAAACCAGTAAGGAAAGGCTAAAGTCGGGCGGGGCCGACTATATGATACACTCCACTTTCTATCAGAATACAATTCAATTCGGAAAAAAGTGAAAACTGGAAGAATTTTTGTATGTTTCCTAATCATAGGCTAATATGTCCTGGTTCAATTTGTCAAATCGAAAAGAATATTTGTATCACGGCTATATCCAAACATGTAATGAAGAGACCCATTTCACGATAGGTTCTTCCAGTTCTCAATTTTAAGTAATTCGACGAAAATACGTGGTTTCTGGGGCGGAAAAATCAAGTCGGGAGCGAAATTTGTATAGGAGCTATATATAAATCTGAACCGATCTGACTCATTTTCATCCTGGGTGTTTCTCATGCAAATATAAGATATTTCGCCAAATTTGAAGAAAATCTGTTAAAATATGTGGTTTCTGGGGCGGAAAACTCAAATCGGGAGTGAAATTCGTATGTGGGCTATATCTAAATCTGAACCGATCTGGCTCATTTGGTCTGTTTCATGGGTGTTTATAGTTTAAATTGAAGATGTTTTGCCAATTTTGAAGAAGATCTGTTAAAATATGTGGTTTCTACAGCAGAAAAAGTCAAATCGGGAGAGAAATTCGTATGGGGGCTATATCTAAATCTGAACCGATCTGACCTATTTTCACCATAGGTGTTTCTAGTTGAAATGTTAGATGTTTTGCCAAGTTTGAGGAAAATCTGTTTTAATATGTGGTATATAGCGGGAAAAGAGTCAAATCGGGAGTGAAATTCGTATGGGGGCTATATCTAAATCTGAACCGATCTGGCTCATTTTCACCGTGGGTGTTTCTAGTTGAAATATAAGATGTTTTGCCAATTTTGAAGCACATCTGTTAAAATATGTGGTTTCTACAGCAGAAAAAGTCAAATCGGGAGTGAAATTCGTATGGGGGCTATATCTAAATCTGAACCGATCTGACCTATTTTCACCATAGGTGTTTCTAGTTGAAATGTTTGATGTTTTGCCAAGTTTGAGGAAAATCTGTTTTAATATGCGGTATATAGCGGGAAAAGAGTCAAATCGGGAGTGAAATTCGTATGGGGGCTATATCTAAATCTGAACCGATCTGGCTCATTTTCACCGTGGGTGTTTCTAGTTGAAATATAAGATGTTTTGCCAATTTTGAAGCACATCTGTTAAAATATGTGGTTTCTACAGCAGAAAATGTCAAATCGGGAGAGAAATTTGTATGGGAGCTATATATAAATCTGAACCGATCTAACACATTTTTACCACAGATGTTTCTAGGTACAATATAAGATGTTTTGCCAATTTTAAAGAAATTCTGTTGTAATATGTGGTATCTAGAGTGAAAAGAGTCAAATCGGGAGTGAAATTCGTATGGGGCTATATCTAAATCTGAACCGATTTTCTTCAAATTAAATAGCGTTCGTCCTTATCCCGAAAAACATCGTTGTGCAAAGTTTCATTTGGTTCTGTCTACAATTGCGACCTGCATCGTGATTACAAGAATAGATGGACGGACGGACGGACGGACGGACAGACAGACAGACAGACAGACAGACGGACATTGCTAAATCGACTCAGAAAGTGATTCTAAGACGATCAATGGGTCTATCTCGCTTCCTTTTGGGTGTTACAAACAAATGCACAAAGACATAATACTCTCGTGGAGTGTATAAATAGGCAAATGTATGGGGGCCATTTTAAGGGGTGCAGATGTGTTCTGAGAAAATATTGGGACTTGGTCATACATTTGACTCCACTAGGGGCCTCCTTGGGGCCCTTTGATCGGTGGGAGCAAATTTAATAAAAATTTAGTTTTTGTATGGGAGCCCCATTATGGAGTGGAGATAGAGAACAGGTATGTTTGGGGAGAGAAAAAAATGGGGAACATATTTTATAAGAAAATAATTTTTGTATGTTCGAAAAAAATGTTTGGTAGGGAAAATTAATGGGGGTTGGTCTTAACCCCTCTGGGGGGACTCCGAGGCAGTTTTGGCACTTCTTGTGTATTTTTACCCCTTTTCCCTCACCTTTGATCCCGATGAGCGCCCACTTACACTCATCCCACCCCCAATTTTTTGGCTCATGAATTTTTTTCCGAACTTCACAAAATTAGGGGTTCTAGCGTATCCAAATCGAACTCCTAAAATTCCCATAGAACACTATCCCACCCATATTATACAGTAATTTATAATTATAATATACAAACAACTTTTATAAAATGTCCACAATATATAACTATGGAAGTTATCCATTAATAAGGCAGTTATTGATAATTAAAAAAATATTCGAAATTTTTTCTTATTATTTTTGATAATCTGAAACGAAAAATGTCGTTTACTTTATCTTCCATGGAAAATATGAAGTCCATTTGTCAATATGAGTATCTTTACTAAGCCCTCTTCTAACCGCAATCATTACTTTCAGATAATAATAATACTCTCCGTATTGTGGCTGGGGATATCATTGGCTAAGTCGGTACAATCTAGGCCACATGATTATGACTACACCGAAGTCGTACGGTTGTTCCCGAAAGTTTACCGAGGCAAAAGTGATTCAGACGCAGAGCAAGCACAACGTCCCATAATTCAAAAATATTGGGACAACTTCGTGCGCAGTATCCCCTTCAGATTCAATATGACCAACTCCATAGGTAGTTTCTTCAATGCGGGTACCCAGCAAATTATAGAAACTCCCGTGGGAGTTCATCACGATGTAGAACCGAATAGAAGAAGACGAAAAAAACAACAAGCCAAAAAGAAACCCCCCACGGAGGAGGGTCCTAATCGCAGAAGAGCAAATACCCGTATCCAAAGCGATTATTACGACGACAGTGGCTATCGCCAGCTGCAACTGCAACCATTGGGCGTGGATGAGGACAACGTTATGCACTTTTATGATCCCCAGACCAACCGTTACTATGCTCTTCATTTAGTATCGGCACCGAATCAATACCACCAACAACAGTACTATAGTCCCCACGAGGAGGAGCCGGAAGAGGAGGATGATTCATATTATGAGGAAAATGGTGATTTTGGCAACCATCATGACCACGAGGATCACGGAATACACGAGGACCATGAACCCGACCATGAATATGACGAAGACCACCACGATGATTATGAGAATGCTGAACCCGCCGCCCAATCAAGCGATGACTACGCCGATGATATTCAGGTTGCGGCCAACTGGGGCTATAACGATGACGATATCTTCGGTGAACGTAAACTGAAATTCTCTTTGAAACCTTTTAATTTCAAAGCCATCAAAGGAGCAGAGGAAACCATTAAAGTGGGTCAGGCACCTCAAATTTTAACCATACAAAAGAATCTTTTAAAACCGGAAACGGAAGCCGATGTCAGGGTACTGCTGAAGAAAAAGTCCCAAAAACCGAGCCAAAGGAAAGCGCAGCGTATTCCACAGACACAAGATGACCAGATAAGCAGTAGAGAAAGAAAGGCAGCCCAGAGAATTAAACCGAATTCGAGTAGGAAAACGCCCGAGGACATTGTATCGGAATCGGTGCGTAATGTCTTAGGATCCTTTATGAAAGATGACCCCATAAACAGGAGGAGGCAAACGGCTGCACAAAAATCGGAGAAACAACTACGTTTAGTGGAAAAGCCACGGGAGTGGCAACGATATTACATCTATCCCCATATCTGGTAGTAACGAAATAATCTTAAATAAAAAATCTATTTATTTTTAAATAGTACGAGAATGAAGTCATTATTTTTAAAGGGATTGTAAAATTATAGTTGTAAAGGCTAATCAGGCAGTTCTAAGAAAGGAACTTTAGTAGAGAAATAAAAAAAAACGGATATTTAACTTCGTCGGTTTACGATTTGGAACTAAGAATGGAACTTTAGTCGAGTAATCAAAAAACCGGTTATTTGTTCGAAAATTCGGATTTTTAGAAAGTTGGTTTTCGGTTTAAGCCGACTGGAAATAACCGATTTCGGTTTTTAAATGTGGAATGAAAAACTATAAATTTTACCAGCAATCGACACAAAGTAAACTGGAACATAAATGATTTTTGGAAATAGGGCCCATAAACGCCGTTTTACATATTCAATCACTTTTAAGACATTCAGGCTTTGTATTCTACACCATTTCCAATTGAAATTGGGAAAATTCCATTTGAAATTGAGAATAATCCAATTGAAATTAAGAATCTCCATTTCATAATGAGAAAATTCCAATTGAAATTGATATTTTCCATTTGAATTTGAGAATATTTCAATTGAAATTGAGATCTTCCATTTGAAATTGAGAATATTCCAATTGAAATTGAGAATTTCCATTTCAAATTGCTTAAATTCCAATTGAAATTGAGAATTTCCATTTCATATTGAGAAAAGTCCAAATGAAATTGAGAATTTTCATTTCATATTGAGGAAATTTCAATTGAATTTTAGAATTTCATTCAGGCTTTGTATTCTACACCATTTCCAATTGAAGTTGGGAAAATTCCATTTGAAATTGAGAATAATCCAATTGAAATTAAGAATCTCCATTTCATAATGAGAAAATTCCAATTGAAATTGATATTTTCCATTTGAATTTGAGAATATTTCACTTAAAATTGAGATCTTCCATTTGAAATTGAGAATATTTCAATTGAAATTGAGAATTTCCATTTCAAATTGCTAAAATTCCAATTGAAATTGAGAATTTCCATTTAAAATTGAGAAAATTCCAATTGAAATTGTAAAATTTTCATTCGAAATTGAGAATATTCTTATTGATATTGAGAATATTCTTATTGATATTGAGAATATTCTTGTTGATATTGAGAATATTCGGAAATTTCTATTTTCACCCAGGAACAAGATTGTTGAATGGTCTTCTGCAACAAACTGTTTCAAATGATGGAACATGTGTATATTGTAGGCAATTCTCTCTGGTTTTACATTTGGCAATCTTAGATCCCCCTTAACCTTGGATCAAATAACTACGATATCATTATCAAGTGGCAGTTTTCAAACACTTGTTCCAGTCAGCTACGGAATTAAGCGTTATTGTATACCAAAACTCATTCTTTTGTTGAACGCGTTTTGAATAAGCTGATTCTTCTATTCAGTATAATAATTCCAGTAGCTGTAATTACATGTTCGTTAGAGACATGTTGAAGGAACACCATAGGATCGGGAATAAACTCTTAATGAGCCTTTTTTTCTGTGGCACAATTGATTTAATTATGTACATTCAATTTCAAATGGAATTTTCTCAATTTCATTTGAACATTTCTCAATTTGAAATGTCAATTCCCATTTTCATTTGGAATTTTCTCAATTTGAAATGAAAATTCTTAGTTTCAATTGGAATATTCTCAATATGAAATGGAAGTTCTCAATTTCAATTGGAAGTGGTGTAGACCTTGTAATGGGAGTGATGGGGGCTATCATACAATCGATCCTGTTCGACCTGCACCTTTTCGTTATAGTTTCGAGTTAATCCTCTGGGGAAAGTACTTTTGTTTGAAAACCTGTAAATATTTATACACTCCACGAGAGTATTATGTCTTTGTGCATTTGTTTGTAACACCCAAAAGGAAGAGAGATAGACCCATTGTTAATTATACCGATCGACTTAGAATCACTTTTTGAATCGATTTAGCAATGTCCGTCTGTCTGTCCGTCCATCTATTCTTGTAATCACGATACAGGTCGCAATTGTAGACAGAACCAAATGAAACTTTGGACAACGAAGTTTTTCGGGATAAGAACGAACGCTATTTAATTTGAAGAAAATCGGTTCAGATTTAGATATAGCCCCCATACGAATTTCACTCCCGATTTGACTCTTTTCCGCTCTAGATACCACATATTTTAACAGATTTTCTTCAAAATTGGCAAAACATCTTATAGTTCAACTAGAAACACCTGTGGTAAAAATGGGTCAGATCGGTTCAGATTTATATATAGCTCCCATACAAATTTCGCTCCCGATTTGATTGTTTTCCGCTCTAGAAACCACATATTGCATCAGATTGTCTTCAGATTTGGCAAAACATCTTATTTTTCAACTAGAAACACCTGTGATAAAAATATGTTAGATCGGTTCATATTTATATATAGCTCCCATACAAATTTCGCTCCCGATTTGGTTTTTTCCGCTCTAGAAACCACAAATTGTATCAGATTGTCTTCAGATTTGGCAAAACATCTTATTTTTCAACTAGAAACACCTGTGGTAAAAATGGGTCAGATCGGTTCAGATTTATATATAGCTCCCATACAAATTTCGCTCCCGATTTGATTTTTTCCGCCCTAGAAACCACAAATTGCATCAGATTTGGCAAAACATCTTATTTTTCAACTAGAAACACCTGTGGTAAAAATGGGTCAGATCGGTTCAGATTTATATATAGCTCGCATACAAATTTCGCTCCCGATTTGATTTTTTTCGCCCTAGAAACCACAAATTGCATCAGATTGTCTTCAGATTTGGCAAAACATCTTATTTTTCAACTAGAAACACCTGTGGTAAAAATGGGTCAGATCGGTTCATATTTATATATAGCTCCCATACAAATTTCGCTCCCGATTTGATTTTTTTTCGCTCTAGAAACCATATATTGTATCAGTTTGTCTTCAAATTTGGCAAACTATCTTATATTTCAACTAGAAACGCCCATGATGAAAATGGGTCAGATCGGTTCAGATTTATATATAGCTCCCATAAAAATTTCGCTCACGATTTGATTTTTTCCGCTCTAGAAACCACAAATTGTATCAGATTGTCTTCAGATTTGGCAAAACATCTTATTTTTCAACTAGAAACACCTGTGGTAAAAATGGGTCAGATCGGTTCAGATTTATATATAGATCCAATACAAATTTCGCTCCCAGATAGACTTTTTCCGCCCCAGAAACCTCGTTTTTTTTAATTACAATACAAAGTAAGTTTATATTCTAATTTTGGGTCCAGGGATTGAGCCGGGGTGACTAAGACAGAGCCACTGGTGGGAATCGAACCCACAACCCCCACGCTGATAGCCGAGCACGCTACCAACTCGACTACCGGAGCGCTCAACCTGTAAATATTTGGTGACAACTTTTGTATATTCTAACAAATAGGACTACACGACTACACTTAGAGAAAAAAGGCACTTTTCGCTATTACAGCAATTTTTCTTCAATCTTGCATCAGCATTCACAATGCTAAAGAGTTTGCAGTCTGCTGTTAAATAAAATATAAAATAGATAAAAAGTAGCCTTTCAGATTGACTTAGAAAAGAAGTTTAGCTCGGATTTCCTTTAATCGTTTATTCATAAAGCAAAGAATATACAATTAGTCGAATGAAGGCCTTAAGAGCTATTCGATTAATCGAATAATTGTTAGACATAAGTAGACAAGAAATATAAAATCTGCAAAAACAAAAGTTTGGACAGTCCTGAACAATTCTTATTTTATGAAGAAAAATTCAGAATAAGTTGAAAGTAGCTCCCATACCCACTAGGAATCCTAATTTTTACAAATCATTTGGAAAACACAATTGCTCTAAGCATGTGAAATATTGTTAAGATACATTTTTCCGTCCAGAAGTTACCGAAGTACCGAACTGCAGTAAAAAGACCGAAGTACAAATGTCGTTTCAAATTAGTTAACAAGACGCAACAAGTATGGGCGGATAGCCGGCATCATAACAACATTTTTAATGTCGATCAATTTTGAAGTAGAAAGAAGATTCCTAGGTTTGGTAGTTCTGTAAGTAGAGGAGGACAGGGCCGTGCCTTCTAGACTTTCTGAAGCAATAAAATATAGAATTTTTAATGTCTTTTTAAAATAACTTGTCTGAAATGGTAATTTTGTAGTAAAATCATGAAAACACGAAAATTACATAAAAAATCGTGGACACTTTCTTGAATTTCGGACAGAGGTTATGAAAAATACAAACTAACTAAATGAATTGTGCCAATTTCATGATTGTGTAGTGCTAATTTCGCTAATAAACACTAAATTGTTCGGAAAATTTTCATTTTATTAATCGATACCACTTCTTAACATTCGACTAGAGCTATATATTATGAACTTTTAATTCTCTACTGCAATAAAAGTTTGGAAATTTAATAACAAAATCGTTTAGTAATTTTAAAAAAGTGTAGATAGGAATCACTATGATTCATAATGAAATCTAAAATATTCTTAATAAAAGCAAATGCTTGTAGAGCGCTAAGATGTAACATTTGCGATTGGACATTTTTATGGAGCTGTATCTAAATCTGAACCGATGTGTCCTATTTTCATCACAAATGCAACAACAACGGTTTCTGTTACTTCCAATGTTTTGGGAGTTTGCAATTATAATACAAATCCATTTCGACAAACGAAGAATACTGTTTGATATACATAAACGTATTTCTCCTTGTTCATTTACAAGAACTGATGACATGTTTACCGCAAACAAACTAATTTTTCCCACAAAAGAAACTCAAAAACGATGTTCACGTGTGTAAAATTTCGTTTGTTCGAAATGTATTTTTTCTCTGCGTGTAGGTCGCTATTTTAAAATCTACTTTAAAGTTGCGAAACAATAAGAAATGGGTGTTAATTTACTAAAATTTGTGTTATATTTATTTGACTTATGTCAAATATTTTTCACAGTTAGTATTTTTTTGTACATATGTAACAAGTATTATTCAAAAGAGAAACAACAAATTCAGTAACATGGATCTACGTAGGAAAACGAAACTCTAAAATACCAATTATTTGGTTATTTACATATTTAAGATTATAAAAATAAAGAAACATTTCCAAATATTTTTTATTTAATCGGAATATGCGTATAAAGATTTTGAGTAAACATCCTGTTACTCATGTTCTATATAAATTAAAAACTCCAAAACACTTTAGACATCGTATTTAGACCCATACTTCGTCAAGAAGCATATCCAATTTATCCAAAAAATGCGGCACTGAAGGGTTTATCGCCGAGGAATTCGATCGTTTTTTGTGTAATATTTCTTCAAAATATATATTGAGGGCTTATATTCAAAAGTGGCTATGAACCATTTTCTCGAAAATGAGTTTTTGATGCCAAACTATTCTCAGATTTGGATGTCATCTGTCATATAAATTTGGAAAAGATTTTTTTCTAAAGCCATTTCTTAATTTTCTGATTTGGATATCCCCTCGCACGTTAGTTTGTGACTGCATAAGTGGCTATGAACATAAAAATAATAGAATAAATAAAATAATAGATATAAATAAAATAAAGGTTATAATTCGCTACAACGATTTTGTTTAAAACATTTTTCTAGATTTAGGGCATATCGTACTATCAAATTCCATCACTTCGCGTTAATAGCATTTTGATTCCATAGTTATGAAGCTAAAATAAGAAAAATGGTGGCTATAAAGTCAAAAATTGTGAAAAGTATATTTAGAAACACCGGCGAAACTTTTTATTATATTGAGAATACCAATAATTCTATGGCAAGTGATTGCTGACTTCATGGGGAATATTTGTGTATGAAAGTTTCAGAATTATGAATGAAGAAAGTTAAAATATAAGGAATTGCAACGGCGAATTTTGGATTTTTCATCAATTGCAGCAATTTTCGTGACTGGCTACATATATGTTACAAGCGACCAATCTGATGGATGAAGCTGAAATCTTTAAATTCGCTGTGTACATCACAGAAAATGCGTTTTCCATACAACATTAAGGAGAAAATCAGTTATGTTTTTGTTCATAGCCACTTTTGAATATAAGCCCTCGATATGTATGTATGTATGTAATTTCAAGCAACTATTTAAAACAAGTTCTACACTTAGAGAACAAGTCTGTAAATAAAAGCAGCGATTGTCAGCAGACACTTTTCTGCTATTACAGCTGTTTTTTGGCATAACAGCAGTTTTCTGCAATCTTACATCACCATTCATATAGATGATAGATGGATTACTGAAATGCAATTTTGCCGACAATGTCTGTCGGACGAATGTATCAAAATATTTCTCGACGATCCTGGCAATACAATATGAGTGGTTTCCAAACGCTCCAGTAAAAATTTCCTAAAAAGTTGGAAAATTAACGATTTATGAGTAAAGTTTCCATCTTTCAAAGCCATAGTAAATTCATTCATTTACTAGAAAAAGGATAGTATATTTACTTAAAATCATTTCTTTGGATCTAATAAAAAATTCTTACAATTGATTAAATTCAAACTTTTTGGAAGAATATTTCCAAGGTTTTAAGTGAGAAAAAAATCTGAAATTTTTTGTATGGAAAAAATTCCATTTAGGAAATTTTAACTTAAAAATGTGTTTATTTCCTAAAAGTAAGTTAATATGTTTACAGAAATTTATGCCGAGTTCTTCATACATTTAGGTATACTTATAAAAAACATTTGAAATTGTTTAAAAAATTCTTGAATATTTATCTAAGAAGCAATTCTAGTTCGTTTGCAGAGACTTATTTCTCAATACCTATCTTGCATTCGCAACAATCATGGAGTAATAGCTCAACTCCTTGCAAATGTAACATGAAACTCTTGAGAGATATCTCATGTTGTCATTTTTTGTATCAGTTTTGCATACTCTGAAGCAAAGCTATTTGTTAGATTTTTTAGTTAAATGGATTTTTTTTTAATTTCACCTTTTTTCCTCGTATAAAATAAAATTTTCCTCAGTTTAAGTACAAATTTCCTCGTTTTGAGGAAAAAAAAACAGCAAAATTGTCCTCAGTTTGAGTAAATATTAACTTGATTTGAGTAAACATTTACTTAGTTTTAGGAAAATTTCAGCAAAATCCTGCGCACGGGCCTGGAGGAGGAAACAAGTGTAGCTCGAGTATAAATTGCCGCGAAGGCTCTGGGATTATTAAATCTCATCTTTCGTAGATGCTGACGAAATAGTTACGGAAGCAATAAATGTCTTTAAATATTATAGAATACATCTACAAACATTTGGAAATATATTGAATATCGTGGCAAGAAAAAATACAATAACCTTTTTTGTTTTGATTTTTGATTAAAGTACTAGAAGGTTCGTGGCGTGCTAAGACCATAACATCAAATGACAAGTTTAGGGTGATTTGTGTGGGAGGTACTAGAAGGGGCTTGGCAAAACTCGTCATATTTAGTACACTTAAAGTGCTTATAACAACTTCATCAAATACCAGAATATAGGTGATTCCGAATATCGGTGTGGAAGTTACAAAGGTTTTAATTTAATATAGGAATATGGGCGTAGCAATTGAGCACATCTTCTAAGGCTAAACTAAGTTTGGGAAAAATATTATCATGTGCAAATTCCTTAACTCCATTCGAGAGTTATCGTGTGCACCAGCCAGCCAAACGGACGGACGGACATGGCTTAAACATCTTTAAAAGTCGTGAAACGGAATTGGCCCAAAGTTACTTAGGGTCTTAGTCACTCACAATGTTAATAAAGAGTTAATTTTTTCTCAAAATAAAATATTTTCTACTTGAAGCCGACTACGATATAAATGTTTTTTAAAACGAATTTGCAGAGAAGAAATAATTTTATGTTGATATTTTTTGACTTAGCCATAAATTTCACTTATACTAGATAGTTATACAAGCTATCTCAACAAAATTTAATATAAAACAAGTAGATAAAGGCTAAAGTCAGGCGTGGCCGACTACATGATACACTCCACTTTCTGTCCGAATACAACTCAATTCAGTTAATCATAGACCGATGTGACCTAACCCACTTTTTCAAATAGAGTACTTGTATCGGGACAATATCCAAATATGGAACGAATTTCACCATAGGTGCTTCTATAAAATTCTAAAAAATACTTTGTGGGCGAAAAAAGTCAAGCCGGGAGCGAAATTTGTATGGGAATTATATATAAATAAGAACCGATTTGACCCATTTTCACCATAGGTCTTTCTTGCTGAAATATAAGATATTTTGCCAAATTTGAAGAAAATCTTTTGAAGTATATGGTTTCTAGAGCGGAAAGAGTAAAATTGGGAGCGAAATTTGTATGCCAGCTATATATAAATCTGAACCGATCTTACCCACTTTCACTTTGTATGGGAGCTATATGTAAATCTGAACCGATCTGTACCATTTTCACCATGGGTTTTACCATTTGAAATAAAAGGCATTTTGCAAGATTTGAAGAAAATCTATTAAAATGTGTGGTTTATAGAGCGCAAAAAGTAAAATCGGGAGTGGAATTTGTGTGGGAGCTATATATAAATCTGAACCGATCTGACGCATTTTCACCATGGATGTTTCTAATGGAAATATAAGATACTTTGCCAAATTTGAAGAACATCTGGTAAAATGTGTGATTTCTAGATCAGAAAAAGTCAAATCGTGGGCAAAATTTGACTAGGAGCTATATATAAATCTGAACTATTTTCACCATAAGTGTTTATACACTCCACGAGAGTATTATGTCTTTGTGCATTTGTTTGTAACACCCAAAAGGAAACGATATAGACCCATTGTTAAGTATACCGATCGACTTAGAATCACTTTCTGAGTCGATTTAGCAATGTCCGTCTGTCTGTCCATCTATTGTTGTAATCAAACTACACGTCGCAATTACAGTCCGATCTTAACAAAAATTGGCACAAGTAAATTTTGTGGATTAAGGACGAACGCTATTTAATTTGAGGCAAATCGGTTCAGATTTAGATATAGCCCCCATACAAAAATCGCTCCCGATTTGACATTTACCGCTCTAGAAACCACATATTGTACCCAATTTTCGTTAAATTTGGCACAACATCTTATAATCCAACTAGAAACACCTATGCAAAAATTGGATAAGATCGGTTCAGATTTAGATATAGCCCCCATACAAATGTCGCTCCCGATTTGACATTTTACGCTCTAGAAACGACATATTGTACCCGATTTTCTTTAAATTTGGCACAACATCTTACAATCCAACTAGAAACACCTATGCTGAAAGTGGGTAATATCGGTTCAGATTTAGATATAGCCCCCATACAAATGTCGCTCCCGCTTTGACATTTTCCGCTCTAGAAACCACATATTGTACCCAATTTTCGTTAAATTTGGCACAACATCTTATAATCCAACTAGAAACACCTATGCAAAAATTGGATAAGATCGGTTCAGATTTAGATATAGCCCCCATACAAATGTCGCTCCCGATTTGACATTTTACGCTCTAGAAACGACATATTGTACCCGATTTTCTTTAAATTTGGCACAACATCTTACAATCCAACTAGAAACACCTATGCTGAAAGTGGGTAATATCGGTTCAGATTTAGATATAGCTCCCAAACAAATGTGGCTCCCGGTTTTACTTTTGCCGCTTTAGAAACCACATATTGTACTCGATTTTCTTTAAATTTGGCACAACAGCTTATAACCCAAGGTAAAAACTTATGGTGAAAGTGGCTAAGATCGGTTCAGATTTAGATATAGCGCAAATATAAATGTTGCTCCCAAATGTTTAACCGATTTTGTCCAAACTATACATATTATATTTCACCTATTTCGTTCCAGATTTCAATATACCCGCATACAAATGTCCTTTCCGATTTAATATTTTTTGTCAAACACATACATTTACAGGATACAAAAATCCTTCCCGTTTTCACTTTTTCACCGAATTAAATTGTATTCGGATTGAAAGTGGAGTGTATCATAGAGTCGGCCCCGCCCGACTTTAGCCTTTCCTTACTTGTTTTAGTTTAAATATAAGATGTTTTGCCAAATTTGAAGACAATCTGATAAAATATGTGCTTTCTAGAGCGGAAAAACTAAATTTGTAGCGAAATTTGTATGGGAGCTACATATATATAAATCTGAACCGATCTAACACATTTTCAGCACAGGTGTTTCTAGTTGAAATATAAAATCTGTTGTAATTTGTGGTATCTAGAGTGAAAAGAGCTATATCTAAATCTGAACCGATTTTCTTCAAATTAAATAGCGTCCGTCTTTGTACCGAAAAACTTCGTTGCGCAAAGTTTCATTTGGTTCTGTCTACAATAGCGACTTGTATCGTGATTACAAGAATAGATGGACGACAGACAGACGGACATTGCTAAATCGATTCAAAATGTGATTCTAAGTCGATCGGTATAATTAAATTTGGGTGTTACAAACAAATGCACAAAGACATAATACTCTCGTGGAGTGTATAATTATTTTTTTAGTTTTTTCCATGCTTTATATAAGGTTACTTTCTATATATGTTTGTGTGCCACAAAATTTGAAATCAATTTTTGAAAGCTTTTTTCTCAACCAATTTTGCTCAAATTTTGCACACTTAATCATTTTCGATGGCAATACAAGGAAATGGAAAAATTTGACCAATTGGACAAAGGGGCGTGGCATCTCCCATACGAAGTTAAAACCTCTTATTGAATATTGTCAGTTCTATGACACCTAGAGTGCTGTAATTTTGTGTAAGTGCATCTAGCATCAATGTGCATAGTTGTGCCAAAAATGGGCGGTATTGGAAAAGTGGGCGTGGCACCTCCCATACGAAGTTAAAACCTATTATTGAATATTGTCAGTTCTATGACACCTAGAGTGCTGAAATTTTGTGTAAGTGCATCTACCATCAATTCGCATAGTTGTGCCAAAAATGGGCAGTATTGGAAAAGTGGGCGTGGCACCTCCCATACGAAGTTAAAACCTATTATTGAATATTGTCAGTTCTATGACACCTAGAATGCTGAAATTTTGTGTAAGTGCATCTACCATCAATGTGCGTAGTTCTGCCAAAAATGGGCTGTATTGGAATAGTGGGCGTACCACCTCCCATACGAAGTTAAAACATATTATCGAATAGTGTCAGTTCTATGACACGTATAGTGCTCAAATTTTGTGTAAGTGCATCTAGCATCAATGTGCGTAGTTGCGCCTAAAATGGGCGGTAATGCAAAAGTGGGCGTGGCACCTCCCATATGAAGATAAAACCAAAATTACACCTACTGTAATTTTGTGTAAGTGCATCTAGCATTAATGTGCGTAGTTGTGACAAAAATGGGCGGTAATGGAAATGTGGGCGTGGCACCTCCCATACGAAGTTAAAACCCATTTTCGAATATATGCCGTTCTATGGCAGATAAAAAACTGAAATTTTGCAGTAATTTTTCCTTCTACAAAAGATAACTAAAAAAGAATTTCTAGGCCCAATAGAATTCTGCTTGCATAAAGCATGGATTTGAAAAATTTTTTTTTTTGATTTACTAGTTGATGTTGTTGTTTGGCGACAATGTTAACACTTATTTTTTATTAAGTGAAAATTGCGAGGATTAAAACTTGGCTAAGATCTACTATAAACCAAGATCGATTTTCCATTTTAACCATCTTAAACATGGAAGTAGTAAAATATTATTTTTGTTCTTTTGAATACAATAACTGAGGGATGCTATAGCCCTCTCCAGCAGAAATGCACTAAGAAGAAAAATACTTCGTCTCTCCTGAACATTTAAGTTTTTGAAAACAACATATATTTTCTATTTTGTGGTGAATATATCTATATATGCCCAACAAGCAAAGTAATACGAAAACGATTGGAATTCGTATCGCCTAGAAGAAAAATGATATTGCGGCAACAATCATATTCGTATTGCGGAACTTACCTCACTTAGAGAAGTTTGTGCGGCCAGGGCGATACGCCAAGGCAATACGAAAGCAATACTTCCGGATGATAAATCGGCGATATTGCCAGATTATCATCCGGAAGAAATATAGATGATATTGCCAAAATATCACCTGGATGATAAAAACGGGATATCACCAGATAACCACCTGGAAGACAAAAACGCAATTTTTCACATTTTCATATTTTAATTCAAGCAAAATTAACATTTACAAGGAGAAGTGAATGAAGAGCATACAATAAGAAATAAAACAAAACAATTTGTAATTTAAAAGGATGAAATTATTGCAAAAAGCTATGTTAAATTTTACCACTGCTGTTTTCGACTAATTTCGTTTGTTAATTCGGTAATTCGCACATATGGCTCTGGTTAATCAAATTGACATTTTCGCACTTGCGTTTGGGAAAGAATCAAAACATGTACCTGAAAATAAAACAAATAATATGTATATAAAACAAGCTGTATTATTCAAATTTTCCTTGCAGACCTTTAATTGAAGAATTTTGAATCGATGGCTTTCCCTTGGTTCACATTCTAATAAATTTGACATTCAACCCGTCACATAACATCCATTTAAGAGCGTGTCTAGTACAGACGTCAGTTTCATCACTTCCAATTCGTTTTAAAAAATATTGTCTGTACGAATAGCAAAAAACAAATGTATGTACAGTGGCCGACAAAAGTCAACATACGACCCACATTTTTGCGTTTTAGCGAGTTCCAAAACATATTTGAAAAAAGTAATGATGCGGTTTTGTTTGAAATCGTGTTTTATTCATATAACAATAACAAAATGCATTACTTCAATATAAACACAAAAGATATTAACAGAATACGCAGAAAAATCCTTGACAAAAGTCTACATACGGTTTGAGATGAGACATAAAAAATGCAATTTAACGTGACAAAATGATACTATTATATAATTTAATAGTTTGTTGGTCCACCATGAGCATCTACAATAGCCAGCAATCGTCTGGGCATTGATGCAACTAAGTTTTCCAATTCCGCAGGTGATATTTGTCGCCATTCCTCTTCCAGCTTGTTTTTTAGCGTTTGGGCGCTAGTTATGTGATGTTTTCGGATCCTGCGTTGCAGAATCTCATCACACATTTTCAATAATATTCAGGTCGGGGCTTTGTGGCGGCGAATAAAGTTGTCTTGGAGCATGGTAAACCAGCCAATCTTTAACAAATTGGGCTGTGTGCTTCGGATCGTTATCTTGTTGGAAAATCCAGCGCTCTCCGAGGTTTAAATTATCGACCGATGCCTTCAGATTTTGTTCCAATATGGATTTATATTGATAGCGATCCATGTTACCCTCTATAAACGCAAGATTTCCAACTCCAGACGCCGCGACGGCACCCCAAACCATTACGTTGCCACCACCATGCTTTACCGTAGCAAGTAAATTCTTCGGATTCATTGCCGTATTCGCTTTTCTCCATACTTTGGCTCTCCCGTCACTTCCAAATATATTATACTTCGACTCGTCCGTAAATAAAACCCGCTTCCAGAAGTCTAATCCCTTGTCCAAGTGTTGCTGGGCGAATTCAAGGCGAAGCTTACGATTCTTTTCACTTATAAGAGGTTTTTTGAGTGGCGTTCTGCTTCGGAAACCATTATTATTCAGACTTCTTTGAATTGTTCTTGGATGTACAATTGTATCCGACCTTTCTGCGAGTTGTTTGGACAACATTGTAGCATTCACTTTCGTGTTTTCATTAACTTCTTTTAAAATAAAGCTTTCATCTCGTCGACTAAGTTTTTTTGGACGCCCACTTCTGGGCTTATTTTCAACAGTACCCGTATTTTCGAAGTTTTTGTACATAGTTTGGACAGTTGATTTACTTAAATTAACCATTTTAGCTATTTCGCCTAAAGATTTCCTTTCGTTTCTGCATTTTATTACAAAATTTCGAATATCAGTTGCAATTTCTTTACGAGAAGCCATTTTCGCGGACTAATGTTTCTTGCATTATATTTATTTAAAGAAGAGCAAGCACAAGACAAATGACAATACAAATTTCGTCAATTCTCCTATAAAGTACATTATAAACTAGTAAATCAAAAAAATTTTTTTTTTCAAATCCATGCTTTATGCAAGCAGAATTCTATTGGGCCTAGAAATTATTTTTTAGTTATCTTTTGTAGAAGGAAAAATTACTGCAAAATTTCAGTTTTTTATCTGCCATAGAACGGCATATATTCGAAAATGGGTTTTAACTTCGTATGGGAGGTGCCACGCCCACATTTCCATTACCGCCCATTTTTGTCACAACTACGCACATTAATGCTAGATGCACTTACACAAAATTACAGTAGGTGTAATTTTGGTTTTATCTTCATATGGGAGGTGCCACGCCCACTTTTGCATTACCGCCCATTTTAGGCGCAACTACGCACATTGATGCTAGATGCACTTACACAAAATTTGAGCACTATACGTGTCATAGAACTGACACTATTCGATAATATGTTTTAACTTCGTATGGGAGGTGGTACGCCCACTATTCCAATACCGCCCATTTTTGGCAGAACTACGCACATTGATGGTAGATGCACTTACACAAAATTTCAGCACTCTAGGTGTCATAGAACTGACAATATTCAATAATAGGTTTTAACTTCGTATGGGAGGTGCCACGCCCACTTTTCCAATACTGCCCATTTTTGGCACAACTATGCGAATTGATGCTAGATGCACTTACACAAAATTTCAGCACTCTAGGTGTCATAGAACTGACAATATTCAATAATAGGTTTTAACTTCGTATGGGAGGTGCCACGCCCACTTTTCCAATACCGCCCATTTTTGGCACAACTATGCGAATTGATGCTAGATGCACTTACACAAAATTTCAGCATTCTAGGTGTCATAGAACTGACAATATTCAATAATAGGTTTTAACTTCGTATGGGAGGTTCCACGCCCACTTTTCCAATACCGCCCATTTTTGGCACAACTATGCACATTGATGCTAGATGCACTTACACAAAATTACAGCACTCTAGGTGTCATAGAACTGACAATATTCGATAATAGGTTTTAACTTCGTATGGGAGGTGCCACGCCCACTTTTCCAATACCGCCCCTTTTTGGCACAACTATGCACATTGATGGTATATGCACTTACACAAAATTTCAGCACTCTAGGTGTCATAGAACTGACAATATTCAATAAGAGGTTTTAACTTCGTATGGGAGATGCCACGCCCATTTTTGGCACAACTATGCGAATTGATGCTAGATGCACTTACACAAAATTTCAGCATTCTAGGTGTCATAGAACTGACAATATTCAATAATAGGTTTTAACTTCGTATGGGAGGTGCCACGCCCCTTTGTCCAATTGGTCAAATTTTTCTTGTATTGTCATCGAAAATGATTAAGTGTGCAAAATTTGAGCAAAATTGGTTGAGAAAAAAGCTTTCAAAAATTGATTTCAAATTTTGTGACACACAAACATATATAGAAAGTAACCTTATATAAAGCATGGAAAAAAATGACGTAAAGCATGGGATGCTATGTCGTATGTAGACTTTTGTCAAGGTGTTTTTTGTTTATTTTGCCAATATCTTTTAAGTTTATATTGAAGAAAAGCATTTTGTTATTGCTATATGAATAAAAAACGATTTCAAACAAAACCGCATCATTACTTTTTTCAAATATTTTTTGGAACTCGCTAAAATGCAAAAATGTGGGTCGTATGTTGACTTTTGTCGGTCACTGTATGATAAAATATAACAATTATAAACTTACCAATTGTCTTCCCATCAGATCAGTTAAAAATTTGCTATCGACGTCATTATTCTTGAAGAAAATCTTCTTCTTAAAAAATATCTTCTGTCGCATTTATCGCGCGAGTTCATTTTTCAGTATTTAGCCATAAAATATGCACGGATTTCCAGAAAAGACAATTTTCCTTTATTGTTTGCCAAACATTCATTCCCAATATGACAAGATGAAAAAGGATGATATGAAAAAATATTTTTTATGAATTTCTTTAAAATGATAAATGGAAGATATTGCCGCAATATCCCGTTGGTGATATATCGCCCAAATGTTTGTAAGTTTGTTTGTTTGTTGTGTTTGTGTAAGTTTGTTTGTTCTTTATAGCAGCCTAAACTACTGGACCGATCTACTTGAAATTTTCATAGTATGTTCATGCTGAACCGGTGGTGAAAATAGGCTATATAAATTTTTGATATTTTCAGTAGGCGTGGCCCACACATAAATTGGGGATCTATTCGTTTTTTATAAATTAACATATTCGGAGTACTGTTGCACCGAGTCTTGAATTTTTGTGAAAGTTCACGAATTGTTAGTATGCACAATTGTAGCAAAAATGGGCGGTATTGGAAAAGTGGGCGTGGTACCTCCCATACGAAGTTAAAACCTATTATTGAATATTGTCAGCTCTATGACACCTAGAGTGTTGACATTTTTTGTAAGTGCATCTAGCACCAATGTGTGTAGTTGTGCCAAAAATGGGCGGTATTGGAAAAGGGGGCGTGGCACCTCCCACACGAAGTTAAAACCCATTTTCTAATGTATTCCGTTCTATGACAGATACAATACTGAAATTTTGTGCGAGTGCATCCAGTTTTGCCAAAAATGGGAGGTAATGAAAAAGTGGGAGTGGCGCCTTCTACTCGAAGTTAAAACCTTTTATTGAATATTGTCTGTTCTATGACACCTAGAGTGTTGAAATTTTGTGTAAAAGCGTCTATCATAAACCTGCGTAGTTGTGCCAAAAATGGGCTGTATTGGGAAAGTGGGCGTTGTACCTCCCATACGAAGTTAAAACCTATTATTGAATATTGCCTGTTATATGAGACCTAGAGTGCTGAAATTTTGTGTAAAAGCATCTAACATAAACCAGGGTAGTTGTGCAAAAAATGGGTGCTAATAGAAAAGTGGGCGAGATACCTCACATACGAAGTTAAAACCTATTATCGAAAACTATAAGTTCTATGACACCTGAAGTGCTGAAATTTTGTGTGAGTAGATCCAGTGTAAATAAAGAGTGATTTTTTTGAGGTTAGGATTTTCATGCATTAGTATTTGACAGATCACGTGGGATTTCAGACATGGTGTCAAAGAGAAAGATGCTCAGTATGCTTTGACATTTCATCATGGATCGTCTTACAAACGAACAACGCTTGCAAATTATTGAATTTTATTATCAAAATGCGTGCTCTGTTAAGAAAGTTCATTGCGCGCTTCCATTTTATGGTCAGTTTAATCGACCCACTGAAGCGGCTATTCGGGCTATTGTGACTAAATTTCGCACCAAATTTACATTGTTGGACATTAAACCACCAACACGCTTACGTAGAGTGCGAACTGAAGAAAATATCGCAGCTGTATCGGCCAGTGTTAATGATGACCACCAATTTTCGATTCGTCGCCGTTCGCACCAATTGGGTCTCTGTTACTCAAAAACGTGGAAATGCCAAAATTGGACCAAGCGGATGGACCACCTAAGACGCAGCCGCGGTCAACATTTAAATGAAATTATCTTCAAAAAGTAAATGCCATGGACCAATCTAACGTTTCAAATAAAGAACCGATGAGATTTTGCAAATTTTATGCGTTTTTTTTAAAAAAAAGTTATCAAGCTCTTAAAAAATCACCCTTTAGATGTACAAAAGTGGCCGTGACACTTCCCATATGAAATTAAAACCGGTTTTAGAGTTTATTCGACACCGAGATGGGCGGAAAGTGGCCGTGATCATTCCCATAAGAAATTAAAATCTGTTTTTGAGTATATTCGACACCGAGATTCCTATGTTGTTGTGTGAGTTAATTTAGCCTGTTACACAATATACAAATGAGCGGGATTTGAAAGAAGGTGCATTTTTGATTTGAATTTTGTAAAATTACATGTTTTCTTTGGATTTTCATAGCAAAATAGTAAAGAAAGGTTACAAAAAAAAGAAATATTCATTCGTTCAATTAGTGAACAATTTGATTGATATTCTATATGTTTTGAATGTAGTACATACGAATTCCAGGTATTCCATTAAGTAAGTTCTCTTACGTAGGAAGTTTTTTGTTTTGGTAATGGAAAGGAGGAGAATAACACTCAAATAAAATCAATTTGTTGATTTTTGACATTTCTTCCTTTATTCGCCATGAACTAACGTTCTGTTCTTCAATATTCTCCATGGAACATATCAACGTCTTTAGTATCTCAGGAATTATAATTGTATATGTATTACCGATCACAAGAAAACCTGATTTTAATTTTACCGTTTGTTTTTCTGCCTGGCGAAGCGGGCGGGGGTCCAGCTAGTAATAAATAAACCCAAACTGCATGTCCATAAATCTGTTAAAAAACTTAACGGTTCAGTAATAAATGAATTCTTTATTCACCTGTTGTCTATAAGAACAGCGTATGTAAAATGAACACATAAAAAGAAGACTTATTATATAATGTAGTATTTAAAAACTCTAATATAAAAAAGGAATTACTTATCTATATAAATTACTTTACTTATACAGAAACTGATGATTCAATGTGTGTGTGTGTGTAAATTGCATTAATGAACGGTAAGCGAAGACATTTCAAAAACAACATGTTACTATGTCTCTTTGGGCAAATCAACGTGTTTAATAATTTCTAAATTATCAAAATATGTATGTAACATAGCATTCTTAGCCGATATTCGTTCATTGGGATCATAAGCCATCATAGCCTGAAAGTAAAGAAGAAAAGAACAATGAGTTTGTTTAACACACCACCAGTCAATACAAACTTACTTTGAAGAGATCATAAGCCTCGTGCTTGGCAACAACTTCGGGAATATTAGTTTTCTCCCATCTGGGAAATTTGGCCTTATAGTCGGGCAATTGTGATACACCAGGCCAGGTAGTTTCGTCAGGTGTTCCCAGGGTTCGAAATATTCTATAGAGTTGATCAATTTCACTATCTCCGGGAAACAATGAGCGACGCATAATCTGTGTAATAAATGAAATCATTAAAATACAATTTGTATATTATTGCAAATTGCTTACCATTTCGGCGAATATGCAACCTAAACTCCAAATATCCATGCCTGTAGCGTAAAATTTCGTGCCCAAAAGGATTTCTGGAGCTCTATACCACAATGTGACAACTTCGTGTGTGTATGCTCTCATGGGCATGTTGAAAGCTCTCGCTAACCCAAAATCGGCCAGTTTAATATTTCCAGCTGCATCCACGAGTAAATTTTGAGGTTTTAAATCTCGATGTAGAATGCGATTTGTGTGACAGAAGGATATAGCATCGAACATTTGAAACATGTAACTCTGTAAAGAACATTAAATTTAAGTTAAAACTTCACATATAATTTCTGTAGTGAGCAGAGCAACAATAAGAAAAATCTATTACAAGATTTACAATCACCAAGACCATACAAATAAAAATCCAGTGATTTGGAGAGTTACCAATACAAAGTTATAAAATCGATATACGTTGGAAAAAATTAACTTAAGTGATCTGCTAATGTTTAAATGGACATAATTATGGCATAAGTGGACATAACTAGTTTTTTGACTTTTCAAATGAAGGAAAAGAAATGAAAAATCGTCTGACATAAACATACATGTTTGCTGGAAATTGGAATTTTCATCATTTTGTTAGGTGCGTTTTTTAGCCCGCTTATGCCCAGTAAAGGGTGCTTAAATTGTAAAGGCTTAAATTGTTGAGTGTGAACCACACCTAAACGTCAAGTTCTTTTCTGCATTTCATTTGACATTTCTCAATTTCAGACTAACTCAATTTGAACCATGGAAAGATATACAATCGAGCAACGCGTTAAAGTTTTTCAGACTTATTATGCAAATGGGCGTTCAAATCAAAATGCATATCGTGCACTTCGAAGAAAATCATCTTCAGTGATGAGGCACATATCCCATCTAAATCCCATACAAAAATTAAGCTAGTAAGCCCAATCGAACAGCCCTAATGGCTCTTTTGCGCAACAAATTCTCACGTCGTGGCGATGTCAATTGGCCGCCAAGATCATGCGATTTGACATCGTTGGACTCCTTATTCGGGGTTATTTGAAAGAAAATGTGTACCTCGATAAGCCAGCAACAATTCAAGAGCAAAAGGATGAGATAATTCGGCACATTAACGTCAGGGAACCTCAATTAGGCCTCAGCGTCATCGAAAATTTGGACCATCGAATGGAGGTGTGCCGCCGAGGTCGCGGCGGAAATTTGGCCGACATTTTGTTCCATACATAATTGAACCATACCAATATTATCATAATAAAAAGAAATGGCAATAATTTCCTAAACAATTTGTGTTTTATTCAAAATCAACATCGGCCAATAAAATTTAACCACCCTTTATACTACCTTGAAGTATATTCTGGGACAACACTAGACAACATGATGAACGTTAATTTAGCTTTTCATAGAGTAGTACGCCACTTGTTCATTTTTTGGTCGAAGATAGTATTATACCAAGGCGTATTTATAAAGGTGATAGCAGGAGCCCAGCTGACTGAATTTTTTTTCATTCAAAAGTAACCGAAACTGTCAAATCCCATATATTTTGCTTTGACAGTATGGCTCACCATTCAAAAAATTACTTGTATTTTGTTGTTGCCGAATTTGTTGTTGTTCTAGTGCTATCACCTGTATAAATACGCCTTGGTATTATACTAAGTGAAAAAATGTTGTCATTTAATGTCTGAGAAAATTCTAATTGTCAGATCTTGATTGTCGAATTTTTGCTCGTTTAACATTGTTGCATAATTCATATAATACACATACTTTCAGGATATTTATTGTGAAATAAAAATATTATACTGACAATGGCGCGTTTTTTTACAAAGCAAGGCATCTCAAAAATATTTTTGATTCAACGAAAATACTCTCAAAGAAGAAAGTAATTACATATGAAACAAAAATAGATATAACTTAAAAAATAGTAATAAAATTATACCCCAAAGTATATTTAAATTAGCTAACTTATAAAAAAATAACGACTAGAATTTTCAATGTTTTTTTTTTTCGTATGATTTAGTTTAAACTGTTTCTGTAAACTGTTTTCTATTCGAACGAATCTAAACTGAAGTCTCATAACATCCTCAGTCATACTTCTTTGTGTTAGATATACTAGTTCATTATTTCCTTAAATATTTTTCAATATTCGAAGAGTCAGTAATGCTGCGAATTAAAAGTGCAATTTATGACGACTTTAATTCTGGCGATTCGTTTGTCCAGAGCATGGTACAAACTAATTAAATTACAAACTAATTAAAATTTTTTAACTTCAGAATTTTGATTTTCAAATTCATTGTGTACAATATATATACAGGACCGTGTGCTGGTGGGTTCAAACCCCCGAAAGGTTTCGAATATACATTTTATAGCTATAAAATTTAGAATTTGTAAATACTTGTTAAATAAATTGTCTGAAATTCAATTTAGGATGCATTCTTAAAACCTTTTCTAATTGTGGTAGACTGAATATTTTCATAAAATTTGATTCACGGTATTATCAGTACACATATGTTGGTATATATGTTGATTATTTTTTATAGTTCCTTTACTTTTTGTAAGATTAGATAAAACCCACCCCACACATATAATTGAATTGAATTTTAGTTGTTGTTAGGCAATTGGTCTGGAATTATTGTACCATTCAGACAACATATTATACAAAAACATTTTTTAGTTTGTAAATTAAAAATAACTAGTGTAACTAAATATAGGGCATACCTAAAAGGAATTTATTTTTCCCGGGAATGAAACTTTTCATCCCCTTTTTCCCGTAAAATAAAGAAAGTCCGTTTTGAGATATGCAAATGGTTTGCCTTTGAGTCAATTGGACATTTTTTTTAATCGAAGCACAACATTTTTCTTTGAATAGCCTACTACTACTATGTCGAACCTTTATAAAAAAAATCAACATCGTTAGTACCTCTAAGGGAACCACTACTTTCAAGTGATGCACGGACTTAGACGACTTTCGTTCTACTCAAAATTGAAAAAATAAACAATTGAAAATGGTTATCTCTATAAAACCAAAAGAAATATTTTATTTTAATTCGAAAAAATTAGCATATCCCGTTTTTTGGATTTTGACTTAGATCACATGTAATCTATTTTAGAGCCACAAAAAATGTAAAACCAAAATGCAAAATCTATAATCTTGGTACTCAAATGGAAGGAAATGATATTAAGATTCCCGAATATTTCTTATATTAGGCGTCTGTGGTAATGAAACTTTATGCTTGGGAAATTTTTCATCTCCGACCATAAGCTTTTGCAGGAAAGATTCGGTATCTCTAACTGAATTTCGCAAGAGATAAAGCCAAAATATATTATTGAAAAATGCCCTAGAAAGTGACACAATGCAAGAAGGACAAAAACAACTGTCCAACCACAAATAAACAACTGGACCCAAGCTGACTAAACTCCTCTAAAAAAACGTTTACATGTTATGCTAAATGATGTGTGTGAAGTAAAAATCGTACTCGTACCAAGAAAAGCACGACTGGGGAGAGAACTAATGCAAATATTGAGTCTATAAGGTGTGTTTACAAATTTAAAAAAATGATAAGATCAAATAGAGAAACTAACAATAAAATTTCAAAGTAGTGCAATAATTGATACGGATTAAATGCACTCAGTAATGCTGAATGTATTCATTAAACTTTTAAAGTATAAATCTTGTGAGTTTTCATAATTGTGTATTGCACATTCCTAACTATTGACTTCTACACCTGTTACTGCGTTTTAGTCGTACATTTTCATCAACAACTCTGCATGACACTGTGATAGGCAATGTTTAGTTTTTGTATGGTGGGTTGAAAATAGAAGAAAATCAAAAATCATTTGAATCAATAGGACGTTTTGAATGTGCACCTTAAATAGATAATATTGAGTGTTCTAATTGTAACCTGTTGCAATGATAACTAATAAACATCCATGGATAAATATCACAAAAAGTAAATGCCACATTATCTTAAAGGGCAAAAGAACATCAGCATTACTGTAGTTTTTACAGTGCTCGCTGTTTTATATATTCCTAAAATCGGAGATATTTACGTATAAACATATATAATTGTATTTTATCTACAAACCTTGATTAACTTAGGAGTGAAGACGTCCTTCTTTTTATCCATCAGTTTTTTCAAATCCATGTTGAGGTATTCAAAGACCATATACAGGCTGGCATCTGCTACCACAACATCAAACAACTGCACAATGTTGTCGTGTTGTAAATCTTTCAGCAGAGAAATCTCACGAATGGCCGTTGAGGGAACTCCCTCCGTCTCGCTGAAAAATGGAAGCAATAAAAAGCGAAATTAACAATGCAAAGGAAAATTGGTGCTACAGCGTATAAACAAATCACAAGATTTACCTCCCTATCCGATGTTACGGATGCATGGAAAAACAGATATACAAATTAATATTAACGTTGTTAAGGTTGCTTTAAATACGTTTTTGTTTCCTCCTTTGATGACACTTCTGATGTCTTTACAAAGCCGAATCATGTGGTGCTACGTCTCACAATATCAAATACACCGGAGCACGTACATGATTCGGATATTGTCCAGCATCTTGCTAAAGGAAAAGAAGGCACTAAGCACGTAATTTCAAATGGTTCACGAAGATCTCTTTTTGGATTTGGGATCAATCGGCACTTTACATAGACATGTCGTTACACACACACATTGAAGTACGAAAGGAAGCTAAGGCAAATGACATTCATCAAGGACATTTGAACAGAAGCATAACGACAACAACAAAAGGCACCTGTCTAATGCCTCGACCTCCTTTCTTTCAATTGATGCCATCACTAGCAGCAGCATAGCAGCAGAAGAAATAAAACAAACAATAACAACAATGCCAGAACCACACACAAACCAAGCCAAAGCCTTGTCTGGTGTATGAACGTGTGTGTGCTTCGATGTCCTATCTCGTATTTGACACTCAAATATAGACGAGACGCCAGCAGCCCGAGACTACTGACATTTGATTTTTTGCACTATATTAATATATTCTACGTATCTCAATACTGTCTAGGCATCAGAAAATTATTCAGACATTTGGATGTGTTACCTTTCCAATCGTATTTTCTTTAGGGCAACATCCTTGCCAGTCTTCGTATCTCTCGCCTTGTAGACAATTCCATACGTGCCTTCGCCAATTTTCTCGATTCTTTGGAAGTTACCAACGTCGTGCATTTTATTAAATTCTCTTTATACGATCCAAGTTAAAGGTGCGTTCATTTACAATTTGGTTTATATTTATAATTTGACCGAAATACAAAACATCAAATTTTACTTCACACAAACACAACACACACGCAAAAAAAAGCCGCAAAAATATATTTTTTATCGAAGAAGCCACATAAATATTAGTGATGAACATTTCACCGATAACAAACTTAGCGGCATCGACAAACAGGGTTGTACCTGGGATTTATGCGGTTGATGAGTTGGCTAAACGGGGAGTGGGGCATTGTCAGCAGTGCGTTGGGTTCGTTTTAAAGACGAAAAAATATTGAAAATTAGAATGATTTCATTAGGACAATAAACAATATAAAGTGAAATTATTGCAAACCAATGGTTAAAGCCTACGTTTATTTTAATTTATAGTCTTTTCAGACTGCATTCTTCAAATTCCATATAAAAATGGATATCCGGATATTAATTATGGTTTAAGGGTAGTATATACGAACTCAGATCGATTTTAAATGTTATATCCCATATAAATTTGACACGAAAATTCGAGCTAATAGCCATTTTAGACCGCATACGAAATCTATCTGAACTGACATAGGGTCTATTTACAAATGTCAGATCTCATACAAATTTGACATTTGAAAATCATTTCAAGCAAAAAACTATTGATTTCGCATGCAGTCTGAAATGGCGATAAGAGTCGTTGCACTTAAAGATTTATATAACTTCCAGTTGGATTATAATTCCTTGAAAATCAGAAAACATAAAGCCTGTTCGATTGGGCTTACTAGCTTATGAAGGTGGCAACATTGTTACCCATTGGTTTTTCTTAAATGAATTAATAAGAAAAATCTGGCAGCAATGCTAAGAGAGTAGTAAGCTACTTTCTTATTAAGCGAGTAAATTCCATACAAAAATTAAGCTAGTAAGCCCAATCGAACAGGCCTATAGTGCATAATTTACTAGATATACTAGCCTTTTCAGACTGCATGCGATATCAAGTGATTTCAGCTCAAAAATGTCAAATTTTTAAATTGACCTAATGGGATTTCAGCTCGATTTCACATGCAGTGTGAAAAGACAATAATCGATAATACAGTTTTTCGGGATTTTGTCAAGATTTACTCAATTTTGTCCTTTTATGAATCAGTGAAAGGACGCGTGAAAATCCACCGAAAAGGGCGTAGAAGCACCGCACCAATATTAGACAAGTCAAAAAGTGGTGTTTACACATGATGATTTATGGTACAACTTTGAATTTGTTTCTAAATACTACCCAAGATCACTAAACGTCTATTAGTCATAGTTCTACAGAGACAAAGAAGGTATTGTGGGGACAGCTCCTACAAAAGTCGTTTGACTCGAAGCCCAGTCTGAAACTGAAATAAACGTACATCCATAGATAGTTTAAATCTTTAAAGTGACCATCTTCACTATTCTGCACGTGTCTAGTCTGTCCATCTGCTGTTCGCTAGCACTAGAACCTTCTGCCTTAGCTGAAGCTTTCATGTCGACCGATAGAACTTGTAAGATCGCTCCTAATCTGACAAGCTCGCCAGCCTTACATTTCCCAGAAATGTCCCTATGCCCTGGTACTCAAATAAGGTGAATGTCAAACTGCATGCCCATTTCCTGAAGATATGCGCAGCAGTATACGACTGTTTAGGGTCACCAAGCCCAAGGATCTGATGGCAACCTGACTATCCAAGTATATGTTAACAATGCGACACATAACTTCGACTTGGTACACGATGCAGTTAGAGGGAGCCAGGTTAACTTACAGTTCCTTGCAGTGTTAGTTCCTTGTCATACCCCACATCTCGACAAAGTAGATTTTTTAACATATGGGAGATTCCATTGGAACGGGTGTGACACTTTTGGGTAATTCCATCAGAAAACGACCCAAAAACCATTGATTTAGATATTCATACCGATTTTGATGAAATTTGGTACGTACATTCTACTAGTGGTTGTGGGTAATATAGAGTTTACCGTAGCTCAAAGTAGTACATGGTTTGAGTTTTACATTGGTGTCCTTAAGGTTTTTATGACGAAGATATCAGATTTTAACGACATGAGTATTCTCTGAAAGGCTTTCACTAGAGTAACCAAAACCGTGACCAGTTAATAGTTTTTTGTCTCACAACTTTCGAAATTTCCCATTATTCCCGGTTTTATGGTTCATAGCCACTTTTGCACATTTAAAATTGAGCACTATGAATTTTGAAATAAGCACATAGCCATTAATGCTCAAATATATAAATAAGACTTATTGTAAACTCGATGACGTTTTTTATGAAATGTTAGCAATGTTGTGTAGAAAACGCATTTTATGGGATGTACACAGCGAATTTAAAGATTCAGGGTTCATCCGTCAGATTGGTACCATTTTTATCCCTTTTTCCAATTTTTTTACAAAAAGTGGATATTGCGATAGGGCATGGTAAACAAATAATACAAATTGCATATTTTTGGAAAATTTTCATTTTCGCGGCAAATATGGCTAAAATGATTTTCACACATGACATTTTTGTTTTATGATTTTCTCGCGATCTAGCCAACGGGTCCGACTGAATTTTTGTTTATGCATTAAGAAACAATGTCGTTAGTAACATATATGTAGGCAGTCTTGAAAATCGCTGCAACTGTTGAAAATCCAAAATTCGCGGTTGCAATTGCTTTTATTTTAACTTTCTCTATTCCAGGATTCTGAAACCTTTCTGACACAAATATTCCGAATGAAGTGAGCAATCATATGCCATAAAAAGATGTTGGTGCTCTCAATATGATAAAAAGTTACGCGTTACGGTTTTTCTAAAGATACTTTTCGCAATTTTTGACTGTACAGCCACTATTTATCCTATTTTAGCCTGATAACTTGGGAACCAAAATGCTATTAACCGCGAAATGATGGAATTTGACGATACGTACGATATGCCCTAAATCTAGAAAAATGTTTTAAACAAAATCGTTGTAGAGAATTATAACCTTCGGTGTTATGCTGCTCCATTTTTTAACTATTTTATTTTGTCAGTCACAAACTGACGTGTGAGTTGATAGCGAAATCAGTAAAATTTTAAAATAATGGTTTTAGAAAAAAAATTCTTCTCCAAATTTATATGACAGATGACATCCAAATCTGAGAATAGTTTGGCATCAAAAACTCATTTTCGAGAAAATGGTTCATAGCCACTTATGAATGAATATAAGCCCTCGATATATTTTTATTGTATTTTAAAATGGATTCAATCCTTGTCAAGCGGTACGATTTTTGACCTCGATAGCTGCGATTGTTTGGAAAGTTGGTGTATGTATGTATTCCTCTCATAAAAATAATATATACGTATTTTTGGAAAAACTGAAATCGGGCAGGATCGACTGATACCCATCACCACTCTCTTCTCCATTACAAAGTTTCGATTACGAAACCTGGGACTCCTACATTTTATTAGACATATCGAAAATGTCTGAAACCGACTCTGCTATTTTATGGACTCTACTTCCAAATACCATATACATTTGGATGGGTCACGAATATAAATTACAGCGGTCACCCCCCAGAAATGAAGATTGGATTGTTTAATGATGATCTGAAAAATATTTCGTCATTGCATCAAGCCATCTGTGAGCTAAACGCTCCGGAAAACACCTCTAAAAATCATGTTTTTCCCGTGTAATTTTTTATGTTACATTTTAGACGAATTTTTTTCTGAATTAATAGACCCTTGGAAATTCTTTAAATAAAAATTGTTATTCTTGTCTTAGAATAAGTATTGGTCGTATTATTGGACGTTTAGAATGATTTTTCGTGGGATTTCAAAGTGACAGCTACAAACTCATATTTCTTGGTAACATTTTGTAAAAAGTGTTATGAAAAATAAATAGAAGGAATCTATACCTGTCGAATGAGACCTAAATGACGAATATCGGATAAATGACGTCACTGACTCCATATTTGTGAAATAATTTAATACATGAGATGGCTTTTCAGAGCCAAAATGTTCAAACTCTTTTTACAAATATGAGCTCTGCGACGTCAATTTTTTCCGATGTTCATCACATAGGCATTTTTCGATAGGTATTGACTGCAGCTATTTATATACGAAAAACTATAAACGTCCAATAATTCGATCAATAAGTTACTCTAAGACAAGAATAAAAATGTATATTAAAAGTGCTTCCGAGGGTCTATTAATTCATAAAAACATTTGGACAAAAATGCAACGCAATAAAAATTACACGGGAAAACATGAATTTTGGAGGTGTTTAGCTCATAGATGGCTTGACCCAGTGACGAAATATTTTGCAGATCATCATTAAACAATCCAAACTTTATTTTCGTGAGGTGACTGGAAATTGTTTTTCTATTTGTATGGCAAGCAACGCAGCCTAATATACATATGTTCCAGTTCACTGTGTCGGTAAAATATATCACATTCTTGTTGTTTCATTTTTTATTTATTGGTATAATATGAAACTAATTTACAATACCCTATCTAACAGACCGGAGTAGAGTTTAACGAAACAAGTAAGGAAAGCTTAAGTCGGGCGGAGCCGACTATATGATACCCTACTCCACTCCCAGCGCTTATACCAGGTTATGATTACTTAATCTAGGTGTTTTGATATCGGTGGGGGATTTTATGTAGTCCCGTATACTATAAATTCATCTTTATCCAAATTTCAAGTAAAACTCATACATGTAGAGTAATTCCTCTTGGATGTTGAATCTGCCAAATTTTATGAAAATCGGATTTGACGAAAATCGTGAGGTTTTACTTACCATCTTGAATTATCGACCTCATTTTACGAATATAGGGAAAATAATTATAAATGAGTCACATTAAGCGAAATCACCCTTAGCCGACATAGCTTCCTAAAACGATTTTATGCTTCGTTACCACATTTCTTTTAGATCCAAATACATATTCAAACAACAATTTAAAGCTTTTCTGTTTTTTATTTTATTATTTACTTAAAGTCGCATCATTTTATTCAAAAAAATCTTACAAATTTCATTATCAGAAAATGTTTGTTGTCAGTCAACATCTTCTAAACCGAAAAAAGGCTATCTAAAAAATTTGAAGTACTAAATTAAAAATGTTTGTAAAGATTTGCTGTACTGTTGGGCTGGGATAAGTACATGTGGATGTCCTTACATACTTATGTATCTGTATCTCTACCTACGCAAGTCTGTAGGAATAACGTACATCTTCACTGTTTCACAAATTTATTACAAATTACAACTTATTCTCTATGATTGGGACTAAATAAAACATAAATAAGGCAATCTGTATTCAAAAATTGGCTAAAATTCGAACAAAGAACAAATAAGGAAAACAGATACTTTTTTCACAAAACGGACGGATGGGGGGACTTGGGGGTATGGCATAGAATGACGTGCACGGACAAAAATTAAATGCTTTAAATGAAATTGTAGCTACATCTGTGTGTGTACTGTAATCTATCTTTTTTTCTTTTTTGTGTGGAAAAATTCAATAAAATCGTCTATTTTATATTTTAAATCAAATAGATTTGGTTGGGAGAAAATCTAATTTTGATATCGTTGTTAAGTGCTCATTTGGGGGAGAGGTCTTTGATTGTGCGTGTGCTTCTCTTTTTTATTTTCTGTCTCTCTCTCTTTTCTAGTACAAATCGTGCCTATTTGTTAATCCTTAAGTAACTAATTTTTAATCGCTCTCTCATGTCAATTTTGATTTTTTATATTCTTTTTTTGTTTAATTTTGGGTTAGTGTTTTTTTTTCGTTTTGCTATTTTCTGTGTATATTTCAAATATTTTTAATCCATAAATTGTTATTAAGGCTAATAAAACATTGTGGTTGTTGACGGTCTCTCCTTGATCGTAAGTGGAAGTCTCGATGTCTCATGAATGCTCTTGTGAATTATTAATATTTAATGTTTTTCAAAATATGTAGTTCAGTGTGTTGTATCGTCGTTGTGTCTATTATACTCTCTCATTCTCTGGCAATAGGAAACAAAAAAGAAACAAAAGCGCTCTCCTGTGACACTTGTTTGGGGGCTGCTCTCCTTGCTCACTCTCGCTATTATTGCCTGTGTGGGATATGTGGGAGAGCGCTTGCGTTGGTTTCTTCTTCTTCTTTCAAGGGCGAACGTGGAGATGTTGTGTGGGTGGTTGAGGTTGTATTATTTACTGTTGCTGTTGTAGTTTTTGTTGTTGTTGTGTAAATCTGGAAAATTCAACTCAACTTGTGATCTTTTTGTTCTTATTATCAGCAGCCTCTGGGGTAGCTTCCTTCTGTTCGACATTGGCTAAAGCGGTATCGGCCATACGCTTGTATTTGCCAACCAGATCGGGTAAATCGTAAGCAATGGCCACATCCAATTTGGTAATAGGACAGCCGCGGAAGTACGAGCAGGTCTCAGACAGCTTCTTGAATTCGAACAAGGGATTCAAGCGGAAGAAGTCACGATAGACCTCGGGATCGGGCAAATCGTAACGCGAGATGTTCGTAAGTGTCGACAGGCCCTCGTAGATGTGATAGTTTTGGGGATTTTCAATAATAGTATCGGCAATGCGTTTCTTGTTGCCAAACAAGGACTTGTGATTGTAGTAAGTATTGAGGTAGCAGTCAACCATTTTGGCATGATTACGGACGCGGACCTAAAAATGGAAGACATATAAGAAATTAATGGATTTGTTTTAAACATATTTCATCTACACATGAAAGTTTAAACAAAAAATAGGCCTGTTCGATTGGGCTTACTAGCTCACAGTTAAACGACTTGATAAGGTGGCACCATTGGATCAGCAAGAAAAATCTGGCAGCACAACTAAGAGAGTAGCATGCTACTTTCTCGTTAAGCGAGTAAATTCCATACAAAAATGAAGCTTGTAAGCCCAATCGAACAGGCCTTATATAAAATGTGCACATTAGGGTGGCTCATATAGAAGAGATCCAAATACGAATACTTACAGCAAAACGACGCGCACTAGCAATTTTATTTTCAATTCTCTTATCGACAGCCGTACGAAGATCTCTGAGGAACGCTCTCTCTTGGGCCAACAACAAACGGGCGGGTGATCCCTCTTGATAGGGACGACCCCACAACGAGGTGGTATACACCAATGGTGGTTGAGCTGAAGACATCAGCGGCGAAATATTCCAAATCAAAGCACTTTGAACGCGCAACAATTCTTCGGGTTTAACGGTATCGGCCTTATTCAAAACGATGCGTGTTTGATATTCGCGACCCTTCAATTGATCCAAGATGGCTTCGGTTTCGGGACCCACATCCAATTTGGCCGGATCGTAGACCAAGAAAATAATATCGGCGCGATCGATAAACCATTGGCAGGCATCGTTGAAGGGGAACAGGCGGGACACTTGTTTACGTACTTCCAAAATGCCGGGAATTTCCACAATATTAACCTAGAATCAAAGATGGCAAGACAATTTGTCATGAATTTCCACAATATTAACCTAGTATCAAAGATGGAAATAACATATTTGTCATATTATTTAATATTTTTATGAAAAAAAAAAAAACAATTCGTTGCATTAACGAACAGGTTGTGCTCTAATAACAAGTTGGTTAAAGCAACGAAACCTGTCATAAATTGTTTTTTATAATAACAGGTTTTGTTGGATGCAAGGAAAATTTTTCTATCATTACACATTAAGGGAACTCACTTTCAATTCTCGAAAAATTAAAAAAGTGGAAAAATATAAAATATAAAAAATGACAACAAATTATTAAAAAAAATTCACGTTCTGTATATATAGGGTGGACCATTTAAAGTTTTAATTTGATCTACCGATTACTTTGACTTTAAAAGGTAGAATAACATTCAGTTTTATTTTCAGGTTTATGTTTGACATTTGCAAAATGGATCGCTATACGCTCGAATAAAATTGGGAAATATTAAAAACTTCCAAAGTACTTCAAGAAATTTACGTGGAAAATTTTCGAGAAGAGATCGGCCTTCATGAATCTCATTTCATCTCGGTAGCTATGTCAATAAGCAAAATTGCCGCAAGTGTGGGTTCAGTGAACCCACACTTAACTATTGAGAAGCCAATGCATCCACAACGAGTCACTGTTTGGTGCGGATTTTGGGTTTTACTGAAAAAATTGGGTTGATCGGATGAGGTACTGCCGAGCCAGTCGTGGTAGTCATATGCATTTTATTGTATTCTATTATTAA
This sequence comes from Polietes domitor, assembly GCA_947397865.1. Lineage (NCBI taxonomy): Eukaryota > Metazoa > Arthropoda > Insecta > Diptera > Muscidae > Polietes > Polietes domitor. The sequence goes on from OX377618.1 coordinate 135,241,132, forward strand.
ATGATAAAGTTCAACTTTTCCAATAAAAACAGAAATTTGAAAAAATAATCAGTAATTTTTTATATAGTCGATTCTAATTTATATACCCTATGTCTTTAGGGTCAACACATTTCAAGTAAATTCCCTTATTATCTTCAAAAACAAAAAGAAGATGCTTAATATCCTTTTCAGACTGCAGGCGAAATCAAGCGATTTCAGCTCAAGATCGATTTTCAAATGACAAATTTATATGGGATCTGACATTTGTAAATCGACCTTGATCGATTTCAGCTTGATTTCATGTCAAGGTAGATTTACATATACCAAATTTGTATGGGATCCGACATTTGTAAACCGGTCTTATGCCATTTCAGCTCGATTGTTAGTGTTAAATGTATATGGAGCCTAAATTTTAAATCCACCTTATGTCAATTTCAGCTTGATTTCGCATGCAGTCTGAAAAGGCTATTAACAGCCTTTTTATAGCATTTTCAGACTGCGTGCGAAATCAAGCGATTTCAGCACAAGGGTAATTTAAAACTGCCAAATTCAAATGGAAAATTTGTATTTAAAAGCCTTTTTGTAGCCTTTTCAGACTGCATCCGAAATTAATCGATTTCAGCTCAAGGTCGATTTACAAATGCCAAATTTGTATTTTCAAATGTCAATTTTGTATGGGATCTGACATTTGTAAATCGGCCTTATGTCATTTCAGCATGTAGTATGACAAGGCTATTATATCATTTCAGCTAAATATTTAGTATCCAGTTCCTATTGTATCTGACATTTGAAATCGATCTTATGTGATTTCAGTTTGAAATCGAAATCAAATCAAATTTTTATGGTATCTGATATTTGTAAATCGTCCTTTCAGCTAGATTTCGCATGCAGGCTATAACAGCCTTTTTATAGCCTTTTTAGATTTCAGCTCATAATCTATTTACAAATGTATGGTATCTGACATTTGTACATCGACATTTTGTCATTTCAGTTCGATTGTTAGTGTCAAACTTGTATGGGAGCAGACATTTGTAAATCGACCTTGATCGATTTCAGCTTGATTTCGCAGAAATTTTTTCGAACAGAGATTTTTTACGTATTTTTAATATTTTTAATAATAATTGTCAGCAAATTTAAAAATTGCTGATATTTTTAGTTTTTTTTTAGCTTTTCAACTCACCTTCTCCAACAACTTAATTGGCATTTTCAAGCCACGCAAGCGATCCTCCAAGCCTTGGCCGAATTTCTGCAAGCCCGAGAAAGTGTAATCAGCAGCCAATTGGGTGCCATCCAAAACTTCCGTCTCATTGCCCCACATCAGGATATTGAAATAGGCAGGGGAGGGCTCAGCACCTTAGAATTATAGAAAAAAAAAAGAAATCACAAATAACCCGTAACGCCCAAAACTTACCAGATCTCAAGGAATGAGCAGTGTACTCATTGTCAGTCAAGTAATTGATGATCGAAGATTTGCCACCGGACCAGGGACCCATGAACAAAACCAATGGCTTGGAGAAGATTTCGGGATCGCCAAAGTGACGATTGCTCAAATCACGATATTTGTACATAACTTCCAACGGTTTGATGGCGTTCTCGTAGGTGCGCTTAATGTCGCGCAAAATAATCTCGGCCACATTGTCCACAGCCTTTTCGCGGGCATTGGACTGTTCGTCCAATTGCAAGAGTTCATTGATATGATCGCGGCTACGGCGTTGAGCGGGAATCTCTCCTTCCTACAAGGTCACACAAGAAAATTAATAAGACGTGGAGGGGGAGGGGGGCGATAAACGTATGAACTAAAACGGCATTTGTGCTACTACAACAAACACAGGACGGCGTGAACAGATTTTGGGAAATTGTTTTAATTGTGTTAAATGACTTCTTTGATAGAGGAAATTTTGATCTTTTTAGTATTTCGGGCATTTTTTGAATTCTTTAGAATCCAAACGTTTCTAAATATGTATTTTATTCTTCAAGGAAAAAATTATGTTGCTCGAAAATCATACTTTTTTATTTTTTTTTAAATATTTATTACAAATAAACTTTATTTGCCACAAACACATTTAGGCTTTAATTTTATTATTATAATAAAAAACACTAAAATCCATTAAAAAAATTAAATTTATCAACAATTAAAACCATTTCCTTAAAGTCAAATCTTTGCAGGCCTGTGTTTCTTAACTTAAAGCGGGTACTTAACAACGATTTTTGTTTGTTTGTATAAGTCGCAATCAAATAAGCGTTTTTTTTGTAAAACATGCATCAGATTAGACCAATCTAAGTGTTTTTTCACCACCATAAAATACAGCTGCAATGAATCGATCTGATATTGGAGGACCTTAGCAATCAATCAATAATCAGGCAAAGAAAAATAAAACTAAAACCATTATTCTTCCATCGGAAAAGGGGAATGTCTGAGAGAGAGAGCGATGAAAGATGTTGAAAGACAACGCTAGTGAAAGAGAATATATTTATTTATGTGTGTACAAGGACATATGTATGTGTGCGTGTATTTATAAACAGGATTGACGGATCGACGTAATAGGTGAAATAGCAACAACCTGAAAACTTCAAACCAAAACAAATGATCAGAAATAATTAATCGTGATGCATACTAAATACAGTATCCGATATACATGATGATTGGGGGAATGATCAGAAACGCAACGTGGCAACGTGTCCTGGCAAAGTCAATCTTACCCATAGCAATTCATCTTCCGGCCTGGTCTCCACATCATCCAATTCGCCATCGCTGTCATCGTGTTCGTTGGGCAAGCCATCGCCATCACGATCGTCATCGTGGTCATTTGGAATGCCATCACCATCGATATCTTCATCTTGATAATTGGGTATGCCATCACCGTCGATATCATCGTCCTGATGATTGGGCACACCATCACCGTCCTTATCTTCATCCAGGTCATCGGGTATGCCGTCGCCGTCCATGTCACTCACCTTTTCGGCATGGCGTTTGGCACGTTTAATGGCACTCGGTTGGATCGCGGCCGGTTCATGCTCATCTTCGTCGTGAACATTGGGTATACCATCACCGTCAATGTCGTTATCATGTGTATTGGGAATTCCATCGCCATCCATATCCGGATCCACTTCATTCACCAAAACATCACCGTCAATATCAGTGTCATCATCATTGGGAATACCATCGCCATCTATATCTAGGCTAACAGGTTCCTCATCATTTGGCATACCATCGCCGTCGATATCATGATCCTTTTCGTTTGCTATGCCATCGCCATCGATATCCTCGTCCACAACATTTGGAGTGCCATCACCATCAATATCGGGATCTTTGTGTGTGGGAATGCCATCCCCGTCGACATCATTGTCTTCATGGTTGGGGATGCCATCACCGTCCATATCCGGATCTTGGTCATTGGGGATGCCATCTCCATCGAGGTCGTTAGCACTGGAAATCTTCCATATTGTTGGTATTAAGTACACAGTTTTCAATGTAAAATTTAGTATGTCAACTCCAATACAGAACAATTGTTTCGGGGATAGGGATGTGCAACTGTGCGGTTCGGGGGTACGGGGGGACTCGTTATTCGTTCAAGACATTTTATATTACAAACCAATTTTAATAAGGAGTGAAGGAGGAAAGAAAAATGTTGCGAAATACGAATAGACAGTATTTACTTGAATCCCAGGTAAATATTTAGCAGCAGAGAAGTAGGCCTCCGCTAGTAACGCAGATGTAATCACTGATTTCTGAACGTATTATTATTGTTTTAGGGGGATGATAAGTATGCTGATACAATAACGCAACGTTTCTATAACTTAAATCTTACCCGTGGCTTCTTATGATCAACATCGAGATGATTGGGAATACCATCACCATCAATATCGGTGTCGATATGATTAGGGATGCCGTCCCCATCAATATCATCGTCTATGTGATTTGGTATACCGTCGCCGTCTCTATCATCATCCCGTATATCGGGGATGCCATCACCATCCATGTCACGATGGTCATCGTCGTGCACATTGGGCACGCCATCGCCATCAATGTCTTTGTCATGGATATTTAGAATGCCATCACCATCCATGTCTTCATCTAACTCATTCGGTATGACATCGCCATCGATATCACTGTCCTCATCGTTGGGTATACCATCCCCGTCTATATCGAGACTTTTGGGTTCTTCATCGTTCGACATACCATCGCCATCGATGTCGTGATCCTTTTCGTTTGTGATGCCATCGCCGTCGATATCTTCGTCCTCATGATTCAGCGTACCGTCACCATCGATATCCGGGTCTTCATCGGTGGGTATTCCGTCGCCGTCCACATCATTGTCTTCATGATTCAGAATGCCATCGCCATCCATATCAGTGTCGTGGACATTGGGAATACCATCACCATCGATATCATGACCTCTGGAAATCTTCCGTAGCGTGGATATTTTAGAACTTAGATTTTATTAAAATACAAGTTAAGAGCAATTCCATTCAATCGAATTGAATAGGAACCGCAAACAGACATTTGAAACGGGGGATAAATATGAAAAACTGTTGTTGGACTTGTTTCCCAATAGAGGTTCAGAGAGATTTTGGTCTGGCAAGTGTAAAGGTTTTTGTAACATGTTTCGAAAAACAATCAGTAAATGTAGTTGAAACCGATCTGTGAAGCAGTTGCCAAATCGGAATCCTTGGTATTAAGAACGGCGTTTTTGTTAAGAAGGGGATGATAAGAATCGTGACAAAATGTTGCTTACATTAATATCTTACCCGTGGCAGTTTATCACCAGATTTCTTATCATCGCCGTCTTCATGATTCGGGATACCATCGCCGTCCTTATCAATGTCCAGACAATCTGGTATACCATCAGCGTCCATATCGCCATGATCGTCGTCGTGGACATTTGGCACACCATCGCCGTCGATATCTTTGTCGTGGGCATTGGGAATGCCATCTCCGTCCATGTCTTCGTCCAGTTCATTGGGAATGACATCACCATCTATGTCTTCATCATCATCATTTGGTATGCCGTCTCCGTCGATGTCAAGACTTTTCGGTTCTTCATCATTGTGCATACCATCTCCATCGATATCGTGGTCCTTTTCGTTTGCAATGCCATCACCATCGATATCTTCATCCTCATGGTTCAGAGTACCATCTCCATCTATATCAGGATCTTCATCGGTTGGAATGCCATCGCCGTCTACGTCGTTGTCTTCGTGATTGAGAATACCATCACCGTCCATATCAGTGTCGTGGACATTGGGTATGCCGTCGCCGTCGATATCACTGCCATGTCCTCTGGAAATCTTCCATAATGTTGATATTTAATACTCAGATTTATTTTTGGCAAAGTGTGTCAAGAAGCAGACCCTTAAACAGGTCCGCCGCAAAACGTTTGTAACAGAAGGGGGAATTTTGTGATAACTTTTTTCGCAGTAAAGAGTAGTATGAAACTGTACTGTCTGTCCGATCAAGACCCACCATGATAACAAACTTTTAAAGATAAGAACAAAATGGCACAGAACATAGGGAATGGTATAGAAACCACATGTGTAAAGAATAAGTCTCATGAGAAAATGATCATAGATTACAGCGGGTGAAGAAAGGTCTATGATAAGAAAGGTGATAGTGTGACTTTAGTGTCAAATCTTACCGGTTTTCGTTTATCACCAGATTTCTTATCATCGGCTTCACCATCACTGTGGTCTTGATCATTATGAAAACCATCACCATCGCGGTCGATATCGCGTTCATTGGGTATACCGTCGCCATCAATGTCATCGTCCTTTAGATTTGGTATTCCATCGGCATCAATATCATCATCATGGTGATCTGGTATTCCATCACGATCCATATCACGATGGTCAATATCTTGGACATTTGGCACTCCATCGCCATCAATATCCTTGTCGCGAATATTGAGAATCCCATCGCCATCCATATCTTCGTCCAGTTCATTGGGTATAACATCGCCATCGATATCCTCATCGTCGTCATTCGGAATACCATCGCCATCGAGATCGAGACTTTTGGGTTCTTCATCATTTGGCATGCCGTCACCATCTAAATCATGGTCCATTTCATTTGCAATGCCATCACCGTCAATATCATCATCTTCGAAATTGGGAGTTCCGTCGCCATCAATATCCGCATCTTGAGCGGTGGGAATACCATCACCGTCGGCATCATTGTCCTCCTGGTTGAGAATACCATCGCCATCCATATCGGTGTCGTGAATATTTGGAATGCCATCGCCATCGATGTCGTTAACGAGACCTCTGGAAATCTTCCATAAAGTTGGCATTTAATACTCAGATTTAGTTTATTGGAGTGATCGCTATAGAAGACCACCTCTATTGTTAGAGGGAATTGTGGGAAATGCAGAATATGTCATTGTGTTTGAATAGCTTTAGACCCACTTTTCGATCGAGGCCCACCAACCAATCGGAACAATCGGGTTTTATATTGTTTCTTTGTGTTGTGAAATGTTTCCGGTAAAAGTTATGTTTAACGAGTATCTCAGAAATGTGAAGGCAAAGATGCGGGGGTGATAGTAGGTCTTAATGTCAATTCTTACCCGTAGCACTCTGGGACCAGATTTCTTATCATCGGCTTCGCCATCACTATCGTCCTGATGATTATGAAACCCATCACCATCTCGATCTATATCATTGTCATTGAGAATACCATCTCCATCAATATCATCGTCTATATGATTGGGAATACCATCCTCATCAATATCATCATCATGGTGGTCAGGTATGCCATCACCATCCATATCCCGATGGTCTTTATCTTGTACATTGGGAACTCCATCGCCATCAATGTCCTTATCTCGGACATTGAGAATACCATCTCCATCCATATCTTCATCAAGTTCATTTGGAATGACATCACCATCAATATCAGCATCCTCATCATTTGGAATGCCATCACCATCAAGATCGAGACTTTTGGGTTCTTCTTCATTTGGCATACCATCACCATCTGCATCATGATCCACTTCATTTGCGATGCCATCACCATCAATATCATCATCTTCATGATTGGGCGTGCCATCACCGTCAATGTCAGAATCCTTGTCGGTGGGAATGCCATCGCCATCGGCATCGTAGTCTTCATGATTAAGAATACCATCCCCATCCATGTCAGTATCGTGAATATTTGGAATTCCGTCGCCATCGATATCGTTATCGTGACCTCTGGAAATCTTCCATAAAACCGAAATTTAATACTTAGACCTACATTGTGTGGACTTAGCCTACTGACAGATTGAATGTCTCGTCATTTTAGAACAGAAAATTGTGCGAAATGTCGAGAAGGTTAGAATGAGTCGGTGGTAAACATTTGGACCCACAAACCGCAAGAACAAGAAAGGGAATGTTTGAGAAAGTTTGAAAAACATGGCAATAACAGATCTCATAACACAGAAATAAATAATCATAGAGAACAGAGAGTAGGCGAAGAAATGGAAGATAAGAATCGTGATGATCAAATCTTACCCGTTTCAATTTACGAATAGATTTTTCATCATCAGCTTCACCATCGTTTTTATCTTTTTTATTTGGAATACCATCGCCGTCGCGATCCGTATCACGTTTGTTGGGGATGGTATCGCCATCAATGTCAGCATCCTTATGATTTGGAATACCGTCACCATCAATGTCGTCATCATGCTCATCGGGAATACCATCAGCATCCGTATCGCGATGGTCCTCATCATGAACATTAGGCACACCATCGCCATCTATATCTTTATCACGTATATTAAGTACACCATCACCATCCATATCTTCGTCCAGTTCGTTGGGGATAGCATCCCCGTCGATATCGCTATCATCGTCGTTTGCTATACCATCTCCATCGTGATCAAGACTTTTAGGTTCTTCATCATTTGGCAAGCCATCACCATCAACGTCCGGATCCTTTTCGTTTGCAATGCCATCACCATCAATGTCTTCGTCATCACTGTTCGGGGTTCCATCACCATCAATATCTGAATCCTGGTCGGTGGGAATACCATCACCGTCGACATCAGAGTCTTCATGATTGAGAATACCATCGCCATCCATGTCGGTGTCTTGCATATTGAGAATTCCATCGCCGTCCATATCGTTTGCATGAACTCTGGAAATCTTCCATAAAATCGAAATGTAATACTCAGAAGTCAATTTGTGGAGTGATCCCAAAGAGAGAGAGAGAGAGAGAGAAAGAGATCGAACGTTGTGTACCGTGAATATTGTGTTAGAAGTCGATTTGTGGAGCGATCCCCAACAGAGAGAGATCGAACGTTGTGTATCGTGATTATTGTGGAAATTATAAGAATATTTGTTGTGTATTTTTTATATACGGTTAGACCCACCAACCAGACAGAACAAGCAAAATTATTTAGTTTTTGTATGAAGTGTTATAGAAGAGAAAGAACCCCTGTTAAAAACCCTGTCTTTAAATTCATAGAACTGGTGAAGAGAGACGAATCATGCCAGAAGAGGAGACGTCGCAAATTACATAAAATCTTACCCGTTTCATTTTATGACTAGATTTTTCATCAACATCTTCACCGTCGTTTTTATCTTTTTTATTTGGAATCCCATCGCCGTCGCGATCCGTATCACGTTTGTTGGGGATGGTATCGCCATCAATATCAGCATCCTTATGATTTGGAATGCCATCACCATCAATGTCGTCATCATGCTCATCGGGAATACCATCAGCATCCGTATCGCGATGGTCCTCATCATGAACATTGGGCACACCATCTCCATCAATGTCTTTATCGCGAACATTAAGTACGCCATCGCCATCCATATCCTCGTCCAATTCGTTGGGGATAGCATCCCCGTCAATATCGTTGTCATCATCGTTTGTTACACCATCCCTATCGTGATCAAGACTTTTAGGTTCTTCATCATTTGGCAAACCATCTCCATCAATATCCGGATCCTTTTCGTTTGCAATGCCATCACCATCAATGTCTTCGTCATCACTGTTCGGGGTTCCATCACCATCAATATCTGAATCCTGGTCGGTGGGAATACCATCACCGTCGACATCAGAGTCTTCATGATTGAGAATACCATCGCCATCCATGTCGGTGTCTTGTATATTGAGAATTCCATCGCCGTCCATATCGTTTGCATGAACTCTGGAAATCTTCCATAAAATCGAAATGTAATACTCAAAATTCAATTTGTGCAGCGATCCCCAAGAGAGATCGATCGTTGTGTACCGTGTATATTATTGGAATTATTGTGTATTTTGTTGTACGCGGTTAGAAACATCAACCAGACAGAACTAGCGAAATTATTTAGTTTTCATATGAAATGTTATAGAAGACAAAGAACCCCTTTAAAACCCCTATCCTTAAAGCCATAGAGCTGGCGAAGAGAGCAGGAGAGAATCATGACAGAAGAAGAATCGTCGCGGAGTACTTCAAATCTTACCCGTTTCAATTTACGACTAGATTTTGTATCATCTGCTTCACCATCGCTTTGATCTTTTTTATTTGGAATACCATCGCCATCACGATCCGTATCACGATTGTTGGGAATGCCATCCCCATCAATATCGCGATCCTTCTGATTTGGGATGCCATCTCCATCGATATCCTCATCATGCTCATCGACAATACCATCGCCGTCCATATCCCGATAATCCTCATCGTGAATATTGGGCACTCCATCGCCATCGATATCTTTATCACGAACATTGAGTACTCTGTCACCATCCATGTCGTCGTCAATTTCGTTCGGTATAACATCTCCGTCAATATCGCTATCTTCGTCATTGGGTATGCCATCGCCGTCTATATCTCGACTTCTGGGTTCCTGATCGTTGGACATGCCATCACCATCGACATCACGATCCCTTTCGTTTGGTATACCGTCGCCATCGATATCATCATCTTCGGCATTCAGAGTGCCGTCGCCATCAATATCGGTATCTTCGGCGGTGGGAATACCATCACCGTCCGCGTCATTGTCTGCACTATTGAGGATACCATCGCCATCCATGTCATAATCGTGGACATTGGGAATACCATCACCGTCGATATCAGTATCTCTGGAAATCTTCCAATTGTTTGTATTTAATAAATAGACGACAATAAAGAAATTTATCATAGATTCATGAATTCGTTGAAATAACTATGAGGTTGTAGTTCTCTGGAAAATATAGTGTGCATTTGTGCTATACAATTCATATTCAATCGTGACAGTGAGATTTTTTGTCTTAACGGTTTTACTGTGGACTATAGTCTAGTTTTGTCTAAATTGGAAGTGCAAGGTGAGGCAAACTGAAATTTTGGTGCCAAAAACATGACCGTACAATTGTGTATGTGAAGAAGAAAAAAGAAAGACGAACGAAGAAACGTTCATTCATTCTTACCCATTTCTTATCATCAGATTCGCCATCATTATCATCACGGTCATTTGGTAATCCATCGCCATCACGATCAGTGTCGCGCTCATTCGGTATACCATCACCGTCGATATCACTGTCTTGATGATTTGGTATTCCGTCGCCATCCACGTCCTCATCCTGATGGTTAGGTATGCCATCACCATCACGATCATCGTCTTTATGATCCGGTATACCATCACCGTCCATATCATGGTGTTCATCGTCATAACTATTGGGCACTCCATCACCATCAACGTCCTTATCAAGAACATTTGGTATACCATCGCCATCCATATCTTCATCCATTTCATTGGGTGTACCATCCCCATCGATGTCATTGTCTTCATCGTTGATAACACCATCACCATCGATGTCGAGACTTTTGGGCTCTTGATCGTTTGGCATGCCGTCACCGTCTACATCGTGATCCTTTTCATTTACGATGCCGTCACCATCAATATCATCGTCTAGATGATTGGGAGTACCATCACCATCAATATCGGAATCTTCATCGGAGGGAATACCATCCCCATCCATATCGATGTCTTCGTTATTGGGAATGCCATCACCATCCATATCATCATCGTGTATGTTTGGAATGCCATCGCCATCAATGTCGTTAGCATCTCCGCGTCTTGTGGAAACCTTCCATAATAATACTCAATTTTTTTACTATAGCATAGACCACAAACTGAAAGGAAGGCCTTGACCTTGTACGGCAGATAGGAGTATGTGAAACAACTACTGAGGGAAATCCTATGTAAATTACGACCTTTCATGTGATTCATTAAAAGAACTAAAGTTAAATGCTCAAGATTTCAACGAAAAAATCTTCGAATTCACTGAGAAAGTAGAAAAGTTTGCGAAAGAAAAAAATCATATGAATATAGATCGGTGGGGTTAAGTTCATGTTCAAAACATAACCGTTGGCAAACGTCCGCTTAGATCGGTCTTAAGAATCCCCTCAAACATCGTTGGTAAATTCCAGTTGAACCCTATTTGCAATATCAGTAAAAGTTTCAATTCTGTTGCTACTGCGGCTCCAGAATTATCTGTTTATATACATCGATACCGGTATATAGGACTTAAAACGCACTATTTCTACAAGCCGGCAAAGCGCTCTAAAGCAGGACCAAAACAATAAATTTGAATCTTACCCATAATAATTCATCTTCCGGCTTGGTATCTTCTTCTTCTACTTCTTGTGCATCACCAGATTCTTTTTCGACGGTTTCACTATCACTTTCAGCCTGCTCTTCAGCTACAACATCAGCGGCTTCATCGGCGGCACCTTCACCTTCACTTTGAACTTGTTCCTCGGCTACAACATTATCGGTATCTTCATCATTTGGCACACCGTCGCCATCAATGTCTCCATCTTGATGATTGGGAATACCATCGCCATCCATATCCTCATCGTCACGGTTGGGAATACCATCACCATCCTTGTCGTCATCCTCATCATCGGGTATACCATCGCCATCGATATCGCCAACACTACGCTTGGAACGTGCACCGGGCTGGACATCAGCCGGTTCGTGAGCATCTTCATCGTGAACATTGGGCACTCCATCGCCGTCAATATCCTTGTCTTGTGTGTTGGGAATGCCATCACCATCCATATCGGCATCCAATTCATTTAGGACAACATCACCATCGATATCAGTATCATCATCATTGGTAACGCCATCATTATCAACGTCAAGGCTTTTAGGTTCCTCTTCGTTTGGCAAACCATCTCCATCGACATCTTCATCCTCTTCATTGGGAATGCCATCGCCATCAATATCCGAGTCTTGATCATTGGGAATGCCATCGCCGTCAATGTCGTTATCTTCGTTATTGGGAATACCATCACCATCGATATCATCATCTTCATGATTGGGAATGCCATCACCATCGATATCGTCATCTTCGTGGTTAGGAATACCATCACCATCGATATCGTCATCTTCGTGGTTAGGGATGCCATCACCATCGATATCATCATCTTCATGGTTAGGGATGCCATCGCCGTCAATATCATCATCTTCGTGATTAGGGATGCCATCGCCATCGATATCATCATCCTGATCATTGGGAATGCCATCGCCATCGATGTCATCGTCTTGATCATTAGGAATGCCATCACCATCGATATCATCATCGGCATGGTTGGGAATGCCATCACCATCGATATCATCATCTTCATGGTTGGGAATGCCATCACCATCGATATCATCATCTTCATGGTTAGGGATGCCATCGCCATCGATATCGTCATCTTCATGATTAGGAATGCCATCACCATCGATGTCATCATCCTGGTCATTGGGAATGCCATCACCATCAATGTCATCATCTTGATCATTGGGAATGCCATCACCATCCATATCGTCGTCTTCGTCATTGGGAATACCATCACCATCCAAATCGTTGTCACTGACATTGCGTACACCATCGCCATCAATGTCGCCATCAACGATGTTGGCAACTCCATCACCATCAATATCGGCATCCAGCACATTGGCAACACCATCGCCATCAATGTCGGCATCTTGGGCATTGGCAACACCATCACCATCCAAATCGGGGTCATGTACATTCAAGACACCATCACCGTCCATATCAGAGTCCTTCACATTGGGAATGACGTCACCGTCAATATCCTCATCATTGACATTCAGAACGCCATCGCCATCCATATCGTCATCTTCTTCGTTGGGTATAACATCGCCATCGATGTCACTATCCTGTTCATTGGGAATGCCATCACCGTCCACATCGACTTGTGCTTTCGGTTCCTCCGCGGATTCTACGTCGGCAATTTCAACGGTTTCCTTTTCATCATGGAGATCAGGTTGATCTCCCTGCATCTCACCGGACTCTCCATCATTTTCGTTATCAGTTTTCGTTAAATCTTCACCGGAAGTCGTATCGGGACTAGGGATTAATTCTTCTACAAAAACGAAAATAAACAATATGTTAGTGTTACACAGTCAGAAATCTAAAAGACAACAAGAATGTGGCAATCGTTTTTTTTTCTTCTCAGTGTTAGCACATCACTTTGGCGCCTGCAGAAGTTAGTGGTGAGTGAAGGTGTATTAGCTTTTATGTTTTTTTTTTTTGAATTATTGACACATTTGACATTAAAGCTTGCGCATGTTTTTAATAACATATGTATATAAGTACATATGTATAACATAGATACACTCATACATACATATCTATATATATATATATATATATATATATATATATATATATATATATATATATATATATATTGACATTCAAAGGTATTAAGTAATTTTTTGGCCTACGGCCAACAAAGTACATAAAATATTCAAAGCCTTTGGAAATATTTATTAACACATCGAACAAGAATTTGTTCTTGAAGGGCTTACCTTTTTCATCACCTGTTTTCAATTCGTTAATGGCCTTTTCAATATAAGGACGGCATTCAGATTCAGTAGGTCCAACATCAGAGCTAGCTAACACATCTACAAAAGAAGAACAAACGACACACAATAAGAAAATGTTGAGACACACACACACGAATCGTATTACTTTTTTCGCTCCACCATAAGGCGGATTGAGCGAAATTGACATTCCATATTTAACATATCGAAATAGCATTTTATTTGACGAGCTGCCAACTGTGTGCGGCTCTTCAGCTAAATACAAAAAATATATATTTACAAGATGCGACTGATTCATGGCATTTTGTAAGAACCAGATGGCAACATACGTCAATCCCCAGTACGGGGAAGCTATCGCAATTATCTCTCCAAAATAGTTAAAAAAGAGAAATAGTGCAATTTGAAAATGTATTGCAGTTATATTAGGTGTGTTTTATTTTGCACAAGCGGCTTTCCCCGCCTTATTCTGTTTGTTCGATACATTGTGAGAATTATAGAATTTTCAAAAAGTGTTTTTGGTTGGATTTTGAAAATATCCTTTTCAGACTGCATGGGAAATCTCGCTGAAATGACGTAAGGTCGATTTACAAATGTCGAATCCCGAATCGACATTTGACATTTGTAAATCGACCTTATGTTATTTCAAGCTGTAATCGATTGATTTCGCGTGCAGTCTGAAAAGGATATTACAATTTAATATAACAAAAATAAATTAATCTATTCTGCTCTCCAAATCTTGTTTTGAAAGTTGTAAATTATCTTGAAACTTTATTTAATTGATACTGTTAAGTGGTAAAATCTGCTTGTGCTAAATAAAACACGCCTATTATTAATTATATGAAACATTTAGCAGACTACTGAAAATGATTCGTAACACGATGGAAATAAATCTCTATTCTGTTTATTTTAAAATAAATAAAATCAAATCATTCTTTATTGATATAATTAATTGTACCAAACGGTTCAATTTCTTTCTTGGATTGATTCGGAAGTTTGTGAAACTTATTTCCAAAGTTGTGAGTCTTTAACGCAAACTGTAAGAAATTTACGTGGAAAATTTTCGTGTTTTCAGATTAAGCTCATTTTCATCTCGGTGGCTATGTCAATAAGCAAATTTGCCGCATATGGGGTTCAGAAAACCCACACGTGACTATTGAGAAGCCAATGCATTCAAAACGGCTCACTGTTTGGTGTGGATTTTGGACTGTACTGAAAATTGGGTTGATCGGATGAGGTACTGCCGAACCAGTCGTCGTCGCCATATGAATGATATTGTGTTCCATTATTAAATGGTAACGTTCAACCTTTACCACCCACCTGGCCCACCCTATACCTCTTGTAATACTTGACCGATTTTAATACTCTCTACCTTGCTCCGAAGGCAATTTCAAGACTAGAGTGTTAAAAAACCCGATTTATCTGCACTGTCGGGTTTTTCGAAAAATGTGATTTCAAAATACCCGGTTGCACGGTTTTCTTTTTATAAAAACCGGTCGGACCGGTTTTTTTTGATACAGTAAAAAATGGGGAAATGATTCATTATAGGGTAATACCACAAAATGTTGACCCATTGCGCATACTCGTTCTTGGGGATAGGACAATTCTGTTGTTATGATCAGATTCACTGAAATCTTTCGAAATTGACTCCAAATATTCCTGTATGATTTAGAATCATTTTGGTCCATTGCCATTGCGATTTTTTAATAATATTTCAATCCATCAATCCTTTTCGTCCTGTATCTATTATTCCCAAAAATTCAACAGATAGAACAGGTATGGACACAGTAAAAACTACAAATTATATCTTGCTGATATGGAAAAACAGCTATAATTTCTGGACCAATTAGCCCAATCTGCGATTCTGATATCATGTAGAGAATAAAAGAAGCTAAAATATATAAAAATAAGAAAATAAATCATATGTTTGACATGAAATTCAAGCATTATGCGTATTCTTGGACTCTTTGATATACAATGACCATTCACCTTTCTCTTATATTTGCATAGTTCATCAACCTCATAAAAAACGCTGCGGTCAGCCCCAGAAATGAATACTGGATTATTTAATGATGATCTGCAAAATATGTCGTCCTTGGGTAAAAAAATAATAACATATATTCTTCTGTATTCTTATGTCCGCCAAATAACTTTTTTTTTAAATGCTATAAAAAACTACTGAATATTTTCTCTAATTTTATTTGAAGGTACAATCCTTCCGGTTAATAATGGACAATAATTTCATTCAAATGGCTGCCTCGGGCACCCCACAAATAATAGTCCAACGGTTGAATAGTTGAAAAAAAAACGTTAGCTGGCGGACCCTCATACCAATGTCTC
Source organism: Polietes domitor (assembly GCA_947397865.1). NCBI lineage: Eukaryota > Metazoa > Arthropoda > Insecta > Diptera > Muscidae > Polietes > Polietes domitor. The sequence goes on from OX377618.1 coordinate 135,257,233, forward strand.
CTATGATTTACTTTTTCCGCTCTAGAAACCACATAACAACAAACAAATAACTTTTTTTGAAAATGCTATAAAAAAAACTACTGAATATTTTCTCAAATTTCTTTTTTTATTTGAAAGAACAATCCTTCCGGTTAATAATGGGAAATAATTTCATTCAAATGGCTGCTGAGGGCACCCACAAATAATAGTCCAACGGTTGAATAGTTGAAAAAAAAAAACGTTAGATGGCGGACCCTATATATGGCTGGTCGACATCGGCAGCGCATCAACGGCGTCGATTTTTCTTCTGCCCATAAGAAATGCATGTGAAATATAGGACGAACTTCGCCATTTCAGACTCATAGCATTGCTGTGATCGTAAATCTTTTTAAATAAATTTGCGGTCCCTGATAAAAAAGTTCTATGAAGCTTGTAATAATATAAAAAGTGACATATTACAAATTAATTAGCTCCGAAAAAGAGACTTTTTGCACCATGAAAAAACGGTAGAAACAGGCATAAAAAACTCGGGTTTCCCGATTTTAAAAAACCGGTCGGTCTCCGATGAAAAACCCAGTTTTCGGTCTCGGGACTTTTTCTTTATTTTTTTCTTTTGTCTTTATTTTTTATCACGTGGAAAAAAATCCATAATTGAAAAAACATTGACCAAATCGGTTCAGTAGATTCGCAGATATTATGCACAACAGTTTGAAAAAAGGCGCAAAAGAAAAACGCGGGGACGCTAAATGTATTTTTTAAAGAAGTTACAATTTTCCACATGTTTGTCTAAAGTATGCAGATCCGTGGGGATTGAAAATGGGCGAAATGGGTCCAGAGGGAAAAAATGTTCCAATACAAGGACTGAAAATACCCGAATATTTAGAGTATTTAAACCATTTTTATATCGAGAACGTGCAACAAAATGTTACTTTTACAAAAAAAATGGGGGCGAAAAGGGTAACGTTAAATTCAATTTATAGAGAGGTATTTATAATTGTGTACACTTGTATTCGCACGATTAATAGATAAACAGGGAAAAGAGGAATAAAAATGGTACGACCACACGGCTGAAGTTAAAATCATTAAAGACGATGTGTAAAGAGTGATTTTTTAGCTATTATCTTTTTGGCAACACTGGTTTAAACAGCTGACGCACGTTTCGTGTTTTGTTTCACTGTCAAACATCTTCAGTTTGGTCTATAATTTAACCATGAATCGTCTTACAAACGAACAACGCTTGCAAATTATTGAATTTATTATCAAAATGCGTGCTCTGTTAAGAAAGTTCATCGCGCGCTTCCATTTTATGGTCAGTTTAATCGACCCACTGAAGCGGCTATTCGGGCTATTGTGACTAAATTTCGCACCAAATTTACATTGTTGGACATTAAACCACCAACACGCTTACGTAGAGTGCGAACTGAAGAAAATATCGCAGCTGTATCTGCCAGTGTTAATGATGACCATCAATTATCGATTCGTCGCCGTTCGCAGCAATTGGGCCTCTGTTACTCAAAAACGTAGAAATGCCAAAATTGGACTAAGCGGATGGACCATTTGAGGCGCAGTCAAGGTCAACATTTGCATGAAATAATTTTCAAACATTAAATTATATGGACCGTACTATTGATTCAAATAAAGATTCCATGCATTTTTCTGAATTTTATGTGCTTTTTTTAACTTTCCAATAGCTTTTAAAAAATCACCTTTTATATTCCTCTGACTGAAAATACAAGAGTTTTTATAAATAAGTACTTTTATGGGGAACGCTTTTTATACAGTTTATACTAAAAATTTTAAAGAGAAAGTTGTAAAATATTTTTAACACAAAATAGAGTTAAGAATGCTATACGGTTTTAGTTCTTCAAAATGGTGAAGACTTGGGGAATTTAATATGGAACCAAAAATTCACAATTTTACAATGAACGATGAAGCCCATATCCATATTAAGCAAGCAAAACTGTAATTGGCAACAATTACCCCCACTTAAGAATATCGGACGATGTCGAAAGTTTTTTTAGGAAAAGCAATCCAACCTTGTGCTAGCAACAGAACGGATTGACATTCAACAGAATGGTTGCGGCAACACGTACAGCTTTGGTAATGGAGAAGGGATACGATTCTAGCTACGCTTTGGAATTTGACGTACTTTTCATTTCATTGGATACGAGAATTTTTTTACTAAATCGTCTACATATAGAAATAAAACATTTCTATATTAAATTATTCTTTATGTGACTTTTGACGGCGACAAAAAATCGCCCAAAACAAAAATTGCGCAAAAAATGAAAATGAAATTTCCAAAACGCAAACAAACAAAATGTCCAAAAAGCCACAAAAAATTTAGTTATTTTTCATATAAAAAATCACCCAAAAATTTGAGTAATTTTTAATATGAAAAGTCGCCTAAAAATATATGTACAAAGCCGGCAATAGAGGTCTTCGGCCGGTCTTAATTTTCTCCTCTACGGTATGTCCAAATGCGGCTGTTTATATATTACATTATTAATATGTTTATATTAAAAAATCTATGGATAAATGTAGAAGTTATCATACTCTTGGTAGAAGCAAAATATATATTTTTTAAAAATCATGATTTTTTAAATTTTTGTTGAATAGCGCGAAACGTCCAATTTCAAATTCGTTTTCGTTAAATCTTCACCGGAAGTCGTATCGGGACTAGGGATTAATTCTTCTACAAAAACGAAAATAAACAAAATGTTAGTGTTACACAGTCAGAAATCTAAAACACAACAAGAATGTGGCAATCGTTTTTTTTTCTTCTCAGTGTTAGCACATCACTTTGGCGCCTGCAGAAGTTAGTGGTGAGTGAAGGTGTATTAGCTTTCATGCTTTTTTTTTACATTACATTATTAATATGTTTATATTAAAAAATCTATGGATAAATGTAGAAGTTATCATACTCTTGGTAGAAGCAAAATATATATTTTTTAAAAATCATGATTTTTTAAATTTTTGTTGAATAGCGCGAAACGTCCAATTTCAAATTATATAAAAGAATATATTTTAATAAATTTTCTTCAAAAATACTTTGATTTCTGCGTTAAGATGCCAGCTATTACAAACTAGAAAAATATTCAGTTATTTAATTTAAAAATTGATTTTTTTGCGCTATTTAAAAAATAAAAAAATATTATTTAATTTTTTTACATATAAACATTGTTTTTTACAATTTTTTTCGTTCCTGCAAAAATAGATTTTTTCAAACAAAAAAATATTTTTTCCCCTATTTTTTGAAGACTGTTCCTAAACCACTGTTTCGATGTGAAAGTGTAACTCGCAATATTTGTAGCCATCATGAGTACCTTTAATTTAACGTATAACATATATAAAGAGTGATTTTTTTGAGGTTAGGATTTTCATGCATTAGTATTTGACAGATCACGTGGGATTTCAGACATGGTGTCAAAGAGAAAGATGCTCAGTATGCTTTGACATTTCATCATGAATCGTCTTACAAACGAACAACGCTTGCAAATTATTGAATTTTATTATCAAAATGCGTGCTCTGTTAAGTAAGTTCATTGCGCGCTTCCATTTTATGGTCAGTTTAATCGACCCACTGAAGCGGCTATTCGGGCTATTGTGACTAAATTTCGCACCAAATTTACATTGTTGGACATTAAACCACCAACACGCTTACGTAGAGTGCGAACTGAAGAAAATATCGCAGCTGTATCGGCCAGTGTTAATGATGACCACCAATTTTCGATTCGTCGCCGTTCGCACCAATTGGGTCTCTGTTACTCAAAAACGTGGAAATGCCAAAATTGGACTAAGCGGATGGACCACCTAAGACGCAGCCGCGGTCAACATTTAAATGAAATTATCTTCAAAAAGTAAATGTCATGGACCAATCTAACGTTTCAAATAAAGAACCGATGAGATTTTGCAAATTTTATGCGTTTTTTTTTTAAAAAAAGTTATCAAGCTCTTAAAAAACACCCTTTATTATCGTTATATGAGAGTTCAAATATTTAAGATATCTTCGACAAAAATTGGAATTTTAGTAAAAAAAAAGAAAAAAATACTATAAAAATGCATTAATATCGTTTTCGTTTAGAAAGCTAAAATATAGCAGAAAATTTTATACAAGACCCCTCGACAACATTTTTGTTGCATAGTGTAATTAACGTTTAAACAAAAGGGAGTTCAAATATTAATGCTGTTTTTCTTTAAGACTGGATAACTAAGCTGCGATAAGAAACCCCTAAATAAAAAGTTAAAATTTCACTCAAAATAAAAACTTATTTTTTCAAATTATCACCAACAGCAATATAAATGTGTGTATGAAAACAATTTTTGAACAAAAATATTTTATATTAAAAATATTGGACTTAGCCTGGATAATTATCCAGTATAAGTCAAATTTATGGTTATCGAGGCTAAGTCCAAAAAAGTCAACACAAAATATTTTTTTGAAAATTTGTTTTGATACAAATATTTATATTGTAGTTGGCGACAATGTGAAGAAAATAATTTTTTATTTTGAGCAAAAAAAATAATTGTTATTAGTGTTTTTGTTATCCCGGCTTAAAGAAAAACAGCCCTATTATAATATTATCACTTTTTTCTGGACCGAGTAAGGGATATACATGAATAAACGAATAAGACTAACTATAGCTCCTTCATGTGGTGGATGGAGGCAGAGTTGAAAAATGGTACCAACAAACCTATTAAAGTGTACTTTGTCTGGCATAATTGTACTAAAATATTTATACACTCCACGAGAGTATTATGTCTTTGTGCATTTGTTTGTAACACCCAAAAGGAAGGGAGATAGACCCATTGTTAATTATACCGATCGGCTTAGAATCACTTTCTGAGTCGATTTAACAATATCCGTCTGTCCGTCTGTCTGTCCATCTATTGTTGTAATCACGATACAGATCGCAATTGTAGACAGAACCAAACGAAACTTTGCACAACGAAGTTTTTCGGTACAAGGACGAACGCTATTGAATTTGAAGAAAATCGGTTCAGATTTAGATATAGCCCCCATACGAATTTCACTCCCGATTTGACTCTATTCACTCTAGTTACCACATATTTCAACAGATTTTCTTCAAAATTGGCAAAATAGAAACACCTGTGGTAAAAATGTGTTAGATCGGTTCAGATTTATATATAGCTCCCATACAAATTTCGCTCTCGATTTGACTTTTTCCGCTCTAGAAACCACATATTGTATCAGATTAAAACATCTTATATTTCCACTAGAAACACACATGGTGAATATAGGTCAGATCGGTTCAGATTTATATATAGCTCCCATACAAATTTCACTCCCGATTTGACTTTTTCCGCTCTAGAAGCCACATATTGTATCAGATTGTCTTCAGATTTGGCAAAACATCTTATATTTAAACTGGGAACATCTACGGTGAAAATAGGTCAAATCGGTTCAGATTTAGATATAGCCCCCATACAAATGTCGCTCCCGATTTGACATTTTCCGCTCTAGAAACCACATATTGTACTCGATTTTCTTTTAATTTGGCACAACATCTTATAATCCAACTAGAAACACCTATGCTGAAATTGGGTAAGATCGGTTCAGATTTAGATATAGCCCCCATATAAATGTCGCTCCCGATTTGACTTTTTCCGCTTTAAATGCCACATCTTGTACTCGATTTTCTTTAAATTTGGCAAAACATCTTATAATCTTACTAGAAACAATTATGCAGAAATTGGGTAAGATCGGTTCAGATTTAGATATAGCCCCCATGCAAATGACGCTCCCGTACCAACTTTTGCATCCCTGGGTGGAGGTTGTAAAAAGAAACTGATAAATATACCAATTGTATATACATTTAATTAATTTCGGGGCTCACTTTACTCAGAGTGCGTGTGGTATACGGACACCCATTGGCGCCGCTTAATTTGTTATAGCTGCGCGACACTATAACATTGGGTGTTTAGTAACCAAGCGACAAAATATTTTCAAATGTTTTTGTTTCGTTTTTTTTTCGCGTCTTCTTCGAACTTGACATTAATTTATTTAATTAGTAATTTATAAATTTATTTTTAAAATCAAGTCAAAGTATGTGTAGATATGTATGATTGAACGATTGAGAATATGTACGTATGTATGTACAACAAACAGACAAACAAATGCGAATGTTTGGACATTTTGTTTATACTAGATTTTCACTTATCTGAGAGAAGAAAAACTTTTTCGTTTTTCGTTGGCTTCATGCCCACCACTTCCTACACAATTTTGCCAATGTTCTTCTCTTCTTCTGCAGAATTCTTTCATGGCTTTGCTTTCTTCTTTGAGTTCTTTTCAGTTTTTGAATATATATATTTAATATTTGTTCAGTTCAGAAAAAAAGTTGAATAATATTATTTGAGGTCACACTATTGTACACAAGTACGAGCATTTAATGCATATGCTATGATTCTTTGTTATTGTTAAAATTATAAAATTATACTGGGGCATTTGTGTGCTCAGTGGCACGTCACTTTTATTTTATTTCAATATTATTGAAACATTTTGCTAATATTTTATAGCAGGCCCCAAATGTTATCAAATTGCAATTATTCTATTGTATACTCGTACATATACAAATAATGCTAATGTTTATGCCATTAATTTGTTTATAATTAATTATGCGTTTTCTCGTCGCTCTAGAACCACACAGACAGTGTTGCCAAATAAAAAAATACCAATGTAAATATATCAGCGAAACAACTGATTCGTGTGTGTCGATGTTCGCACATTGGTTCAATATCGTTTGCCTTCAAACAAAAATCTACGTACATACATATATGTCAAGATTGTGAACAATTCAGAGCTCGTAAAAATTCAATAACACATTGAACACCTAGGCCAATAAATGTAAGTATGTATTTGAAAAAATATTTTTTTGTTTTAAGACAAAAACAAATAAATTATTTTTTGTCCTAATAGTTCAAACAACGATTTTATATCCAAATCTTTCACTATTTTGAAATTTTACAAAGTGAAAAAACTTACTAGACAACCGTTTTCACCATTTCAAACCAGATTTCTCAAAATTATTAAGATAAAGACAGAATTGTGTACAGATATTGAAAATTAATAAACCCAAATTAATCGCAGTTCTTTCTTGTGTTAATTACACTAGGCAACAAAATTGAGTCCAAGCCGAAAAAAATATTTTTTGTGTGCATTGAGGTATACTGATTCGTAAAATCAACACACAAACTTTTTTAATATTTTTTTAAACAAATTTGTACTAAAATTAAAATTTTCGTCGTAAGTAACTTTAGTATTTGTACTCTCATTTTTGATATATTTGTCCGATCACATTTATACGTTTTATTTTAAAGGTAATTATGATGTCTAAAAATGTTGCGAATTATACTTTCACTTATAAGCAGTGGTTTAAGAACAGCCTCCAAAAATTTGAGAGAAAAAATATTTTTTTTTCGAAAAAATCCAGTTTTGCTGGCACGAAAAATAGAAAAAGTCAGAAAAAAGTATTTTGTTTAATTTTTTAAAAACTAACATTCTAACGCTTAAAAAACAATGTTCATATATAAAAAATCTATGGATAAATGTAGAAGTTATGATACTCTTTGTAGATGCAAAAGATTTTTTTTAAAAAAATCTTTTATTTTTTATTTTTGTTTAAATAGCGCTAAAGTCCCATTACAAACTATATAAAAGAATATATTTTAGTTTGTAATAGCTGGCAGAAAACAAGACATTTTTCAAGAAAATCAATGTATAAATGTTGACGTTATGACCCTTATGTAGAAGTAAGGGAATTTTAAAAAATTGATTTATTTATACGTGAGAATAACCATAACTGCTACATTTATCCATAGATTTACTTTAACTAGGCCTTGTTTTTTTTCATTATGATGCCAGCTATTAAAAAATATACTAAAATTATGTTATGTTATTAATTTGTAAAGCGGTTTTTCAACATATTTAAACAAAAATTAAAAAAATTATGATTAAAAAAACTTTTGCGTCTACAAAGAGTATCATAATTTCTACATTTAAATTCTACATAAAAATTGTTTTTTGCTTTAGAATGTTAGCTATTAAAAAATAAAACAAAATACTTGTTTCCGCCTTTTTTTATCTATTTTTATGATTTTTTTTCGCGCCAGTAAAAACAGATTATTTAAAAAAAATATATTTTTTCCAATTTTTGAAGACTGTTTAGGGACAGTAAATTTCTATGCGAATGTATAATTGACAATATTTGTAGACATGAATACCTTTAATTTAACATATAACTGGGTGTTATCGGACTTATATTTCCAAAATGAGAGTATAAATATTTAAGGTACCTTTAAAAATTAAAAAAAAACAATAAACACATTTTTTTAATAGCGAAAAAAACTTCAGAAAAAAAATTGTTGCATAGTGTTATGGGAAAAATAACTAAAATAAGAAAAAAAAGGTTTTTTATTTATTATGAATTACAATACAAAGTAAATTTATATTCTAATTTAGGGTCCAGGGATTGATGAAAAAAATGTATTATTCTTTGTAAGAACAATTTTGCCGAAATACTACGTATAAATTTTTCTGGTGTCTTTTGGCTTTTTAAACTTTAATGAGTAATTTTTATCAAAAAAAACCTTTTTTTGATATCACAAATTCAAAAATTCTATTAGATAAGAGAATATTTTGTTTTATTTATAACGAAGGAAACATGACCCATCTGGAGAAAACCTATGAGTAAGTGTAGAAGTTATGGCCCTTCTTGTAGAAGTACATGTCGTCGTGAAGACGGTTTTTGCGCTATATAAAGAAACAATTAAGAAAAAGTCATTATTTAAAATAAAAAAATTGTCACTAAAAATATTTTTAAATAATTTATACATTGACTTTTACACGTAGTCACTGTTTTCTACTTCTTTACAATGTTATCTATTAAAAAATAATTCGAAATATATTTTCCATTTTTCCTATTTTTTATGTGTGTTTTCGTGCCAGGAAAAAATGATTAAAAAAAAAACAAGTTTTCTAATTTTTTTAGACTCCTGTTTCTATGTGAAAGTTACTCTCGCATTAGTAGCCATCATAATTACCTTTATTTGGACATATAAGGTATTTTCAGCGTAATTTGGAATTTTAATAATTTTTTTATTATTTATCCGTAACAAACATTTTGTATAGCTTTCATGTTTTAATTTCTAGGTCACGAACACAAAATTTTTATTTTTCTGTTGCATAGCGCCAAATGTCTCAATATTCGTGAGATCAAATCTCTAAATTTTTGACTCATTGAATCATTTGCCCAAATTTGAGCAAAACCTGCATTTGAAAAGGAAAAAAATATGAAATAGAGATGGGTCTACATTTATCCATTCTTGTACAAGAAAAAACTTAATTTAAAAAGGAAAAGAAATAAATATATAATAATAATAAAATAATTTACTTGTTTTGAGGAAAAATTCCTCATGTATACCTGGTTTTAGGAAAAATTTGGTAAAACTTTCCTCTTATTGACTAAAATTTAATTTGATATGAGGAAACTTTGTTTTAGAGCAGTACGAAGCTCAATTTAATTTAATTTTAGTTTTTTTTAACTCATTTAACCCATACAAATATTTTTATTTTCTCTTCTAGTTCGAGAGAAATATGCGATCAATTTTTCTCCCAACTTACGTTGATCCATTTGTGCTGGAAATCAAATTAAAAAAGTTATTTCCAAAGTAATTCGATTTATATCCACTGTGCACCACTGATGGCCCTAAAAATCACTTGTGCCAAATTTCATTCATTAACAAAACGATGAATGGATGACTGTCAAGTCGACCATCGAACATTTCACTGGTGCAAAAAAGACAACCCTTCATTAATATATTTTAAGGTTATACATTAATTTGAAATTTGATCTTGAATCCCAAATTTATACTCGAATGCATTAGCAAAATATATTTTCAAAACAGACAATGAGAGATAATTGCTATATTCTCTTAAAGAAATAAACAAAAGAAAATACTAATACATGTGTATCGTTCTATGTGCAGTAGGGACGGATGTAGCATTTATACAATTGAATAAAGAGGCCCAACAATTTGGGGCACCATTTGAAGCAATTTTTCGTATAGTCAACAATAATAAAACAGCCGACCCCCTTGCAATCGAATATGACACAAGAAAGTCTGAATCACAAAGAAATTAATACGGAGAGCTGAGAATTTACTCTTGACATGTTAAATTTCGAGTAAATCTCAGTATAACAGCAATGTTAAGTGAAATATTTAATATGATTTAGACTCAATTTACAATTTTTTACTTTTCTCTTGAAGAATTTTCAAATTTATATTGTTTTGAACACATGACGTGTAAATTCATACGGCTTCATACGGCAACTTCAACAGAGGTTTGAAGAAAAAAATCAAACAAAAGATCATCGCGACTAATAAATAAAAATCAATTATTTTTTGATATTTTGAAAAGAAGAACGAATTTATCAATTTTGATTGTAGTAAATCGATTCACAAAAATTGGAAAAATAAACAATTTTTCACTTTTTTAATGAAAACTAACTGTTAACAATTTAATAGCGCTCCAAATAGCTTGACATGATAAAAGTAATTTTGCCTCTCTTTATAGGCTTTAAACAATGAACTCATTCCATTCGCCAGCAATATTTAAACATTTCTCCCGAAGAAGAAATTTAGAAAAGTATGAAGAAACAAAAGTGGTCGATAAATATTTGAATACCATCTACAACATTTTACTTCACTTTTAATATGGTTTTGGGTAAATTTGCCAGATTTTATGGAGATTATTTGAGACCTTTATTTTGTACACTAGCTTCCCATTACGGACGGTCTACCGCCACACAGCGGACTTGTAGATCTCAAAAAATATTTTTGCCTTTAAAATATATTTTGTCGAAGGACTCAAAATCGATATTAATTTTTTATGGATAATTTTTTTATTTTTTACCAAAATTGCAATTTTCAATTAATAATTATGCTCTCATTGATTTGTTTATGCATCGTTGACCCTTTTGTTTGTTAAATTTTCTTATTGATTGGTTCAGCTTGAGGCCATGAAAAAACTGGTGGTGTTGTTTATTATTTATTTCTATTTTAATTTCACAATATTTCGGTTGGCTTCGTCAACCATCATCAGGGGATAAAAACTAAACAAAGATATATACAATTTATAACAAATATTCACTATCAATATCACGAAAAATTCAATAATAATTACGTTAAAACTTAATAGACGTCGTCCTGTTGTCTGCACAAATTGTTGTCAACTAAAAGTCTCTCTTCGTCGGCTGTATTTTTGTATTATATGTCGATAAGCTTTCGCGCAAATCTCTGTGTCTGTTTTGTAATTCATTCTCTTCTCAGTGGGAACGTCAATAATGTTCAATACTTCAAGAGTAAATCTTCGCTTATAATTTCTCTCCTCTAATATTTCTACGTCTTTGAAGTTTGGCGTATGGCCTGTCATTAATTGAACACAGTTCGTTTGTGTTCAATTAATGATGCCAAAAAATATTTTTGCCTCAAAATATATATTTTGTCGACGGGCACAATGAAAGTCGATATTATATTTTTATGGATATTTTTTATTATACCCTACACCACTTCGTGGACTAGGGTATTATAAGTTAGTTTCGCGCCAAATGTTTGTAACACCAAGAAATAATTGAGCTAGACCCACCTTTAAGTATACGGATCGGCTTAGAATCACCTGCTGAATCGATTTAACGATGTCTGTCTGTCCCGATTTGACTTTTTCCGCCCTATAAAGCACATATAGTACCCGATTTTCTTCAAAATTGGCTTAACACCTTATAATCAAACTAGAAATACTTGTGGCGAAAGCGCGTTAGATCGGTTCAGATTTAGATATAGCCCCCATACAAATGTCGCTCCCGATTTGACATTTTCCGCTCTAGAAACCACATATTGTACCCGATTTTCTTTAAATTTGGCACAACAGCTTATAATCCAACTAGAAACACCTATGCAGGAATTGGGTAAGATCGGTTCAGATTTAGATATAGCCCCCATACAAATGTCGCTCCCGATTTGACATTTTCCGCTCTAGAAACCACATATTGTACCCGTTTTTCTTTAAATTTGGCACAGCATTTTATAATCGAACTAGAAACACCTATGCTGAAAGTGGGTATGATCGGTTCAGATTTAGATATAGCCCCTATACAAATGTCGCTCCCGATTTGACATTTTCCACTCTAGAAACCACATCTTGTGCCCGATTTTCCTTACATTTGGCACAACATCTTATAATCCAACTAGAAACACCTATGCAGAAATTGGGTAAGATCGGTTCAGATTTAGATATAGCCCCCATACAAATGTGGCTCCCGATTTGACATTTTCCGCTCTAGAAACCACATCGTTTACCCGATTTTCTTTAAATTTGGCACAACATCTTATAATCCAGCTAGAAACACCTGTGCAGAAATTGGGTAAGATCGGTTCAGATTTAGATATAGCCCCCAAACAAATGTCGCTCCCGATTTGACATTTCCCGCTCTAGAAACCACATATTGTACCCGATTTTCTTTAAATTTGGCACAACAGCTTATAATCTAACTAGAAACACCTATGCAGAAATTGGGTAAGATCGGTTCAGATTTAGATATAGCCCCCATACAAATGTCGCTCCCGATTTGACATTTTCCGCTCTAGAAACCACATATTGTACCCGATTTTCTTTAAATTTGGCACAACATCTTATAATCCAACTAGAAACACCTGTGCAGAAATTGGTTAAGATCGGTTCAGATTTAGATATAGCCCCCAAACAAATGTCGCTCCCGATTTGACATTTCCCGCTCTAGAAACCACATATTGTACCCGATTTTCTTTAAATTTGGTACAACACTTTATAATCGAACTAGAAACACCTATGCTGAAAGTGGGTAAGATCTGTTCAGATTTAGATATAGCCCCCATACAAATGTGGCTCCCGATTTGACATTTTCCGCTCTAGAAACCACATCGTGTACCCGATTTTCTTTAAATTTGGCACAACATCTTATAATCCAACTAGAAACACCTGTGCAGAAATTGGTTAAGATCGGTTCAGATTTAGATATAGCCCCCAAACAAATGTCGCTCCCGATTTGACATTTCCCGCTCTAGAAACCACATATTGTACCCGATTTTCTTTAAATTTGGTACAACACTTTATAATCGAACTAGAAACACCTATGCTGAAAGTGGGTAAGATCGGTTCAGATTTAGATATAGCCCCCATACAAATGTCGCTCCCGATTTGACATTTCCCGCTCTAGAAACCACATAGTGTACCCGATTTTCTTTAAATTTGGTACAACATCTTATAATCGAACTAGAAACACCTATGCAGAAATTGGGTAAGATCGGTTCAGATTTAGATATAGCCCCCATACAAATGTCGCTCCCGATTTGACATTTTCCGCTCTAGAAACCACACATTGTACCCGATTTTCTTTAAATTTGGCACAACATCTTATAATCCAACTAGAAACACCTGTGCAGAAATTGGTTAAGATCGGTTCAGATTTAGATATAGCCCCCAAACAAATGTCGCTCCCGATTTGACATTTCCCGCTCTAGAAACCACATATTGTACCCGATTTTCTTTAAATTTGGTACAACACTTTATAATCGAACTAGAAACACCTATGCTGAAAGTGGGTAAGATCTGTTCAGATTTAGATATAGCCCCCATACAAATGTGGCTCCCGATTTGACATTTTCCGCTCTAGAAACCACATCGTGTACCCGATTTTCTTTAAATTTGGCACAACATCTTATAATCCAACTAGAAACACCTGTGCAGAAATTGGTTAAGATCGGTTCAGATTTAGATATAGCCCCCAAACAAATGTCGCTCCCGATTTGACATTTCCCGCTCTAGAAACCACATATTGTACCCGATTTTCTTTAAATTTGGTACAACACTTTATAATCGAACTAGAAACACCTATGCTGAAAGTGGGTAAGATCGGTTCAGATTTAGATATAGCCCCCATACAAATGTCGCTCCCGATTTGACATTTCCCGCTCTAGAAACCACATATTGTACCCGATTTTCTTTAAATTTGGTACAACATCTTATAATCCAACTAGAAACACCTATGCAGAAATAGGGTAATATCGGTTCAGATTATATATAGCCCCCTACAAATGTCGCTCCCTATTTCACTTTTTCCGCTTTAGAAACCACATATTGTACCCGATTTTCTTTAAAATTGGCACAACATTTGATAATGGAACTAGAAACACCTATGCTGAAAGTGGGTATGATCGGTTCAGATTTAGATATAGCCCCCATACAAATGTCGCTCCCGAATGTTTAACCGATTTTGGCCAAACTTTAGATATTATATTTTACCAATAAACATACATGGTGAAAGCGGGTCACATCGTTCCAGGTTTCAATATACCCCCATACAAATGTCCTTTCCGATTTAACATATTTTGTCAAGCACATACATTTACAGGATGCAAAAATCCTTCCCGATTTCACTTTCTTACCGAATTGAATTGTAATGAGAACTGTTTGGGAGATGTCCATATGTCCATACGTTGGTATAACCCAAATGGGGCCCCATTCTGATCTATTACAGTCCTAGAAACTACATCTTACATCGGATCTTCATCAAATTTTGCAGATCATTTATCATTTATTTTTCAACTAGGAATAACTATAGTGAATGAGAAATATATAGGCCCATGCTTTGGACCAGGCCAAAATGTTATAGGCCCCCCTTTTGAAATATCGGTCCGATTCATCCTATTACTACTGTATAATTTGTATTTGTCTGTCGGATAATTGCATCAATTAAAATATTATTAACCATATTCGTTAAATATGACTAAAGGTGAATTTATAGTAACTGTATAATTTATACGAACTACATAAAATTGCTCCCATTAAATACCTGGGTTTAGTAATCAAAGCGAGGTACATACGCAGGGAGTGGTGTAGGGTATTATATAGTCGGCCCCGCCCGACTTTAGCCTTTCCTTACTTGTTTTTTTCTAAAATTGAAAATATAAGACCGTTTGTGCTCAATTAATGATTATTATGATGTCGAAACAGTCGTCAAAAAATAGATTTTTTGAAACAGTGGTTTAGGAGTAGTCGCCCAGAAATTGATTTTTTTGATGGCACAAAAAGTCAGACAAAAATGTTTTGTATTATTTTTAATAGTTATTTGTAAATGATATATGGATAAATGTAGAAGTTTTGCCCTTCTTTGTAGAAGCAAGATAATGTGCTTTTTAAATAATTTATAATATTTTATAATATTATTTTAGTTTTTTTTTTCTTCGTTTGTATTTTTTGGTCTATAATCAATATTTGATTTGAACTTTGATATTGTCCTGGCTCAAGACCATTTTATATCTATATTTAAAGTTGCATTCTATTAAATATAGATACAAAATGGTCTAGAGCCAGGACAATATCCCTGTTCAAATTTTATAATATTTTAATATAAATACAAGGCATATTTAATTTAAATATATATATTATGAACTTGTCGTTTTCACATATAAACATAATTTAAACAAAAACTTCATTAGATTTTTTCAATAAGATTACACTATGAAACAAACAAGAAAAGCTGATTTATAAAATCACCACAAAAAATGTATTATTTTTTAAATTTTTACAAAACTTAAGATTTTCGCCATAGGTACATTTAGTATTTGTGTTCTCATTTTGGATATATCGGTCCCATCACCACTTGTATGTTCAATTAAAGGTAATTATGATGTCTACAAATGTTGCGATTACACTTTCACATAGAAACTGTGGTTTAGGAACTTTACCAAAAATTTGGGGAAAATATATTTTTTTTTTTCGAAAAAATCATAGAAAAATCATTTTATTTATTTTCTAATACCTAACATTCTAACGCAAAAAAAACAATGTTTATATATAAACAATCTATGTATAAATGTAGAAGTTATGATACTCTTTGTAGACGCAAAAGATTTTTTTTAAAATCATGATTTTTTTTAAATTTTTGTTTAAATAGTTCCACAAATTATATAAAAGAATATATTGTTTTTATTTGTAATAGCTGGCATCTTAACGAAGAAAAAAAATAAATTTTTGAAAAAAATCTATGAATGAATGTAGAAGTTATATATAAATTATGGAATTTTAAAAAACCGTTTGTCATTTTTACGAAGTTTTTGCTTGATTGATTCTACAAGAATAACCATAACTTCTACATTTATCCATAGATTTTCTTTAACTACGCCTTTTCTTTCAGCTATTACAAACTAAAATACAAAAAATGCTGTTCTCTAATTTGTAAAGGGATTTTTCGCGGTATTTAAACAAAATAAAAAATAAGATTTTTAAATCATTTGCATCTAGAAAGAGTATCATAACATCTACATTTCTAGATTCTAAATTTTTTACACATAAATATTGTTTTTTTTTGCGTTAGAATGTTAGCTATTAAAAAATAAAACTAAATATTTGTTCCTGATTTGTTTCTATTTTTTATGATTTTTTTTTTCGTGCCGCAAAAATACATTTTTTCTAAAAAAATAATTATTCCCAAATTTTTGCAGACTGCTCCTAAGTCATTGGTTCTATGTGATAGCGTAATTTTCAATATCTGTAGCCATCATGAGTACCTTTAATTTAACATATAACCGGGTGTTATCTGACTTATATTTCCAAAATGAGAGTACAAATATTTAAGGTCCTTCGCAGAAAATTTTAGTTTTATTACATTTAATTACCTTAAAAAATTTATATCGTTTTCAAGTTTAGAACCCTTGACAACATTTTTGTTGCATAGTGTTATTTATTATAAAAGTAAATCTTCTTGGTATGCATTTCTGTCACTTTTGTGGGTCTCTCGATTTGTTGTTGTAGGTAGGGCCCTGAGGCGCCCTTGTGCCGGCCCGTCCCTGTTTATCTAACTATGTGGCAAATTGTTTATTAAATTAAGAAAAAAAGGAAAGCGAAACCCAATAAATGTTTATTGGAACATTTCTTCAACATTATAAACGGGCGATGAAAAATTGACGTCTTTTGAAAAGAAAAATCTCACAATTCCCACGAATTTACACAGTGGTTAGTGATATTTTGAAAATTATTTAGCAGAAACATTAAGAAATGACATACGGATGATAGAGTGTGTACATGTGATTATTCATTTTTTAAGTAAATATGTATAAATATACCTACATATATGTATATTGTAGATTTTTAAAATATTTAATAGTTAAGTATATATACTACTCGTACAAAAACATATTTATTTTTTTAATTTTTCTTTTTCATAAAATGTGTGGTCTGGGTTTCTTTAGGAAACGATCTAAAGTCTAAATATAGCCGATTACAAATGGTAGAGACGCAAACGGACAGACAGACATGCATAGGTATGAACTAGTTGACAGAGCATATCATTTATAATTTATATTGTTTGTGTTGAAAACGATTTCTATGCTATGCTTCTTGATCGAAACACAGCATTTGCTTTATTTCTTTGTGTGTTTTTTCTTTTTTCTTTTAATTAACCCTAAGCAGCTCAAAAGGGCCATAAACGAGAAGAATATATTCGTAAATACGTTTTTATTTAGTAAAATAATACGTTTTCTTTTAATTTTTTATAAAATATTCACAACTTTTAATATCCCTGAATGATGCTATAACATTTAATTAAATTAGTTAGGGGAAACTCTTTCAACCTTTCTAAATATACATTTTATTCTTTAAAGGCTTTTTAGTTGGAAAATATATAATTTGTCATAATAATAATATTTTTAAATATTTTGTCAAAACTGATATTTTTAAATATTCGTTACAAACAAATTATATTTGGGACAAACGCAGTTTCAAATAAAAGAGATTTGTTGGCAAAGATCTTAAATGTATGAAAAACAGTTCGACAGAGTCGAAAAAGAAAGGAAGTTTGTTTCAATTGTCAAAATATGAACAAAAATTCTGCTCATTATGAAACAAGTAATTTTAGACCCTTATTTACACAGTGACTTTTTTACTTGACTCGAAAGTCATGACTTTCGAGTTTTAAGGCGAAACACATGGAGATGCTTCCGGGTGGGAAAAAGTCACCAAATGGGAGTTTGAGGGGTTTCATGGCAATTGTCTTGTAGAATTTTCAAATTTATTTTGTTTTGAACACATGACGATAGAAAAAGTTAAGCAGTCTCAACCAAAAAGTCATCGTGTAACTCCAGACGACTTTTCGTGGCAACTTCAAAAGAGAATTAAAAAAATCAAACAAAAAAGTCATCGTTTTCTTTTCCTGTAAATCGAAAAATAAGGAAAGTACTCATCTTTGGGCTAATTTCTAAAATATTGCCCAAAATAGCTCAAAATAATGCTGGATTACAGAACTCAAAAATGTTACTAGACCAAAAATTATTGAATTTTTTGCCGAAGAAATTTTATTCTGAACCACTGTGCGACGGCAATTTCATAGCTAAGCGACCTAGCAGGGAAAACACCAGCAATGTGGTTAAACTTAAAACGATTTAATTGATAATAAACGACGAATATGCTCTTTTACACCCTCCACCACAAGATATTTTTCGGCCTGGGTCGAAGTAGAATTTGAAGAAAATCGATTTGAATTTCTATAAATGTCTTAATTTGCATCCAACTGTTTCTCACGAGACATTTGTAACATTTTCGATAATCAATTATATTGGAATGACGAAAACACATATTGTATGAATATATTCTCCTCCGAAACCGAAACTGGCTTGACTGTAATTGATCTATAACCGGTTACTTCTGCAAACATTCTAAAAAATTTAAAACTCGAGAGCAACATTTAAATAATTATTTTGCTCTCGACTTTTAAACATTTTTGCATCAGTATTTTTTCCCCCAAAAACACACTAAAGTCGTTTTAGATATGTTTTCTACGATCTCTAAAATTTTTGATTCAAAAGATAAAATATGTAATATAAATAATTAAAATAACATACTTTGAGTTGTATTGAAAAAATTTGTTGATGTTCCCGGCTAAATGTATAAAACAAAAAAAAAAAACAAACTTCTACATTTATCCATGAATTTTTCCTCCTTAAGATCCCACCTATTATAAAGTATTCAGTTATTTAATTTGTAAATCGGTTTGTTATCTAACAACGATGATGTCAATGGAATTTAATTGGCTTTTTAAAATATTTTTTAGAGTTTGGATATATATACATTAGGCTGTGTCGCGGTCCATACTAATGGAAAAACAATTTCCAGTCTCCCCAGAAAAATAAAGTTTGGATTTTTCAATGATGATTTGCAAAATATTTCGTTCCTAAAGTACATGTTTTTCTCGTGTATTTTTTTTGTTTTGGATTTTTGTTAAATATAAATTTTGATTTCTTCTTAGAGTGATTTATTGGTCGAATTATTAGACGTTTATAGCATTTTGTTGTGTTTTTCATAGTGACAACTGGAAACGTTTTTGTATTTAGTTATAGTATTTCATAAAAATAAATAGCTGCAGCCAATACGCCGCAGTGCTCATTTTGGTAAAAAGAGTTTGAACATTTTGTCTCTGAAAAAGGATCTACTGTTGCGGTTTATGGGCTGGCGGCATCATCCGGCCGTATTTTTCCAAGGCAGTTACTGTGAATGGTCTTCGCTATCGTGAGATGATAGAATCTCAATTATGCCTTAGCGTCATCGAAAATTTGGACGATCGGATGGAGGTGTGCCGCTGAGGTCGCGGCGGCCATTTGGCCGATATTTTGTTCCACGCATAATTGAACTATACCAATATTATCATAGTAAAAAGAAATGACAATAGTATCCTAAATAATTTTTGTTTAATTCAAAATCAACATCGGCCCTTCAAATTTAGCCACCATTTATATAAAATATTTTTTAAAAAAATTGTTTCCTTTGGAGCTTTGTAGTCCTTTTAAGGGGCAACAGGATGAGAAAATGAAAAACTAAAAGCGCCAATTAACTCTATAGGTGAATAGTTTCAGATGTGTATCATCTAGTTCAGGTGTAATATTGACTGTCGGGCAGTGTAATGAAATAAGTTTAAACATGACGCAGTTGATTTATCTTCTAACCCGACTTTCCATAGTAATGTTTTTTTAGTTGTCGGTATTCGGAAGAGCCCCTATGCAAGCTAACTTAAAAATTCGGCCTGGCTGCGAAATCTTGTTTGAGACCAAATCAGCCAGCCGGCGAAATCTTGTTTAAGGTGAATCGGCTGTAATAGCCTTCTCAGAGTGTATGGGATTCAAATTTTTATGGGATTTGACATTTGAAATCGACCTCAGATTGATTTCTGGTCGATTTCCTATGCAGCCAAAAATGGCTATAAAAAGTCTGTCATATTTGGGAAGAATCAAACTGAAAGTTATTTAAATATGCATATCATCGTCACGCTGTCTTCTTCATGGAATTGTACGCGTATGTTTGGAAAAATATCATTTGATTAATGCCCGTTTTATCTTCTCACGATATGATTTGTTTAATATTACAGATCATTTTACTCAGTTTAATCGTAAGAAACGGTCTTTAGCTCGATTAAAGCGGTCAGTTCTAGATTTTGCCTGCAGTCTGAAAAGGTTATTAGAAATTATCTTTAAAAGCCTGCATGCGAAATCAATCGGTTTCAGCTTGAAATGACAAAAGGTCGATTTTTAAATGTCAAATTTGTATGCGATTTGACATTTGTAAATTGGCCTTATGTCATTTCAGCTAGATTTCGCCTGCAGTCTGTAAAGGCTATAAGGTTATTATGTGGAATTTAGACTTATTTCAATTTAGAGATGGGAGCTTTTTAATTTTTATTTTAATTATTCTTCTAATCGGACAGTTTTTTAAATAATTTCATTTGGGAGTTTCTTCATGTGTGTCCTCAACTACATTAATGTTATAGCCTTTTCAGACTTGATTTCGAATGCTGTCTGATAATGGTATTAGGCCTGTTCGATTTGGTTTATAGCTTAATATTTGATATAATTTACTCGCGTAACAAAAATTGCCTACTACGTGTGCTGCCAGATTTTTGATACTCCATTTAGAAAGACAAATGGCCAAAACTGCCATTTGTCTCTGAATTGTAGACTGTTAAGTCCAATCGAACAGGCCTATAGTGTAATGTAGTGTGTCTCTCCGAATGTCTTATGTCAGATGACACAGTTCCCGCCACACAAACATATGATCCACAAAAAAAAAAACGATTTTGACGTTCTTCCGTCAAATTTCAGCTGTCGGTGGCCCAGAAAGCACCCCTTTCGCATTGTCATTTGAGGGTTAATTATATGTATTTTCATGTTCTCGAGATTTTCACAATACACAAATTATGCTTTTTCATCCTCAACTCATTTTACTCAGCCAAATGGATGATTTGAGATACAAAAATACCCATTTTTTGGGGATTTTTTTTTGCTGTATTAATTTTTCACAACAGACACTCTTTTGACAGCGGTCGGTCGCAACCAAACCAGATGAGTGGAAAGTAGAAAGGAAATTTCAATATTCTTGAACATAATACATTTGTCTGTGCGCGTATGTATGCATGTATATTTGAATATTATACGAAAATAAATTTTAAAGAATTTTCACTTGAGTCGGTTGGTCGGTTCTTGGTTTTCATCATCATCATCATCATCATCACCATGATGATCATGATCATCGTCGTTCGTTCGCACACACATGAATAGACCAGAATGAGCTAAATTGCATAATAATTTTGAATTTGTTGGCTCTTTCATAAGAACAAGAAAAAAGAATAATTTGGTTTATATTTAAACACACACGTCCGTGCAGACAGGCAGCAGTTTTTGGTCGGACTCGATGAAATGATCGCGTAAGGGTTTTGTTTTTTCTTGACAATTTTTGCTTCTTCGCCGGACGGTTGCAGCCGCATCGCATAGATATTTTTAAAATTGGTTATATAATATTTTTGGATTTTTTCGTTTCAATCTTTGTATATTAAATATTAAAAACTTCAAGGTTTCAAGACGATACATTTTCAATAAATTACTTCATTTTGCTTTATTTTCAACTTAACTTATTTATTTATTTATTTTTAATATTTTTTTTGACACATACCCTGAGAAGAGACGGCAAACAAGGTTAGTCCCAGTAGGAACCAAAATGTAATCCGCCCCATAACAATTCACAATAAAACTCCAGTATCCCAGGAATCAGTTGTAGTTGAGTAAAATGTTAGTACTTTAAATCACCTCATAAATTATTTTAATTTATGTTTTCTTTAAATTCAAAAATATTTCTCTATATATATTACACTCTCGTATTCTGCACCGGAAGAAACAAAGAAACCAATATTAAAATCAATTTTTATGGAAAAATAAAACACTAAATTTAATTAAAAACAAAAATTGTTAAAATATTTTTTCTTTCAAATGTATTTTATGTTTTTTTCTTCGTTTTTTTTTTCAATTAAATCTCTCTTCACTTCGTTCGTTGTTCGTTTAGTATCTCAATTCGTTGAAGTATTTTATTTTTTTAGTTCAGCTCAACAATCGTTTTCTGGGTTAATCCTTTGGTGTCCCTTTCAACGACTGTTGCGGCCAAAACACGATTTTTTAATGAATGAACTCTCGTTTTTGCTTCAATGTATTTTTTTCGAAAAACTTTTTTACTGAATTGAATCTTTGATTTTCTTTTCTTTTTTTTCCAAACTACATATACATGCGTGTATAAATAAATAATATTCTTTTTTCAAGTATGAATAATAATTCTTATTTTAAAAATATTTTTATTTGTTCACAATAGAAATGTACGAGTACGAGTATACGAGTCGATCTCTCCCGGTCCAAAACCAATTCGTAACACAACAAGGAGATGCCACAAATTTACCTAGTGACCGCGAAAATTGTTTGATTTTTTTCAAGCATCGAAATGTCGAAATAATTTTCACACAGAAATTATTTCAAAAAGCACAAATTTTGAGTGCAATTCTAGTGTTGAGAGCATTTTTCACTCAAAACGAAGACACACCATGACTATTCATACACACAAACACACACGCCAACACAAAATGATGGTACTCGTGCTGTGCCATCAAATTTGTCATTTTATATTTGGCATTATGAGCGACAAAGACAAATTTTAGGGATGCGACATAGAAAATTTCCCCGATTTACGAAAAGATCATTTTATTGTGAGAGCTGAAGAAAACGTTGAGGGGAGAGTATGATATCCGTAGCCCCAATATCTATGTACATTTTTGGATAGGGGACCTCAAAATAAGAAGAAAAACAAGAAAAAACGACGTTAAGTTCGGTCGGGCCGAACTTTATATACCCTCCACCATGGATTGCATTCCATAGAGGCTGTCGATTTTCGTAGAAGTGCAGTAACATTACAAGAAAAAGTCAAATTTTCCAAACCCAAATCAAATAAAATAATTAAAAAATAATTTTATATATAAATATAATATTTTTATTGTTTCAAACCACGCTACAAGGCTACCAATACGTTTAAACCTATATCGAAATTATACTTCAAGTCAATTCAAAAGGGAAATATATGACAGAAATCTTCAAAAGACTTAAATACCATAAATATTGTTAGATAGTGGGCGCTACAGTCGCACTGTGGGGCCTCTGCCCGGAATCAGTGGCAAAATTGGATAACAGCTTTTGGTAAATCGAATAATACCAATTAATAGAGATTATTATCTATCAAAAATCCGAAAACCGATTCAAAGTCGGACAAAAAAATGTTGTTTAGAGAGGCGCTCAAAGTTGATTAATTTCTTCAGAACTCAAAAAGTAAAAATGGCGTTAAGTTCGGCCGGGCCGAACTTTATATACCCTCCACCATGGATTGTACTCCACAGTCTGTCGATTTTCGTAGAAGTGCAGTAGTATTACAAGAAAATATACATTTTGTAATATAGTCAAAC
Organism: Polietes domitor; assembly: GCA_947397865.1. Classification (NCBI taxonomy): domain Eukaryota; kingdom Metazoa; phylum Arthropoda; class Insecta; order Diptera; family Muscidae; genus Polietes; species Polietes domitor. The sequence goes on from OX377618.1 coordinate 135,281,079, forward strand.
CTAAACAAATACAAATATTGAAAAAAAAAATATATATAAATAAATATAATATTTTTATTATTTCAAAACAAGCTTATAAGGCAAGGCTACCAATACGTTTACACTATATAAATCGAAATAATACTTCAAGTCAATTAAAAAATAATATTCTTAATTTATACTTTCGAAAAGCTTAGATACCATAGATATTGGTAGATAGTGGGTGTTACAGTTGGTTGTATTTCCATTCTATTTTAATTCCAAAAGTACAAATTTTTAAAATCCATTATCTCATGTACATAGTGCAAAATAACCTAACTTCATGATTCAACCAATTTTTGCCGTAAAATTAAAAATACGAATTTGGAAAAATATTTTTATTTTTCGCGTCTATGCAGTCAGAGGAATGTATACACCGAATTCCATGATTCTACCTGCGAGCGTTTGGTTGGTACCATTTGTATCCCCTTTCCCTATTTCAACCAGAGCTGTTAAATTTCGATTACGATTAGTAATCAATTACATTACTTTTTAAAAAGAATCGTAATGATTATATAATCCACTATTCAACAATTTCTGATTACTAATTGATTACGATTACAAATAATCAAAAAATAATCAGGATTACTTGCGATTACCGTTACCTTTCGGTTTTAGCTGGCAAAAGAACGAGAACAGAAAAAATCAAAACTGACATATATTGAAAAGTCAAAAGTTTTGACAAACAGACTACTATGACTCTCATACCGATTTCGCGAGAATCAAAAGTAATCACAAAAAATCAAAAGTAATCTTTTAAAGTAGTCGAACTCATTTTTGATTACTTTTGATTATTTTTCAGTAATCGCAAGTAATCCTGATTATTTTTTGATTACTTGTAATCGTAATCAATTACTAATCGTATAAAACTGAATGTAGTCGTATTGTAATCATTACTTCTACTTTAAAAAAAAGTAATCTAATTACTAATCATTACTTAACAGCTCTGATTTCAACCCCTTAAGATTACGACTTTCTAAAATCTCTTTACTTTACGTGTCCACGCAATTAGAGGGAAGTACATACCGAATTTCGTCATTCTAGCTGTATTTGTTTAGGTGGTACTATTTTTATCCCCTTTTCCCATTTGAACCCCAAAAAGTACGAATTTGGAAACAACCTATTATTTTTCGTGTCTACGCAGTCAGAGAAATGTATACTCCGAATTTCATGATTCTAGCTGCGGTCATTTAGTTGGTACTATTTTTATCCCCTTTTCCATTTTAACCTTAAAAAGTACGATTTTCGAAAATCCGTTTATTTTACGTGTCTATGCAATCAGAGGAATGTATACACCGAGTTTCATTATTCTAGGTGCAGGCGTTTGGTTGGTACCATTTTTATCCCTTTATTCCCAGTTTATCCCTTAAAAGTACGAATTTCGAAAAAATATTTTTATATTATGTTCTAGTCAATTAGAGGAATGTACACCGAATTTCGTGTTTCTAGCTGTTGTCGTTTAACATGTACCATTTTTATCCCTTTTGCCCCATTTCACCCTCTACGATTCACTTTATGGTGCACGTTTTTGTTATAGGGGAATGTGCATACCCAATATCAAGTAAGTACAAGCAGACATATTGAAAAAAAAATGCTTAAATAATCTAAAATATTATTATGGGTGGGTGGTATATTTGGGCCGATTTCGCCCAATTTGGACGTCCTAGCTCCTTTCGTTTAGATGCTAGCGTGCTTTCAACAGACGGACGGACGGCTAGATCTTTTCGGTAGAACACATTCATATGCCAAAAATCATTAGCTACAATCTTGACATTATTGTAGCAATGATGATTACCCTTCTCAAGAAATTCGATATGTGCAAATTATGCCACCGCCAGATAAACGTGAGAAAAATTCGTAATTCGAAAAATTCGTAAAGAAAAAAGGGATTGGCAAAAAACGGTACACTCACTTTGCAGGACTAACTCAGAGCGAGGAAATGTGAAGAAGGAATTTTATGTTTTGGCGAGAGTAAAATTAATGAAATTTGCATATCTAAGATGGACCAAAACTGTCATGAATATTTAATTAGGGCAGGAGGAAGCAGAACACGTTAATTAAATTTATGGAAAATTGCGACACCAATTATCTTAGTCATGGATCACTGCATGTTGTGCAATTTTCAAAAATAAATTTACATAATTTTGACTGAGTAAAAAGGGATCTTTAATATGGGATGTTGTGAAGAGTTGCGGAACTGAGGAAGCTTTAGTATTTAGACTGTGTATAAACTGGTCTGGTACCATCTGGCACCGAATTTTATGATTCTAACTGCAACCATTTGGTCGGTACTAGTTTTACCCTTTTTTACACCTTTTACCTCTTAAAATAAATATATATTTATTTTATGTGTATATAGGCATCTCCCAAAATAGGTACAACAAACAATTAATTTGTAGCGTCCGTTTCAATGTAAAATTGTCCTGACGATATATTTTTAAAATATAGTACTCTTTAAGCGCTTTAGAACACTAAATAGGATGATCGACTTTTTCAGTTTCTTTCTTATTTTTTTGGCGTAGTTTTAGTTGTGCGAATGTCGCGTCCGGGTCACTGGGATATGCCCATATGTGATTTGAGGGACGTACAATCCAAATTTTACGTTAATAGCTATTAAAGTTTGATTGGTACCATTTTTATCCCTTTTTGTTCCATAAAATAAAATGTTTTTATTTTAAAAACTAATTAAAAAACGAGTAAGGAAAGTTAACGTCGGGCGTGGCCGACTATAATACACCCTACACCTACTCATTATACTTTGTGGTGTATGGCATAAAAAAGTCATTATATTTGTACCGGGTAATATACGATACAACTAAAGGGTGTTTTTTATTGGGGTATAGAACTTTAAGTTGGCATCACTTTTTTAACTGGCGGCCATTTTGTCAGCTGTCAAGTGATTAATATTTAGTTTGGTTTGCCATTTCATCATGAACAGGTTGACAAAAGAACAACGCTTGCAAATCGTGCAAATTTATTTCGAAAGTAATGGTTCAGTTCGCGAAGTTCACCGCAAGCTCCGTCCATTTTATGGTCGACATAATCGTCCATCACAGCAATTAATTCGGTTAACCAAGATCGTGTGATTTGACACCATTGGATTATTTTCTTTGGGGATATGTGAAGTCGCTCGTCTACGCCAACAAACCAGAAACGTTAGGGGACTTGGAAGCCAACATTCGTGGCGTTATTGCCAACATACGGCCCCATATGCTCGAAAAAGTGGTTGAAAATGGGACCTGTAGAATTGGCTATATTCGAGCCAGCCGCGGCGGCCACATGCCCGAAATCATATTTAAACATTAATGGCATAAAATTATCCTTCCAATAAAGCCAAATTGATGGACATTAAAACGATTTTCTTGTGTTTTATTTCAATTCGAAGTTCTATACCTCAATAAAAAACACCCTTTATAAGAGGAGAATATACTTCAAATTTCATACTTCTATTTGTACTTATAAGAAAATTTGAACACAAACTTTGAATGGGAGCTATATATAAATATGAACGGATCTGACCCATTTTTAGCATATGTTTTCTAGCTGAAATATACGACGACGAGTAAAATCGGAGGAGACATTTGTATGTGATCTATATATAAATTTGAACCGATCAAACACATTTTCACCATAGATGTTTCCAGTTGTGAATTTAAAAGAAAATCTGTTAAAATATGTGGTATCTAGAGTGAAAAGAGTCAAGTCGATCGGTTTGATTAACAATTGGTCTATCTCGCTTCATTTTGGGTGTTACAAACAAATGCACAAAGCCAAAGACATAATACTATCGTGGAGTGTATAAATATTGCTTAGTTTTCGAGTTTTCGGACATTAAAGATTAAAAAAATTGATATTTTTCGTTCCAAAATTAGAAGAAAAAACATTTTTTAGTTATAAAAAGTCATTTTTTCTGCGTCTACGCAGTCAGACGAATTTCATGATTCTAGCTCCTGCCGCTTGATTGGTCCCAAATTTAATTTGTTTTTACAACGACCCAGAATATATACATATATATATATATATCGAACCCATAACCCCCACACACACACATATATATATATATATATATTAACATATACTTATCCCTCCTTAGGTGGAGTGTATAAAAATACAACATGAGCGCCCCGGTAGTCGAGTTGGTAGCGTTCTCGGCTATCAGTGTGGGGGTTATGGGTTCGATTCCTACCAGAGGCTATGGTCTGTCGCTGCAATAACTAGCTACAATGGTCTTAGTCACCCCGGCTCAATCCCTGGACCCAAAATTAGAATATAAATTTACTTTGTGTTGTAATTCATAATAAATAAATAAATAAAATAAAATAAAAATACACCCAGAAATATTTCTCAAAAGTTTCATAAAGAGTTGAGCTAATAATCCATGATTGCTGCGAAAGCGAGATAGTCGCCTTCGCAGTAGTTATTTATAATAATACTTGAAGTATTTAAGCAATAAGTCTTTTCAAACGAACGAGAATTGCTTTTTAGATTAATATTCAAGAATTTTCTAAACAATTTCAAGTGATTTTCATACATTTTTTATATATTTAGACGAACTCTATTTAATTCAAAGGAAATTGGTTCAGATTTAGATATAGGCTCCATACAGATGTCGATCCCGATTTGACTTTTTCCGCTCTGGAAACCACATATTTTACTCGATTCAAATTTGGCACAGTACCTTACAATTAAACTGGAAATATCTATGGTGAAGATCGGATCAGATTTAGATATAGCTCCCATACAAATTTCGATCTCCAATTAACTTTTTGCGCTCTAGAGATCACATATTTTAACCAATATTCTTCAAATTTGGCACAGTACCTTATAATTCAACTGGAAATATCAGTGGTAAAACTTAGTCAGATCTGTTCAGATTTACATATATCTCTCATTCAAATTTCGCTCCCAATTTGACTTTTTCGCTCTAGAAACTACATTTTTATCAGATTGTTTTCAAATTTGGCAAAACATCTTATATAAACATCTTATATTTAAACTAGGAACACCTGTGCTGAAAATAGGTCAGATCGGTTCAGATTTACATATATCTCCCATTCAAATTTCACTCTCGATTTGACTTTTTCTGATCTAGAAACTACCTATTTTTACAGATCTTCTTCAAATTTGGCAAAATATCTTATTTTTCCACTAGAAACACCCATGGTGAAAATGTATCAGATATAGTTTCCCTTTTTCCGCCCAAGAAACCACGAATTTTCACCGAATTACTTCAAATTGAGCATACTTGAACTGGAAGAACCTATTGTGTAAGTGGGTCACATCATTCCATGTTTGGATATAGCCCCGATACAAATATTCTTCTCGATTTGACAAATTGGGTCAGGTCATATTAGCCTATGATTAGGAAACATTCAAAAATCCTGCACGTTTTCTATTGTTATCGAATTGAATTGTATTCGGATAGAAAGTGGAGTGTATCATATAGTCGGACCCGCCCGTCTTTAGCCTTTCCTTACATGTTTATAAGTTATTTAATGCTTAAATGTAAGAAGAACTCGGCATTAATTTCAGTATACACTTAAACTGAATTTAAAAAAAATGTGTTTTTAGTTAAAATTTTCTAAATGGAATTTTTTCTACACGATTTTTACACCCTACACCACTTCGTGGTCTAGGGTATTATAAGTTAGTTTCGCGCCAAATGTTTGTAACACCAAGAAATAATTGAGCTAGACCCACCTTTAAGTATACCGATCGGCTTAGAATCGCCAGCTGAGTCGATTTAACGATGTCTGTCAATGAAACTTGGCAGAAGTTATTTTTTCTGGCCAAGCACCATCGGTATTGAATTTGGAGGAAATCGGTTCAGATTTAGATATAGCCCCCATACAAATGTTGCCCCCGATTTGACATTTTCCACTTTAGAAACCACATATTGTACCCGATTTTCTTTACATTTGGTAAAAAATCTTATAATGCAGAAATTGGGTAAGATCGGTTCAGATTTAGATATAGCCCCCATACAAATGTCGCTCCCGATTTGACATTTTCCGCTCTAGAAACGACATATTGTACCCGATTTTCTTTAAATTTTGCAGGACATCTTATAATCCAACTAGAAACACGTATGCAAAAATTGGGTAAGATCGGTTCAGATTTAGATATAGCCTCCATACAAATGTCGCTCCCGATTTGACATTTTCCGCTCTAGAAACGATATATTGTATCCGATTTTCTTTAAATTTTGCAGAACATCTTATAATCCAACTAAAAAACCTATGGTGAAAGTGGGTAAGATCGGTTCAGATTTATATATAGCCCTCATACAAATGTTGCTCCCGAATGTTTAACCGATTTTGGCCAAATTTTACATATTATATTTCACCAATAAACAGACATGGTGAAAGCGCGTCACATCGTTCCAGGTTTCAATATACCACCATACAAATGTCCTTTCCGATTTAACATTTTTTGTCAAACACATACATTTACAGGATGCAAAAATCCTTCCCGATTTCACTTTTTTAACGAATTGAATTGCAATGAGAATTGTTTGGGTGATGCCCATATGTCCATACTTTGGTATGACTTTGGTATACTACTGTATAATTTGTATTTGTCTGTCGGACAATTGGATCAATTACCATATTATTTACTATATTCGTTAAATTTGACTAAAGATGAATTAATAGCATATAAATTATATGAATATGATTTATATAATTTGTATGAACTACATAAAATTGCTATCATGAAATACTTGAGTTTAGTAATCAAAGCGAGGTACATACGCAGGGAGTGGTGTGGGGTATTATTAGTCGGCCCCGCCCGACTTTAGCCTTTCCTTACTTGTTTTATTTTTTTATTTAATACCTTGCAAATTTTCTTGAAGTATTACTTTGGTATGCTGGGATATCACGCTGTCTAAACAATGCAAGCGGGAGTGATCTTTAAAGTTATTTAAATTTGCACAAAAATATCATAATTTTTCAAAACATTGTACTGCACTTCTGCGCAAAGTCAACGTCCTTCAACCTGCCGGTAATACTATGGAATGCACTCAGTGGTGGAGGATAAATAATATTCGGCACCTTTTTACTTGCTTTACTTATAATTAATTGTGAGGGTAATATGATGTCATTACGTGGTATTGCAGATTGTAATGAGTTGTACTCTATGTACCTGAAAAAGTTGCTCAATCGGCAACACTGAGGGAAATCATCGAAAAGTCTCAAAAGAAATGGCGACCAATTTTTTCTCTAACCAACACTTGGACTTTTCACAATTCGCTTTGGTGAAAACGCCTTTCCTACAGATCTACAACGCTAGTCGTGTTGTTGTTATCGTCGTCGCCGTCGTCGTCATACACTTGTTGCTCGATTTTTATATTTAGAATAGCGTATATTCTATTCTCTGCTCTTCTTGTGCATGGATGGACTCATCATCATAGCGGGCAGCAGCACAGCAATTTTTTCCCCTCAGAAACAGAAACAGAAGCAGAATCAGAATTTTAAAATGAACGGCCAGACCAAAGAAAAGCAAGCCAACGAACATACAACTGTCCATACGTACTCGTACATAGATTTATTTTGCCTACGATGACCACCATGGCCAATGGTTTGACGTGAACGTTTCTTAATCGAAAAACAAAACAACAACAACAGCAACAGCAGCAATGGCAAAAACAGAAGAAAAATCCGCAGAAACCGCCATGAAGAATTCGCCAGTGTCTACGTAGGACTGTTTTCGATAAATTAAATGATATGTGCGAAAATAGCAAAAACAAAATTGCCGTCAAAAATGGTTGATATTTGACAAAAAGTTGGACAAAACTGTAAGACCGACCAAATGATTTGCTTTATGCCACAAATGATTTAATTTCATCCGAGCAAACGTCACCGCAAATCCGAAAATTGCTAAATAGCATAAAATTCGCATTCAAAACGACTAATAACGAATATATATGTATATATATATATTATTCGTCTTTTTTCCTATTTCTTAATAACGACGAAATTTATTACAAACCACCACGACAGCTGCCGGTAGTCGTCGGTCGAGTTTGCGAAAATCAAATTAAATCTTTTCTAATCTAGCACCGCGCCACTACGAGAGGAAAGGAAGTGTGGAGCAGCAGAGTGCACGAAGAAAAACAAACCGAAATCAAAATTTGAAATTGTACAAATAATTCATTTGTTTACATTGCCATAGGTAGTCACTCTAACACGATATTAATGTTTCTTGTCAAATAACGTGAAATTTCACAAGTTCCCACACACACACACACACACTTGGCAAAAGGTTAAACGTCTATTTGCGGCCGAACAAGGGAAAACGTGTGCTGAAAGAACCTAAATAATGCGAGGGTCGTACAAAAAGTCCTGCCAAATAACAACGTCGCACTGTGGGGCTTTGCCCGCAAACCGTGATAAAATAAAATAAAAATTGACAAACATCTTTTGGTAAAATTAACAATGCTTTTTTCTTCAGTTCAAAAGAATTTTGAAGATCTACACTTGAGTTATAGACAAAAATTTTGTCGAAGGATTGTGTATAACATTTTCTGATGTATTTTGGCGTTCTAAACTCGAAGATAATATTACAAGAAATTAGGATATTTGAAATATTGTTTTTATACACTCCACGAGAGTATTATGTCTTTGTGCATTTGTTTGTAACACCCAAAAGGAAATGAAATAGACCCATTGTTAATTATACCGATCGACTTAGAATCACTTTTTAAGTCGATACACGTCACGATACAGGTCGCAGTTGTAGACATAACTAAATGAAACTTTGCACAATGAAGTTTTTCGGGACAGGGACGAACGCTATTTAATTTGATGAAATTCGGTTCAGATTTAGATATAGCCCCCATACGAATTTCACACCCGATTAGACTCTTTTCACTCTATATACCACATATTACAACAGATTTTCTTTAAAATTGGCAAAACATCTTATATTTCAACTAGAAACACCTGTGGAAAAAATGTGTTAGATCGGTTCAGATTTAGATATAGCCCCCATATAAATGTCGCTCCCGATTTGACATTTTCCGCTCTAGAAACCACATATCGTACTCGATTTTCTTTAAATTTGGCACAACATCTTATAATCTTACTAGAAACACCTATGCTGAAATTGGGTACGATCGGTTCAGATTTAGATATAGCCCCCATATAAATGTCGCTCCCGATTTGACTTTTAAATGCCACATATTGTACTCGATTTTCTTTAAATTTGGCACAACATCTTATAATCTAACTAGAAACACCTATGCAAAAATTGGGTAAGATCGGTTCAGATTTAGATATAGGCCCCATACAAATGTCGCTCCCGATTTTACTTTTTCCGCTCTAGAAACCACATATTGTACCCGATTTTCTTTAAATTTGACACAACATCTTATAATCCAACTAGAAACACTATGCAACTGTCCAATCCAACTAGAACACAACTGTCGCTCCCTATTTGACTTTTGCTGCTTTAAAAGCCACATATTGTGCTCGGCTTTCTTTAAATTTGGCACAACATCTTATAGTCCAACTAAACAAAACTATGGTGAAAGTGGGTAAGATCGGTTCAGATTTAGATATAGCCCAAATATAAATGTTGCTCCCTAAAGTTTAACCGATTTTGGCCAAACTATACATTTTATATTTCACCTATTTTGTTCCAGGTTTCAATATATCCTCATGCAAATGTCCTTTCCGATTTAACATTTTTTGTCAAACACATACATTTACAGGATATAAAAATCCTTCCCGTTTTCACTTTTTCACCGAATTGAATTGTATTCGGATAGAAAGTGGAGTGTATCACTTTAGCCTTTCCTTACATGTTTTTAATTAAAATAAAGAAATAATGAAAATTACTTTTATTTAGTGAGCTAAAAATCCCACAATTTCTAAAACGGGTAAAATGTATCCCAAAAATGGGATTTTTAGAAAAACTATCCTCACTTTTTATTTAGTGAAACATGCGAAGCACATCAATAATCCACTGAGTAGTCATTGCAATGGGTATTGATAAGTAAGCGTGGCGACCTCTGAAACGGATCCATCCGTATCCTGCCTGCAACCGAAACAAATACATTTTCAACTAAAATCATTCTAGATTTTTTTTCTAGAGATTCAGTGACCTTACAAATAAAATCTATATAATAACAAGTAAAACTGCATTAAGTTCGGCCGGGCCGAACTTTTTATACTCTCCCCCATAGATTACATTCCACATAGGCTGTCGATTTTCGTAGAAGTACTGTCACATTTCAGGAAAAATGTTAATTTTTTAATATAGCCAATAATATAGCTTTAGCCAATAGGCCACTCCCTGCATATATACTAAACCCAGGTATTTCATGGGAGCCATTTTATGTAGTTCATATATATTATACATATTATACAGTTACTGTCAATTCATCTTTAGTCAAATTTAATGAATATAGTAAATAGTAAAGTAATTGATATTCCGAGTAAAGTAAATATAACATGATATGGAAAAATTGATCAAGATCCAATGCAGATACAGATTATACAGTGGTAATAGGATGAATCGGACGGACATCTGAAGGGGACCTATAACAACACTTGAGGCCTCTGCAAAAACATGCGCCAATATATTTCTCATTCACGGTAGGTATTCCAAGTTGAAACATATAATGATCTTCCACAATTTATGAAGATACGATGTAAGATGTAGTTTCTAGAGCTGTAATAGATCAGAGTGGGTTATACCAAAGTATGGACATATGGAAATCTACCAAACAAGTAAGGAAAGGCTAAAGACGGACGGAATTTCTATCTCATTACAATTCGGTAAAAAAGTGAAATCGGGAAGGATTTTTGCATCCTGTAAATGTATGTGTTTGACAAAAAATGTTAAATCGGAAAGGTCAACTGTATTGGGGTATATTGATACCTGGAACGATGTGACCCCCTTTCACCATGTATGTTTATTGGTGAAATATAATATGTAAAGTTTGGCCAAAATCGGTTAAACATTCGGGAGCAACATTTGTATGGGGGCTATATCTAAATCTGAACCGATCTTATCCACTTTTAGTTTTTTTAGTTGGATTTTTAGATTTTGTTTAATTTTAAAGAAAATCGGGTACAATATGTGGTTTCTAAAGCGGAAAAAGTGAAATCGGGAGCGACATTTGTGTGGGGACTATATATAAATCTGAACCGATTTTAACCACTTTCAGCATAGGTGTTTCTAGTTCGATTATAAAATGTTGTGCCAAATTTAAAGAAAATCGGGTACAATATGTGGTTTCTAAAGCGGAAAAAGTCAAATCGGGAGCGTTATTTTTATGGGGGCTATATCTAAATCTGAACCGATCTTACCCAATTTCTGCGTAGGTGTTTCTGGTTGGATTATAAGATGTTGTGCCAATTTTAAAGAAAAACGGATGTGGATTTTAGAGCGGAAAAAGTCAAATCGGGAGCGACATTTGTATGGGGGCTATATCTAAATCTGAACCGATTTCCTCCAAATTGAATACCGATGGTCCTTGGCCAGGAAAAATAACTTCTGCCAAGTTTCATGACAATCGGACAACAATTGTGAACTGGATGATAAAAAAATAGAATAGAAAATAGACAAACCACTCAAAATTACAAAAGAAAATGTAACTGTCGACTTAGACAACCTACTACTGTGAAATATATTGATCTTTCTTTGAATTTGTTATTCCACTATATGATGATTATATGATGATTCCTATAAATAACAATAAACAACAGCTCCTCTATTGTGCTTCTTTAGTGTGTCAAAGTAGGTCGAGTATTATCATTCTTTGGAAGGATTGTGATCTTCAAGATGTCTTGTCAAATATGCCTCACATGAAAAGCTGTAATTGCAAAAATATTTATTAAATTCATCCATATTATTAATTTTGGGAATGGATTCCCACTCACGAAAAATAATTGTGTGGGGATAATAATATTAAAACATGGGAACAGTAGGTAATTTTAACGAATATTGAAATACTTGTCAAAAATAAATGAAAGTGTGTTAAAAACCAATACAAATTGTTCCTTCAATTTTCCCAAAATTGTCAAAAAAATAGAGATGATCGAATGACAGAACGAGCCGGCAAATCAGCCGAAAGCCGCCGACCCATTTTGAACGCACACAATCATTAGTTGAAATCTGATCATTTTGCAATGACACATACTTCTTTGATCGCATAGATTTTGATTTGGACAACGACGCTCTCACAGAGTTAAATTACACTTGCACTTCCTTCATCGGGAATTGCAGCTAAGTTGTTGAAAGAGAGGTCGAGCAGTTCATTCAGCATCCAATTTGCCCTTGAATTAACGAAGCTCCAACGTGCAACCATTGGAAGAAATTTGCGAGGACTAAGGTTCTGCAGCAGTGAAAATTCATCTATAGAATGAATATATGATTGCTCACGAAAATTCGTTGAAGGCAACGATTTTTTGCTGATTTTTACCAAACACTGCCACTGATTCCACGGACGGCTCCATCCGGTAAACTAAAGACTTGCTAGAAGATATCTTATTTGTGGAAACACTTCACGACATTCACTTTAAGTACGTTCAAGCGAAACAAGTTGCAGATCGAACAATCTGCACTATTATTTTCAAAAAAATTGCAGGAAATTGTCAATGGAAAATCACTATTGATGTTTCTGCATTATATTCCCCATCGATTTTTTCAGTTCACTGCATTACAAAAGAACTCATCCGAAAGGTTGTACTAAACATTGTTCAAGATCCAGGTGAGCGAACGTGCACACATTCCCAGCGTATACTGAATTCATCACGCATGCTAATTTTTCCAGTTGCGTAATCCGAATTGAATGTTATGACCGTATCGTGAAAATGAATATCTATGACACCAACATACAATTATCACTTAGAAATAAATTTTTCTCATTTGAATTTTGTTTAAACATTTGAAATAGCTTATGAAATCTTCAGACTACAATCACAATTAAAGTTTTTTAAAATAAGGACAGAAAAGTTTCTGTCGGGTCAGCTAGTAAATAAATAAATTCAAGTCAATACAAAAAGTAAGTATAAGTCAGCAATATTCAAAAATGCTTAAAGTCTCTAAATAATGGGAGATAGCGGGGTCATTTTCAGCTACAGCCGTTTGGCAGGTTGTATTTCCATCCTATATTAATGCCAAAAGTTTAACTTTTGAAAATCCATTATCTCTCACGTACACAGTGCATGATAGCCTGCCTCACTTCATGATTCTAGCCATTTTTGCCGTAGAAGTAAAAAATAAAGTACGAATTTGGAAAAATCGTTTCATTTTGCATGGCTATGCAGAAATGTATACACCGAATTCCATTATTCTAGCTGCGGCCATTTGGTTGGTACCATTTCTATCCCCATTTTACCCCTTAAAAGTACGATCTTAGGAAATATCTTTATTTTACGTGAATCAGAGGAATGTATACACCGAATTTCTTTTTTCTAGCTGTTACCGTTTAGTGCGTACCATTTTTATCCCTCTGTTCCCATTGTATCCATTGAAAAAATGAATTTGGAAAACCTTTATTTCTCCGCAATCAGAGAAAGGTATACGCCGAATTTCATTATTCTCTGTGCAGCCGTTTAGTTGGTAACATTCTTATCCCTCTATTCGCTGTTACATCTTAAAAGTACGAATTTAGAAAAACTATATTATCTATCTACTCACTTAGAGGAATGAACACACCGAATTTCGGGTTTCTAGCTTCAGCCGTTTGATATGTAATATTTTTATCCCTTTTTTCCCAATTATGCACGTTTTTGCTATATATGCTATAAACAGACATATTGAAAAACATGCTTAAATAGTCTAAATATTAGGACTTATTAGGGGTATTTTCGGTCCTTGTGAGGGAAAAAATTTCCCTTTGGACCGATTTCGCCCAGTTTCAATCCCAAGCGATCTGCAACCATAAGACACATTTACGGACAATTTTAACCTCACAGCTTACTTCGTTCGCCGGCTAGCGATACGGACATGGCTAGATCGTCTTAGAATTTTACCACGACCCACAATATATATATTTTATGAGGTCTCCGATGAACATTTCAAGGTGTTACAAACGGAATGACAAAGTGTATTAAAGTATGTGGTCTGCAGAGGGGAAAAGGTTACATCGGGAGCGACATTTATATGATATGTTTCTAGTTGAAATATAAAGTGTTGTTCCAAATTTGAAGAAAATCGTTTAATATTCATATATGGATTCTGGAAGGGAAATGTCAAATCGGGAGCGACATTTGTATGGAGGCTATATCTAAATCTGAACCGAATTGCTTCGAATAAAATAGCGTCCGTCCCTTAGGCACAAAACTTACTTGTACCGATGTGTAGCTATATTTGCGACCTGCACTTTGATTACAAGAATAGACTACTCAGAAAGTGAATCTAAGCCGATCTTTATAATACACTGTGAGTCTAACTCGTTTCCTTTTGGGTGTTAGAAACAAATGCACAAAGGCATAATACTCTAGTTGAGGGTATAAATAAATCTTTTGGTAAAATAATTAATTCCAATGGATAAAGAGAGAACTCAGTATGGATCATAAATCTTAAAATCTTTTGAAAAACGAGTAAACATGGCAATTTGTAATATATTTTTTTAATTTTATTAATATTTTTTAATCGAAAAACCCATAAAAATAAAAAATCGTAAAAAAATATTTTGCTCCATTTTTAATAGCTATCAAGCAAGAATGAAACAATGCCTATTTGTAAAATATCTATGAATAAATATATATCTTATTATCCTCTTTGTAAGAGAATTTTAAAAACCATGTATTTTTTCCGGCGCGATAAAACCCCATTAAAATCAGAAATTAAAATATATTTTTTTTACATTTTCTACTAGCATCCTTATGAAAAAAAAACAGAAGGTAGGAGTAAGAGCTACAAATCTTATAAAATGAGCTTTAGGATAAGTCGACAAAAACATTTAAAACAAAATATATTAAAAAACGTACAAAATCGCAAACAAAAATTATTTTGTTGCAGTTTTTAGTAGCTAATATTCTAAAGAATAAAACATTGAATAAATGTAAAAGTTGTAATCCTTTTTGTAAGAGAATTAAAAACCCTGTATATTTTTTTCTGGGATGATAAAAACTCAGATCCAGAAATTAAAATATACATATTTTCATGTTTAATTTTCTAAAAGCTGACATTCTAATGAAGAAAACGTTACATATTTATTATTCTTTTTTAGACTGACAACTACTAGAAAATTAAAAACACACACAATTTTATTAAATTTTCTTACAACTTTTATAGTTATCCATACATATTTTTTCAAATAAACACCTTTGATAACTTGTGGAACACCACACCCTTTGTAACACCTTGAAATATCGAACTGAGACCATATATTCCTGATCGTCATTAAATTCTAAGAATTCTAAGACATGTCCGTCTGTCCGTCCGATAGTTGAAAGCACGATAGCATCTAAACGAAAAAAGCTAGGAGAAAAAAGCATCCAAATTTCCAGAAATATTAGATCAGTTGGTATAGAAGGTGGGCGAAATCGGTCTAGAGGCAATCATTTTTCCCTAGCAAGGACTGAAAATACTCCCAATAATCACTAATATTTTGAGTCTTTACACCACCTTTTTTGTTTTGAATTATTCTATAGTTCATATTATATGGAGAAAAAATTTCAAATAGAAAAGTGCCCAGAACATTAGTTAATTCCAATTTGTCAAAAAAAAACTATTTAGTTTTTACCACACTTCTCTGTCAACCCTCGTATATACGAACATAATTTTAATCGATTGTGTCGTAGCGAATCTTTCGTTCGCATGTATTTTGTACTTTGAGCATTTTCATCTAAAAATATGAAAATTTGTGATTTCATACGAAAGATAAGAATAAAACCTTGATGTTATGTCTGACATTTTCTCAATGCTTCGATGAATTTAAAGAATGCTTTCGAAATGTTCTCTTCGATTTGTGGACGAGAAATATGTAAATTCATAGTCTTCGAGGGTTTAGCTTAGAAACTGATTCATGAGATGAGCTGACTTGCATTCGAAGTCGAGAGGTCATCGAATGAGGACTATTTTTTATAGATTTCCGGTTTGTCAAGCGGCGTTCAAAGGACTTTATCAAAGAATACTAAAATTTAGTATAAAAATTTTGCTAAATTTATAGTTTAACGACCATATTCATAAACATTTATGAGAGTTTTATAAGACTTTTTTGCAAGCAAAGCATACTTTAAACCATTGAATCTTTATGAATATGGCAGTAAATGTGTAAATAAAACTACTTTTGAGTAAATTTTATTTGATTTGATAAATACGTTAATTTTTATAAATTTTCTCATGAAAACTTTATGGGTGTGTGTATGTTTTTGGCTGTGAATACTGTATAAAAATTACAGTATACATTGGAAATAGGGACAATACCTAGAAAACACTCTAAGAACACCAAATATTTCGTGTAAAAGTAACAATATCGTGATGTGTCGGATGATATCTTGTTGGATGAATGCGAATGTTTATAGGCGTTTGGAGCGTCAATTTTTATTGATAGTACTGAATACTTTATAAAAAAATCATTTCAATGCTCCTTTTTTGTCGATGACATTTTCCTTTTTCATATCATTATTATAATTTCTTTTCTGACCAGCGCACAGTAGCGCCCGTAGAGCAAACGAGGTTGCAAAAATCAAAATTTTCATGAGCGCCGACGAAGTTTTGAATAAACCCATGTTATAGGAAACTTTTCAACGATTTCAAATCTGCCACTCTTAATAATATCACATTTTTAGTTTAGAAGATATAGCCGTTCAAAGTTGACCGACTTTCGGTTTTCAAAAAAACACACAATTTTTAGTGAATTTGTTGCGATTTCAGATGTAATATCACGAAAAATAGGTAACGAATCGCCTTATTTTTTGTTTGTATTGATTGATGTATTTATTAAATGTATAATGATAAAAAAATTAACTGTTTGCTTTGTGTTTCTCCTGGTAAACCACTATTTAAAAACTATCCGTTTTTTCACTATTTTTCAACTTTGACGGAAAATAAAAAAATCTATATTTTTCTATATTTGCCATATTTGCAAAACCTGTTCATTGATTATTTCTTTACATAATTCAAAAATTTTAGCTGTCCGTACGTGCCCGTTTGGCTTCTAGAGGTATTTGTATGGCGTCCATCCCTTATATCCCTTATATGTTTTGACTGACAGTAGTTTGATCTAATAGTTTGAAAAAAAAACTACTCATTGAAATTAGCAGGTACGTACCTCACTTAAATATATACTTACTATATCACTTAAATAATACTTTGGCGTACAAATGGTCAAGAACAATATTGACTTATGGTCCCTACAGGTAGGCACAAATCTTATTTGGACACGTGCATAATATCAAAATTGCATTATTCAGCCTAAATCCATATGTATGCAGGGAACAGGTAAATTTTTCGGCATGAACTGAATTGACACTTTATTCACATTTTGGGACCAGTGATATGTCTCTAACGACCTATCGCAGAATGTGTACGTTTATAGCAATTTCCACCAATTTTGCGTAGGGCTATTACAAGCTGCCACAACCATTTATGGTTATTATTTTAAATTCGTACTTGTAAGGGATAAAATGGGAATAAAGGGATAAAAATGGTACCAACAAAATGCCTGCACCTAGAATAATGAAACACGGTGTATACATTCCTCTGATTGCGTAGACACGTAAAATAAACGGATTTTTCGAAAATCTTACTTTTTGGGGTTAAAATGGAAAAGGGGATAAAAATAGTACCAACTAAATGACCGCAGCTAGAGTCATGAAATTCGGTGTGTACATTTCTCTGACTGCGTAGACACGAAAAATAAAAGGTTGTTTCCAAATTCGTACTTTCAAGGGATACAATGGGTACAGAGGGATAAAAATAGTACCAACTAAACAACTACAACTAGAATGATGAAATTCGGTATGTACATCCCTCTAATTGCGCTGACACGTAAAATAAAGAGATTTTAGAAATTCGTAATATTAAGAGGGTAAAATAGGGAAAGGGGATACAAATGGTACCAACCAAACGCTCGCAGGTAGAATCATGGAATTCGGTGTATACATTCCTCTGACGGCATAGACGCGAAAAATAAAAAGATTTTTCCAAATTCGTAATTTTTAATTTTACGGCAAAAATTGGTTGAATCATGAAGTTAGGTTATTTTGCACTATGTAAATGTATAAAATTTGTACTTTTGTAATTAAAATAGAATGGAAATACAACCAACTGTAGAAGTTATAAAGGATTTAATATTACCTAGGATAGAGACAATTGTGTGGGAGGTACAAGAAGGTTTAAAGTGATTATAAAAACATTTTTAAATGTCAAATTCCAAATGATTTTGACTAGCCGTATGGATGTTACATCGGTTTTATTGTAACCAAAGTTTATGTCACTTTGTGTGGGAGCTACCAGAAGGGGTGTGGCAATTTCGCCCATATTCCACGCAAATGTAACCACTAAAAAAGCATTGCTAAATATCAAATTTCACAGCATTCTGATCATCAGTATAGAAGTTCGCCCATATTCCACGCAAATGTAACCACTAACAAGTAAGAAGGCGTTAAGTTCGGCCGGGCCGAATCTTATATACCCTCCACCACGGAGTGCATTGCACAGTATTACCAGCAGATTAAAGGATGTCGACTTTACATAGAAGCACAGTACCATATTACGAAAATTGTGATATTTGTATGCACATTACTATATTTGTTTATTATTTCAAACTATAAGGCATACTTATGCGCACTGTTTAAAATCGACTACTATATATAAATAAAATGCTGAAATTGTGAAAGTGAACAAGCCTAAATATAGGCGATTGTCAGTCGCCATTAGAAAGAAGCATTTTTAGATACAGACAAAGTGATAAGAAAAGTATAAATTTTAAAGATATCCCCATTCGCCCCATTCGCCCCATTCTCCGCCCAAATGTACAGCATGTATACACCGAATTTCATGATTTCAACTTCAGCGGTTTGGTAGGTTCCATTTTTATCCTTCTTTTTAAAAGTACGAATTTCGAAAAATCCCTCTATTTTACGTGTCTATGCAATTAGAGGGATGTACACACCGAATTTGATGATTCTAGCTGTTGTCGTATCATTGGTACCATATTCTATCCCTTTTTGTCCCATTTCGCTCGCTAAAACTTTTATTTTCTTTGTGGTGCTTCCAAGCTATTTTAATTTCAAAAGTATAAATTTTGAAAATACCTTGTTTCTCACGTACGCAGTACAAGACAACTTCATGATTCTACCATTTTTTGTCGTAAAAGCAACAAAATAAAGTACGAATTTGGGAAAAAATATTTTACGTGGCTATGCAGTCAGAGGAATGTATACACCGAATTCCATGATTCTATCAACGGCCATTTTGTTGGTACCATTTTTATTCCCTTTTTCCAATTTTGCCCCCTCAAGAGTACGACTATCTAAAATCTCTTTATTTTACGTATCTACACAATTAGAGGGACGTACACACTGAATTTCATCATTCTAGCTGTATTCGTTTAGTTGGTACTATTTTTATCCCCTGTAGCCATTGTATCCCTTGAAAGTACGAATTTGGAAAAAACGTTTTATTTTTCGTGTCTACGCAGTCAGAGGAATGTATACTCCAAATTTCATGATTCTAGCTGCTGTCATTTGGTAGGTACTATTTTTGTCCCCTTTTTCCATTTGAACCCCAAAAAGTACGAATTTTGGAAAGTTTATTTTACGTGTCTACGCAATCAGAGGAATGTATATATCGAATTTCATTATTCTAGGTGCAGTCGTTAGGTTGGTACTATTTGTATCCCTCTATCCCCATTTAACCCCTTAAAAGTACGAATTTAGAAAAAATACTTAGATATTATGTATCTACTCTATTATGGGAATGTACAAGCCAAATTTCGTGTTTCTATCTGTTGTCATTTGATAGGTACCATTTATATCCCTTTTTGTCCCATTTCGCCCCCTACAAATAAAAATCACTCTATGGTGCCCTTTTATGCTATAAAGGGAATGCGCATTGCAAATAGCAAGTAAATACAAGCTAATATGTTCAAAAAACATGCTGAAATATTCTAAATATTAGGGGTATTTTCAGTCCTTGTGAGGGAAAAATTTTTCGCTCTGGACCGATTTCGTCCACTTTCAATCCTAACCGATCTACAACCATAAGACACATTTAGGAAAAATTTGAACTTCCTAGCTCATTTCGTTCGGCCGCTATCGTGCTTTCAACAGACAGACAGACAGACAGACGGACATGGCTATATCGTCTTAGAATTTTACCACGACCCAGAATATATATACTTTATGGGGTCTCCGATGAATATTTCAAGGTGTTACAAACGGAATGACAAAGTGAATATACCCCCATCCTGGAGGTGGAGGGTATAAAAAAGCATTGCTAAATATAAAATTTCACAGTATTCTTATCATCAGTAAAGAAGTTATAGCAAATTCAATTTTACGTACTTTTGCATGAATTGTGTGGGAAGTACTGGAAGGGGCGTGGCAAAATCCGTCATATTTAGTACAATAAAAGTAATTATAAAAACATTATAAAATACCAAAATATACCTGATTTCGATAATCCGTGTGGAAGTAATATGGGTTTCAATTTAACGTACGAATATGGGCTATTTGTGTGGGAGGTACCAGAAGGGGCGTGGCAATTTCGACCATTCTCGAACTTAAACTAAGTTTGATAAAAATATTACGATGTAAAAAGGTTGAATCGATTCCTTAACTCCTTGCGAGAGTTATCGTGTTCGCCAGCCAGCCAGACGGACGGACGGACGGACATGGTTCAAAAGCCTTAAAAAGTCGTGAAACGGATTTGGTCCAAACATACTTAGGGTCTTAAGTCACTCCTTCAATGCGTTACACTTTTTTTCTGTCCGAAATGATATATACCCTCCTACTCTGTACAGTGAGTGGGCATAATTAAGGAGAAAATAAGTTTTTCGCTCTCCTAAAATATTAAGTTATTGTTCATAGCCACTTTTGAATGATTTTTATTTTTGGGTACAATTATTTTTATAAAAAAAGCTTGTTGTATTTGGAACCATTTTTTCTCGGTGTAAGAGAGAAAAAGTTTTTGCTTTCTTATACTTCTGTTTTACTTTGTACGTTCCCAGTTGGCAAAATCGTCGTATTTGAAATAGCCGTCAATGATTCCTCGACGAAATATTTGTCGTGAATGGCAACATCGTTCAAGACAAGCTGTAAGACAAAGTCTTCCATATGTTGTGTGTCAAACCTCGTTAAGAACAACTTTGGCGACAATAGGGCTGTTTTTTTTAGATTGGATAACTAATGCGTAAAGAAAAACCGCCCTAATGTCTTCATATTGTAGTCAATCAGGGTATAAATGTCAATCAGTTTGTTCGATTGCAATATGTGTTATGTTTGTTTGTATATGGAGACCGACCCGGTCTAGTGTCGCCCATCTGATCTTCTATGATTTTTGCGACACTTGTACGAAAATGTCTATAACGATTTGTATGACGACGATTTACTTGCACCTGTCGTCTAAGATATCTTGAAGACATTGCCAACTGGGCCATTTTCAAATACATATGTATGAAAATACTTACGTATGCCGCCATAAATAATATATACACACATTTATATACATATATATAGACTACATATATCGTAGCGAAAGTTTTATTTACTCGCAGTTTCTTAAATTTCGAAATATCGTAGGTATAAAAATATTCTTAAAATGTAGATTATTTAAAAGTAATAGTTTTCAATTAGACCTAAAATACAAATGCAATACGATTATGTGTGTGCGTGTGTGTGTTTGAGTGTGGTGTGTGCGCGTTTGTGTGGGTATGCCAAGGGAAATTGTAGCCCGCCAGCAACATTTAGGCATCGTTGCCCATTGGCTTATCCTTCAAACGGGTGCAATAGTACCGATCGCTGTTCTCAATCCAATCGCAAATATTCGAAACGGTATGGAATGCAGTGCCCTCCTTGCACTCAAACTCCACGGGACTGCCGTGGACGCAACGATAGTACTGCAAGCAGAACAAGACAAGACAACATTATTTGATGATCTAAAGATTCCCGGCGAATAGCTTACCTTTCTGCAATCCTGGTGTGGCACGAAATCTCGGTGGGTACAATCAATGCCGCTGATATCGGGAGCTGCAGTGGCCTGAACTACCACCACCTCAGGGTCCGGATGGACAAATTCGGGTTCGGGAGCAGCAGTTGTCGTAGGTTTCTTAGTAGCTTTTAAAGGTTTCTGCAAAAGAAAAAAGGCCAGCAGCCATCATTGGCAAAATGACATTGTGTTGTGACCGAATTAATTATTTAAAAATAATTGCTTAGTTTTAATGTCACGGGCAAATTTAAATTTAGAAAACAACAAACAAACTTGCTATCACCACAGAGAGAGGGAGAGAATACTAAAGTGAATTAATTAACAATTTGCTAAATTAATAGAAATTTGCTCAGAGGCAATTGATCAATCGTAAAGTGGTCATCGACGACCTGTGGATACCTCTAATTTTTCTAAATACTTTACCGGAAGTAGTTGTATTTTTAATTGAAATTTACTTTCAGCAAAACTTTTCAATTCAAAAGCGTAAAATACTAAAAAATAAAATTGCCGAAAATAATCTAAAACTATTTTATATTTACATTTAAAAAAATTAGTTATGGGGGTATGCGCATAAAAAAGTGGTGGAATGCTTTGCCTTTCTCAGATATATTTTTATACCCTACACCACTTCGTGGTCTAGGGTATTATAAGTTAGTTTCGCGCCAAATGTTTGTAACACCAAGAAATAATCGAGCTAGACCCACCTTTAAGTATACGGATCGGCTTAGAATCACCAGCTGATTCGATTTAACGATGTCTGTCTGTCCGTCCGTCCGTCCGTCCGTCTGCTGTCCATCTAAGCTTGTTCGCACTCTACAGGTCGCAATTGTTGTCCGATTGTCATCAAACTTGGCAGAAGTTATTTTTTCTGGCCAAGGACCTTCGGTATTGAATTTGGAGGAAATCGGTTCAGATTTAGATATAGTCCCCATACAAATGTCGCTCCCGATTTGACATTTTCCGCTCTAGAAACGACATATTGTACCCGATTTTCTTTAAATTTGGCAGAACATCTTATAATCCAACTAGAAACACGTATGCAAAAATTGGGTAAGATCGGTTCAGATTTAGATATAGCCCCCATACAAATGTCGCTCCCGATTTGACATTTTCCGCTCTAGAAACGACATATTGTACCCGGTTTTCTTTAAATTTTGCAGAACATCTTATAATCGAACTAGAAATACGTATGCAAAAATTGGGTAAGATCGGTTCAGATTTAGATATAGCCCCCATACAAATGTCGATCCCGATTTGACATTTTCCGCTCTAGAAACGACATATTGTACCCGATTTTCTTTAAAATTGGCACAACATTTTATAATCGAAATAGAAACATCTATGCTGAAAGTGGGTATGATCGGTTCAGATTTAGATATAGCCCCCATACAAATGTCGCTCCCGATTTGACTTTTTCCGCTCTAAAATCCACATATTGTACCCGTTTTTCTTTAAAATTGGCACAACATTTTATAATCGAAATAGAAACATCTATGCTGAAAGTGGGTAAGATCGGTTCAGATTTAGATATAGCCCCACTACAAATGTCGCTCCCGAATCTTTAACCGATTTTGGCCAAACTTTACATATTATATTTCACCTATAGACATACATGGTGAAAGCGGGTCACATCGTTGCAGGTTTCAATATACCCCCATACAAATGTCCTTTCCGATTTAACATCTTTTGTCAAACACGTACATTTACAGGATGCAAAAATCCTTCCCGATTTCACTTTTTTACCGAATTGAATTGTAATGAGAATTGTTTGGGTGATGCCCATATGTCCATACTTTGGTATACTACTGTATAATTTGTATTTGTCTGTCGGACAATTAGATCAATTACCATATTATTTACCATACTCGTTAAATTTGACTGAAGATGAATTTATAGCATATAAATTATATGAATATAATTTATATAATTTGTATAAACTGAATAAAATTGATCCCATGAAATACCTGGGTTTAGTAATGAAAGCGAGGTACATACGCAGGGAGTGGTGTAGGGTATTATATAGTCGGCCCCGCCCGACTTTAGCCTTTCCTTACTTGTTATTTTTGTGATACAATTTAGTTTAGCTCGCTAAATCGGTTTCTTTTCAAAAACACAATTTTTCTGGAAATTACATTAAATTTAAGGTATTATTCGTATTATTTAAGGTATCACTTCGCAGAATATTTTTAATTAATTAATTTATTTTTATTAAAATTATTACAATTATTGTCGAAGGTACCTTTATTATTGAAGTATAAGAGTAATACCTTAAATTTATGGTAATTACAAATGTTGCAAATGTTACAAATATATCTTTCATGATCTAGTGGTTTAGTAGCCATCGTTGAAGAAAATCGAAAAAACGTGTTTTTGAAAAAAAAAATAGTTTTTCTTTGGACGATTTATCGAGCTAACTAAATTTTTTATAAATTTAAATTTTAAATGCAGGATTTCACCTGTCAAAGGCCCTTCACATTCTACGCCATTCAATTCGGTGAGGCGTCCTATATCATGGTCCGATGGCTGAGATATAACGCGTTCTGATCAAAATCTGTTAAAATATGTGTTTTCTAGAGCAAACGAAGTCAAATCGGTAGCTACATCTAAATCTGAACAGATCAGACCCATTTTCAACAAAGATGATTTTAGTTCAAATGTAGGGTGTTGTGTCAAATTTAAAGAAAATCTTGTAAAATATATAGTTTTGGGCGCGGAAAAAGTAAAATCGAGAGCGACATATATATATAAATCTAAACCGATTTGACCCAGTTTCACCACAGATTTTTTTAGATGAAATATGAGATGTTTTGCCAAATTTGAAGAAAATTTTATAAAATATACAGTTTTGAGAGCGGAAAAAGTAAAATCAAGGGAGACATTTGTATGAAAGCTATATATAAATCTGAACCGATTTGACTCATTTCCACCACAAATGTTTCAATTTAAAATAAAAGATGTTGTGCAAAATTTTAACCTAATCGGGTAACTTATGTGGTTTCTAGAGCGAACACAAAGTAAAATCGAGGGGCGACATTTGTATGGAAGCTATATATAAATCGGAACCGATCTGATCCACTTTCAGCATAGATATTTTTAGATGAAATAGAAGATGTTGTGTCAAATTTGATCAAAATCGGTTAACTTGTATGGTTTCTAGAGCAGAAAACGTCAAATCGGGAGCGACATTTGAGTGAGAGCTACATATACATCTGAACCGATTTGACCCGTTTTCAGCACAGGTATTTCTAATTGAAATATAAAATGTTGTGCCAAATTTGAACAAAATGGATTAACTTATGTGGTTTCTAGTGCGCAACAAGTCAAATCGGGAGCGACATTTGTATTGGGTCTATATATAAATCTGAACCGATTTGCACCAGAAATACGGAAATGACTAAATCGATTCAGAAAGCGATTCTAAGACGATTGTTATAATAAACATGGGTCTTTGGGTGTTACAAACAAATGCAGAAAGACATAATACCCTAGTGGAGGGTATACAAATATTTCGTATCTTCGAAACTATATAAGAATGCTTTGTTTAGTCAATGTAGATATCACATTTATGACAGTTACAGACTTCAAAAGTTTTAAAGTTTCAAGGTCTCCCTGTATATTAATCACCCGGTGTTGAAACAGGGTGACCAAAGAAATTGTGTTTTCTGACAGTAGAACTTCCTGAGTAAAATCTCTAAAATTTCATTCGTTAAGCGTTTATGGGAAATACTAAGAGTATATCGTCGCCTGAAATACAAAATGACGTAACCCACATTTTCATAAGTTTTCACATGAAGCAAAAAAATGTTCACCTGCGAATTTCGTATTTTGTGAACAAATTCTATATTTTTGGATGTATATGCCTATAATTTTCTGAGATTATGTAATTTAGTCATATGCAAATACTAAAATATATAACAAAATAAATTTAATTTTATAACTCACGTTATTGCTACTTTAATGAAAGAAAATATTTGAATATTTTCCTTATAAAATTTTAATTTTTGGACGATGAAGTCTAAAATTTCGTCAGATTGTGTATTTTAGTAAAATCTACCGTAATCAATGGAAAAATCAATTTACGAATTTTTGTTGTTACGTCATTTTGTATTTCACGTGACGATATGGGAAAATTGAGTACCAAAATCGGCTGTAGGGTGTGTACAAATGAATTGATTGATCTAGCACGTGATTTTGTTGCTCGTGCTGGTGTTTGAGATTATCACACTTTTCAAACTTTGATCCCTTACCTTTGTTGTTGTTATCGACGACGGTCTTTTCGTTGTCACGGGTTTTGGCCTTCTCGTTGTTGTCTCTAAGACAACCAGAGTGCCTTCGTCGGGGTTAGGTGATGTTGCTGGCGGTTTAGCCCATTCTGGCTGCAAAACATATCAAATAAAAAAACAACATTGAAAACATCATCGCAAAATCACAATAAAATCCCACCGCAACCGATAAGAAAATAAATTAATTTGGCACCTGCCTTCGTCGCATTGCTGTCGCATCAGTGTGGGCCAAATACATACATACATATGTGTATGTGTATACATAATAAGTGGCAACTTACCCTAGGCGTCGTTTCGCGCGTTGGCTCGGGCACACGATAGCTCCTCATATTGTCGTACAATATTTGCATTAGGGGATTGGCGCGACCACACAAACCATGGAAGTCGTCCATGTCAATGGCCCAAGTCATGGCGCCGGCATAGCCTTTCTCCTTGATGAAGTCCATTTTGATTTGTACGGATGCCTCGTTTTCATAGCCCACCCATTGGGTGTCGCGGTATGTATAGGGCACCATGCCTTCCTCATCCCATTCCACGGTCCAGCCACTTGCCTTGTCCTTGACCTCGGGACAGATTTCATAGTAGGCCAGGAAACCACTGGCATTTGTAAAGGGTCCCGGAGCACCGCCGCCCGCCTCCTTGTTGATGTAGGTGCCCATGTTGTAGTTCTTATTGGAGCTGCTCAGGGTGAAGGTGCGGCCATAGAAGGGTATGCCAACAACCAGTTTATTGGCGGGGCAGCCCATATCCTCCCACAAGGCTAGGCCATCGTTGACATTCAACTTTTCATAGGCATACTGGTCGTGCTTACGTTTGTACAGAGGACTGTGGGTATCGGCAAAGCCAGCCCAGTTACCTCGCAAATCGTAAGTCATGGCATGTATGGCATCCAAAGCTCTGAAAACAAAACAGGGTTATTTCAAGACTCGCATTAGATTGAACTCTCACACTTACTCGCACAACTCGGGCACATGGTAGCCTTCTTGCAAACGGAACTTAGCCACCGGCACAGCCATTGTTATCTCCCATCCTTGTCCCTCGCGATCAAAGGCTCGGCGGAGTTCTTGCACGAAATACAGGAATTTGTCCTTATCACCAAAAGTACCGCCACGATCGGTGGCCCCGGGATATTCCCAATCCAAATCGAAACCATCGAAGTCATACTTCTTCATAAAGGCGACCACGCTGCTTATAAAACGCCGGCGATTTTCCCGCGATCCCACCATTCTCGAATATTTCGAACCACCCTCGGCCCAGCCGCCAACAGCAATTTGCAGCTTTAAGTTCGAATGCTTGTGCCGCAACTGCGTGAAATTGCGGAAACCATTTTGTTGCTCATCGATTTCCGGGTCAATGACCATCACTTGCCACGACTTGTCATCGACGCCAATAAAGGAATACACCAAATGGGTGCACATCTCAGCTGGTATATCCTCGATGCCATAACGTCCCAGGCCTGGGCGATACACAGCCCAGTTGCTGAAGTAGCAGACAATGCGGGCGGGTTGGTCGGCGGCTTCGACTGTTCGATAGGTCAGTGCAACTCCCGCCAACAGGAGGAATGGTATAATAAGGCTTTTGGCTGGAATGAAAACGAAAGTAGCAAAAATTAATAGATAGAACGAGTAGGAAATTTGAAAGCTTAGATGTGGCGAAAGAAAATTAAAAATATTTTATTTAGTGATTTGAACTGGGATATTGTCCCTCCCAATTCAAATCAAATATTGACTACAAACGAAAAAGAAATATTTTTTCATTTTTTATTTTTTGTTGAAATAAGTGTCCTGTTCCTCATTTTCCCCACAGTCGAAAAATAAAATTAAAATTTTTTTGCCATAATCCAATTCCATTTTTAAAATTAACTAGTAAATCAAAAAAAAAATTTTTTTCAAATCCATGCTTTATGCAAGCAGAATTCTATTGGGCCTAGAAATTCTTTTTAGTTATCTTTTGTAGAAGGAAAAATTACTGCAAAATTTCAGTTTTTTATCTGCCATAGAACGGCATATATTCGAAAATGGGTTTTAACTTCGTATGGGAGGTGCCACGCCCACATTTCCATTACCGCCCATTTTTGTCACAACTACGCACATTAATGCTAGATGCACTTAAACAAAATTACAGTAGGTGTAATTTTGGTTGTAACTTCATATGGGAGGTGCCACGCCCACTTTTGCATTACCGCCCATTTTAGGCGCAACTACGCACATTGATGCTAGATGCACTTACACAAAATTTGAGCACTATACGTGTCATAGAACTGACACTATTCGATAATATGTTTTAACTTCGTATGGGAGGTGGTACGCCCACTATTCCAATACCGCCCATTTTTGGCAGAACTACGCACATTGATGGTAGATGTACTTACACAAAATTTCAGCACTCTAGGTGTCATAGAATTGACAATATTCAATAATAGGTTTTAACTTCGTATGGGAGGTTCCACGCCCACTTTTCCAATACCGCCCATTTTTGGCACAACTATGCACATTGATGCTAGATGCACTTACACAAAATTACAGCACTCTAGGTGTCATAGAACTGACAATATTCGATAATAGGTTTTAACTTCGTATGGGAGGTGCCACGCCCACTTTTCCAATACCGCCCCTTTTTGGCACAACTATGCACATTGATGGTATATGCACTTACACAAAATTTCAGCACTCTAGGTGTCATAGAACTGACAATATTCAATAATAGGTTTTAACTTCGTATGGGAGATGCCACGCCCACTTTTCCAATACCGCCCATTTTTGGCACAACTATGCGAATTGATGCTAGATGCACTTACACAAAATTTCAGCATTCTAGGTGTCATAGAACTGACAATATTCAATAATAGGTTTTAACTTCGTATGGGAGGTGTCACGCCCCTTTGTCCAATTGGTCAAATTTTTCCATTTCCTTGTATTGTCATCGAAAATGATTAAGTGTGCAAAATTTGAGCAAAATTGGTTGAGAAAAAAGCTTTCAAAAATTGATTTCAAATTTTGTGGCACACAAACATATATAGAAAGTAACCTTATATAAAGCATGGAAAAACAATTTCAAAGACAGTTTACTATAGTAGTATCTCATCCGATCAACCCAATTTTCCAATATCATTTATATGACTACCACGACTGGCTCGGCAATATCACATCCTATCAACCCAATTTTCCAGTACAGCCCAAAATCCACACCAAACAGTGATCGTTGTGGATGCATTGGCTTCGCAATAGTCACGTGTGCGTTCTCTGAACCCCGTATGCAGCAATTTTGCTTATTGATATAGCCACCGAGATGAAAATGAGCTTCATGAAGGCTGCACTGAAGGCCCATCTCCTCTCGAAAATTGTCCACGTAAATTTCTAACAGTTTGCGTTAAAGACTCACTACTTTGGAAGTCAATTTTTAATATTTCCCAATTTTGTTCGAGCGTCCTTTTGCAAATGTCAAAAATGTTGATTTTAAAGAATAGGCGGCAACAATGGAAAAAAATATATTTTACTATCGGTAGACAAAGAAAATATTTTTTGTAGACTAGCCATGGGCGTAGCAACCGCCCCCACATTTTTTTGGATTTCAAAATAGTACAAAAATGATTTATATCAAATATTTAAAAGATTTTTCGGACATTATAGTATATCTACCTAAGAGCTCAGAACTCCAATTTTTTATATTTATTATAAAAGAAAATAACACTGGACAGAAACGATTACTATTATAAAATTATAATTATGAAATCATAATTAAAAAAAGTAAAAACGGCGTTAAGTTCGGCCGGGCCGAACTTTTTATACCCTCCACCATGGACAGCATTCCACAGAGTCTGCCGAGTTTCGTAGAAGTGCAGTAATAGTACAGGAAAATATTTTTCTTAATAAAGGCAAATCAAAACAAATACAAAGATTGACAAAATAATTTTATAAATATATATAATATTTTATTACTTCAAACTATGCTTATAAGGCAAGGCTACCAAGAGGTTTACACTATATATATCGAAATAATACATCAAGTCAATTCAAAAAAGTAAATATTCTTACAAGAATTTATATTTTCAAAAAAGCTTAAATACCACAAATATTGGTAGACAGTTGGTTGTATTTCCATTCTATTTTAATTACAAAAGTACAAATTTTGCACTATGAACGTGAGAAAATACGTTCATAGTGCAAAATAACCAAACTTCATGATTTAACCATTTTTGCCGTAAAAGTAAAAAGTACGAATTTGGAAAAATCTTTTTATTTCGCGTGTCTATGCAGTCAGAAGAATGTATACACAAAATTCCATGATTCTAGCTGCAGTCTTTTGGTTGGTACCATTTTTATCCCTTTTTTCCAATTTTACCCCCTTATGAGTACGACTTTCTAAAATCTCTTTATTTTACGTGTCTACACAATTGAAGGTATGTACACACCGAATTCATCATTCTAGCAGTAGCCGTTAAGTTGGTACTATTTTTATCCCTCTGTACCCATTATATCCCTGGAATATACGAATTTGAAAAACTTTTAGTTTTCGTGTCTACGCAGTCAGAGGAATATATACTCTGAATTTCACGACTCTAGCTGTTGTCATTTGGTTGGTACTATTTGTATCCCCTCAAAAAGTACGATTTTCGAAAAGTCCGTTTATTTTACGTGTCCACGCAATCAGAGGAATATATACACCGAATTTCATTACTCTAGGTGCAGCTGTTTGGTTGGTACCATTTTTATCCCTCTATTCCCATTTTACCCCTTAAAAGTACGAATTTGGAAACAATAGTTTTACATTATGTATCTACTCAATTAGGTCAATGTACACACCAAATTTCGTGTTTCTAGCTGTTATTGTTTAATATGTACCGTTTTTATCCCTTTTTTGCCCAATTTCGTCCCCTATGAATAAGAATCACTTTATGGTGCGCTTTTATGCTATAAGGGGAATGTTCATTCCAAATATCAAGTAAATACAAGCAGACATATACAAAAAGCGGGCTGAAATGCTCTAAATATTAGGGGTATTTTCAGTCCTTGTGAGGGTAAAATGTTTCCCTCTGGGCCACTTTCAATCCCCATCGATCTGCAACCATAAGACACATTTAGGGAAAATTTTAACCTCCTAGCTCATTTAGTTCGGAAGCTAGCGTGCTTTCAACAGACAGACGGACATGGCTATATCGTCTTAGAATTTTACCACGACCCAGAATATATATACTTTATGGGGTCTCCGATGAATATTTTAAGATGTTACAAATGGAATGACAAAGTGGAGGTGGAAATATTGAAATTTATATTTGATAAAATGGATAAAAAGTGAAA
Source organism: Polietes domitor (assembly GCA_947397865.1). Lineage (NCBI taxonomy): Eukaryota > Metazoa > Arthropoda > Insecta > Diptera > Muscidae > Polietes > Polietes domitor. Next base: position 135,312,790 of record OX377618.1, read on the forward strand.
GGTAAGTGAAGAAATAAGAGAAGAAATTTTTTTTTTGCTTTATTTTGATACATCAGCTGATCAGCGAAAATTAGAAGAAAAAATCGAAAAAATCGATAACTTCTTTAGTTAACTGCCTTAGTAGTCGATAATATCCATAATTATCGATTGTGAAAATTCTATTGAAATTATGTGTATTTTAATAAATTACAAGAAATTCAATAACAAAACTAAAAAAAGCTTCAAATTAAACTAAAAAAAGCAAAATTATTTTTAGTGGTTTAAAATTAATAATAATTTAATAATTCAGCGATTCAATAATAGAAAAGTTTCTTAAAAGTGGTTGTAGGCGAACATACGTCTTTGATTGGGTCATTCCACAGTTAAATTAAAACCAATGAAACTTCCACATGGATATTCGGAATCATATATATATTTTAGTATTTATTAAACTTTTCATAATCCCTTTTAGTGTACAAAATATGGCGGTTTTTGTCCCAGACAAATTGACATAAGCTCTGGTTAAACTAAAACCGATACAGCTTCCATTCGGAGTGTCGAAAACAGTTGGAATTTGATATTTGAAAATGTTTTTGTAATTACTTTAAACCTATAAAATATTTGTACTTTTACCACGTCCTTTCTAGTACCACCCACACAATTGTGCCTGTCCTAGGTAGAATTAAATCCTTGATCATTTCTATACTGAAGTCTGAAATCCACTATGACTTGATTTTTGATCAAGTTTTCACAATTGTTTTGTAAATGTGAAGTTGGAACCATGAGCTAATCATTTGCAGCAATAGCGATGTGTCTCCGATTGCATGGCCTGCTGAGTTTTGCTGAATTTTCAAACTTTAACCACCGATACCTAAGCGAGTTATCGATAACATGTAACTACTTTTTCTTATTTTGAGGTCTTCTTTTCAAAATATATTCAGCTCTTGGGGCCTCGGATATTATATTCTTGCCGCTGGGCCCTTAAATGTAATGTGGTAATTAAAAAACATTCACCACTATTTCCGGCATATTAGAGGCTGTCGACTTTACATTGAAATGCAGTAACATGCAGTTAGGAAATTTACGATACTTCACACAGAAAACAGATTCATTATTACAGCCGAATTTTTATTTATTTATTTATTATGAATTCCAATACAAAGTAAATTTATATTCTAATTTTGGGTCCTGGGATTGATCCGGGGTGACTAAGACCATTGTAGCTAGTTATTGCAGCGACAGACCATAGCCTCTGGTAGGAATCGAATCCACAACCCCCACGCTAATAGCCGAGCACGCTACAAACTCGACTACCGGGGCGCTCAGCCGAATTTTTGTATTTCAATAACTATCACATGGAATAAGTGAATCAAAAACAACACCGTTTTCAATACCGTGAATTGAAATTATTTGTAGAATTGACATTAAATCTAAAATGTTTCGTTGCATCTTACAACTTACTTGCTATAGAAAAAATTTCCCCTCTGGGCCGATTTGGCCTATTTGCAATCCCAACTGCAAATCTCGACGTAAATAAATCTCCAGGCCCGGATGGTATTTCAGCACTTGTCCTATGTAAGTGCTCTTCGACGCTAGCCCGTCCACTTCGCAACCTTTTCAACCTTGCATACCGTGCAGGGGTCTTCCCAGCGCGTTGGAAGATTGCGAACATACAGCCCATCCCTAAAAAAGGTGAGGCTAATAACCCTGCTAACTATCGACCGATCGAGATTTGCTCAGCGCTCTCGAAGGTTATGGAGAGTATGGTTAACCACCATCTTGTGAGGTATTTAGAGACTAATGACTTACTTAATGATCGACAGTATGGCTTCCGTAGGAATCGATCTACGGGTGACCTGATGACGCTGCTGTCCGAAAAGTGAAATCGTTCCATTCACCAGTTTGGTGAGAGTAAGGTCGTTGCTCTAGATATCTCCAAGGCCTTTGATAGAGTTTGGCACGGCGCACTCATATCAAAGCTCATTGCTTTTGGTGTCGGCAGTGACTTCTCTCGATTTATATCGAGCTTCCTCAGAGATCGCACTATACGAGTTGTTGTAGATGGGTTCTCATCCGACGAGCATAGGTTAACCGCAGGGGTACCTCAGGGCTCTGTCCTTTCCCCTTCCCTTTTTCTTATTTTCATGGATGACCTCTTGGATCGGACTACAAATCCAATCTATTCATTCGCGGATGACAGCAACCTCTGTCATTCATACTCGTTCGATCATAGACCAAGTCGTCAAGAAATTGATGACAAAAGGCGATTGATGGACGAGTCACTCAGCCAAGATTTACTGGCCATTTCCAAATGGGGTCAGGTGAATAGAGTGGATTTTAATGCACGTAAGACCCAATGCTCCTTGTTGTCTCACAAGCGATTCACTGATCCAATGGTGTCGTCGATTTCTATGAACGGTGTAGATGTTGAGCAATCGGACACTCTTGATGTTCTGGACATGAAAATACATTGCGATGTTCGTTGGACAAAACATGTATTTGATGTGTCGAAAGAAGCATTCAAAATCATGGCTTTTTAAAGCGGTGTAGGAAATTCTTTACTCCCTCCGATCTTCTCAATATCTACATTACGTACATCAGACCTAAGATGGAATACAACTCCCATATATGGTCGGGTGCTCCAAGATCTTCCTTGGAGCTACTTGACCGTGTTCAGAGGAGGGCGATGATGTTGTTGGGTGACAGCAGGATATCCAATTCTGTTGTCTCCCTTGAACATCGTCGTAATGTGGGATGTGTATCGCTGTTTTATCGATACTTTTATGATGTTTGTTCCTCGGATATTCGTGATCTAATACCGGTCGTGAGGACGTTCGGTAGAGATACGCGACTTTCAAGGAACTCTCACCCATTTGTTGTCGATTGGACAGCTGGCCACACTACACATTACAGAATGAATTCGTTCTTCGCTCGCGCAACTCGTATGTGGAATCGACTTCCGGCAAATATCTTTCCCGCCAATTATGACATCCTGAGATTCAAAACAGATGTCAACAAATACTTCTCCCTTTTTCCTCCTCCCTAACCCTTATCTTCCTTTTGCCAACGCAATGCACTGCATTTATAGGGGACATCCCCTGAGTGTTGGTTCAGTGAAAAAAAAAAGTATTTCAAGAGTTACAGGTGATTGAATGAAAAAACCTTTGTGAAAAGAATTGTAATTTAGCAAAGTTTATATAGATCATAACTCGTTTTTTAATTTTTTGTTTTGTGAAATGCGCATAGAATGTTTTTAAGAGAAGAATACATACACGAACCAATCCAAGCTAGTGATATAAAATATCGTAACGTTTGACATGGAATGACTCATATTCGTTAACTTTGATTTACAGACATTGAATTAATTTATATTCAATATCTCTACAGAGTTGAATATATTGTGATCCTGAATGTATATTGAAATATTATTGAACAAAAACAAAACTTAATTTGTCTGCAGGCAGTGAACAAAAATTTCTTTCTATTATTTTCATTTGAAGTCATTTCATGTATCCTGTTAATTCATCGGCATCATAAGACTGTTGAACTATTGCAATATTTGTTAATTTAATTTGTTTTAATAAAATCAAACACCAGTTTTGTAAAAACGTGCCAAAGTTATAGAATTAATTCCAAAAAATATCGATTTGTAACCACTGGGAGACATTCACTTGGTTTTCTCCATCACTGGATGTTTGGTTAACGAATTTGATGAACTAAAAAGTTGCTGAAAATTCCCCACCAACGAATATTTTCTTCGCAACAATTTATGTTGAAAAATGTGTACAATCCTAGTTTCATAAATTTTAAAATTTGAAATCGGTGCTCATTGCAAAAGTTTTTTTTTTTAGTGTACAACGTTTGTGCCCTCGATTAATAATAATAAGTATGCTCTGTGTTGATAGAAGAATGTACATAGTAATTAAAATGGTGTGATAAAATTTATCTAAGTATTTACATTAAATTGTATATATGAGTATATATATATATATATAAATACACACACACATACACATATTATCTCAAAACTGTAGAAGAATAATTGGCATTAGCAACATACTTATAAACACACATTCATATATGAATTTTAAGGTAAAAAGAACAAATTTCAGTTCGTATTAATTATTGTGATTATTAATATAAACGTATTTTTTATTTACACAATATGTATTAAAAATGCATATACGTAAATGCGCTGTATGTATGTACAGTGAATATCTAATCTATGATATTTTCGTTTCGATCGACTATATCGCATTGCAAAACAAAAGTGATAGAAATGGGAAATTCATTAATTCAATATAAATCCCTCGTGAGGAAGTTGGAAGAGATCCAATAAATTGTTACGGGAATTTCTAATATCACGATTATTCTAAATTTATATCAATTAATTAAAAACTATAAAAAAATTATAGAATATTTGGTGGGAGTAGGTGGGTGTACCTGAATATTTATATTAATAAATCAATATTTCTTAAACATTATTTTTGTGCTGTATTGGGCAATTTTCTAGCATTGGGCAATTTTCTAAATATATACAGACGCTAAGCTATGTGGCATTGAGTTTATAAGAAATTATATAAATTTTTAAAATCCCTTAGTATAAAAGACATTAACATTTGGAACTAAGAATTTGACGAGAATTGCTTGACAATATAAAACTTGTGATTAACAAGCTTGTATTACCACATTTATGTAATTCAAAAGCACATATCTTAGTGTGCTCATAGAGTGACCAACGTCAATCGTAGTCAGTTTGAATTGGCGATACAGTGTTGTCAATCAAAAAAGAAATAACAGCTAACAGTTTATAGTTATACTGAGTTCGAATATACACTCAAAATTCACTTTTTCCGGATTTTCTTTACTAAAATCTTTCAAAAATCCGCAAAAATGGCACTCAGAAAAAATGTGTTAAATGAGTTAAAATTAACTAAAATTTAGGAAAATTGAACTTCCTATAGCTCTGAAACAATATTTCCTCATATCAAGTTCAAACTTTTCCTTGAAAGTAGTACATGTTTTGAACTTGATTCTAGCTTAATTTTCCTTAAACCAAGTAAATACTTACTCAAACTGAGGAAAATTGCAGTAAATTTTTCCTCAAACCAAGAAAATTTTTTCTAAATCTAAGTAAAATGTTTTTGTAATTTTCCAGAATCTAAGTACATTTTGCCTCAAACCACGTAAATGTATGCTAAACATAAGTAAAATTTTACTAAAACTAAGTAAATTTTTATCCAAACCAAGTAAATTTTTACTAAGTAAAATTTTTACCCAAATCAAGTAAATATTTACTTAAACTGCAGACAAATTTGCTGATTCTTTCCTCAAGACAAGTAAATTTTTACTTAAATTGAGGAAAATTCTACTTGATACAAGGAAAAAAGTGAACTTAAAATAAGTTCAATTTAATTAAAATAATTCAAACAAATGATTTTGCTTCAGAGTATGCAAAAAAAGAGGGATTTTTTAAATTCGTACTTTTAAGGGATACAAGAAAAGAGGAATAAAAACGGTACCAGGCAAACTGCTGAGGTTGAAATCATGAAATTCGGTCTGAACTTTCATCTGACTGTGAAGATGCGAAATAAAGAGGATTTTTCGAAATTTGTACTTTTAGGCGGAAAATGGGGCGAATGGGGATAAAAAATAGTACCAACCAAACGGCTGTAGCTATAATAATGAAATTCGGTGTGTACATTCACCTAACTGTGAAGATGCGAAAGAAAAAGGCTTTTGTCGAAATTTGTACTTTTAGGTGGAAATGGGGCAAATGGGGATAAAAATGGTACCAACCAAATGGTTGCAGCTATAATAATGAAATTCGGTGTGTACACTTCTCTGATTGCGGTGACGCGAATAATAACGAGATCTTCCGATATTCGTAGAATAAGGATCTAAATGAAATTAAATTTGACTACAATCAAACGGTTGTAGCTAAAATCATGAAATTCAATATTTGCATTCATCTGTCTAGCTAAAATCATGAAATTAGGTGTGTACATTCCACTCTGAAACTTCAATATTACAACTTTTCATATCAAAATGGTACAGACATTTAGGCTTTAGATGGAATCAGGAAATTGCAAATGGGGAAAATCGGGCTTTAGGGAAATTGTTTCTACCTAATAATATTTAGGGAAAATTTTTGCAGATTTCTGATTAATATTTATATTAATATTTATATATAGTAGAAGACTATTAATATTATAATATAATTTTCCTTCTATGTAATGTCGTCAGCCTCTAATCTACTGATAATACTGTGGAATACACTCCGTGGTGGAGGGTAGACAAGATTCGACCCGGCCGAACTTAACGCCTTTCTATTTGTTATTATACCCTCCACCTCCTGGATGGGGGTATACTAACTTTGCCATTGCGTTTGTAACACCTTGAAATATCGACCTGAGACCCTATAAAGTATATATATTCTTGATCGTCATAAAATTCTAAGACGATCTATCCATGTCCGTCCGTCCGTCTGTCCGTCTGTTGAAAGCACGCTACCATCTAAACGAATGGAGCTAGAACGTTCAAATTTTCCATAAATGCGTCTTATTGTTGTAGATCGGTTGGGATTGAAATGGGGCGAAATCGGCCCAAAGGGAAAAAATTGTTCCCTCACAAGGACTAAAGATACCCATACTAATCCCTAATATTTTAGCGTATTTAAGCATGTTTTTTCTGTTTATATTTGCTTGATATTTGGTATGCACATTCCCCTTATAGCGAAAACGTGCACCATAAAGTGATTCTTATTTGTAGGGGGTGAAATGGGACAAAAAAGGTACATATTAAACGACACAGCTAGAAACACGAAATTCGGTGTGTACATTCCTCTAATTGAGTAGATACATAATATAAAAGTATTTTTTCCAAATTCGTACTTTTAAAGTGTAAAATGGGAATAGAGGGATAAAAATGGTACCAACCAAACGGCTGTACATAGAATAATGAAATTCGGTGTATACATTCCTCTGACTGTGTAGACACGGAAAATAAACGAAATTCGTACTTTCAAGTGATACATTGGTACAGAGAGATAAAAATAGTACCAACTAAACGACTACAGCTAGAATGATGAAATTCGAATTGCGTAGAAACGTCAAGGGGGTAAAAATGGTACCAACCAAATGGGCGCGGATGGAATCATGGAATTCGGTGTATACATTCCTCTGATTGCATAGACACGCAAAATAAAAAGTTTTTTTCCAAATTCGAAATTTTTAGGTTATTTTGTACTATGTACGTCTGATAATGGATTTTCAAAATTTGTACTTTTGAAATTAAAATAGAATGGACATACAACCAACTGTAGCACCCACTATCTACCAATATTTATGGTATTTAAGCTTTTTGAAAATATAAATATAAGAAAATTTATTTTTTGATTTGAAATAAATAATGGTTTAAAATAATTAAAATATTACATTTATTTATAAAATTATTTTTTCAATATTTGTATTTGTTTTGGTTTGGCTATATTAAAAAATTTATATTTTCCTGTAATATTACTGCACTTCTACGAAAACCGACAACCTCTGTGGAATGCAATCCATGGTGGAGGGTATATAACGCTTTTACTTGTTTTTATGTTCAGGTTTACGTTTGGCATTTGCAAAATGGGACGCTATACGCTCGAATAAAATTGGGAAATATTAAAAACATACTTCCAAATAAGTGAATCTTTAACGCAAACTGTAAGAAATTTACGTGGAAAATTTTCGAGAAGATACCGGCCTTCATGAAGCTCATTTTCATAACGGTGGCTATGTCAATAAGCCAAATTGCCGCTTATGGGGTTCAGAGAACCCACACGTCACTATTGAGAAGATTATGCATCCACAACGAATTACTGTTTGGTGTGGATTTTGGGCTGGTTGGTGAAAAATTGGGTTGATCGGATGTGGTACTGCTGAGCCAGTCGTCAGTGGTAATCATATGAATGACATTATTAAATGACAAAGTTCAACATTTCCAATAAAACCAGAAATTTGAAAAAATAATCAATGCTTATTTTTAAAAACCGATTTTAATTACAAATTTTAATTATCCATAATTTGTTTAATATCTTTTTCGAAAATCATCATCATAATAGGTTTTTGTTGCATAGTGTATTTGGTAACAAAATAGTTTCTAAACAAAGCAATATGTTGTTGGGACGATCACTTTTCAGGATGCATATTTTTTAATTAGCTGTCTAAATTTCCGCGCTTCACTGTTCCGGAAATATCAAACGCAACATTAATTAGGCCCCCAAAACTAATTGTCGACATGTAAGTCGTGGGGAGTGAAGCGTTTGCCAATAGATGGCGCACTATTCAAGCCTAAGATAAGCCAGTCTAGAAGTTTTTACATACTTTTTACGATACACTTTTTCACACTAAATTACATTTTAATAAAGACAACAAAAAAGACAAGCGAAGGGTTCACTCAACCGCATGACAATAATGTTCATGTGGATACGTGTGGCTACCGACTACATACACACGACTCGTACATATATCGAAAAAGTGTCTTTGACGTTGCCAAAAGCGGGAAGGAATCATCCGACCAACCATCCGACCACACGATCCGAAAACCATCGACCAAAATATGTTTAATTTCGAAAGACGCTCGTAGAATACATAATGCACACACGTTCAACGTTCGATTATTTTGGCGACCCAAAAGTTTGTTTAAAATTTTGAAAACGTCTCGTTTTCGTTACTTTGCGGCTAAAAATATTATTCGGTTTCAATTTTGTTGCTGTTGTTTTTTTTGTTGTTTTCAAATATCATTGCATGGCGGTGGAATTCCACCGATGTTGTTGCTTTGGCGGACGCACTCCCCATAGCTGGGCTGGCAGAGATACTGCTGCAGTTGCTTTTTGGTTGGTGAACACTAAAGGTGGGTGCACTGCTGCAATCCACCCCACGCCACGCCACTCACTCACGCACTACTCCTCTTTGGGAAAGTTCATTAACTCGGTACACTTGAGCGAGTATTTATTTGGAGGCGCGTTAACATTTCAATAGTTTCATTGTTTCAATTTTGTGTTTGTTTCATTTGTCTCCAGCCAACCAATTTCAATTTCTTTGATTTTTTTTGTTTTGAACATTTCTTTCTCTTTACCATTTCTTTTTTACTTTCTTTCTTACCCATTACGACAACAACAAGTAACGAACTTCTTTGCGCGAATGTTTGATTTGAAATAACTTGAAAGTGTTATAAAGCGCGGCTTTTTATACAGACGTTATGGAAATGAGTCGGGTATTTAGTGGCCGGCAGTGGTGGGTGCCCGTAGACGCTGCTGATATCGTATACGATATTCACCTGCTGGCAATTTACGACGATTCTTAGTACTTTGTAATCGGTTTAGCTGCTTAAGTGTTAAACCGTTAAAAGCTCCAGAAGACATCTCTTAATAAATGCAACAACACGTTCAGGCTTAACGCATTTATGTCTTCTTTGTTAAGTCGCCGTTGAAATGTGTTGTGCGTAAAAAACAACAGCAACAATAAAACAAATCAAAACAAACAAAACGTTTTCCGGTTCCTTTAGAAGCAAGCACACGTTCCTTTTCTTTGTTGGCACAACGCCAGAGAATTATGCAGTTTGCGAATTAACTTTACTTCAAGAATATGAGAATGTTAATTTTTTTAATATGGGTTACTGGTCAAGTTTAAGAAGTCGGTCGAGTGTTACCCTACATTATAAAGGGTGATTTTTTAAGAGCTTGATAACTTTTTTTTTAAAAAAACGCATAAAATTTGCAAAATCTCATCGGTTCTTTATTTGAAACGTTAGATTGGTCCATGACAATTACTTTTTGAAGATAATTTCATTTAAATGTTGACCGCGGCTGCGTCTTAGGTGGTCCATTCGGAAAGTCCAATTTTGGGCAACTTTTTCGAGCATTTCGGCCGGAATAGCCCGAATTTCTTCGGAAATGTTGTCTTCCAAAGCTGGAATAGTTGCTGGCTTATTTCTCTAGACTTTAGACTTGACGTAGCCCCACAAAAATAGTCTAAAGGCGTCAAATCGCATGATCTTGGTGGCCAACTTACCGGTCCATTTCTTGAGATGAATTGTTCTCCGAAGTTTTCCCTCAAAATGGCCATAGAATCGCGAGCTGTGTGGCATGTAGCGCCATCTTGTTGAAACCACATGTCAACCAAGTTCAGTTCTTCCATTTTTGGCAACAAAAAGTTTGTTAGCATCGAACGATAGCGATCGCCATTCACCGTAACGTTGCGTCCAACAGCATCTTTGAAAAAATACGGTCCAATGATTCCACCAGCGTACAAACCACACCAAACAGTGCATTTTTCGGGATGCATGGGCAGTTCTTGAACGGCTTCTGGTTGCTCTTCACTCCAAATGCGGCAATTTTGTTTATTTACGTAGCCATTCAACCAGAAATGAGCCTCATCGCTGAACAAAATTTGTCGATAAAAAAGCGGATTTTCTGCCAACTTTTCTAGGGCCCATTCACTGAAAATTCGACGTTGTGGCAGATCGTTTGGCTGCAGTTCTTGCACGAGCTGTATTTTATACGGTTTTACACCAAGATCTTTGCGTAAAATCTTCCATGTGGTCGAATAACACAAACCCAATTGCTGCGAACGGCGACGAATCGACATTTCACGGTCTTCAGCAACACTCTCAGAAACAGACGCAATATTCTCTTCTGTACGCACTGTACGCATTCGTGTGGTTGGTTTAATGTCCAATAAAGTAAACTGAGTGCGAAACTTGGTCACAATCGCATTAATTGTTTGCTCACTTGGTCGATTATGTAGACCATAAATCGGACGTAAAGCGCGAAACACATTTCGAACCGAACACTGATTTTGGTAATAAAATTCAATGATTTGCAAGCGTTGCTCGTTAGTAAGTCTATTCATGATGAAATGTCAAAGCATACTGAGCATCTTTCTCTTTGACACCATGTCTGAAATCCCACGTGATCTGTCAAATACTAATGCATGAAAATCCTAACCTCAAAAAAATCACTCTTTACCTACTGACTTTGTGCTGCGGTAAATAGTGTGATGTGAGCTAAACGCTCCTGCAAACACCCCGAAAATCAATCCGTTTGTAACACATTGAAATATCGACCGAAGTATATACATATATTCATCGTCGTCATAAAATTCGACGATGATCTAGCCATATCTTTTGAAAACACGAAAGGAACTCAGAAAAAAGTGAACCTTATAATGAGTTAAAATGAACTAAAATTTAGGAAAATTTAACTTCGTATAGCGATAAAGGATTTTCAAAATTTATACTTTTGGAATTCAAATAGAAAGAAAATACAACCAATTGTAGCACCCACTATCTACCAATATTTATGATATTTAAGCTTTTTTGAAAATATAAATATAAGAATATTTATTTTTTGAATTGACGTATTGGTAGCCTTGCCTTATACGCGTGGTTTGAAATAATAAAAAGCAAATAAAAACTTCGTTAAGTTCTACACCATGGATTGCATTCCACAGAGGTTGTCGGTTTTCGTCGAAGTGCAGTAATATTACAGGAAAATATAAATTTTTTAATATACCAAACTAAAACAAATATAAATATTGAGAAAATAATTTTATAAATAAATATAATATTTTAATTATTTCACACCATTATTTATTTAAAATCAAAAAATAAATATTCTTATATTTATGTTTTCAAACAGCTTAAATACCATAAATATTGGTAGATATTGGGTGCTACAGTTGGTTGTATTTCCATTCTATTTTAATTCCAAAAGTACAAATTTTGAAAATCCATTATCAGATGTACATAGTGCAAAATAACCTAACTTCATGATTCAACCAATTTTTGCCGTAATAGAAATGGTACGAATTTGGAAAAAAAAACTTTTTATTTTGCGTGTCTATGTAGACAGAGGAATGTATACACCGAATTCCATAATTCCAACTGCGACCATTTGGTTGGTAACATTTTTACCCCCTTGACGTTTCTACGTAATTAGAATTTCATCATTCTAGCTGTATTCGTTTAGTTGGTACTATTTTTATCCCTCTGTACCAGTGTATCCCTTGAAAGTACGAATTTCGAAAAATTCCGTGTCTACGCAGCCGAATTTCATAACTCTAGCTGCGGCCATTTGATTGGTACTATTTTTATCCCTTTTTTTAATTTTAACCCCAAAAAGTACGAATTTCGAAAAATCCGTGTAGTTTACTTGTCCATGCAATCAGATGAATGTATACACCGAATTTCATTATTCTAGGTACAGCCGTTTGGTTGGTACCATTTTTATCCCTATTTTGCCCCATTTCACCCCCTACAAATAAGAATCACTTTATGGTGCACGTTTTCCCTATAAGGGGAATGCGCATACCAAATATCAAGCAAATATAAACAGACATATTCAAAAAACATGCTTAAAATATTGGGATTATTATGGGTATTTTTAGTCCTTGTGAGGGACAAATTTTTCCCTTTGGGCAGATTTCGCCCCGTTTCAATCCCAACTATAAGACGCATTTATGGAAAATTTGGCAGTTCTTGCTCCTTTCGTTTAGAATACAATCTATGGTGGAGGGTATATAAAGTTCGGTCCGGCCGCCATTTGTACTTGTTTCCTTTAAACAAATAAATTTTTACTTAAACTAAGGAAAATTTTACAAGAAAAAAGTGAACTTAAACTAAGTTCAATTTAACTAAAAATAATTCAACCAAATGATTTTGCTTCAGAGCATGCAAAACTAATACAAACAAGTAAAAACGGAGTTAAGTTCGGCCGGGCCGAACTTTATATACCCTCCACCATGGATTGCATTCCACAGAGGCTGTCGGTTTTCGTAGAAGTGCAGTAATATTACAGGAAAATATATTTTTTAAATATAGCCAAACCAAAAAAATACAAATATTGAAAAAATAATTTTATAAATAAATATAATATTTTTATTATTTCAAACCACGCTTATAAGGTAAGGCTACCAATACGTTCATAATATATGTATCGAGATAATACTTCAAGTCAATTCAAAAAGTAAATATAAGACAGCAATCTTCAAAAAAGTTTAAACATTACAGTTGGTTGTATTTTCATCTTATTTTAATTCAAAAAGTAAAAATTTTGAAAATCCATTATCTCTCACGTACACAGTGCAATTTAACCTAACTTCATGATACAAAAAAATGAAAAAAAAAAAAAAGGATTTTGAAAAAATATTTTTATTTTGCTTGTCTATGAAGTCAGTCGAATGTTTGTAGCTGCGGCCATTTGGTTGGTACCATTTTTTATCTTCTTTTTCCCATTTTACCCCCTTAAAAGTTCGACTTTCTAAAATCCCTTTGTTTTACACGTCTACGCAATTAGAGGTAAGTATCATCATCTAGCTGTAGCAGTTCAGTTGGTACCAGTTAAATCCCTCTGTTCCCATTGTATTCGTTGAAAGTACGAATTTGCAAAAAAAAACTTTTTATTTTTCGTGTCTATACAGTCAGAAGAATGTATACTCCGAATTTCATGACTCTATCTGCGGCCATTTGGTTGGTACAATTTGTATCCCCTATTTTCATTTTAACTCCAAAAAGTACGAATTTGGAAAAATCTCTTTATTTTACGTGTCTCATCAGAGGAATATATACACCGAATTTAATTATTTTAGATGCAGCAGTTTGGTTGGTACCATTTTTATCCCTCTTTTCGCATTTTACCCCTTAAAAGTACGAATTTTGAAAAAATACTTTTATATTATGTTTTATGTATCTACTTAATTAGAGGAACGTACACATAAATTTCGTTTTTCTAGCTGTTGTCGTTTGATAGGTACCATTTGTACCCCTTTTTGCCCCATTTCGCCCCTACGAATAAGTAGTAGTTTATGGTGCGCTTCTTTATTATAGGGGGAATGGCATACCTAATATCAATATACTGTGAAATAAAATGGATTATTGTGGGTATTTACAGTTCTTGTGAGGGAAAAAAATTTCCCTTTGGACCGATTTCGCCCAGTTGCAATCCCAACCGATCTACGACTATAAGACGCATTTGTGGAAAATTTAGAAGTCCTAGCTCCTTTCGTTTAGATTCTAGCGTGCTTTCAACAGACGGACGGGCATGGCTAGATCGTCTTAGAATTTTATAACGATCAAGAATATATATACTTTATAGGGTGTACGGTCGATATCTCATGGTGTTACAAACGGAATGACAAAGTAAGTATACCCCCATCCTGGAGGGTATAAAAATAACAACATAAAATATTTCTCAAAAGTTTCATGATACTTCTGCCATAAAGAGTTGCGCCTTCGCAGCAAACGAACGAGAATTGCTTTTTAGATAAATATTCAAGAACTTAATTTTAAGAAAAAAAAAAACTATTTTTTTTATCAAAATTACCTAAATGGATTTTTCCATACAAAATATTTCCTAATTTTTTCATACTTAAAACCTGGGAATTTTTCACACAAGTACGAATTTATTCAATTGTAAGAATTTTTTACTAGATCCAAAGAAATTATTTCAATCAAGTTTACTACCTTTTTTCTAGTAAACGAACTGTTTGCTATGACTTTGAAATAAATAGTAAAATTTCCAACTTTGAGGGAAATTTTTACTAAACTGGAGTAACATTTTTGAACTAAATTGGAGTACGGATTTTACTCAGATTTGCAAGAATGTGTCTAATGCGTTGTAGATCGGTTGAGAAAAAATATTTTTCAGACTTGCCAGCGAAAAATCCTTTTTAACTCTCGAAAGGAGTTAAGGAATCCATTCAAACTTTTAATATTTAGTATTTTTCCCAAACTTTCACACACAAATCCACCTAAACTACGGATGATCGGAATACTCTGAAATTTGACATTAGGCAATTCACCTAAAATATGGGCGAAATTGTCACACCCCTTCTGGTACCTCCCAAACAAATTGGCATAAGCTTTGTACAAAATAAAACTAATATAACTTCCATTCGGATTATCGAAATTTGCAATTGATATTTCAAAATGTTTTATAATTACCTTGAACATACGAAAACGAAAATATCCCTTTTGGACTTTTCACAATACAACAAATGACAATTTTAGAATTTCTTTTTATTATAATAATTTGTTATAAAATACAATTTTTAAATATGATGTTTTGCAGAAAATAAAGTAGTCGTAAAGGACTAAATCTGTAATGCTTCATTATAAAACAAGTAAGGACACTTTCTATCCGAATACAATCCAACTCAGAAAAAAAGTTAAAACGGGAAGAATTTTTGTGTTTCATAATCATAGGCTAATATGACTTGGTCCGATTTGCCAAATCGATAAGACTATTTGTATCGGGGCTATATTCAAACATGGAATAAAGTGACAAACTTTCACAATAAGTTCTTCCAATTCAAATATAACGTGTTATGCTTACTTTGAAAAATTGAAATTTGGTAAAAATTCGTGGTTTCTAGAGCGGAAAAAATCAAATCGGGAGAGAAATTTGTATGGGAGCTGAACCGATTTAACACATTTTTACCACAGGTGTTTATAGTTGAAATATAAGATGTTTTGCCAATTTTTAAGAAAGTATCTAGAGTGAAAAGAGTCAAATCGGGAGTGAAATTCGTATGGGGGCTATATCTAAATCTGAACTGATTTTCTTCAAATTAAATAGCGTTCGTCCTTATCTCGAAAAACTTCGTTGTGCAAAGTTTCATTTGGTTCTGTGTACAATTTCGACCTGTATCGTGATTACAAGAATAGATGGACAGACAGACGGACATTGCTAAATCGACTCAAAAAGTGATTCTAAGTCGATCTGTATAATTAACAATGGATCTATCTCCCTTCCTTTTAGGTGCTACAAACAAATGCACAAAGGCATAATACCCTCGTGGAGTGTATAAACACTGGCCAGCAGCTTTTTTGGAACATAGTAATGACCATATAATTCTGAAAGGGCATGCTGAGCTCTACTTTCTATCCTATTCCTAATCATAGGTTGATATGACCTGACCTAATTTGTCAAATCGAGAAGAATATTTGTATCAGGGCTATATCCAAATATGGAATGAAGTGACCCACTTTCATAATAGGTTCTTCCAGTTCAAGCATAACGTGTTATGCTCAATTTTAAGAAATTCGGTGAAAATACGTGGTTTCTCGGGCGGAAAAAGTCAAGCCGGGATCGTAATTTGTGTGGGAGCAAATTTCGCACAAAACCTTATATTTGAACTAGAAACATCTGTGGTGAAAGTTGGCCAGATCGGTTCAGATATAGCTCCCATACAATTTTTGGCCTCCATTTAAGTCTTTGTCATCCAGAGACCACATATTTTGACTGATTTTCTTCAACTTTGCCGCTCTAGAAACCATATATTTTAACCAACGTTCTTCATTATATTTCAACTAGAAAAACCTATAGTTAAAATGGGCCACATATTTTCAGGTTTTAATACAAACCTCATATACGGGTTATAATATAGGCCCCATACAAAAATCGTTCCCGATTTCACTTTTTTCTCCGAATTCCTTAGTTGTTTTTATACCCTATACCACTTCGTGGACTAGGGTATTATAAGTTAGTTTCGCGCCAAATGTTTGTAACACCAATAAATAATCGAGCTAGACCCACCTTTAAGTATACCGATCGGCTTAGAATCACCAGCTGAACCGATTTAACGATGTCTGTCTGTCCGTCTGTCTGTCCGTCTGCTGTCCATCTAAGCTTGTTCGTACTCTACAGGTCGCAATTGTCGTCTGATTGTCAAGAAACTTGGCAGAAGTTATTTTTTCTGGCCAAGGACCATCGGTATTTAATTTGGAGCAAATCGGTTCAGATTTAGATATAGCCCCCATACAAATGTAGCTCCCGATTTGACATTTTTCGCTCTAGAAACCACATATTGTACTCGATTTTCTTTAAATTTTGCACAACATCTTATAATCGAACTAGAAACACCTATGCAGAAATTGGGTAAGATCGGTTCAGATTTAGATATAGCCCCCACACAAATGTCGCTCCCGATTTGACAATTTCCGCTCTAGAAACCACATCTTGTACAAGATTTTCTTTAAATTTGGCACAACATCTTAAAATCCAACTAGAAACACATATACAGAAAGTGGGTAAGATCGGTTCAGATTTAGATATAGCCCACATACAAATGTCGCTACGGATTTGACATTTTCGACTCTGGAAACCCCATCCTGTACCCGATTTTCTTTAAATTTGGCACAACATCTTATAATCCAACTAGAAACACCTAAGCATAATTTGGGTGAGATCGTTTCGGATTTATATATAGCCCCCATACAAATGTCGCTCACGATTTGACATTTTCCGCTCTAGAAACCACATCTTGTACCCGATTTTCTTTAAATTTGGCACAACATCTTATAATCCAACTAGAAACACCTAAGCATAATTTGGGTAAGATCGGGTCAGATTTAGATATAGCCCCCATACAAATGTCGCACACGATTTGACATTTTCCGCTCTAGAAACCACAACCTGTACCCGATTTTCTTTAAATTTGGCACAACATCTTATAATCCAACTAGAAACACCTAAGCATATTGGGTAAGATCGGTTCAGATTTAGATATAGCCCCCATAAAAATGTCGCTCCCGATTTGACATTTTCCGCTTTAGAAACCACATCTTGTACCCGATTTTCTTTAAATTTGGCACAACATCTTATAATCCAACTAGAAACACCTAAGCATAATTTGGGTAAGATCGGGTCAGATTTAGATATAGCCCCCATACAAATGTCGCACACGATTTGACATTTTCCGCTCTAGAAACCACATCTTGTACCCGATTTTCTTTAAATTTGGCACAACATCTTATAATCCAACTAGAAACACCTAAGCATAATTTGGGTAAGATCAGGTCAGATTTATATATAGCCCCCATACAAATGTCGCTCACGATTTGACATTTTCCGCTCTAGAAACCACATCTTGTACCCGATTTTCTTTAAATTTGGTACATCATCTTATAATCCAACTAGAAACTCCTATGCAGAAATTGGGTAAAATCGGTTCAGATTTAGATATAGCCCTCATACAAATGTTGCTCCCGATTTGACATTTTCCGCTCTAGAAACCACATCTTGTACCCGCTTTTCTTTAAATTTGGTACAACATCTTATAATCCAACTAGAAACACCTAAGCATAATTTGGGTAAGATCGGTTCAGATTTAGATATAGCCCCCATACAAATGTCGCTCCCGATTTGACATTTTCCGCTTTAGAAACCACATTTTGAGCCCGATTTTCTTTAAATTTGGCAAAACATGTTATAGACCAACTAGAAACGCCTATGCAGAAAGTGGGTAAGATCGGTTCAGATTTAGATATAGACCCCGTACACATGTCGCTTCCGATTTGACTTTTTCCGCTTTAGAAACCACATATTGTATCTGATTTTCTTTAAAATTGGCACAACATTTTATAATCAACAAGAATTTAAAATTTAAAATTTTTTGTCAAACAAATACATTTACAGGATGCAAAAATCCTTCCCGATTTCACTTTTTTGCCGAATTGAATTGTAATGAGATAGAAAGTCCGTCCGTCTTTAGCCTTTCCTTACTTGCTTGGGAGATGCCCATACGTCCATACTTTGGTATAAGCCAAATGGGGCCCCATTCTGATATATTACAGCTCTAGAAACTACATCTTACATCGCATCTTCATCAAATTTTGCAGATCATGATATTTTTCAACTAGGAATACCTACCGTGAATGATAAATATATAGGCCCATGTTTTGGACCAGGCCCAAAATGTTGTTTTGAAATGTCGGTCCGATTCATCCTATTTAATTGGATCAATTACCATATTATTAACCATATTCTTTAAATATGACTAAAGATGAATTTATAGTAACAGTATAATTTATATGAACTACATAAAATTGCTCCCATGATATACCTGGGTTTAGTAGTCAAAGCAAGATACATACGTAGGGAGTGGTGTAGGGTATTATATAGTCGGCCCCGGCCGACTTTATCCTTTCCTTACTTGTTTTTTCATATAGCGAATTCAAAACAAATACAAATATTGAAAAAATAATTTTATAAATAAATATAATATTTATATTATTTCAAACCACGCTTATAAGGCAAGGCTACTAATAAGTTTACATATCTAAATTATACTTCAAGTCAATTCAAAAAATAAATATTCTTATATTGGTAGATAGTGGGTGCTAAAGTTGGTTGTATTTCCAACCTGTTTATACACTCCACGAGAGTATTATGTCTTTGTGCATTTGTTTGTAACACCCAGAAGGAAACGAGATAGACCCATTGTTAATTATACCGATCGTCACTTTCTGAGTCGATTTAGCAATGTCCGTCTGTCTGTCTGTCTGTCCGTCCGTCCATCTATTCTTGTAATCACGATACAGGTCGCAATTGTAGACAGAACCAAATGAAACTTTGCACAACGACGTTTTTCGGGATAATGACGAACGCTATTTAATTTGAAGAAAATCGGTTCAGATTTAGATATAGCCCCCATACGAATTTCACTCCCGATTTGACTCTTTTCACTCTAGATACCACATATTACAACAGATTTTCTTTAAAATTGGCAAAACGTCTTATATTGTAACTAGAAACACCTGTGGAAAAAATGTGTTAGATCGCCTCAGATTTATATATAGCTCCCATACAAATTTCTCTCCCGATTTGACTTTTTCCGCTCTAGAAACCACATAATGTATCAGATTGTCTTCATATTTGGTAAAACATCTTATATTTCCACTAGAAACACCCATGGTTAATATCGGTCAGATCGGTTCAGATTTATATATAGCTCCCATACAAATTTCGCTCCCGATTTGACTTTTTCCGCTCTAGAAACCACATATTGTATCAGATTGTCTTCAGATTTGGCAAAACCTCTTATATTTAAACTAAGAACATCTATGGTGAAAATCGGTTCAGATTTAGATATAGCCCCCATACAAATGTCGTTCCCGATTTGACATTTTCCTCTGTAGAAACCACATATTGTACTCGATTTTCTTTAAATTTGGCACAACATCTTATAATCTTACTAGAAACACCTATGCAGAAATTGGGTAAGATCGGTTCAGATTTCGATATAGTCCCCATATAAATGTCGCTCCCGATTTGACTTTTGCCGCTTTAAAAGCCACACATTGTGCTCGATTGTCTTTAAATTTCGCACAACATCTTATCATCTAACTAAACAAAACTATGGTGAAAGTGTGTAAGATCGGTTCAGATTTAAATATAGCCCAAATTCAAATGTTGCTCCCATAAGTTTAACCTATTTTGGCCAAACTATACATTTTATATTTCACCTATTTTGTTCCAGGTTTCAATATATCCTCATACAAATGTCCTTTCCGATATAAAATTTTTTGTCAAACACATACATTTACAGGATACAAAAAACCTTCCCGTTTTCACTTTTTCACCGAATTGAATTGTATTCGGATTGAAAGTGGAATGTATCATAGAGTCGGCCCCGCCCGACTTTAGCCTTTCCTTTTTTATTTCCAAAAGTACAAATTTTGAAAATCCATCACCTCACGTACATAGTGCAAAATAACCTAACTTCATGATACAACCAATCTTTTTATTTTGCGTGTCTATGCAGTCAGAATACATTCCTTTTTTTCCTATTTACCCCCTTAAGAGTACGTCTTCCTAAAATCTCTTTATTTTACGTGTCTACACAATTAGAGGGATGTAAACACCAAATTTCATCATTCTTGCTGTAGTCGAACCCATTGTATCACTTGAAAGTACGAATTTGGAAAAGAAACCTTTTATTTTTCATTTCTACGCAGTCAGAGGAATGTTTACTCCGAATTTCACGACTCTAGCTGCGGTCATTTGGTTGGTACTATTTTTATCCCATTTCTCCATTTTAACCCCAAAAAAAGTACGAATTTCGAAAAATCCGTTTATTTTCATTATTCTAGGCGCAGCCGTTTGGTTAGTACCATTTCTATCTCTCTATTCCCATTTTAGCCTCTGTAATAAGTGTTAAGACCCCCAACGAACACGTTTTTTCACAATTTTGCACAATCCTGTGACGATAATAATTATGCAATATCGTACCCTACCTCAATGCAACATATCACTATTTTGTATTAGTTTTATACGTTGTGTTGAAGATGGACATTTAAATTTCCAAAAATAAAAATAATATTAAAATGAATGTTGTTTATACTAATAATGTCACTAATAATAATAACCCGTTGCAATGAGCTTTAATATGATGTGCATATAAATATAATGGGTAGAGTTGGCATTAATAAACAACTTATTTCAAAATTTTAATGCTGAATGTTAAATGTCCGACGTAGGGTACTAAAAATGACTATAATTTGCATGTAGATCTCGCGACCACACTCTGATATAATTTTAAAATATTCGCTCACTTTGTGTTCTTCCATAGAATTTTCGGTATTGTTCGTTCATTACACGTTCCCCTTTAATTTTAACGGATATAAATGAACATGTTAACATGTACTTCAGCTTATGACAAATACTGCACACATACAAATGACAAGTAGGAAATAACGACATAATAAATACTAGGAATCTCCTTCTTTTAAAATATTTGTGTTGCTAGTGAGCAGCTCTTATTATGTATCGTGAATATTAAATTTGGGCAGTTAAAACGTGTAACTACAATATAAAATTGTTGAAGTGTGATTACGAACAAATTCGAAAAAAATAACATTTACAAATTTCATTGTTGAATTCATTAACTTATTAATTTATAAAATTAAAAATAAAAGTTGGTTTTGTTTTAATAAAATTGTTAAAAATTCCCGAATACTATTATATATTATTAAATATATATTATATTCATTTGGCTTCGGCCTGAATATCCGGTTCTAGTTAGAATATCCGCTGCTACCTCGCACAGTGTCACGTATCCGAGTTGCCTAATGTTCAATAATTCTCCTGCTGAATTTAGGTAATAGCCTGTGTTATGTTGAATTTAAGAATTGCACTATGGTTGAATTTCCAAAATGTGCGGCCAAAAGTCAATTTTAAAATCGTTATAAGGCAGAAGCAATTTCCCTCAGTGACGATTTTCCCATTTGCAATTTCTTGATTCCAGCTACAGCGCAAATGTTCGTACAATTTTGATAGGAAAAATAATAATATTTAAAATCCAATATGTGTCACATTCACAGTAGAATGTGCGCACGATTTTAGCTATTTTTAGTCATTTTTATCCCTTTTAGTCCCATGATTCTATCTTTTGTCGTATCATTGGTACGATTTTTATCCCATTTCGTCCCACAAAGCTTTTATTTACTTTTTGATTCTTTCAAGCTACAAGAAGATACGCAACAAATTCCAATTGCTTATAAAGCAGAAATTAATAAAGCCCTTAAATAGTCAAAATATTTTAGGGCAAAACACGATAGCGGCCAAACGAAATGGTTGCAGATCGGTTGGGATTGAAAGTGGGAGAAATCGGCCCAGAGGGAAAATTTTTTCCTTCACAAGGACTGAGAATACCCCAAATATTTAGAGTATTTCAGCATGTTTTTTGAACATATTGATATTTGCAATTCGTATTCCCTTTATAGCATAAAAGGGCACCGTAGAGTGATTTTTATTTGTAGGGGGCGTAATGGGACGAAAAAGGGATAAAAATAGTACCTACCAAACGACAACAGATAGAAACACGAAATTTGGCGTGTACAATGTACACTGTACATACCTCTAATAGAGTAGATACATAATATACAAGTATTTTTTCTAAATTTGTAATTTTAAGGGGATAGAGGGATAAAAATAGTACCAACCAAACGGCTGCACCTAGAATAATGAAATTCGGTGTATATATTCCTCTGATTGCGTACACACATAAAATAAAGGAAATTTTTGAAATTCGTACTTTTAGGGTGTAAAATGGAAAAAGGGGATAAAAATTGTACCAATCAAATGGATGCAGCTAGAACCATGAAATTCGCGGTATACATTCCTCTGACTGAGTGACACGAAAAAAAAACGTTTTTCCAAATTCGTACTTTCAAGGGATTCAAAGGGAGCAGAGGGATAAAAATGGTACCAACTAAAAGGCTACAGATAGAATGATGAAATTTTCGAAAGTCATACTTTTAAGGAGTAAAATGCGAAAAAGGGGATAAAAATGGTACCAACAAAAATGGCATGGAATTGGGTATATACATTCCTCTGAGTACATAGCCACATAAAATATTTTTTTTTCAAATTCGTACTTTATTTTGTTGCTTTTACGACAAAAAATGGTAGAATCATGAAGTTGTCTAATACTGAGTACGTGAGAGATAAGGTATTTTCAAAATGTATACTTTTGAATTTAAAATAGATGGAAATACAACCAACCAAAGGACTGCAGCTGAAAATACACTCTCTATCCCCCAATATTTAGGGTATTTATGATTGCTCCCTTATATTTACTTTATGAATTGAGGTATTATTTCCATTATATATACATAGTATACAAATATTGGTAGCCTTGGCTTATTAATTAAATTTCTGATTTTCATACATTTGAAATTTTTTGCGGACATTCCTGTTGTAGCTTGAAAGCACCACAAAGAAAATAAATGTTTTAGCGGCCGAAATGGGACAAAAATGGATAAAATATGGTACCAATGATACGACAACAGCTAGAATCATGAAATTCGGTGTGTACATCCCTCTAATTGCATAAACACGTAAAATAGAGGGATTTTTCGAAATTCGTATTTTTAAGGGATATAATTGAAAAAGAGACATAAAAATGGGACCTTCCAAACCGCTGAAGTTGATAAACAATAGTCGAAACAAAAAGTTTTTTTTTTTAAATTTGTACATTTGGGCGGAGAATGGGGCGAATGGGGATAACTTTAAAATTTGTACTTTTCTTATCAAAATAATGCAGTCACTTTGTCTGTATCTGAAAATGCTTCTCCCTAATGGCGACTGACAATCGCCTAATATTTTCGGCATGTCGACATCCTTTAATCTGCTGGTAATACTGTGGAATGCACTCCGTGGTGGAGGGTATATAAGATTCGGCCCGACCGAACTGAACGCCTTCTTAGTTGTTTATTTTTGACTTTGACCACTATCGTACTATCTGGCACTTATGCCAGTAAGCGAATCATCGTCAGTATGTTGAGAGAAAAGGTTGATAAAAATATTTACGAGTTCCAAACTCAGCTTGCTTTGGGAGAAGGATTAAAACTTGACTATGATCTACCATGAACCAAGATCGATTTTCAATTTTGGACATCTTAGATATGGCAGTTTTATTATTATTATATCATTTTTTTGTTCTTTTGAATGAAAAACTGTTGGAGGATATTGCCCTCCCCAGCAGAAATCTATTGCTACCCCTATATGCAGATATGTTACTTCAACTAGAAGTTATACGCTTCTAAATATGCAGCTAAATATAAATCTGTACCGAAGTGAGCCACTTTCATAGATGTTTGCAGTTGAAATATAATGTGTTGAGCGAAAATAGGTTTAAATAGGCGGTTTCTGGAGAGAAAAAAATCAAATGGGAGTGCAATTTGTACGGGAGAGCTATATATAAATTTGAACCGATATGACCCACTTTCACCATAGATGTTGCTAGTTAAAATATAACATGTTGTGACAGAACCGATGTTACTAAATTTAATCGAAGATGTTTCTATTTGAAATTTAACATGTTTTGCCAAATTTGAAGAAAATCGTTTAAAATATATGGCTTCTACACGTGCAAAAGTCAAGCCGATAACTACATTTGCATGGCAGCTATACATAACTCTGAACCGATGTTACCAAAATTACCCATAAATGTTTCTAGTTGAAATAAAATGTGTTGTCCTAAATTTAAAGAAAATCGGTTATATTATTCAGTTTCTAAAGCGATAAAAACCCGATTGAACAGATTTTCTTCCAATTAAATAGCGTTCGTCATTAGTCGGTATTATAGATGTCGATCAGGACTGAGTTTTCCAAATCCCGGGATTCGGGATTTCCAAAATCACGATCCGGGGATTTTTCGGGATCCCGTGATTTGTCGGTCGTTTGGTATTTTTTTATTATTAATAACTAGCTGACCCGTGAAAAATTTTCCTGTCCATATTTCAATTGTTTTGTTTGTGATCGTCGTGTGAATTTATGAAAAGCTGTTTCAAATGTTGAAACAAAACTGGAATAAGAAACATTTTGTTCTTAGTGATTATTTTATTGGTTAACGTTTGCCGTCATATATATTCAATTTAATGCTACGGTCATGGATATCTAATCCAGATTAAGCCACACGTTCCTTAAGTGGATTTTGAACAAATACCATTTTGGATTGTTTCATTAATAGACAGCGAATTCTTATGCAAATTCTATTTGTAATCTTTGCATTTTTAATTTATGCAACATATGCTTAATAATATTGGTTATATCAATTTGTTTAATATTAACCATGAAAATCATTTGAGTGAAGTCGTCATTCAATTATAACGATCCTCTCAAGCTATATTTAAAAATCTATGGATAAAAATCGCCTGTCATTATTCGTTCTAATTTCTCCAACGACGTTATGCGAAGCATCGTATATTCATTCCGAGCGATCAATTTAGGTTAATGCATAACCATGATCACCGGCACAGTTCTTCGACAGTTTGCACGTTGGAAGTTCTTTAATATGCGTATTCAAGGGCAATTTGATAGCTGAATGAGCTGTTCGTCCTTTTTCAACAACTTAGCTGCAATTTCAGATGAAGGCTGTAAAATTTGATTCTGAGAGAGAATCGTAGCCAAATCCAACGTGATCGTCCAGAGGATAATCACTCCAAATCCATTGTTTACAACTTTCATAAGCGTCTTACGTTAATTACCGATTTAACAGCGGAGCGTGCACTCAAAATGTCGTCATCTTCGTCTCTCCTTTAAGAAATTATTCTTCAATATGCTATTCCTTAATTTTCTCCATTTTGCAGTGTCATTGCAAAAAATAATCTGATATTATGAGGCGAGAGTCTGTGTACAGTGAATTTAAAAATTCGGCTGTCAACATAAGTTTCGCTAGAAACGGAATCCTACAATTCAATGTTTTTCACAGCCAATATAGCATGTTCGGACTGAAAAAATGTAAATATCAACATTCGCTACTTTTCCTATAGCGAATATCCAGCAATAATTTTGAAAATATTCCAGATTGGCCGTTCCGCAACACATGATTCTGTTCGTAAGTTGGAGATTGCCATGGAATGGCCAGTAATATATATCGAAAATCACATTTCAACAAAACTATTAAACCAACAGTTTGCTTGGCACACTCCTCCGAACCGATCGAAACGTTGGCCAAGGTTGAATTAATTCCCATATCCATCGCAACCCGAGTGCATTTCGGCAGTCTTCAAAGAACGCAGCTGATGAAGCAAGCATCAGTTTAATTTTCGAACGGATTTTTGTCAGACTTATTACGATCAAAAAAGATTTTCCGGTTCCACTAATAGCGTGCAAGAAGAAAATCAATATGGATTTTGGGCTGTACTCAAAAATTTGTTAGATCGAATGAGGTACTGACGAGCCAGTCGTGGTAGTCATATGAATGATATTGTGATCCATTATTAAATGACAAAGTTCTACCTTTCCAATAAAACCAGAAATTTGAAAAAATAATTAGTACTTTTTTATAGCTGATATATGATTTAAGTGGCCCATCCAATATGGGAGACATGTTGGGGAGGGGAAATTTATGTGGGCCAGTCGTAACACATTCACTCTAGGGGTGACTTCCATGTAGTTTTAGGTCTATATTTCATAAAAAAAATATTAAAGCAAACAAGTAAGGAAAGGCTAAAGTCGGACGGGGCCGACTATATAATACCCTACACCACTCCCTGCATATATATATCGCTTTGATTACTAAACCCAGGCATTCCATGGGAGCAATTTTATGTAGTTCATATAAATTATACAGTTACTATCAATTCATCTTTTGTCCAATTTAATGAATATGGTAAATAATAAAGTAATTGATCCAATTTTCCAGCAGATATTCCGAGTAAAGTAAATAAAGGGTGATTTTTTAAGAGCTTGATAACTTTTTTTTAAAAAAAAACGCATAAAATTTGCAAAATCTCATCGGTTCTTTATTTGAAACGTTAGATTGGTCCATGACATTTACTTTTTGAAGATAATTTCATTTAAATGTTGACCGCGGCTGCGTCTTAGGTGGTCCATCCGCTTAGTCCAATTTTGGCATTTCCACGTTTTTGAGTAACAGAGACCCAATTGGTGCGAACGGCGACGAATCGAAAATTGGTGGTCATCATTAACACTGGCCGATACAGCTGCGATATTTTCTTCAGTTCGCACTCTACGTAAGCGTGTTGGTGGTTTAATGTCCAACAATGTAAATTTGGTGCGAAATTTAGTCACAATAGCCCGAATAGCCGCTTCAGTGGGTCGATTAAACTGACCATAAAATGGAAGCGCGCAATGAACTTTCTTAACAGAGCACGCATTTTGATAATAAAATTCAATAATTTGCAAGCGTTGTTCGTTTGTAAGACGATTCATGATGAAATGTCAAAGCATACTGAGCATCTTTCTCTTTGACACCATGTCTGAAATCCCACGTGATCTGTCAAATACTAATGCATGAAAATCCTAACCTCAAAAAAATCACTCTTTATAACATGATATCGAAAAATGGATCAAGATCCATAGGTGTTTCTAATTCGATTATAAAATGTTGTGCCAATTTTAAAGAAAATCGGGTGAAAAAGTGAAATCGGGAGCGACATTTGTATGGGGGCTATATCTAAATCTGAACCGATCTAACCCGCTTTCGCCACAGGTATTTCTAGTTTGATTATAAGGTGTTAAGGCAAATTTTAAGAAAATCGGGTACTATGTGTGCTTTATAGGGCGGCAAAAGTCAAATCGGGAGCGACATTTGTATGGGGGCTATATCTAAATCTGAACCGATTTCCACCGATGGTCCTTGGCGAGAAAAAATAACTTCTGCCAAGTTTCATGACAATCGGACAAAAATTGTGACCTGTAGAGTGCGTACAAGCTTAGATGGACAGCAGACGGACAGACAGACATCGTTAAATCGACTCAGCTGGCGATTCTAAGCCGATCGGTATACTTAAAGGTGGGTCTAGCTCGATTATTTCTTGGTGTTACAAACATTTGGCGCGAAACTAACTTATAGTACCCTAGCCCACGAAGTGGTGTAGGGTATAAAAATGATCTGAGAAAATGTTGGGACTGATAAAATATTGGTGTACAAATTTTATAAAAAATAGTTTTTGTATGAGCCCCCCAAGGATTAAGGATGCGGGGTAAGTGTATTCGGAAAATTAATGGTCTTACATTTAACGCCTCGAGGGGAGACACACGGGCACCGGGGAGACTTTGGGCATTTCTTTCATAAAAAATATAATAAAATTGTATGGGGACCACCTAAAGGGGTGAAAATAGAAAGTTGGTATGTTCCAATGAGGGGGTTGCATAAATATTAGGTGTCAGTCATACATTTGACTCGACTAGGGTGCTCCTTGGGATAGTTAGAGCAGTGGAAACAAATTTTATTAAAATTTAGTTTTCGTATGGGAGCCTTATTTTGATTTTCAACACGATTACATTAATTGAATTTTTAAATTAAAATTAAATGACTATCTTATATATCTTTTTATACACTCCACGAGAGTATTATGTCTTTGTGCATTTGTTTGTTACACCCAAACAAAGCGAGATAGACCCATTGTTAATTATACCGATCGATTTAGAATCACGTTTTGAATCGATTTTGCCATGTCCGTCTGTCCATCTATTCTTGTAATCACGATACAGGTCGCAATTGTAGACAGAACCAAATGAAACTTTGCACAACGAAGTTTTTCGGGACAACGCTATTTAATTTGAAGAAAATCGGTTCAGATTTAGATATAGCCCCCATACGAATTTCACTCCCGATTTGACTCTTTTCACACATATTTTAACAGATTTTCTTCAAAATTGGGAAAACATCTTATATTTGAATAGAAACACCTGTGGTAAAAATGTGTTAGATCGGTTCAGATTTATATATAGCTCCCATACAAATTTCGCTCCCGATTTGACTTTTTCCGCTCTAGAAACCACATATTGTATCAGAATGTCTTCAGATTTGGCAAAACATCTTATATTTAAACTATGAACACCTATGGTGAATATAGGTCAGATCGGTTCAGATTTATATAAAATGATATTTTTCATTATTAGTGATCGGAAGTTAGTAGAACCGTACCGTTTTCCATGGAATGATAAATGACAAAGTATTGCAATAAGCTATTTAGAAGTTATAAGGGCCTCTAAATTATTACAATTTATGTGGGAGATTCGAAAAAGGGTTGGTTTTATTTCATCGTACGGTCTTGTACGTACCTTCTGGTGCCTAGTAGGTACGTATAATATCGCCGATCTTCAAGTTTAAACTAAGTTTGGACGAAAATTATGTCCAATCAAATGTGGGCAAAAATGATCACACTTTAAAGTGTCTGAACTTTGGCATTTTATATATCACTCTCGAAACGCAAACCTCAATCATTTTCAGAACTGGATCTTTTCACTCCACTCTAATGTCCACCGCACACATTCTACAATATCGCATATTCTGCCGCATTTTCTAATACTGGATATACAGAAACCTGTAGACTTAACATAATTATGTGTCACGCGCTCTTTCTCTCAACATTCTATTTAATTCTGGCTGCATTTTATTTGATTTAATTGTGTGTCATCTTAATGGCTTACGGCTTGAAAGACAAATGCATCTACATTCGAATATACGAGTACTTGGATGTGTGATGTTGGTGTGACGTGTGTTGTGTGTTGTGTTGTGACGCCCCAGTTCGATAACCCAGTCGTAGTTACTACACCTGTCGCCACAAATGATTTAATTAAAAGAACATTTAAAATGTCAACGTTTCCGGAGCATACAGAGGAGCTGTTTGCAGTCTTCGGAATTGCAGATAAGGAGAATGTTGTGCATTTTATCGCACATCGATTCGCATGAGGCGGTAGTAATGTAATTGCCCATTAAAATAATTAAATGTTTTTATCGATTGAGAAGCAGAGGGATACATACCATATGTATTAGGGTGTCACATCCCACAATATAGAGTTGTGTCACTCTTATTATACTGCTGATGAAGCTAAAATCAAAAGAAAATACTATTTTTCCTACTAGAATATCCGTCGTTTAAGTGGTGGTGTTGCATAGAAAAATGAAAACTTAGCTTTTAACGGGGCGCACTGATACTGATACTTACTTATGAACTCAAGCTACAATGTTACTATAAAATGTTAATAATAGAAAGAGTGTTAGGCGAGTAAGCCTAGAGTGGGTCGAGAAAAAAAGCCGCGCTCGTCACCTCCCACAATTAAAGATAACTTGAAGATTTCAAAAATAATTATACCCTCCTCTTTTGGAATTTCAAATGGAATTTTTGAATTTCAAGTGATATTTTTTGAATTGCAAATGGAATTTTTGAATTTCAACTGGTGTCTTTTGAATTTCAAGTGATGTCTTTCGAATTACAATTGAAAAAGGTGTAGAAAGGTGCTTTTAATTTTTTATTTTTATACACTACACGAGAGTATTATGTCTTTGTGCATTTGTTTGTAAAACCCAAAAGGAAGTGAGATAGACTCATTGTTAATTATACCGATCGACTTAGAATCACTTTCTGAGTCGATTTAGCAATGTCCGTCTGTCCGTTGGTCCATCTATTATTGTAATCAAAATACAGGTCGTAATTGTAGCCAGAACCAAATGAAACTATGCACAACGAAGTGTTTCTGGACAAGGACGAACGCTATTTAAATTGAAGAAAATCGGTTCAGATTTAGATCTAGCCCTCATACGAATTTCACTCCCGATTTGACTCTTTTCACTTTAGATACCACATATTACAACAGATTTTCTTCAAAATTGGCAAAACATCTTATATTTCAACTAGAAACACCTGTGGTAAAAATGGGTGAGATCGGTTCAGATTTATATATAGCTCCCATACAAATTTCGCTCCCGATTTGAATTTTTCCGCTCTAGAAACCACATATTGTATCGATTGCCTTCAGATTTGGCAAAACATCTTATATTTAAACTAGGAACACCTATGGTGAAAATAGGTCAGATCGGTTCAGATTTATATATAGCTCCCATTAAAATTTCGCTCCCGATTTGACTTGTTCTGCTCTAGAAACCACACATTTCAACAGATCCCCTTCAAATTAGGCGAAATATCTTATATTTGTACTATAAACAGCCATGGTGCAAATGGGTCAAATCGGTTCAGATTTATATATAGCTCCCACACAAAATTCACTCCCGATTTCACTTTTTCGACTCTATAAACCACATATTTTAACAGATCTTCTTCAAATCAGATTCAGATTTACATATAGCTCCCATACAAATTTCGCTCCCGGATAGACTTTTCCCGCGAAACTTTTTCAAGTGATATAACACGTTATATTTGAACTGGAAGAACTATTGCGAAAGTGGGTCACTTCATTCCATATGTAGATATAGCCCCGATACAAATATTCTTTTCGATTTGACAAATTGGACCAGGTCATATTAGCCTATGATTGGGAAACATACAGAAATTCTTCCCGTTTTCACTGTTTTGCCGAATTGAATTGTCTTCGGATAGAAAGTGGAGTGTATCATATAGTCGGTCCCGCCCGACTTTAGCCCTTTAGAAGTGAAATGATCCGGTGTGAAGTGAACACTTCTACCCCATGCTACCCCACCTAATGTATATTTTTCTTAAATAATTTTGTTTACATTTTTGAATTTCAAATGGAATCTTTTGAATTTCAAATGGAATAATTTTTGAATTTCAAATGAAAACTTTTGAATTTCAAATGGTGTCTTTTGAATTACTTATGACGTGTCTTGAATTACAAATGACGAGTTTTGAATTACAAATGATGAGTTTTGAATTTCAAACGATTCAAATGATATTTTTTGAATTTCAATTGATATTTTTTGAATTTTAAATGGAATTTTTGAATTTCAATTGATATTTTTTGAATTTCAAATGGATTTTTTTAATTTCAAATGGTGTCTTTTAAATTACACTTGAAAATGGTGTAGCACGAGTTATTTGATCGAATTCTTTGAAATAAAAAAGCTTTTTTATATTTGAGGATAAATGGGGATTGGGAATTTTGGGATGCGACTGAAATGTGCTTCCATATCTTTTGTGGCTGGGTAGTGCATTAATTATATATACTCCCCTAAATTTGTCCACCTCAATAATAACAGTTAAATTTATATTAATTTTTCTTTCAAATATGAATATTTATTATAAAATTGCTATCACATTTATGGAATAAGTTTTTCTAAACAATAACGGTAAACAATGAAAACTTATTGGCCAAAACGTACATCAATGTCATAAATCAAACCATCAGCGTTAGTAGTGGATGATGGTATAGTCGGTGGCGCCGCTGTTGTGGCAGGAGTAGTCGGCGGAGTCGGAGCGACAGTGGCCGTTGTTGTGGTTTCCTGTACTGCAGGCGGAGTCGGAGCGTAAATGACTGTTGTTGTGGTATCCGGTACAATTGGCTCGGGAGGCTTTTCCATTGAGCCTGACACCATCCAGGGATTCGTTGTGGGTTTGCCACCCCATGGATTTATGAAGTCATCGTCATACACCGGTGGTGGAGGAAAACGTGGGGGTTCTAAAATTAATCGTAAATACATATGTCGTTGTGAGGCGGCATTTTAGAGTAAAACTTACCTGGGCCGTAATGAGGGGGCCCGAGTGGTGGTGGTCCACCAAGACCTGCGTGGGGAGGTGGTCCGCCATGACCTGCGTGGGGTGGTGGTCCGCCATGGCCTGCGTGGGGAGGTGGTCCGCCATGGCCAGCATGTGGAGGTGGTCCGCCATGTCCCGCATGTGGAGGTGGTCCGCCATGCCCTGCATGTAGAGGTGGTCCGCCATGCCCTGCATGTGGAGGTGGTCCGCCATGTCCCGCATGTGGAGGTGGTCCACCACGACCTGCATGTGGAGGTGGACCTCCGTGACCTGGATGATGAAAGTCATGGAAGTACAGATCATATTCATGACTATCTAAATCATATGGATTGCCATCATAGAAAAAATCTGGGCCTGGGCCTGGACCACCAGGTCCATGATGTTTATGACGACTGTGTCGTTGATATGGATCATTGTAGGACCAAAAGTTTGAAAAACTCTTGGCGCCTTCTGCAGCTAAATCATGTTCAGGATTAACACTAAATTCAATGGACAATTCAAAATGGGTTATATGCCTCTGAGGATAGCAAGTAATAATGGGTGTGTGACATAAGCCTGGTAGAAATATATACAGCAGATGTGGTGGTTGAAATTGCCTAGCAGTTTTTTGTAGAGGGCTCGTTTCCGTTGGGGTCGAAGGTCAACGTAGGTATTACTAAAGCATGTCGGTCTTATATGTACATAACAATTTGTTTAAATAGTTTTGGTACACCCTCTGATCACACATATCGAAAACAAGTATATATATGTGTATTAGACTGGGTCGCGGTCCATAAAATTAAAAAAATATTTCCAGTCATTCCTTACAAATAGTGTGGATTGTTTATAGCTGATATAGTATTTTGTGTCTGGGTCATGCCGTCTGCGAGCTAAACGCTTCTGAAAATCATTCCTAAATAAATGTGAATCTTGTCTTGTAATAACTTATAGGTCGGATTATTGGACGTTTATTGTGCATAACCATCAATCATAACCCAACCTAATGTATATAGTTCGAATTGAGTCGGCCCAAAACGTCGATGCTCACTATGGTGACAACACATGAATATAATTAGAAAGTTGTTGATGCAAGACCACGTAGAGGAAGAAGTGGTGGTTGATGCAAAGCTATTCGTACATAATGACGTTGGTTGTGGGATGATCTTTTACAATAAAACTTACGTGGACCATAGTGACGAGGAGGTCCAGGTGGTGGTGGTGGTCCACCGTGTCTAGCTTGTGGTGGTGGTCCTCCGTGTCTTGCATGTTGTGGCGGTCCACCGGGTCCTGAATGTTGTCGTGGTCCACCATGTCTTACATGTGGTGGCGGTCTTTCATGTCGGGCGTGTGGTCGCGGTCTTCTATGTCGTCCAAGTGGTCGTGGTCGTGCAAGTGGTTGTGCTTGTGGAGGTCCACCAGGTTGAGGATAAGGTTGTGGTGGTCCACCAGGTGCCGGACGATGCAAATCATAGAAGTATCGATCATATTCATAACTATCGCCATAGTGTGGATTGACGCCATAAAAATAAACCGGTCCCGGACTCGGACCCGAACGACGTTTATGACGTCTATGTCGCTGATGTGGATCGAGATCAGTATTTGACCAAGAG
Source organism: Polietes domitor (assembly GCA_947397865.1). Lineage (NCBI taxonomy): Eukaryota > Metazoa > Arthropoda > Insecta > Diptera > Muscidae > Polietes > Polietes domitor. The sequence continues at coordinate 135,347,109 of OX377618.1, forward strand.
TTTGAAAAACTCTGGGAACCTTCTGCTGCTAATTCATGTTCTGGATTAACACTAAATTTTGAAGAAATCAAAATTGATGATATGCTCTGTCTCCGTAGCACTATAATAGAGGTAGTGTCGCTGGAATAGCTGATTACAATTTCTTCGTTGGCAATCTCATTGTTTACATTCCAGAGAACAAACGAAAATTTATGTGAAATTTAAATTTGAAGAAATAAATAATATTAAAAAAATATACATTGTAAAATGTTTTAAAGTATTTCTCAATTGTTTTATTATTTAAATAAGCATTTGAACCTGTCAGTTGAATTTGACAAATATTCAGGGTTGTATCTGAATTTATGTTGTTGGACACTACCTCTATTATTGTATTATCATACAAATGAATGTCTCTAAAGAAAATTAATTAGAATGGAATGTGTGACATAAGACTGGTAAAAAATGTATTTAGCAGATATTGGTGGAAGGTATTTGAGTCTTGTAACCCTATTCCATAATATTGCTGGTAGGAGAGAGTAAGATAGCACCATATGATGAATATTGTAATGTTTATCTATTCAAATAAAATTATCTCAAAACTTTGTTTAGAAAGATAAATTTTGTTTACCAAACAAGGACTGATAACACTGATTACACTTTAACCAGATGATATACGTCTGAAACTATAGGTGAAACGGAGTTTTTCATTTCCTCATCCTGGCGCCCCCTAAAAGGACTACAAAGTTCCAAAGGGTACAAGTTTTCAAAAAAATATTTGTAATGCTTATTCGCACCCTATGATATCGGTAAAATTGTAAAATTAAAGAAGAGAATGTGTTCTAAAAATACTTCAAACTGCTAGCTTCTATATGTATTAATTTTAAGCCTTCCCTCTTAAAAAGTAAAATATGAATAAACTAAACAAATTAAGGGTTAAACTTGAAATGGCTGTTAAGCTGAACTAATATAGACAGAAACATGAAATTTGAAGTATTTTTAACAGATATTCTCCTCTTTAACTTGGCACTAATACCCCTATCATAGAAATTAAGTATTTAAAATAATTTTTGAAAAATATTATCCTTTGCAATTTTTGTAGTCCTGTGAAGGGTCAACAGGATGAGGAAATAAAAAAACCAAAAACGCCATTTAACTCAATTTTACCTATAGTTTCATACGTATATCATCCGGTTCAAGTATAACGATTTTTTTCTAAAAATTGTCTGGTATACATTCCTCTGACTGCATAGACTCGCAAAATAAACGATTTTTCTAAATTCGTATCTTTTTACTTTTACTGTAAAAATGGTTGGAATCATAAAGTTGGGATATCGTGCATTGTGTACGTGAAAGATAATGGATTATTAAAAATATGTACTTTTGGAATTGCACTAGGATGAAATACAACCAACCGTATGGTAATATACTATCTTCCAATATTTATGGTAAAGAGTGATTTTTTGAGGTTAGGATTTTCATGCATTAGTATTTGACAGATCACGTGGGATTTCAGACATGGTGTCAAAGAGAAAGATGCTCAGTATGCTTTGACATTTCATCATGAATCGTCTTACAAACGAACAACGCTTGCAAATTATTGAATTTTATTATCAAAATGCGTGCTCTGTTAAGAAAGTTCATTGCGCGCTTCCATTTTATGGTCAGTTTAATCGACCCACTGAAGCGGCTATTCGGGCTATTGTGACTAAATTTCGCACCAAATTTACATTGTTGGACATTAAACCACCAACACGCTTACGTAGAGTACGAACTGAAGAAAATATCGCAGCTGTATCGGCCAGTGTTAATGATGACCACCAATTTTCGATTCGTCGCCGTTCGCACCAATTGGGTCTCTGTTACTCAAAAACGTGGAAATGCCAAAATTGGACTAAGCGGATGGACCACCTAAGACGCAGCCGCGGTCAACATTTAAATGAAATTATCTTCAAAAAGTAAATGTCATGGACCAATCTAACGTTTCAAATAAAGAACCGATGAGATTTTGCAAATTTTATGCGTTTTTTTTTTTTTAAAAAAAGTTATCAAGCTCTTAAAAAATCACCCTTTATTTAAGCTATTGCTGGCTTATTTACTTATTGAATTGACTTGAAGTATTATTTCGATATCTATAGTATAAACATATTGGTTGCCTTGCCTTATAAGCGTGGTTTGATGTAATTAAAATTTTATATTTATGTAAAAAATTATTTTTTTCAATATTTTTATTTGTTTTGTTTTGGCGATATTTAAAAGATTAAAATTTGTCTGTACTGTTACTGCACTTCTACGAAAATCGACAGCCTTTGTGGAATGCAAGTCATGGTGGATATATAAAGAACTTATCGCCGTTTTTACTCGCTTTACTCGGGTTCGATAATTTTCTTACAGGTATAAGTAATTATGTTTGGGAATACTTTGCATCAAATATGATGTAGACAAGCACCAAGGATTCTGTGTTCAACAAGTAAACGAATAATATATAGGGTCCGCCATCTAACGTTTTTTTTTCAACTATTCAACCGTTGGGCTATTATTTGTGGGGTGCCCGAGGCAGCCATTTGAATGAAATTATTTTCCATTATTAACCGGAAGGATTTTACTTTCAAATAAAAAAATAAAATTTAAGAAAATATTCAGTAGTTTTTTTATAGCATTTTCAAAAAAAAAGTTATTTGGCGGACCCTATACTAATAAACCTTTATAATTTGTCTTCATAACAGGTCAGACATTACGACCAAATCAATTTTTTAATATATACTTTCAAATGAAAAGTTGGAAATAATTCGTTTTTTGTATAAATGAATAAAGTCCAACAAAAACGTTCTCGAGTAAAGTTAACATCTATGGAACAGCTCGAGAATGAAAAATTTTACCAAAAAATTAGAAAAACTTTACAATATTTGTTTTTTATTTCGGTAGTGAAGACCTTTTTTCATCTATATTTTATAGAATATATGTACATTTTTGGATATTTGTCCTATTAGGAAAATAAGCGAAAGGGGTGATATAAAAGGATGCATCAAGAAACATGAAATGCGATTTATACATTTCTCTGACTGCATAGACCCTCAAAGTAGAAGGCCTTCTCCAATTACGCAGAAACGAAATTTCGGACAAATGAACGAAGAGACGAAGAGAAGAGAAATATATTCGTATCAAACAGATTTCGTATGGATTTATGATCAGTGCAAACTTCCAAAAAACATTTAGAAGAAACAGGGAACATTGTTGTTTCATCGGTGATGAGAGTAGTTCACATTGGTTTAGATCTAGATATAGCTCCATAGAAATGTGATCTTACTTCTGACGATTTTCGAGTAAATGAAAGTTCTTTCACGGCAATAAACGCGACATTAACGATAAAATAATGCATTTGAGGAAAATGTTACTACTATTCCATTCAACATTTAGGATATGCACCAAAAGATGTTCCTTTGCACCAAACGTATTTTTTCTCTGTGTGTACTTTTTGAACTGCCATCGTAGATACCGACACTACTGTCAAATAAAATGGCTCATTTAAGTTTATGAATACCTGAGACATTCAACTAATCTTTAGCCGTCCCTGATTCGGTACATCCACTTCCGAAAGACCAACGGAATCTATTCTGCCGTTTCTGAAATGTATACAACATTATAAACATATTTTCGTTATGTATATGTACCCATTGCAATGTATATGTACCCATATTACTGCGTGGCGGAGGCTGTAAAAATAGACCACTTAAATATAGGCTGTCAAGTTGTCTTGTGCTGCTCTAATTTTTAAAGAAAATTTTTATTGAATTTTTACATCTATTAAAAAGTTTCAACACAACACATTCACATATGCTCACATAGCAGGGTGTTGGTTTGCCTGGCTGCTGCGATAGTAGCGTCAAGTAGTGCCTTAATATTAGGACGTACTGAAAAACGCGTGTTTTACAATTTCAAATCATGATAGATCAAATGGTGCTTTGAAATAAAATTTGTTTGATTCTAATTTAAAATTGGCGACGCGAAAAAATATATATTTTTTCCAATATATGCGTAAATACACAAGTAGTTGTTATTGTGATATGACGTACAAATATATTTTTTGTCTAATTTCCAAAAATGTTACAGAAAATTGTCAAATCTTAAAAAAATCTTATTTTTTATAAATAATAAACAAGTAAAAATGGCGTTAAGTTCGGCCGGGCCGAACTTCATATACCCTCCACCATCGATTGCATTCCACAGAGGATGTCGATTTTCGTAGAAGAGCAGTAACAGTACAGAAAAATGTTAATTTTTTAATATAGCCAAACCAAAATTAATTATTTTAAACCACGCTTATAAGGCAAGGCTACCAATAATTCAATTCAAAAAATAAATGTTCTTATATTTATATTTTCTAAATGCTTTAATACCATAAATATTGGTGGATAGTGGGTGCTACAGTTGGTTGTATTTCCATTCTATTTTAATTCCAAAAGTACAAATTTTGAAAATCCATTATCAGACGTACATAGTGCAAAATAACCTAACTTCATGATTCAACCAATTTTTACCGTAAAAGAAAAAGTACGAATTTGAAAAAAACTTTTTATTTTGCGTGTCTATGCAGCCAGAGGAATGTATAGACCGAATTCCATGATTCCAGCTGCGTCCATTCGGTTGGTACCATTTTTACCCCTTGACGTTTCTAAGAAATTAGAATTTCATCTTCTAGCTGTAGTCGTTTAGTTGGTACTATTTTTATCCCTATGTACCATTGTATCCCTTGAAAAAATCCGTTTATTTTCCGTGTCTACGCAGTCAGAGCAATGTATAATTGCATGACTCTAGCTGCAGTCATTTGGTTGGTACTATGTGTATCCCCTTTTTCCATGTTAACCCCAAAAAATACGAATTTCGAAAAATGCGTCTATTTTCCGTGTCTCCGCAGTCAGAGGAATGTATACTCCGAATTTCATGACTCTAGCTGCGGTCATTTGATTGGTACTATTTTTATCCCCTTTTTTCATTTTAACCCCAAAAAGTACGAATTTCGAAAAATCTGTTTACTTTAAGTGTCTACGCAATCAGAGGAATGTATACACCGAATTTCATTATTCTAGGTGTAGCCGGTTGGTTGGTACCATTTTTATCCCTCCGTACCCATTGTATGCCTTGAAAGTACGAATTTGGAAAAAATCTTAGTATCAAAATCTTAGTAGTCAAAGGAATGTATACTCCGAATTTCATGACTCTAGCTGCGGTCATTTGGTTGGTACTATTTTTATCCCCTTTTTCTATTTTGACACCAAAAAGTACGAATTTTGAAAAATCAGTTTATTTGCCGTGTCTACACAGTCTGAGGAATGTATACTCCGAATTTCATGACTCTAGCTGCGGTCATTTGATTGGTGCTATTTTTATCCCCTTTTTTCTTTTTAAACCCAAAAAGTACGAATATTGAAAAATCCGTGTATTTTACTTGTCTATGCAATCAGAGGAATGTATACACCGAATTTCATTATTCTAGGTGCAGCCGTTTGGTTGGTACCAATATTATCCCTTTATTCCCATTTCACCCCTTAAAAGTACGAATTTGGAAAAATACTTCTAAAGAGTGATTTTTTTGAGGTTAGGATTTTCATGCATTAGTATTTGACAGATCACGTGGGATTTCAGACATGGTGTCAAAGAGAAAGATGCTCAGTATGCTTTGACATTTCATCATGAATCGTCTTACAAACGAACAACGCTTGCAAATTATTGAATTTTATTATCAAAATGCGTGCTCTGTTAAGAAAGTTCATTGCGCGCTTCCATTTTATGGTCAGTTTAATCGACCCACTGAAGCGGCTATTCGGGCTATTGTGACTAAATTTCGCACCAAATTTACATTGTTGGACATTAAACCACCAACACGCTTACGTAGAGTGCGAACTGAAGAAAATATCGCAGCTGTATCGGCCAGTGTTAATGATGACCACCAATTTTCGATTCGTCGCCGTTCGCACCAATTGGGTCTCTGTTACTCAAAAACGTGGAAATGCCAAAATTGGACTAAGCGGATGGACCACCTAAGACGCAGCCGCGGTCAACATTTAAATGAAATTATCTTCAAAAAGTAAATGTCATGGACCAATCTAACGTTTCAAATAAAGAACCGATGAGATTTTGCAAATTTTATGCGTTTTTTTAAAAAAAAAAGTTATCAAGCTCTTAAAAAATCACCCTTTATATTATGTATCTACTCAATTAGAGGAATGTACACACCGAATTTCGTGTTTCTAGCTGTCGTCGTTTAATATGTACCATTTTTATCCCTTTTTTGCCCCATTTCACCCCCTACAAACAAGAATCACTTTATGGTGCTATAAAGGGAATGCGCATACCAAATATCAAGCAAATATAAACAATATAAACAATAAATATAATAATAATATAAACAATAAATGTAATAAACATACTTAAATACGCTAAAATATTAGGGATTATTATGGGTGTTTTTAGTCCTTGTGAGGGAAAAAATTTTCCCTTTGGCCCCGTTTCAATCCCAACCGATCTACGACTATAAGACGCATTTATGGAATTTGAACGTTATAACTCCTTTCGTTTAGATGCTAGCGTGCTGTCAACAGACGGACAGACGGACGGACGGACATGGCTAGACCGTCTTAGAATTTTATGACGATCAAGAATATGTATACTTTATAGGGTCTCAGGTCGATATTTCAAGGTGTTACAAACGGAATGACAAAGTTAATATACCCCCATCCTGGAGGTGGAGGGTATAAAAAGGTACATAAATTATTGCAAAATAGATACCCAAAGAAAGCGTTTATTAAAAAATATTTCTCAGCAAAAATTTTACAACGTTCCAAAAGTAGATGAAATACATTGGTATGCCGTTAACGCAAGCAGTCAGCAATAAACTGCATTTCAGAAGATCATCAATTATAGTTCCACTTAATTATACACTCCACGAGAGTGTTGTGTCTTTGTGCATTTGTTTGTAACACAAAAAAGGAAGCGAGATAGACCCATTGTTAATTATACCGATCGATTTAAAATCACTTTTTGAATCGATTTAGCAATGTCCGTCCGTCCGTCTGTCTGTCCATCTATTCTTGTAATCAAAGTACATGTCGCAATTTTAGCCAGAAGCAAATGAAACGTTGCACAACGAAGTTTTCTGGGATAAGGGCGAACGCTATTAATTTGAAGAAAATCGTTTCAGATTTAGATATAGCGCAATACGAATTTCACTCCCGATTTGACTTTTTCAGTCTAGATACCCATATTTTTTACCGTTTTCCTTTTTTCAAAATAGACGAAACATCTTATCTTTCAACTAGAAACACCTGTGTTGAAAATGCGTAAGATCGGTTCAGATTTATATATAACTCCCATAAAAATTTCGCTCTCAGTTTGATTTTTTCCGCTCTAGAAACAACATATTTTATCAGATTAGAATTTCAACTAGAAACTCCTATAGTGAAAATGGGTCAGATCGGTTCAGATTTATATATAGCCCATGAACTGGAAGAACCTATTGTGAAAGTGGGTCACTTTATTCCATGTTTGAATATGGCCCTGATACAAATATTCTGCTCGTTTTGGCAAATTGGAACTTGTCATATTAGCCTATGATTAGGACACATACAAAAATCCTTTCCGTTTTCACTTTTTTACCAAATTGAATTGTATTCGGATAGAAAGTGGAGTGTATCATATAGTCGTCCCCGCCCGACTTTAGCCTTTCCTTACTTGTTTTTCTAAAAAGTTAATGTAATTTGAGTCTCTTATGTCGTATTCAATTACTCAAAGTGAACAAAATACTAAAAAATGGGGCAACATCTGAAATAATCGTACACCATGTGCCGTGCCAAAATAACACTATCATATATCCAGAATTATTCAGGTAATAAATGTTTTTTGTTTTTAAATATTGAAATGGTGGATTCCAGAGACAAATGAACTTATTGTTTGTGTCTTTGTCAATAAAATATAAACTTTTGTCCCAAAATCTGAAATAATAAAATGAAATAAACTGCACCGTGTTCCGTACCAAAACAACTTTGCTTATATCCAGAATTATTCAGGCAATAAAACTTTTTTTAAATAAAAAAAATTGAGCTTTTGTCCAAAATATGAAATAATCCTACACCCGATTTCGTAGCAAAACAACTATGCAGAATTATTCATAACTCTGCTATTATTTCTTAAACTTATTGCTTGTGTCTTTGTCAACGATATATATATATAAAAACTCAGATATATATATATATATATAAACTCAGGCTTTCTAAATCCGAGTAAAATATATATTCCATTTCAGTCTAAAAAATATTATTATATTATTATTTATGAGATATGCTAATTATACCCTACACCACTTCGTGGTCTAGGGTATTATAAGTTAGTTTCGCGCCAAATGTTTGTACACCAAGAAATAATCGAGCTAGACCCACCTTTAAGTATACCGATCGGCTTAGAATCACCAGCTGAGTCGATGTCTGTCTGTCCGTCCGTCCGTCTGCTGTCCATCTAAGCTTGTTCGCACTCTACAGGTCGCAATTGTTGTCCGATTGTCATGAAACTTGGCAGAATTTATTTTTTCTGGCCAAGGACCATCGGTATTGAATTTGGAGGAAATCGGTTCAGATTTAGATATAGCCCCCATACAAATGTCGCTCCCGATTTGACATTTTCCGCTCTAGAAACGACATATTGTACCCGATTTTCTTTAAATTTGGCAGAACATCTTATAATCCAACTAGAAACACCTATGCAAACATTGGGTAAGATCGGTTCAGATTTAGATATAGCCCCCATACAAATGTCGCTCCCTATTTGACTTTTTCCGCTCTAAAATCCACATATTGTACCCGTTTTTTTCTTTAAAAGTGGTACAACATCTTAGAATCCAACTAAAAAACCTATGGTGAAAGTGAGTAAGATCGGTTCAGATTTAGATATAGCCCTCATACAAATGATGCTCCCGAATGTTTAACCGATTTTGACCAAATTTTACATATTATATTTCACCAATAAACAGACATGGTGAAAGCGCGTCACATCGTTCCAGGTTTCAATATACCCCCGTACAAATGCCCTTTCCGATTTAACATTTTTTGTCAAACACATACATTTACAGGATGCAAAAATCCTTCGCGATTTCAATTTTTTACCGAATTGAATTGCAATGAGAATTGTTTGGGTGATGCCCATATGTCCATACTTTGGTATGACTTTGATATATGTGTAATGTCTGTCGGACAATTGGATCAGTTACCATATTATTTACCATATTTGTTAAATTTGACTAAAGATGAATTTATAGCATATAAATTATAATTTATATAATTTGTATGAACTACATTAAATTGCTCCCATGAAATACCTGGGTTTAGTAATCAAAGCGAGGTACATACGCAGGGAGTGGTGTAGGGTATTATATAGTCGGCCCCGCCTGACTTTAGCCTTTCCTTACTTGTTTTTATTTTTAATTAGATCAGTTCACTAATTTAAGGATGTTACTTTTTGTAATTTAAAAAGTACCGTTACAATGACATTTCTCGTTTTATGCACACCAAAATTATCTTTAGTAGTAGTTTGAAAGTGGTCTAAGTCACACTCAAAACGGATAAAGTATGAATTAGACCACTATCATACTAACTGCTAATATATAAGCACTTCCGAATCTTATATACCCTCCAGCACGGAGAGCATTCCACAGTATTACCAGCAGATTAAAGGATGTCGACTTTACATAGAAGCACAGTACCATATTACGAAAATTGTGATATTTGTATGCACATCACTATATTTGTTTACTATTTCAAACTATAATGTATACTTATGCGCACTGTTTAAAATCTACTACCATATATACATAAAATGCTGAAATTGTGAAAGTGAACATGCCGAAAATATTAGGCGATTGTCATTCGCCATTAGGAGAAGCATTTTCAGATACAGACAAAGTGATAAGAAAAGTATAAATTTTAAAGATATCCCCATTCGCCCCATTCCCCGACCAAATGTACAAATTTCGACAAAACCCTTTTTTCGAGTCTTCATAGTCAGAATGTATACACCGAATTTCATGATTTCAACTTCAGCAGTTTGGTAGGTACCATTTTTATCCCTCCCTTTTAATTATATCCCTTAAAAGAACGAATTTCGAAAAATCTCTCTATTTTATGTGACTACGAATTTTTGGGACGTACACACCGAATTTAATGATTCTAGCTGTTGCCGTATCATTGGTACTATATTTTATCCCTTTTTTCCCATTTCGCAAGTTAAAACTTTTATTTTCTTTGTGGTGCTTCCAAGCTACAAGAGGAATGTCCGCAACAAATTTTAACTGTACGAAAATCAGAAATTTAATTAATAAGCCAGGACTACCAATACTTTTATACTATATATACATATAAAATGGAAATAGTACTGCAATTCATAAAGTCAATATAAGGCAGCAATCATAAATACCCTAAATATTGGGGGATAGAGAGAGTATTTTCAGCTACAGTCGTTTGGTTGGTTGTATTCCCATCCTATTTTAATTTCAAAAGTATAAATTTTGAAAATACCTTATCTCCCACGTACCCAGTATAAGACATCTTCATGATTCTACCATTTTTTGTCGTAAAAGCAACAAAATAATGTACGAATTTGAAAAATATATATTTTACGTGGCTATGCAGTCAGAGTCAGTCATACACCGAATTCCATGATTCTATCAGCGGCCATTTTTTTGGTACCATTTTTATCCCCTTTTTCCAATGGTGCCCCCTCAAGAGTACGACTATATAAAATCTCTTTATTTTAAGTATCTACATAATTAGAGGGATGTACACACCGAATTTCATCATTCTAGCTGTATTCGTTTAGTTGGTACTATTTTTATCCCCTGTAGCCATTGTATCCCTTGAAAGTAGGAATTTGGAAAAACCGGTTTATTTTTCGTGTCTACGCAGTCAGAGGAATGTATACTCCGAATTTTATGATTTTAGCTGCGGTCATTTGGTATGTACTATTTTTATCCCCTTTTTCCATTTGAACCCCAAAAAGAACGAATTTTGGAAAGTTCTTTTATTTTACGTGTCTACGCAATCAGAAGAATGTATATATCGAATTTCATTATTCTAGGTGCAGCCGTTATGTTGGTACTATTTTTATCCCTCTATCCCCATTTAACCCCTTAAAAGTACGAATTTAGAAAAAAATACTTTTATATTATGTATCTACTCTATTAGAGGAATGTACACGCCAAATTTCGTGTTTCTATCTGTTGTCCTTTGATAGGTACCATTTTTATCCCTTTTTGTCTCATTTCGCCCCCTACAAATAAAAAACACTCTATGGTGCCCTTTTATGCTATAAAGGTAATGCGCATTGCAAATATCAAGTAAATACAAACTAATATGTTTAAAAAACAGGCTGAAATACTCTAAATATTAGAGGTATTTTCAGTCCTTGTGAGGGAAAATTTTTTCCCTCTGGGCCGATTACGCCCACTTTCAATCCCAACCTACAGCCATAAGACACATTTAGGAAAAGTTTGAACCTCCTAGCTCATTTCGTTCGGCCGCTATCGTGCTTTCAACAGACAGACAGACAGACGGACATGGCTATATCGTCTTAGAATTTTACCACGACCCAGAATATATATACTCTATGGGGTCTCCGATGAATATTTCAAGGTGTTACAAACGGAATGACAAAGTGAATACACCCACATCCTGGAGGTGGAGGGTATAATAATACAAATTTGAAAAAAAAAGATCTTATATTATTACGTTCAAATTCTATTAGATTGGATTTTTATACAGTTCAAGAAATTTTTTTTTTTTTTCGAAAGTAGGAAACGAAAAACTTTTGAGTAAGATTCGATGTCGCTTTTACAAGCAAATATACACACATACATAACACATAATATCCCGATGTAGGGTAGACTTAATTACCTCAATATTAAATTAATTGTTGTTGATATACATATTAATTAATTCAATTGAATTGAATTAAACAAAAAGGTAGCGCTCGTGTCGTGTTCATGTCTATTGTAACGTATATTTCAATGTTAAATACTTAAATTAATATTTTGTTTAAGTTTTAATTGTTTTTGGAAACTTATTTGTAAATTGTAATGTGACGAGTCCCCCGTAGATGTCAATAAGAAAATAGTCGAATAGTCGGGATAAAAGGTAATAAAAAGAATTTGTATTTCCACAGCACCTTTCCGGATGGACCACCTCAGATGTAATCGTGGCCAACATTTACATGAAATCATTGTCAAACCGTAAATACCATAAATTGTTCTTTTAACCAATAATAAAAATCTGAAGTTCGCTTTCAAATGTATGTGTTTTATTTTACATTTTAAATCTAACCGTCCCTTTGTCATTGAAAGTGTGAGTTGTGAGACTAACAAATATTTGGTCATTTATTTTATTTAATATAATAATATATAATATATGTTATTATTTGTACAAGTATACAATATTTATTTATAACTATGCAGAGGAATTAAGAAGTGAATTAAATGTGTATTTACACATTGAGATCAGTTCTGTTATATATCCCTATCGAGCTATCTTAGGATAAGTACGTTTATAACAATTTCCACCAATTATCCACAGGGTGAGTGGAAGCTGACTTATATGGTCGGTTTGTAAAAATATAGCTGAATTTCATTTCAATACTGCGGTCAATTTCATTCTATAATGACGAAATTTGAAGAACCGAACTTAACTTTACAGCGAATATCGAAAGGAATGAGAGATATAAAATTGAATATAACGTTTTTACGATTTACATCAGTTTTCAACCTGCATTTTGGGCATTGTGAAAATTGATATTGTGGCTCCACCAGAGGAAACTGATAGTGTGGCTCCACAAGATTCGTTACTTTGATTCTTTACAGGATGGGGGTTAAGAACTAATACTTTTTCGAGTAGTTATTCGTGCTATCCTTTTACAATATATGATTTTTGATTATTTTATATAAACTGTGCAATTAACTTATAAGCATAGTCTTTTCTTGAGTATAGAATTAATATTGATCTCATTTTGTTTATGTGGAGGGTATACCACCTCCAGGATGGGGGTATGCTAACTTTGTCATTCCGTTTGTAACACCTTGAAATATCAACCTGAGACCCTATAAAGTATATATATTCTTGATCGTCATAAAATTCTAAGACGACCTAGCCATGTCCGTCCGTCCGTCTGTCCGTCTGTTGAAAGCACGCTAGCATCTAAACGAAAGGAGCTGTACGTTCAAATTTTCCATAAATGCCTCTTATAGTCGTAGATCGATTGGGATTGAAACGGGGCGAAATCGGCCCAAAGGGAACAATTTTTCCCTATCAAGGACTAAAAATACCCACAATAATCCCTAATATTTAAGCGTATTTAAGCATGTTTTTTTGAATATGTCTGCTTGTACGTACTTGATATTAGGTATGCGCATTCCCCCTATAACAAAAACGGTGACCATAAAGTGATTCTTATTTGCGGCAAAAAAGAGATAAAAATGGTACATATTAAACGACAACAGCTAGAAACACGAATTTGGGTGTGTACATTCCTCTAATTGAGTAGATACATAATATAAAAGTATTTTTTCCAAATTCGTACTTTTAAGGGGTAAAATGGGAATAGAGGGATTAAAATGGTACCAACCAAACGGCTGTACCTAGAAAATGAAATTCGGTGTATACATTCCTCTGATTGCATAGAAAGTAAAATACACGGATTTTTCAAAATTCGTACTTTTTTGGAGTTAAAATGAAAAAAAGGGGATAAAAATAGTACAAATCAAATGACCGCAGCTAGAGTCATGAAATTCGGAGTATACATTCCTCTGACTGTGTAGACACGGAAAATAAACTGATTTTTCGAAATTCGTACTTTTTGGGGTCAAAATAGAAAAAAGGGATAAAAATAGTACCAACCAAATGACCGCAGCTAGAATCATGAAATTCGGAGTATACATTCCTTTGACTACGTAGACAAGAAAAATAAAAGGTTTTTTTTCCAAATTCGTACTTTCAAGGGATACAATGGCTACGGAGGGATAAAATAGTACCAAATAAACGACTACAGCTAGAATGATGAAATTCTAATTGCGTAGAAACGTCAAGGGGGTAAAAATGGTACCAACCAAATGGGCGCGGCTGGAATCATGGAATTCGGTGTATACATTCCTCTGACTGCATAGACACGTAAATTAAAAAGTTTTTTTCCAAATTCGTAGTTTTTCTTTTAAGACAAAAATTGGTTGAATCATGAAGTTAAGTTTTAAGTTTTGCATTATGTACGTCGTAATGGATTTTCAAAATTTGTACTTTTGGAATTAAAGTAGAATGGGAATACAACCAACTGTAGCATCCACTATCTACCAATAGTTATGGTATTTAAGCTTTATGAAAATATAAATACAAGAATATTTATTTTTTTATTTGAAATAAATAATGTTTTGAAATAATTGAAATATTATTATATTATTTATTTATAAAATTATTTTTTCAATATTTTTTTGGTTTGGCTATATTAAAAAATTTATATTTTCCTGTAATCTACGAAAACCGACAACCTCTGTGGAATGCAAACCATGGTGGAGGGTATATAAAGTTCGGCCCGGCCGAACTTAACGCCGTTTTTACTTGTTGCTCTTGGGATGAATAGGAATTTTTTAATTATTTATACAAATTTTAATATTGTATTTAAGTTAATTTTATTGTTCATAATAGAAGATGGAAGTGATTTGTAACCATATACGGCCTATTTGGATGGGTTATTTTTTTAATAAATATATATTTTTTGAAAATTATTTTTTTTGTGACTCGAAATTTGATTTGAACTGGTAAATTAAAAAAAAAATACACGAAACACTGAAGTATTCAATACAAAATTAAAGTTGTGTTATTTATCTTATTATATAGGAACTAATAAGAACGTCTTGTATATAACTATATTATATGCATATATTTGTATTTAATATTAATTTAAATTTAATTAAATAATAACACCGTGGGAAAAATTAAAAAAAATAATAAACCAACAAAAACTTGGTAAACACATCTCATTGTCAATTTTATTACAAGTTAAAGACATATTATTACCCTCACGATTATTTTCAACTCACAAATAATGACTCAGTTTTGTATGAAAGTTTTGCACCAATTCGGAGAAAGCTCGAAAAATGAATTTTAAGTTTTGACTTATTTCTGTCATAAAAGTTGAGTTTTGAGTTATTCCGAGACTCATTTATTTAACACATTTATTGCAAATATTTTTGTAGAACATTTAGACTCGTTTTGCATAAAAGGGAGGAAAAAGACACATATTTTGAGGAACACACAAATCTTCCTTGTAGTCTTTTAAGTAATATTGCTGAACACATCCTATAGTTAAAATGTAAGGATCATAAGGCTTCCTATGCCGATTCATCATAAGAATGTGCAAAAGAGGGAAATATAGACCTCCTCTAAAATGATACGTAAACCTTCAAAACGCCGATACACGCATTATCTAGTGTGTAACTTTTTTGGATTTAGGAGGTGAACAAAAAATTCGAAAGAGGTCCTTTCAAGTCTTAATCCTTCATTATTCCTCGAACCATTAGATAGAAGTTTTGAAGAAAAATATATTTCATGGGCCTAAATATACTATTAGGCATATCGAATTTTCAACTTTTTAGTTAATAAGTTGAATTTATTGAGCTTTTTTATATATTTATATATTTTTATTAAACTTGAGATCCAACATAAAAGTCCACCCTACATTATTCAAAACAGAAACATCAAACAGGAAGGACGAAAATCAAAGTGAAGTCTAAAATATATTTTTCATGTTTATACACTCCACGAGGGTATTATGTCTTTGTGCATTTGTTTGTAACACCCAAAAGGAAACGAGTTAGACCCATTGTTAATTATACCGATCGACTTAGAATCACTTTTTGATTTGATTTAACCATGTCCGTCTGTCTGTCTGTCCATCTATTCTTGTAATCAGGATGCAGGTCGAAATTGTAGCCAGAACCAAATGAAACTTTACACAATGAAGTTTTTCAGGATAAGGACGAACGCTATTCAATTTGAAGAAAATCGGTTCAGATTTAGATATAGCCCCCATACGAATTTCACTCCCGATTTGACTCTTTTCACTTTAGATACCACATATTTTAATAGATTTTTTTTTTCAAAATTGGCAAACATCTTATATTTCAACTAGATTCAGATTTATATATAGCTCCCATACAAATTTCGCTCTCGATTTGACTTTTTCCGCTCTATAAACCATATATTGTATCTTATCATCTTATATTTAAACTAGGAACACCTATGGTGAAAATAGGTCAGATCGCTTCATATTTGTATATAGCTCCCATTCAAATTTCGCTCTCGATTTGACTTTTTTTTTGGTCTAGAAACCACATATTTTAACATATCTTCTTCAAATCTTTCAAAATATCTTATATTTTAACTAGAAACACCCATGGTGAAAATGGGTCAGATCGGTTCAGATTTACATATAGCTCCCATACAAATTTCTCTCCCGGATTGACTTTTCCGCCCCAGAAACCACATATTTTCACCGAATTTCTTCAAAATATTCTTCTCGATTTTACAAATTGACCAGGTCATATTAGCCTATGATTAGGAAACATACAAAAATTCTTCCTGTTTTCACTTTATTACCATATTCGGATAGAAAGTGGTCGGCCCCGCCCGACTTTAGCCTTCCGAACTTGTTTTTTTATCTTCTTGCATTTCATCGAGTACAAAATATGTATTTTCTTATTCGAAGTAATACATATTATAAAAATGGTGACACATTTCACATTCTTATACCCTCCTCCTCCTCCAGGATGGGGGTATACTAACTTTGTCATTCCATTTGTAACACCTTGAAATATCAATCTGAGACCCTATAAAGTATATATATTCTTGATCGTCATAAAATTCTAAGACGATCTAGCCATGTCCGTCCCTCCGTCCGTCTGTTGAAAGCACGAGTAGATAAATAAAATAAAAGTATTTTTTCACAATTCGTACTTTTAGGCTGTTTAATGGGAATAGAGGGATAAAAATGGTACCAACCAAACGACTGCACCTAAAGTAATGAAATTCGGTGTATACATTCCTCTAATTGCGTAGACACGTTAAATAAAGGGATTTATCGAAATTGTAGGAGATGACATGGAAAAAGGGAAAAAAGTGTACCACACAAATGGCCGCAGCTAAAAATCATGAAATTCGGAGTATACATTCCTCTGACTGCGTAGAGACGAAAAATAAAAAAGTTTTTCCAAATTCGTACTTTAATGGGATACTATGGAAACAGAGGGATAAAAATGGTACCAACTAAACGGCTACAGCTAGAAAGATTAAAATCGGTGTGTACATCACTCGCATTGCGTAACCAAGTAAAATAAAGAGATTTTCAAAAGCCGTACTTTTAAGGGGTAAAAGGGGATAAAAATGATACCAAAGAAATGGAAATGAGTAGACACGAAAAATATTTTTTTTCCAAATTCTAACTTTCAAGGGATTTAATGGAGGGATAAAATGGTACCAACTAAACGGCTATAGCTAGAATGAGATTTGTTTACTTTTACGGCAAAAATCGGTCGAATTATGAAGATAAGTTATCCAATGTGTGCGTGAGAGACGTAACGAATTTTCAAAATTTGTACGTTTGAATTAAAATAGGACGGAAATACAGCCAACCAAACAGCTATAGCTGAATTAACTTGAAGTATTATTTCGATATATATATATGATAAACATATTGATAGCCTTGCCTTGTAAACGTGGTTTTAATTAATTAAATTTTATATAGGGTCCGCCAAATAACTTTTTTTTGAAAATGCTATAAAAAAACTTCTGAATATTCTCAAATTTCTTTTTTTATTTGAAAGTACAATCCTTCCGGTTAATAATGGAAAATAATTTCATTCAAATGGCTGCTGAGGGCAGCGCACAAATAAAAGTCCAACGGTTGAATAGTTGAAAAAAAAACGTTAGATGGCGGACCCTATATTAAAAATAAAATTAAATAAAAAAAAAAATAAAAAAAAAAATAAAATTTTCCTGTAATGTTCCTTCTACGAGAATCGTCAGTCTCTATGGAATGCAATCGATGGTGGAGGGTACATAAAGTTCGGCCCGGCCTAGAAATCATATTTAGACCTATACTTCATTAACAAGTACAGGGTGGGGCAAAAGTCGGGGCTGATAAAAGTACATTCAACGAAAATTGATATTTTAATAAAAAATAAATTTTGTTATTGATTTTATGGATCAGTGAACCCCAATACATTCAAAATATAAATTAAAAAAATATTTTTTTGTTGTATAGCTTCCATTTCTCGCAGGGTCCTTCTCTGACTTCTCTGGAATATTGCTTGAGTTTTGGGAGCCCTTTTGTTTACTAGGATTCACGCTTGTAATTTTTGGTTTTTGATCTGGTTCATCAACAGGAAAGTTAAAAAATTCAAATTTACAAACACTGAAAAATCATCGGATTCGAAACTTCAAAGAGGAGAGCCTTCTTAACAAAAATCTATATAGTCAGTACAAATTTACAACTTATTCACAACATTTGCATATATATTTTTATATGTATATTTTTACCAGACTTATCACACCGACAACGTATCTTTTATTCTTTGTAATCTTTAGCTTACTTGTATTCAAATAAAGATTTCCCATATACAACAGATTGTACGGCGGCTAAAATACATATGAACTGAAATAAAAACGAGAAGGCAACAATAACATGAGTAACATTAATAAATGTTATTATTAATTAACATAAATATATACGGAGTACATAAATACAACACATTGGCTACAGCAATAAAGTGTGTGCGTTGTTACACTTCTGTGCGTGTATGTCGATCAGATTGTTTGTTGTTTTTCGGATGGTTTTGAAACGGGTTTCAACACAAGTTGTTTCATATGATTGCTCTTTTTTTTGTTTTGTTTTGATTTTTTTCTTTAAATTTCAGGCGAAATATTTTTAGCAAGTTTGTGTCTTAAGTCTTTTGTTTTGTAAAAGGGGGTGGGGTTCGATTTCGGGAACATTTCTGCGTTTTTTTCTCCCTCTCTTTCAATTTCATGCCGCTAATTACCGATAGTGGATATTTATGCATTTTTTTAATGTTAATGCCGATCCATAAAGTTTATTTTTGAACTGATTTTTTTGTTGTCGTATTGGCTTATCCACGAAAATATTTATTTGCTTGATTTTTTCTCGTTTTTTTTTCTTTTCAGCAATTGCGTTCGCTTGCGTTCGTTCGTTCCCGTTTATTGCGTTTTGTCGACTAAACATTTTTTCATTATTTTTAGGTTTTAACTAAAATCTCAATTTATTCATTTCATCTCAACCTGTAAGTAAGTGACGGGTTTTCTGTGCTGCTGTTGCTCCTACTGTCGTTGTTGTTGTTGTTGCTGCTGCTGCTGTTGTGGTTGTTCCTATATATTTTTGCAGCTTGTTTTTCTTTGTTAATTTATTTAGCTATGTATAAAAATCGAATGAATGAATGAACTTGAATTGAAATGAAGATGATGTGCCGCACAAACGATATTATATACTTATTGTACATTTTAGTATATTATTAAATTGTTTCAAGAGATTGTATGCACCCTACGCTGGACGTTCGAATGCAAAGTGGTTACGTGGAGTGGTAATTAAGTTATCAAGTGTTAACTGCATATAGAGGTAGTAAAGGCCATAACAGCTGGCTAGACTAAGCCTATAAGCTATCATCCAAGTACTTTCATGTGAAATATGTGGTTGAATTGTGGGCGTTCTCTCCAATTTAATTACAATGACATGTTTCGAGTATTGGTCGAGTTCAAAAAGTCTAGGGTGTATCGTGCTATCAAATTCCATCATATCGCCGTTTATAACATTTTGAGTCCTAAGTTATCAGGCTAAAATAAGAGTGAAGTAGGATAAACGTTGGCTGTAAAGTCAAAAATTTTGAAAAGTGCCTTTAGAAAAGCCCGTGTAAATTTTTATGATATAGAGATTACCAAAATATTTTAGTAAAATGGTCCTTCTATAAAAAAAATAAAACTTTGACCCACTTAAAAAGAAACTCAGACCAACTGGACTATAAGTATATTCTACAAAAATGATCTACTCAATATGCCCTTTCAGAATTATGCTACACAGTGTGTTTGTACTCTCACTTTCACATAGAAACAGTGGTTTAGGAGCAGTTTCCAAAAAAAAAAAAACAACTAAGGAAAGGCTAAAGTCGGGCGGGGCCGACTATTTGATACACTCCACTTTCTATCCGAATACAAATCAATTCGGTAAAAAAGAGAAAACGGGAAGGAGTTTTGTATGCTTCCTAATCATAGGCTAATATGGCCTGACCCAATTTGTTAAATCGAGAAAATATTTGTATCGGGGCTATATCCAAACATGGAATGAAGTGACCCATATTCACAATAGAATATAACTATTAAGTGTAACGTGTTATGCTCAATTTGAAGAAATTCGGTGAAAATCCGTGGATTCTGGTGCGGAAAAAGTCAAGCCGGGAGCGAAATTTGTATTGGGCTATATATAAATCTGAACCGATCTGAGCCATTTTGACCATGAGTGTTTCTGGTTGAAATATAATATATCTTGGAAGATCTATTAAAAAATGTGGTTTCTAGAGCGAAAAAGGTCAAATCGGGAGTGAAATTTGTATGGGAGCTATATATAAATCTGAACCGATCTGACCCATATTCACCGTGGGTATTTCTAGTGGAAATATAAGATAGTTTGCCAAATATGAAGAAGATCTGTTAAAAAATGTGGTTTCTAGAGCGAAAAAAGTCAAATTGGGAGCGAAATTTCTATGGGAGCTGTATATAAATCTGAACTGATCTGACCCATTTTCATAATGGGTGTTTCTAGTTGAAACGTAAGATAGTTTGACAAATTCGAAGAAGATCTGTTAAACTATGTGGTTTCTAGAGCGAAAAAGGTCAAATCGGGAGTGAAATTCGTATGGGGCCTATATCTAAATCTGATCCGATTTTCTTAAAATTAAATAGCGCTCGTCATTATCCCGAAGAACTTCGTTGTGCAAAGTTCCATTTGGTTTTGTCTACAATTGCGACCTGTATCGTGATTACAAGAATAGATGGGCGGACAGACAGACAGACAGACGGACATTGCTAAATCGATTCAAAAAGTGATTCTAAGTCGATCGGTATAATTAACAATGGGTCTATCTGTCTTCCTTTTGGGTGTTACAAACAAATGCACAAAGACATAATACTCTCGTGGAGTGTATAAATAGAATTTGTTTTTTATACCCTACACCACTTCGTGGTCTAGGGTATTATAAGTTAGTTTTCCGCCAAATGTTTGTAACACCAAGAAATAATTGAGCTAGACCCACCTTTAAGTATACGGATCGGCTTAGAATCGCCAGCTGAGTCGATTTAACGATGTCTGTCTGTCCGTCTGTCCGTCCGTCCGTCCGTCCGTCCGTCCGTCCGTCCGTCCGTCCGTCCGTCTGCTGTCCATCTAAGCTTGTTCGCACTCTACAGGTCGCAATTGTTGTCCGATTGTCATGAAACTTGGCAGAAGTTATTTTTTCTGGCCAAGGACCATTGGTATTGAATTTGGAGGAAATCGGTTCAGATTTAGATATAGCCCCCATACAAATGTCGGTCCCGATTTGACATTTTCCGCTCTAGAAACCACATATTGTACCCGATTTTCTTAAAATTTGGTACAACATCTTATAATCTGACTAGAAACACCTATGCCGAAATTGGGTAAGATCGGTTCAGATTTAGATATAGCCCCCATACAAATGTCGCTCCCTATTTCACTTTTCCGCTTTAGAAACCACATATTGTACCCGATTTTCTTTAAAATTGGCACAACATCTTATAATCCAACTAGAAACACGTATGCAAAAATTGGGTAAGATCGGTTCAGATTTAGATATAGCCCCCATACAAATGTAGCTCCCGATTTGACATTTTCCGTTCTAGAAACGACATATTGTACCCGGTTTTCTTTAAATTTTGCAGAACATCTTATAATCCAACTAGAAACACGTATGCAAAAATTGGGTAAGATCGGTTCAGATTTAGATATAGCCCCCATACAAATGTCGCTCCCGATTTGACTTTTTCCGCTCTAAAATCCACATATTGTACCCGATTTTCTTTAAAATTGGCACAACATTTTATAATCGAACTAGAAACACCTATGCTGAAAGTGGGTATGATCGGTTCAGATTTAGATATAGCCCCCATACAAATGTCGCTCCCGATTTGACTTTTTCCGCTCTAAAATCCAGAGATTGTACCCGTTTTTCTTTAAAATTGGCACAACATCTTATAATCCAACTAAAAAACCAATGGTGAAAGTGGGTAAGATCGGTTCAGATTTAGATATAGCCCTCATACAAATGTTGCTCCCGAATGTTTAACCGATTTTGGCCAAATTTTACATATTATATTTCACCAATAAACAGACATGGTGAAAGCGCGTCACATCGTTCCTGGTTTCAATATACCCCCATACAAATGTCCTTTCCGATTTAACATTTTTTGTCAAACACATACATTTACAGGATGCAAAAATCCTTCCCGATTTCAATTTTTACCGAATTGAATTGCAATGAGAATTGTTTGTATGATGCCCATATGTCCATACTTTGGTAGACTACTGTATAATTTGTATTTGTCTTTCGGACAATTGGATCAATTACCATATTATTTACCATATTTGTTAAATTTGACTAAAGATTAATTTATAGCATATACATTATATTCATATAATTTATATAATTTGTATGAACTACATAAAATTGTTCCCATGAAATACCTGGGTTTAGTAATCAAAGTGAGGTACATACGCAGGGAGTGGTGTAGGGTATTATATAGTCGGCCCCGCCCGACTTTAGCCTTTCCTTACTTGTTTTTTGATAAAAATTTGTTGGCACAAAAAGACCCATAAAAATAAAAAAAACGGAAAAAATATTTTGTTTTAATTTTGAATAGCTAACATTCCAACTAAGAAAACAAATATAATAAATAAATTTGTAGACGCAAAAGAATTTAAAAATCGTGATTTTTTAATATTCATTTAAATAGCTTTACAAATTGTATAATCTAATATTTTGTATTTTTTAATAAAACAAGGCCTATTTCAAAAAAATCTAAATGTAGAAGTTATGGCCCTTCTTGTAGAAAAAAGTTGTAGAATGAGTCAAATCGGGAGCGACATTTGTATGGAAACCATATATAAATCTAAACCGTTTCGACTTATTTTCTCCAGAGATGAAAATATTTCTAGTTGAAATATATGGTGTTGTGCAAAATTTTGAAGAAAATTTGTTAAAAAATTACGGTTAAAATTTGAAAATAACTGAAATTACCTTCCACACAAGGTATAGTACATTAAATACAAGTCAACTATTTCAGGAGTTACATAAGATTGAATGAATACACCTCATTGAAAAAATCATAATTTCACCACTGTTAAATTTTTCATAATTCGTGAATTTTTTTTTCGAAAATACGCATAAAATATTTTTATGAGAAGAATACATACAAAAACTTTGGAAACAATCCAAGGTGTCAAGGTCAAAAATCGTACCACTTGACATGGAATGACTCTTGTGTAGTTGTTATTTACTAAAAAATAAAACAATTAAATTTTAATAAAATAACAGGCCACTGTTCTTATTGGCGTTGGAGCTATGCCCAAGGCTTTTCTACGGACTTAAAAAGTTTTCATGTTCCTAATTTATGTTCTAAGGGAATTTGCTTTCGCCATTGATTCATGTTTTAAACGACTCACCAAAAATGGTTAGAAACCTATTTTAGAGTATTCAAAAGATGGACAAACATAAGAAATTATTTGCAAGAATTGAGCAATGATTGCTTTAGCTATTCCCAATATTTATAGGTTAACGAATTTAGTCACACATAGAGTGGCTACACCGCTGTACAGTAGAGCGTACCAGGTTACAAGTAAAAAAAAAAAGTTCGCCGTACACCTTCGAATATGAAGTATTATTGAAAGGTAGTTTCAAAAAAATTTTTTTTATTTTTTTATGCCGAACGTAGGGGTCGCGCTTTTACATTTTTCTATATAACTTCTGCATTTATAAACGGATTTTAAAGTGTGATACATCGATGTTTTTGTCCGATTTTTTTGTCTTTGAAGTCATTGAGCTCAAACATGATTCATGATTTTATGCGAGCTTTAATTTTCGATTATTAGAGTGGTACATTAGGGTAGTAGCAACTGAGAAATGATGGGTAAGTACCAGAAGGGGGTGCTTGAGCTCAATGACTTCAAAGACAAAAAAATCGGCCTCGTCGAGACAAAAACATCGATGTATCACACTTTAAAATCCGTTTATAAATACAAGTTATATAGAAAAATGTAAAAGCGCGACCCCTACGTTCGGCATAAAAAAATAAAAATTTTTTTTTGAAACTACCTTTCAATAATACTTCATATTCGAAGGTGTACGGCGAACTTTTTTTTTGAGGTACGCCCTACTGTACAGTGAGAAACAAGTCATGATGAAGCGTATTTAAGTTTCGACCTGGCCAAACTTAAAATCAGATTTACTTGTTGTCATAAGCGTTGCTATTAAGGAGCCCAACAAGTTTAATGATGCGGCCGTTATGCGCTTTTAAGAAACACTCGAATACGTAGGAAACAGAAAAAAAGAAAAGATTAACGAACGACAATAAAATAAACACAATTTTGGTACAAAACTGACATTTGGATTTTTGTAATTTTTTTTTTCTTCACAACAGCTTATATTGATACAGTCAATAAGTCCTTCAAGTTCCATAATGGGAGTGTCATACGTACGTTCTTGAGAAACAAAGGCTAAATGTTAAGAGTGGCATTTAACTATAGTCTGATACAAACGAATATACCTACTCGATTTATTTAAATATGGAATATTAAATTTGCGACAGTCATGTCGTTTCGCAAGTTCATATTTGAATATGTGATACGGCAATACCGTCAATGTGGCTAAAATTGAAGAATGGGGAAAGTAAAATCAGGAACTTGTATTTGACATTTGAAAGAAATCCGAAGATATATAGCCAATTCTGCGCTGGAATCAGAGCAAATCGAAGGAGAGCTTGTTGCAAACAAGAGCCAATAACACTGTACAACAAAAACATATAAAGAATGACTGGAGTCGGCCTATATGATACATTTTTTCCTTTCTAGTTGAAATATTTCCACATCGTGTTATTATTGATCACAAGCTTTAGATGGACAGATAGACGAACATGCCGACTTATAATCACTCAACTGGTGATTCTAAGCCGAGGGAAAATGTTTTCCCTAACAAGAACAAAAAATATCCCCATTAACACCTAATATTTCGAGTATTGAAGCACATTTTTTTAAATTTCTGCCTTGTATCTACTTCATATTTGGTAGGTACGATCCTTTCATGAAGTGATCAATACGTTTAGGGGGTTAAATGGGGGAAAAAAGGGATAAAAATGGAATCAATAAGACTAAAACTGCAAATAACATGAAATTCGATGTGTATTAAAAACATACTTCCAAAGTAGTGTGTATTTAACGCAAACTGTAAAAAATCGTGTTTTCAGATGAAGCTCATTTTCGTCTCGGTGGCAATGTCAATAAGCAAAATTGCCGCTTATGGGGCTCAGAGAACCCACTCGTGACTATTGAGAAGCCAATGCATTCACAACGAGTCACTGTTTGGTGTGGATTTTGGGCTGATTTGGAGCATTTTTCTTCGAAAATGAGCAAGGAGCCGAAAATTAGGTGGCAACAACACAAGCCTGAATGGTGCTTAAACTTTGCGGTTCAAAAAAAGTGGGATTAATTAAAATCAAGACTTAAAAAGAAAATAATAAAGTGACTATATTATGAAAATTGACGGCAAGTGTTAGTAGTTGAAAAATTATATTTAACATTTTATGATTATTGTGGTCTTGTAAGTATTCATAGGTATTGTAATTTTGTGATTTGTAGAGAACATAATCTATAAATATCGTGGACCAAAAGTTATATGTATGACTCAACTTTACTCAAAGTGTAAATGTGAAAGTGTTCGTCTGAGGTTGTAGTTTATGGTGGAATTAATATCTCGTCAGCATTTTTCGGCAAACTCCAAAAATTGTCATTTTATTTTAGCACAGTTTTTGATTAGCCATAGACATATATATGATTATATCTCAGAATTAGTTTTGTGTACGAGACCCATCAATATTTTATTTAATAGGTATTGAAAGTACCTTTAAAATGTTATACAACATCATTCACCTTTTTGTACAAATGTATACATTTTACTTTATTTCTTGAAATAATTACTTAAATTGCAGTTTAAAGTATACTATTTGTATTCTATATTTTGTTTTTGCAATAATGTTTAGAAAAACACATTTCCTCAAAATAAACAACTCTTCATTCTTTTAAGCTTTCATAAATTTTTTTTTGGTCACCCTGTAAAAAATTGAAAATTGCGTTGATCGGATGAGCTCGGCGTTATTAAGTGACAAAGTTCAACCTTTCTAATAAAACCAGATATTTGAAAAATAATCAGTACTATTAAATGGCCCACCCTATACTTTGCTTTGGCTGTGTAGACTCAAAACATGAACCGGTATTTCGATATTTATTCTTTAAGGGTCTAAAAAGGATATAATTATGGCTGCAGCCAGAATAATTAAATTCTGTGTGTACATTAGGCCAGGCCGAAAAAGACACAGGTTCCGCACCTAAAATGAATGCATCTTTAGTAAATATTTTGGCTTTATCTTTTACCTTCGCGTTGCTAGATTGAATTCCTCAACTTTCTAGACGTGCATGGAACCAATCAAACGCATGTAGTTAATTTCTCTGACTGGAATGAAGGGATAAAAGTGGTACCAAACAACCGGCTGTAGCTAGAATCGTAAAATTATTTGTGTACATTCCACTGTGAACGCGAAAGACAATTGTCTTTCGAAATTCGTACTTTTAGCATAGAAATGTGATGTGTTGTTGCGATTGGACGAAAGCGGTCCGGAGGGAAAAAGTACTTCCCTAAAAACGAATGAAAAAAGCCAATTATCTCTAATTTTTAGGGAATTTAAAGAGTAGACGCAGAGAAAGCAAGTAAGCAAAAGGCTAAAGTCGGGCGGGGCCGACTATATAATACAATTCAATGCAGTAAAAAAGTAAACGGGAAGAATTTTTGTATGTTTCCTAATCACAGACTAATATGACCTGGTCCAATTTGTCAAATCAGAAGAATATTTGTATCGGGGCTATATCCAAACATTGAATGAAGTGACAAAGTGTCACAATAAGTTCTTCCAGGTCAAGTATAACGTGTCATGTTCAATTTGAAGAAATTCGGTGAAAATATGCGGTTTCTGGGGCGGAAAAAGTCAATCTGGAAGCGAAATTTGTATGGGAGCTATATGTAAATCTGAACCGATCTGACCCATTTTCGCTATGGGTGTTTCTACTTGAAATATAAGATATTTTGCAAGATTTGAAGAAGATCTGTTAAAATATGTGGTTTCTAGAGCAGAAATATTCAAATCGGGAGCGAAATTTGAATGGAAGCTATATATAAATCTGAACCGATCTGACCTATTATCACCATAGGTGCGTGCTCCTAGTTTAAATATAAGATGTTTTGCCAAATCTATAATGAAAACAAGTAAGGAAAGGCTAAAGTCGGGCGGGGCCGACTCTATGATACACTCCACTTTCAATCCGAATACAATTTAATTCGGTGAAAAAGTGAAAACGGGAAGGATTTTTTATCCTGTAAGTGTATGTGTTTGACAAAATTGTTAAATCGGAAAGGACATTTGTATGGGGGTATATTGAAATCTGGAACGAAATAGGTGAAATATGATATGTATAGTTTGGCCAAAATCGGTTAAACATTTGGGAGCAACATTTGTATTTGCGCTATATCTAAATCTGAACCGATCTTACCCACTTTCTGCATAAGTATTTCTAGTTAGATTATAAGAATTTAAAGAAAATCGGGTATAATATGTCGTTTCTAGAGCGGAAAATGTCAAATCGGGAGCGACATTCGTATGGGGGCTATATCTAAATCTGAACCGATCTTATCCAATTTTTGCATAGGTGTTTGTAGTTGGATTATAAGATGTTGTGCCAAAGTTAAAGAAAATTGGGTACAATATGTGGTTTCTAGAGCTTAAAATGTCAAATCGGGAGCGACATTTGTATGGGGGCTATATCTAAATCTGAACCGATTTGCCTCAAATTAAATAGCGTTCGTCCTTGATCCACAAAACTTGTGCCAATTTTTGTTAAGATCGGACTATAATTGCGACCTGTAATTTGATTACAACAATAGATGGACAGACAGACGGACAGACAGACGGACAGACAGACGGACAGACGGACAGACAGACAGACAGACAGACAGACAGACAGACAGACAGACAGACAGACAGACAGACAGACAGACAGACAGACAGACAGACAGACAGACAGACAGACAGACAGACAGACAGACAGACAGACAGACAGACAGACAGACAGACAGACAGACAGACAGACAGACAGACGGACAGACGGACATTGCTAAATCGACTCAGAAAGTGATTCTAAGTCGATCGGTATACTTAACAATGGGTCTATCTCGCTTCCTTTTGGGTGTTACAAACAAATGCACAAAGACATAATACTCTCGTGGAGTGTATAAATAGTCAAATCGGGAGTGAAATTCGTATGGGGGCTATATCTAAATCTGAACCGATTTTCTTCAAATTAAATTGCGTTCGTCCTTGTCCCGAAAAACTTCGTTGTGCAAAGTTTCGTTTAGTTCTGGCGACTGTATCGTGATTACAACAATATATGGACAGATGGACGGACATAGCTAAATCGACTCAAAATGTTATTCTAAGTCGATCGGTATAACAAATATAATTAGTTAACTGTTCTTCGTTTGTCGAAATGGTCGTTTAGTCTCACTGTTTTAGATTTATATATATCGCCATAGAAATACTATTCCTCATTTTAATCAACAAATATTGAGAAAATAAAATTTTTGGCCAATTCCGTTCAAAATTCCTATATTTTCATTTACAACATCGTTTCAGAATCGTTCCTTTTCCCGATTTGACTTGCACCGCTCTAGAAGTCAAAATCGGATATAAAACAATTCAAAATCTATACAAACTATAATCTATAACTTATAACTGTTGATTATGTCTAACTTTGTTAACGGGCATAAGAGCCATTCCATGCAAAGCGGTACGATTTTTGATCTCGATAGCTGCGATTGTTTTTTGGAATAAAAAATAGAAAAATGAAAAAGATCACGAATTATTATTTTGAAACCTTATGTTAATAAACTACTGAAAAAATATCATTCTGAAGATTTTTCACTGAAATTCTGGATGATTTTGCAAAATATTTCGAAAAAAATCCTAAAAAAGTGGATACCATCCTTCACCACTTCCAAATTCACACAGTCACTAAAAATACACCCAAGAACATTACTTTAAAGTTTCGTAAAAATTAATTAATTTTATCATTTCGAAAATCAAAATAAAAGAAATAAAATTGTAAAAAAATTAGTTTTTATACACTCCACGAGAGTATTATGTCTTGGTGCATTTGTTTCTAACACCAAAAAAGTGGCGAGATAGACCCATTGTTAATTATACCGATCGACTTAGAATCACTTTTTGAATCGATTTAGCAATGTCCGTCTGTCTGTCCATCTATTCTTGTAACCATGATACACGTCGCAATTGTAGCCAGAACCAAAGAAAACTTTGCACAGCAAAGTTTTTCAGGACAAGGACGAACGTTATTTACTTTGAAGAAAATCGGTTTTATATAGCTATAGGTTTAGATATAGCCCCCATACGAATTTCACTCCCGATTTGACTCTTTTCACTCTAGATAGCACATTTTTTAACAGATTTTCTTCAAAATTGGCAAAACATCTTATATTTAAACTGGGAGCACCTGTGGTGAAAATAGGTCAGATCGGTTCAGATTTTTATATAGCTCCCATTCAAATTTCGCTCCCGATTTGACTTTTTCCGCTCCAGAAAACACATATTGTATCAGATTGTCTTCAGATTTGGCAAAACATCTTATATTTAAACCAAAACACCGATGGTGAAAATAGGTCAGATCGGTTCAGATTTATATATAGTCCCCATTCAAATTTCACTCCCGATTTCACTTTTTCCACTCTATAAACCACATATTTTAACAGATCTTCTTGAAATCTTGCAAAATATCTTATATTGCAACTAGAAACAACCATGGTGAAAATGGGTCAGATCGGTTCAGATTTACATATAGCTCCCATAAAAATTTCGCTTCCGTATTGACTTTTTCCGCCCCAGAAACCACATATTCCCACTGAATTTCTTCAAATTGATTGTGCAAGTTATTCACTTCATTCCATGTTTGGATATAGCCCCGATACAAATATTCTACTCGATTTGACAAATTGGACCAGGTCATATTAGTCTGTGATTAGGAAACATACAAAAATTCTTCCCATTTTCACTTTTTTTATCGAATTGAATTGAATTCGGATAGAAAGTGGAGTGACTTTCCTTACTGGTTTTCGTTTGTATTTCTTTTCGTTCTGTAAACAATATTTGATTTGAACGGGGATATTTTCCTGGCTCAAGACCATTTTGCATCTATATATAATAGAATAAAAATGTATTTAAAATGGCATGGTGACATTTATTACTAGGCTGCAGATTACCACTTCACTGTTAAGTTGGTCATGACTCGTGAAAAAATTATAATTTTTTCCAAAAACACCCCAGCAAAAATAGAGTACCCAAAGAAGTGAAAAAGGTTTTCATCTTGTGTGAATGAATTTAACAAGAAGTTGTCATAGGAGGGATGTCCTTTATTTTGAGATACTTAAAAGTTGCTTTGAAGTGTTGCAAAGGATCCACTTTTTCCACCCGCCGCTACCGGGGGTAGACAGCGGACCTTCTGGTTGCTACGACAAAGCATTCGTTAGAACTGACAATTGGAAACTTAACAAAAGAATAAGTAATTAGCAATAATATTAATGTATTAATCTAATATTAAATTCAAGTACTTAATTTTACTGTTATTATGTAAAGGGTGATTTTTTAAGAGCTTGATAACTTTTTTTTTAAAAAAAACGCATAAAATTTGCAAAATCTCATCGGTTCTTTATTTGAAACGTTAGATTGGTCCATGACATTTACTTTTTGAAGATAATTTCATTTAAATGTTGACCGCGGCTGCGTCTTAGGTGGTCCATCCGCTTAGTCCAATTTTGGCATTTCCACGTTTTTGAGTAACAGAGACCCAATTGGTGGGAACGGCGACGAATCGAAAATTGGTGGTCATCATTAACACTGGCCGATACAGCTGCGATATTTTCTTCAGTTCGCACTCTACGTAAGCGTGTTGGTGGTTTAATGTCCAACAATGTTAATTTGGTGCGAAATTTAGTCACAATAGCCCGAATAGCCGCTTCAGTGGGTCGATTAAACTGACCATAAAATGGAAGCGCGCAATGAACTTTCTTAACAGAGCACGCATTTTGATAATAAAATTCAATAATTTGCAAGCGTTGTTCGTTTGTAAGACGATTCATGATGAAATGTCAAAGCATACTGAGCATCTTTCTCTTTGACACCATGTCTGAAATCCCACGTGATCTGTCAAATACTAATGCATGAAAATCCTAACCTCAAAAAAATCACTCTTTAGTATTAATAATTAATAAAAATAAAATATTTATATATATATATACATTATCAAAGCAATCAATTTGTATTCTTTAAGCAAAAATTGTTAATTACACATTTTTATTTATAAAAGTAATAAAAACAAGTAAGGAAAGGCTATAGTCGGTCGGGGCCGACTATATAATACCCTACACCACTCCCTGCATATACACATCGCTTTGATTACTAAACAGGTATTCCATGGGAGCAATTTTATGTAGTTCATATAAATTATACAGTTACTATCAATTCATCTTTAGTTAAATTTAATGAATATGGTAAATAATAAAGTAATTGATCCAATTTTCCAGCAAATATTCCGAGTAAAGTAAATATAACATGATATGGAAAAATTTATCAAGATCCATAGGTTTTTTTAGTTGGATTTTTAGATGTTGTGCCAATATTAAACAAAATCAGGTACAATATGTGGTTTCTAAAGCGGAAAAAGTGAAATCGGGAGCGACATTTGTATGGGGGCTATATCTAAATCTGAACCGATCTTACCCACTTTCAGAATAGGTGTTTCTAGTTCGATTATAAAATGTTGTGCCAATTTTAAAGAAATTCGGGTACAATATGTGGTTTCTGAAGCGGAAAAAGTGAAATCGGGAGCGGCATTTATATGGGGGCTATATCTAAATCAGAACCGATCTTACCCACTTTCGCCACAGGTATTTCTAGTTTGATTATAGGGTGTTAAGCCAAATTTGAAGAAAATCGGGTACTATATGTGGTTTATGTCAATCGGGTACTATATGTGGTGGAAAAAGTCAAATCGGGAGCGATATTTGTATGGGGGCTATATCTAAATCTGAACCGATTTCCTCCATATTCAATACCGATGGTCCTTGGCCAAAAAAATAACTTCTGCCAAGTTTCATGATAATCGGACAACAATTGCGACCTGTACAGTGTGAACAAGCTTAGATGGACAGCAGACGGACAGACGGACGGACAGACAGACATCGTTAAATCGACTCAGCTGGTGATTCTAAGCCGATCGGTATACTTAAAGGTGGGTCTAGCTCGATTATTTCTTGGTGTTACAAACATTTGGCGCGAAACTAACTTATAATACCCTAGCCCACGAAGTGGTGTATTTCCATTTTTTTTGCTGGAACGTATACATTATTTTTTGAGTAGAATACATACACAAACATTCAAAACAAATGCAGCTAAAGAGGTCAAAAATCATACCGCTTGACATGGTAAGTTTCAAAAATTAAACTATTTTATTATACTTTATTTTAGTTTTGGAATCTCCCTCAACAGCTAAATAAATTATCGATTAATTACAACTTTTCTACGTTTCACATAAAATTTCTGTCTATATCCGAGTAAATGAAAGTTCACGGCAATAAAATATGATAAATGATTGCAAAATGTTGCAACTATTCCAGTAAACGATTAGTATATGCAGCAAAAGAAGTTCAGTCGGCCCATACGGTCTCAAAACGTTTGCTCTCTGTATGTACATATCTTACATACATTTAAAGAATAATGTAAAAGCGCATTTAAATACAATTTTATCCGTTCGATCTTTTTGATTTATAAATTTCAACTTGAGGCATTTACTTCATTTTAGAAAGTTACTTAAAATGCAGCCAGTATTACAAAAATTTCGACAATTTATCCCGTATGAATTGTTTCATATATTTAGTGGGCCAATGACCACATATAATTTGTCACAAACGATACAAGTTCTAAAGCGGTTAAGCTTTATTTATTAGTACTAATTTGTGGCTTTTCAATCAAATCAAATCAAAATCCAATCTGTTTCCAAAATTTTCGAGATCGTTGTAACATTTTTGAGAAATTCGCTATTGAATATTTTAAATCGATTCGAATGCACGGATCATGATAAAACTCCGTTCCTTTAAATTGCGCGCCAACAATAAATAAACAAAATTTGGAACATCGACCACACGCCTCCCCATCCCGAATTGGTTTTATAAATAAATCATCTGATTGATGGTAATTGTGTATATATGCAAATCGATTCACCAGCCTGACATTGGATTTACTGGTTATTCATCTTTAAAACAGACAAATTAAAAAGGTGTTGGTAGATTAATCCAAATTGCATACTATGGCATGTACATTAGAGCGTACCAGGTTACAAGTAAAAAAAAAAAAGTTCGCCGTACACCTTCGAATATGAAGTATTATTGAAAGGTAGTTTCAAAAAAATTTTTTTTATTTTTTTATGCCGAACGTAGGGGTCGCGCTTTTACATTTTTCTATATAACTTCTGCATTTATAAACGGATTTTAAAGTGTGATACATCGATGTTTTTGTCCGATTTTTTTGTCTTTGAAGTCATTGAGCTCAAACATGATTCATGATTTTATGCGAGCTTTAATTTTCGATTATTAGAGTGGTACATTAGGGTAGTAGCAACTGAGAAATGATGGGTAAGTACCAGAAGGGGGTGCTTGAGCTCAATGACTTCAAAGACAAAAAAATCGGCCTCGTCGAGACAAAAACATCGATGTATCACACTTTAAAATCCGTTTATAAATACAAGTTATATAGAAAAATGTAAAAGCGCGACCCCCTTTTGAAACTACCTTTCAATAATACTTCATATTCGAAGGTGTACGGCGAACTTTTTTTTTGAGGTACGCCCTAATGTACATATATATATTAAAGTGAATAGGATTAAAGTGTCAAAATTAACTAACCGGGACAGTGTTAGTACACTTAAAGAAAAACGTCTGATGTTAACAGCAACGATTATCAGCAGGCACTTTTCTGATATTACAACAGTTTTTCCGCCATAACAACAGTTTTTCGGCAATGCTATGAGTTACAGTCTGCTAAAATGACTACTGTTAGTGATAGTATACAAATAAGCGTCCATAATTTAAAAACCTTTAAGATTGACGGCTAAAAACAGTTTGGCTTGAATATCGTTTTATATTAGATTGGGCCAATATATGTATCATTAAATAATAACGAACCTTATAAAAACTTTTATTCTAAAAATGTTGTTAATATTAAAATATTGTTAAATTGTACTAAATTTTCTAATTTTCAATTAGGCCTTGTTTTTATACCCTCCACCTCCAGGATGGGGGTACTAAGTTTGCCATTCCGTTTGTAACACCTTGAAATATCAACCTGAGACCCTATAAAGTATTTATATTTTTGATTGTCATAAAATTTTAAGACGATCTAGCCATGTCCGTCCGTCTGTTGGAAGCACGCTAGCATCTAAACGAAAGGAGCTAGAACGTCCAAATTTTCCATAAATGCGTCTCATAGTCGTAGATCGGTTGGGACTGAAACTGGGCGAAATCGGCCCAAAGCGAAAACTTTTCCTCACAAGGACTAAAAATACCCATAACAACCCCTAATATTTTAAAGTGATTTTTATTCGTAGGGGGTGAAATGGGGCAAAAGGGATAAAAATGGTACATATCAAACAACAACAGCTAGAAACACGAAATTTGTTGTGTACATTCCTCTAATTGAGTAGATAAATAATATAAAAGTAATTTTCCAAATTCGTACTTTTAAGGGATAAAATGGGAATAGAAGGATAAAGATGGCTACACCTAGAATAATGAAATTCGATGTATATATTCCTCTGATTGCGTCGACACATAAAATAAAGGGATATTTCGAAATTCGTACTTTTTGGGGTTGAGGTTCCTCGACTGCTTAGGCTCGAAAAATAAATTGTTTTTCCAAATGTGTATTTTCAAAGGATACAATGGGAACATGGGGATAAAAATGGTCCCAACTAAACGGCTACTGCTATAATGATGAAATACGTACATTCCTCTAATTTCGTAGACAAGTAAAATAAAGATGTTTTAGAAAGTCGTACTCTTAATGGGTAAAATGGAAAAAAGGGATACAAATTCTTCTGACTGCATAGACACGCAAAATAAAAAGATTTTTCCAAGTTCGTACTTATTCACTTTTACGGCAAAAATAGGTTGACTCATGAAGTTTGGTTTTCTTACCCTGTGAGATATAATGGATTTTAAAAATTTCTACTTTTGTAAAAATTTTATTACTAAAATTCCAATTTCGTCGAAGGAATTTGTTATAAAAGGCTGCTGAAAAAGCAGATTTTCTACTAAAATGACAAACAGTTGTTTGCTTTTTTTAAACAAAATTTTACTCTTATCTAGAAAAAATATATAAAACTGCAGATAAACTGTTGTTATGGCAGAAAACCAGAAAAAGTGCCTGCTGATAGGTAGCAAACAATCTTTGCTGTTAAGAACAGTCATTTTTTCTTAGCGTACGCAATAAGAGGCGTGTATAAACCGACTTACATTGTTATCATTTTATACCTTGTTATCCCATTTCACACTCTAAAAGTACGAATTTTGCACAAAGTAACACATGTGCATGTGCCAAATTTGAATATAAGAAGAAAACTTACAAAAAATAAATATTCTGTATAGTAGGGGTTATTTTGGACATTCTAAGGTGGAGGGTATACAAATAAAAAAAAATAAAAAATTATTTTGTTGTATTTTTAATAGTTAACAATCTATTAAAAAAATTATTTTTGAAGTTTTTTATAAATAGCACGAACCATTTACAAATTATATAAAATAATATTATAACATAATGGATTTTCCATCTAATTCTAATGGTCCAAAGCCAGGACAGTTAAAAAAAAATAAAAAATCATAATTTTCACACTCTAAAATTTCCATTTCACACTCTAAAAGCATGAATTTTGCACAAAATAACATATGTGCATGTGCCAAATTTGAATATAAGAAGAAAACTTACAAAAAACTTATTTTGGACGGACAAATAAAAAAAAATAAAAAAATATTTTGTTGTATTTTTAATAGTTATCAATCTATTAAAAAATTTATTTTTTAAGTTTTTTATAGATAGCGCGAACCATTTATAATTATATAAAATAATATTATACATAATGGATTTTCCATCTAATTCTAATGGTCTAAAGCCAGGGGGATACTGTCCAAAAAAATCACAATTTTATTTTAAATTATTTTGCAACTACAAAGAGTTTCATAACTTTTACATTTATTCATAGATCTTTTATATGTAGATATTTTAAATTTTCTGTGTTAGAATGTTAGCTATTCAGAAAATAGAACAAAATGATAATTTCCATTTTTTCTATTTGTTCTATTTCTTCTATGATTTCTATAAAAAAATCAATTCTCAATTTTTTTGGTGACTGTTCCTAAACCGCTGTTTCTATGTGAAAGTGAAATTCACAAAATTTATAGCCATTATTAACTGAACATGTAAGGTGATGTGATCAAAATCAGAGTACAAATATTAAATGTAACTTCGACAAACATTGGAATTTTAGTAAAAAAATAAAAAAAATATATCAATAAAGAAATTGTTAATATCGTTGCAAAGTGTGCTCTCTTCAGATTATTTCTCTGATATTTATGTTTGAAGAGATGAATTTGTTAGCGCATATGCAGTTCATATACAAACATACATATATTTGTTGGAATTTGTAGATATATTTGAGTACACGAATATTTGCGTAGAAATGGCTAAAGTAACTCAGGTGAATCACTCAACTAATGACATACGTATGTATGTACATTAAAATGGGTCGCGGCCATTTAATTTCAAAAAATATTACGATTTCTTCATAAGAACTAATATGTATAACACTGTGGAACAAAATGAAGCTTTTTCGAAAATCAGAATGTTCTGACAACGGATTCTGACAGAAGAGGTAAAAAAGAATATACGTGTACATATTTTTATAATGAATTGGCATAGGAAACCTTGTGATCTTTACATTTTAGGTGTAGGTTGTGTTCAGCAATATTACTAAAAACACTACGAGGAACATTTTTGTGGAGGTCTTTTTGGTCCCTTTTGTGCAAAAGGGTAAAAACACCGCTAAAACAGAGGTTTAACGGGCCAAAATGTTCTACAAAAATATTTGAGGTCAAATTCTACTATAAATCTCTGAATACACCAAAAGTCAAAACTTAACTTAAATACTAAAAACAAAAACTCAAAACTTAAGATTCATTATTATACACTCCACGAGAGTATTATGTGTTTGTGCATTTGTTTGTAACACCCAAAAGGAAGCGAGATAGATCCATTGTAAAGTATACCGATCGACTTAGAATCACTTTTTAAATCGATTTAGCAATGTCCGTCTGTCTGTCCGTCCGTCCATCTATTGTTGTAATCAAAGTACAGGTCGCAATTATAGTCCGATCGTAACAAAAATTGGCACGAGTTAGTTTTGCAGTCCAAGGACGAACCCTATTTAATTCAAAGGAAATCGGTTCAGATTTAGATATAGGCTCCATACAGATGTCGCTCCCGATTTGACTTTTTCCGATCTGGAAACCACATATTTTACTCGATTTGCTTCAAATTTGGCACAGTACCTTATAATTCAACTGGAAATATCAGTGGTGAAACTTAGTCATATCGATTCAGATTTAGATATAGCTTCCATACAAATTTTGCTCCCAATTTGACTTTTTTCGCTCTAGAAACCATATTTTTATCAGATTGTTTTCAAATTTGGCAAAACATCTTATATTTAAACTAGGAACCCCTGTGGTGAAAATTGGTCAGATCGGTTCAGATTTACATCTATCTCCCATTCAAATTTCGATTTGACTCTGATCGATTGATTTCTGATCTAGAAACTACCTATTCTTACAGATCTTCTTCAAATTTGGCAACATATCTTATTTTTGTTTAATCAAAGACATTTCAAAGGTCAAAAATGCAACATAAACAAGTAAGGAAATGCTAAAATCGGGCAGGGCCGACTAAATGATACCTTCCACTTTGTACGCCATTACAATTCAATTCGGTGAGGATGAGATCCACTTTCACAATGTATGTTTCCAGCATAAATATAACGTGTTCTGATCAAAATCTGTTAAAATATGTGCTATCTAGAGCAAAAAAGCTCAAATTGGGAGTATGGAAGTTATATATAAAACTGAACTGAAAATATGAGGTGTTTTGCCAAATTTGAAGAAAATCTGTTAAAACAAATGGTTTCTAGAGCAGAAAAAGACAAATTGGGAGCAAAATTTGTATTGTGGCTATATCTAAATCTGAACTAATTTGACCCATTTTCACCACAAATGTTTCTAGTTGAAATATAAGTTGTTGTACCAAATTTGAATAAAATCGGCTAAATTATGTGATTTCTGGATCTGAAAAAGTCAAATCGGGAGCGATGTTTGTATGGGAGCTATATATAAATCTGAACCGATCTAACCTATTTTCGCCATAAATTTTTCTAGTTCAAATATAAATTGTTGTGCCAAATTTGAAGAAGATCTTTTACTAGGGGGGAAAAACGAAATCGGGAGTGAAATTTGTATGGGAGCTATATATAAATCTGAACCGATCTGACGCATTTTCACCACAGGTGTTTCTAGTTGAAATATAAAATATTTTGCCAAATTTAAAGAAGATCTGTTAAAATATGTGATATAAAGAGTGAAAAGAGTCAAATCGGTAGAGAAATTCGTATGGGGACTATATCTAAATCTGAACCCATTTTCTTCAAAATAAATAGCGTTCGTCCTTATCCCGAAGAACTTCGTTGTGCAAAGTAGCATTGCGACCTGTACTTTGATTACAATAATAGATGATTAGACAGACCGACAGATGGACGGACAGTCAGACGGACTTTGCTAAATCGATTCAAAAACAAAAGCACAAAGACATAATATCCTAGTGGAGGGTATAGAAATTACACAAGAAAACATGATATTTTAGAGGTGTTTTCAGGAGAGTTTAGTTACAGGTGGCATGGCGCAAGGGCGAAATATTTAGCAAGCCATCATTAAACATTTCACCTGATTGAAAACACCAATTGTTCTTGATCCTGCCTAGTGTACATACATACGGGCGAAAGTAAAATATACCATGGAACACAGTGAAGCAAGTAAATACTTCAGAGTGATGAAAGCAACAAACTTTTCCCTTCAAACATAACATACAACACATTTCAATTGAAACGATGAACATTGAACATAAAAATATTCGAAATTATAATGCCGCTCACTGTGGGGCGGTCCCAGAACTAACCAACATGGCATCTTTATAAAATGGATATCCAATTATTCGCACTTTTAAATTATGCGAAGACAAAGAATTTCCAATTAATACTATGTAAAAGATAAATGGACATTAATATATATAAATATATAAGAGTTCGTAATTTGGGGAGTTAAATTGGAACAAACAACAAAATATTCCTTTTACAGTGCAGATCACTGGTAAGAAGGCATTTTTCGAAATTTGTACTTTTAAGGGATTAAATGGGATAAAAATAGTATCGCCTAGGAACGGACACGAATGCAACCAAGAAAATTTGGGGTTGAAATTGGGTAAAAAGGGATAAAAGGACGGAGATGGAATAATGAAATTCGGCGTGTTCATTCCCCAAAATGCTTAGAAGAACACTTTTTTTTTTAAACTTTTAAACTTTTTTTTAAATTTGTATAAACGGGAAAAATGATACACAAATAAAAACGGCGTTAAACCGAACTTTATATAACCTCCACAATGGATTGCATTCCACAGAGGCTGTCGATTTTCGTAGAAGTGCAGTAATATTACAGGAAAATATATTTTTTTTAATAAAGCCAAACCAAAACAAATACAAATATTGAAAAAATAATTTTATA
Source organism: Polietes domitor (assembly GCA_947397865.1). NCBI lineage: Eukaryota > Metazoa > Arthropoda > Insecta > Diptera > Muscidae > Polietes > Polietes domitor. Next base: position 135,387,493 of record OX377618.1, read on the forward strand.
AATATAACATTTTTATTATTGCAAACCACGCATATACGTTTACATATCGAAATAATACTTCATGTCAATTCAAAAAATAAATATTGTTATATTTTCAAAAAGCTTAAATATCATAAATATTGGTAGATAGTGGGTGTTACAGTTGTTTTTATATTCATTCTATTTTAATTCCAAAAGTTCAAATTTTGAAAATCCATTATCTCACGCACATAGTGCAAAATAACTTAACTTCATGATTCAACCAATTTTTGCCTTAAAAGTAAAAAGTATGAATTTGGAAAAATCTTTTTATTTTACGTGTCTAGTCAGTATGTATACACCGAATTCGAAGATTCTAGATGCGGCCATTTGGTTGGTACCATTTGTATCCCCTTAAAAGTACGACTTTCTAAAATCTCTTTATTTTACGTGTCTACGACATAAGAGGGATGTACACACCAGGGAGGGATGTCATTCCAGTAAGTCGCTAGTTGGTACTATTTTTATCCCTCTATACCCATTGTATCCCTTGAAAGTAGGAATTTGGAAGAAACCTTTTATTTGTCGTGTCTACGCAGTCAGAGAAATGTATACTCCGTATTTCATGACTCTAGCTGCGGTCATTTGGTTGGTACTATTTTTATCCCTTTCTTCCATTTTAACCCCAAAAAGTACGAATTTCGAAAAATGCGTTTATTTTATGTGTCTACACAATCAGAGGAATGTATACAACGAATTACATTAGTCTGGATGCAACCGTTTGGTTTGTACCAATTTTATCCCTCTATTCCCAGTTTATCCCTTAAAAGTACGAATTTGGAAAAATACTTTTATATTATGTATGTACTCAATTAGAGGAATGTACACATCAAATTTCGTGTTTCTAGCTGTTGCCGTTTGGAGGGTACCATTTTTATCCCTTTTTGTCCCATTTCACCCCCTACGAATAAAAATCACTTTATGGTGCGCCATTTTGTTATAGGTGGAATGCGCACACCCAATATCAAGTAAGTACAAGCTAGGGTTTGCATTTTCCCGTACATTTTACTTCCCGGGAAACGGGAATTATTTTTAAAATTTCCCGGGATCCCGGGACAGCACGGGAAATCATCAATATATCATTCATTTCTGAAAATCATTTACTTAAAGAGGCCGGGTATGTTGTTGAAAAGTTGCTGCGAAGCCATCTGACGAAACCTTTCACATGGTGGAAATCATGATAGTGGTAGTCTGTAAATAAATTTTAAATATAGATAGTCTTGAGCCAGGAGAGTTTCCCACTTCAGTAAAATAAAAATGTTTTTCACAACGAACCTGTTATAGAATTAAACTCAAACATCACTTCTACTTTTGCTAATTTTGAAGAAAATCTGTTGAAATATGTGGATTCTAGAGCAGAAAAATTCAAATGGGGAACGAAATTTGTATGGGAGCTATATATAAATCTGAACCGATTTAACACATTTTTAGCACAGGTGTTTCCAGTTGAAATATAAGGTGTTTTGCCAATCTTGAAGAAAATCTGTTGAAATATGTGGATTCTAGAGCAGAAAAATTCAAATGGGGAACGAAATTTGTATGGGAGCTATATAAAAATCTGAACCGATCTAACACATTTTTACCACAGGTGTTTCTAGTTGAAATATAAGGTGTTTTGCGAATCTTGAAGAAAATCTGTTAAAATATGTGGATTCTAGAGCAGAAAAATTCAAATTGGGAGCGAAATTTGTATGGGAGCTATATATAAATCTGAACCGATCTAACACATTTTTACCACAGGTGGTTCCAGTTGAAATATAAGTTGTTTTGCTAATTTTGAAGAAAATCTGTTGAAATATGTACATATGTGGATTCTAGAGCGGAAAAATTCAAATTGGGAACGAAATTTGTATGGGAGCTTTATATAAATCTGAACCGATCTAACACATTTTTACCACAGGTGGTTCCAGTTGAAATATAAGTTGTTTTGCTAATTTTGAAGAAAATCTGTTGAAATATGTACATATGTGGATTCTAGAGCGGAAAAATTCAAATTGGGAACGAAATTTGTATGGGAGCTATATATAAATCTGAACCGATCTAACACATTTTTACAACAGGTGTTTCCAGTTGAAATATAAGGTGTTTTGCGAATTTTGAAGAAAATCTATTGAAATATGTGGATTCTAGAGCGGAAAAATTCAAATTGGGAGCGAAATTTGTATGGGAGCTATATATAAATCTGAACCGATCTAACACATTTTTACCACAGGTGTTTCCAGTTGAAATATAAGGTGTTTTGCTAATTTTGAAGAAAATCTGTTAAAATATGTGGATTCTAGAGCTGAAAAATTCAAATTGGGAGCGAAATTTGTATGGGAGCTATATATAAATCTGAACCGATTTAACACATTTTTAGCACAGGTGTTTCCAGTTGAAATATAAGGTGTTTTGCCAATCTTGAAGAAAATCTGTTGAAATATGTGGATTCTAGAGCAGAAAAATTCAAATGGGGAACGAAATTTGTATGGGAGCTATATAAAAATCTGAACCGATCTAACACATTTTTACCACAGGTGTTTCTAGTTGAAATATAAGGTGTTTTGCGAATCTTGAAGAAAATCTGTTAAAATATGTGGATTCTAGAGCAGAAAAATTCAAATTGGGAGCGAAATTTGTATGGGAGCTATATATAAATCTGAACCGATCTAACACATTTTTACCACAGGTGGTTCCAGTTGAAATATAAGTTGTTTTGCTAATTTTGAAGAAAATCTGTTGAAATATGTACATATGTGGATTCTAGAGCGGAAAAATTCAAATTGGGAACGAAATTTGTATGGGAGCTTTATATAAATCTGAACCGATCTAACACATTTTTACCACAGGTGGTTCCAGTTGAAATATAAGTTGTTTTGCTAATTTTGAAGAAAATCTGTTGAAATATGTACATATGTGGATTCTAGAGCGGAAAAATTCAAATTGGGAACGAAATTTGTATGGGAGCTATATATAAATCTGAACCGATCTAACACATTTTTACAACAGGTGTTTCCAGTTGAAATATAAGGTGTTTTGCGAATTTTGAAGAAAATCTATTGAAATATGTGGATTCTAGAGCGGAAAAATTCAAATTGGGAGCGAAATTTGTATGGGAGCTATATATAAATCTGAACCGATCTAACACATTTTTACCACAGGTGTTTCCAGTTGAAATATAAGGTGTTTTGCTAATTTTGAAGAAAATCTGTTAAAATATGTGGATTCTAGAGCTGAAAAATTCAAATTGGGAGCGAAATTTGTATGGGAGCTATATATAAATCTGAACCGATTTAACACATTTTTAGCACAGGTGTTTCCAGTTGAAATATAAGGTGTTTTGCCAATCTTGAAGAAAATCTGTTGAAATATGTGGATTCTAGAGCAGAAAAATTCAAATGGGGAACGAAATTTGTATGGGAGCTATATAAAAATCTGAACCGATCTAACACATTTTTACCACAGGTGTTTCTAGTTGAAATATAAGGTGTTTTGCGAATCTTGAAGAAAATCTGTTAAAATATGTGGATTCTAGAGCAGAAAAATTCAAATTGGGAGCGAAATTTGTATGGGAGCTATATATAAATCTGAACCGATCTAACAAATTTTTACCACAGGTGTTTCCAGTTGAAATATAAGGTGTTTTGCCAATTTTGAAGAAACTCTGTTGAAATATGTGGATTCTAGAGCGGAAAAATTCAAATTGGGAGCGAAATTTGTATGGGAGCTATATATAAATCTGAACCGATCTAACAAATTTTTACCACAGGTGTTTCCAGTTGAAATATAAGGTGTTTTGCCAATTTTGAAGAAACTCTGTTGAAATATGTGGATTCTAGAGCAGAAAAATTCAAATTGGGAGCGAAATTTGTATGGGAGCTATATATAAATCTGAACCGATCTAACAAATTTTTACCACAGGTGTTTCCAGTTGAAATATAAGGTGTTTTGCCAATTTTGAAGAAACTCTGTTGAAATATGTGGATTCTAGTGCGGAAAAATTCAAATTGGGAGCGAAATTTGTATGGGAGTTATATATAAATCTGAACCGATCTAACATATTTTTACCACAGGTGTTTCCAGTTGAAATATAAGGTGTTTTGCCAATTTTGAAGAAACTCTATTGAAATATGTGGATTATAGAGCGGGAAATTTCAAATTGGGAGCGAAATTTGTATGGGAGCTATATATAAATCTGAACCGATCTAACACATTTTTACCACAGGTGTTTCCAGTTGAAATATAAGGTGTTTTGCCAATTTTGAAGAAACTCTGTTGAAATAAGTGGATTCTAGAGCGGAAAAATTCAAATTGGGAGCGAAATTTGTATGGGAGCTATATATAAATCTGAACCGATCTAACACATTTTTACCACAGGCGTTTCCAGTTGAAATATAATGTGTTTTGCGAATTTTGAAGAAAATCTGTTGAAATATGTGGATTCTAGAGCGGAAAAATTCAAATTGGGAGCGAAATTTGTATGGGAGCTATATATAAATCTGAACCGATCTAACACATTTTTACAACAGGCGTTTCCAGTTGAAATATAAGGTGTTTTGCCAATTTTGAAGAAAATCTTTTGAAATATGTGGTATCTAGAGTGTAAAGGGTCAAAACGGGAGTGAAATGGGGGCTATATCTAAATCTGAACCGATTTTCTTCAAATTAAATAGCGTTAAATAGCGTAAATTAAGTTAAATATCGTTCGTCCTTGTCCCGAAAAACTTCGTTGTGCAAGTAACAGGTTCGTTTGGTTCTGGCTACTCGCAATTGTAGCCAGAACCAGAACCTGTATCGTGATTATAACAATAGATGGACAGACGTCCTAGCTCCTTTCGTTTAGATGCTAGCGTCTTAGAATTTTATGACGATCAAGAATATATATACTTTATAGGGTCTCAGGTCGATATTTCAAGGTGTTACAAACGGAATGAGAAAGTTAGTATACCCCAATCCTGGAGGTGGAGGGTATAAAAAGGAACCAACAACACGGCTGACGCTATAATCATGAAATTCGGTGCGTATATTCGTCTTACAGCGTAGATGCGAGTTAGGAAGGAATTTTTTGAAATTTGTACTTTTAATGAATTAAAATGGATAAAGATTGTACTTTTTGTGGGTGAAATTGGGTAAAAAATAATGACAATGGTAGCAATCATGAAATTCGATTTGTACATCCCCATTTTTTTCAGTGGACCAACACTCAGAGGATGTCCCCTATAAATGCAGTGCATGGCGTGGCGGAGGGAAGATATGGTACTGGAAGGAGGAAAGAGGGAAACACGGCTGAAGCTAGAATCGAGAAATTCCGTGGTATATTCCCCTGACCTCTACATGCAATACCTCTGACGTGCAATACAAATGTATTGTATCAAAATGTGTAGCGGATCTAAAGTGATAAGAATCGTATAAACCAAATGGGGGAAATTGTGATAACCAAAGTTTTCAGATACATTTCTCCGAGTACACTCAGAAAAAAGTGAAGCCTATAATGAGTTAAAATGAACTAAAATTCAGGAAAATTGAACTTCGTATAGCGCTAAGCAATATTTCCTCATATCTAGTTCAAACTTTTCCTTGAAAGTAGTACATGCTTTAAACTTGATTCTAGTTCAATTTTCCTCAAATCAAGTAAATATTTATTCAAACTTAGGAAAATTTCAGTAAGTTTTTGCTCAATCCAAGCACATTTTTACTAAATTTAAGTAAAATTTTGCTGAAATTTTCCTAAAACTAAATAAATGTTTACTCAAATCAAGTAAATATTTACTTAAACTGAGGACAATATTGCTGATTTTTATACCTTACACCACAGGGTATAATGTCTTTGTGCATTTGTTTGTAACACCTAAAAGGAAACGAGATACCGATCGACTTAGAATCACTTTTTGAGTCGATTTAGCGATGTCCGTCCGTCCGTCTGTCCATATATTCTTGTAATCAAAGTCCAGGTCGCAATTGATGTTAGAACTAAATTAAACTTTGCACAACGAAGTTTTATGGGATAAGGAGGAACGCAATTTAATTTGAAACAAATCGGTTAAGGTTTAGATATAGCTCCCATACAAATTTTGCTTCAGATTTTACTTTTTCCGCTCTAGAAACCACATATTTCAACAGATTTTCTTCAAATTTGGCAAATCAGCTTATATTTCAACTAAAAACAGCTCTGGTAAAAATAGGATAGATCGGTTCAGATTTATATATAGCTCCCATACAAATGTCTCCTCCGATTTGACTCTTTCCGCTCTAGAAACCACAAACTTTGACAGATTTTCGTCATATTTGGGAATACAACTTATATTTCAACCAGAAATAGCTCTGGTAAAAATAGGATAGATCGGTTCAGATTTATATATAGCTCCCATACAAATGTCTCCTCCGATTTGACTCTTTCCGCTCTAGAAACCACAAACTTTGACAGATTTTCTTCATATTTGGCAAAACAACTTATATTTCAACTAGAAATAGCTCTGGTAAAAATAGGATAGATCGGTTCAGATTTCCCATACAAATGTCTCCTCCTATTTGACTCTTTCCGTTCTAGAAAACACAAACTTTGATTTATTTTCTTCAAATTTGGCAAAACAACTTATAAAAACAGCTCTGGTGAAAATGGGTCAGATGAGTTCAGATATACATACATATATATATATACATATTTAACACTCCATAAAATTTGGGAAAACGTATAATATTTCAACTAGAAAACCTTTGTTAAACATAGGTCAGATCGGTTCAGATTTGTATATAGCTCCCATTCAAAGTTTGTGTTCAAATTTTCTTACAAATACATATAGATTTATGTAATTTGTAGTATATTCTCCTCTTATAGCTGCATCGTATATCTCCCGGTTTAAATGTAATGACCTTTTTATTTTATATTTACACCATATAGGGTATAATGACTAAGTGTAGGGTATCATATAGTCGGCCACGCCCGACTTTAACCGTCCCTACTTACAAGGAAAAAAGTGAATTTAAAATAAGTTCAATTTAATTGAAATAATCAAACAAATGGTTTTGCTTCAGAGTATGCAAAACTAATACAAAAAATTACTACATCAAATATTTCTCAAAAGTTTCATGATACCTCTGCCATAAAGAGTTGAGCTATTACTCCATGATTGATGCAAAGGCTCGATAGGCGCCTACGCAGTGATTGTTTAGATTAATACTTGAAGTATTTAAGAAATAAGTATCTGCAAAGGAACGAGAATTGCTTCTTAGATTAATATTCAAGAATTTTCTAAACACTTTCAAGTGGTTTTTTGTAAGTTCATTAATACTTAAATGTATGAAGAACTCTGCATAAATTTCAGTAAACATATTAACTTAACCCTCTAACACGCAAGAGTGCCTCAGGGCACTCTTCAAAAATCTAGAATTTACTCAATAATTGCTTATTTTTACAAAAACAAACTTATAATGGTACTTCGAACAACAGACATAGTAACACTTTTGTAAAAGTACCAAACGCATTATAACGTTTGGTTTAGATTTTATTTTCCGTTATTTTCCTTGTGCACGAAGTCCGAAAAAACACGTGAAATTTAGTGTGTGAATTCTTCTTATTCCAAACTAAATAATACTGAGCCCGGATCTAATTGTGTGATAAGGCGAGACTATCTAGTTTCAACATATGCACATATGACTTTCTAATTTATTTCTGAGTTTATTTGAGCACAATTATCCCACCAAAAAATATCTCAACATATTTTTTAATTATTAAAAAATTGCCGGTTAGAGGGTTAATTTTTGAAAAAAAAAAACACATTTTTAGTTAAAATTTCCTAAATGCATTTTTTCCATACAAAAAAATTTCTGATTCTTTTTCTTACTTAAAACCTTGGGAATATTCTTCCACACAAGTATGAATGTACTCAATTGTAAGATTTTTTTGTTAGATCCAAATAAATGTTTTTAAGTATTTCTAGTAAGTGAACTATTTACTATGGCTTTGAAAGAAGGAAACTTTACTCATATGTTCTTAGTTAATTTCCCAACTTTTTAGGAAATTTTTACTGAACTGGAGTAAAATTGTCGAACTAAATTGTAGTATGAATTTTACTCAGATTTATGAATGTTATTTTTCTGAGTGTACGTAGATGCGCAACATAAATTAATTTTTCATTTAAGGGCGGCACAAAAAGGGGTAAACATGGTAAGTGGATACCATTTTTAACATAAATTAATTTTAAGAAATTTTGAAACAAAAAGGGATAAAAATAGTACCTACCAAAATATTGCACTACAATCGTAAAGTTCTGTGCGAAGATTATAGTTAGTAGACCCGTTGAAATGAAAAATATATAAAAAATGTTTGTTCTTTTAATAAGTTCAGATTTCAAACCATGCACCGGTATAGAAGTTATATGTAAAGGATTTAATTTTACCTTGGATAGGGACTACAAAGGGCGTGGCAAAATCCTCCATAGTTCGTACGGTCAAAATGAATTTATCAAATATCAAAATATAACTGGTTCAGAATATTTTACTAGGAATATGGACTATATGTGTGGGGGTACAATAATAATGAATAAATTCCTTAACTCCATGCGAGAGTTATCGTGTACAGGCATTTAGGACATACTTAGGGTCTTAATGATATATAAGCTTCTACTCTGTAGAGTGAGGGTATAATAATTTCCTTACTTCAAATGATTTTTTTGCAAGAGAATTGTTTAAATTTCTGTGTATACTTAAATTAAACTATTTACTACGCATAAATGGATGGCACAATATAAATTGATTTTTTATACCCGACACCACAGGGTATTATGACTTTGTGCATTTGTTTGTAACACCCAAAAGGAAACGATATAGACCCATCTTTTATTATTATCGATTTAGCAATGTCCGTCTGTCTGCCTGTCTGTCCGTCCGTCCGTCCGTCTGTCTATCTGTCCTTCTATTCTTGTAATCACGATACAGGTCGCAATTGTTACTAGAACCAAATGTAACTTTGCACAACGAAGTTTTTCGGGATAACGACGAACGCTATTTAATTTAAAGAAAATCGGTTCAGATTTAGATATAGCTCCCATACAAATTTCGCCACCGAATTGATTATTTCCGCTCTAGAGATAGCACATTTGAATAGATATTCTTTTATTTCGGCACATCAGCTAATATTTCAAATAGAAACATCTATGGCGAAAGTGGGTCACAATGGTTCACATTCATATATAGCTTCCATATAAATGACTCCTCCGATTTTATTCTTTCCCCTCCAGAAACCACATATTTAACAGATTTCCATCAATTTTGGGAAAGCGTCTTATATTTCAACTAGAAAACCTATACTAAAAATGGATCAGATCGGTTCAGATTTATATATAGCTCCTATTCAAAGTTTGTGTTCAAATTTTCTTACAAATACAGATAGAAGTATTAAATTTGTAGTATATTCACCTCTTATGGCTGTATAGTATATCACCCGGTGCAAATGCAACGACCTTTTTATACCCTACACCACGGGGTATAATGACTAAGTGTAGGGTAGCATATAGTCGGCCACGCTCGGCTTTAACCTTCCTTACTTGTTTTAATTTGTACAAGGGGGACAAAAATCAATTCGGTGCACAAATTCTTCCGGCTACATAAGATCAGGAATTGAAAAATTTGTTGCGAATATATTTCTGAATACGTTGCTGCGCAACATAAAGTGATTTAGCCTGAAAGGGATATCCTTACACCGCCAATTTGAAGGTTACATCTGCAGTATGGGACATGCTTTCAAGTATCAATGTCCAGTTTTTTCAGTCAGAGATTGTTTTCTACATTTAATCAATATAAAATATGTTTTCAGAGGCTCAAGCCGAAGTATCTAAAAATCTTTGACTAAAAATCCTGAACATTCGCAACACTTTAAATGCGCCAACATCGAATATATTTTTCGCTTTCATTTCAGAAATTTCGTGCTCAAATACATACTTGAGATTGAGAGTAACAAGATCACGATTATGTAAATTAGTCATAATTGAATTTTGGGGGGAAATGAAGGCAATAAATCTATTAGAAAGTCCAAATGAAATTAGAACATCAGATAAAGAATACAAACGACATTTCATGAAAGTGACATTTGTTTTTTATTTTTTTGGCAATTTTTAAGCTCGAAAAGATTTTCTCCTCTTGAAACGAAACAAAAGAAAAAAAAACAAATAAATGCTAAATTATTAACGTGTTTTCGTTCGATGCCTTCATACGTGTATGGCTTTGCTAATGCGATTACGATCATCGTAAATACGTACGATACGCGTACGTATGTACGCACGCACGTACTTACATACATATATCTCGTAACTTTCGTAGATGACTTGGCACCGCAAACACCAACGCCAGACGAAACACGTCCACGTTGTTTTGAATCCGTATCAATTACACTCTACCGATGACAATACCATTTCATTTTTATTGCCAATTGTGAATAGTAGTAACATTGATCTTGAATTTCTGGCATATTCGTCAACGAGGTCGGATCGGCAAATATACGTTTGTCAACATGGAAAAAATATGATGGCCGGAAGCCTTTCCTGCAATTCGATTATATATATTTTCAAAACTCTTTTAAATACACTTAATGTATGTTAGTCATTCCATGTCAAGCGGTACGGTTTTTGACATCGATAGTTGCGATTGTTTTGAAAGTTTGTGTATGTATTCTTCTCATAAAAATATTGTATATGTACGTATTTTTGGGAAAAAATTGAAAATTTTTTTCACGAGTTATGATCAATTTAACAGTGAAAAAATACTACTTTTTTCAAAAAGTGTGTTCCTTCAATCGCTTGTAACTCCTGAAATACTTTACCAATATTAATGTGTTATACCTTGTTTTGAAGGTAATTTCAATTACTTTGAAAATATTGATTTGGTGTGTTATAATTGGGTTAGATTTTTTAAAGTTTTTTCAATTTTAATTTTTTATTTTGATTTTCGAAATTATTACACTAATCCATTTTGTTGAAATTTTAAAGTTGTGTGCTTAGGTGTAGTTTTAAGCGACTGCGTGAGTTTGAAAGTGGTGAAATGATGGCTTCTATTTTTTACGATTTTTTTTTTTACAAAATCAACCAGAATTACAGTGAAAAATCATCAAAATTATAATTTTTCATTAGCTCATAAACACAAGATATAAATAAAAGCAATGAAAAATCCAAGAAAAAAATAGGTTATGGAAAAATTTAATTTTTTTGGTCATAATTTCAATTTTCAATTTTTTTCCAAAAATACGTATACAATATTTTTATGAGAAGAATACACACAAAAACTTTCAAAACAATCGTAGCTATAGAAGCCAAAAACAGTACCGCTTGACATGGAATGACTCATGTACACAATTGAAATTGAGAAATTACATTTCATATTACGAAGATCTCTAACAGAATTTAAGAATTTTCATTTCATATTGGGAAAATTCCAAACGAAAAAAGAATAGAGAAGATTGCAATTGAAATTGGAAAAAATACTTTTAAAATTGAGAGTATTCCTTTATTAAATTTAAAAAACAATTTAAAATTGTGAAAATTCCACTGCCTTCCATTTTCCCGTGTAATTTTTTATGTTACATTTTTGTCCAAAGTTTTTTTTCTGAATTTATAGACACTTGCTTGAAAGCACTTTAAATAAAAAATTTTGATTCTTGTCTTAGGGAAACATATTGATAGAATTATTGGACGTTTATAGTATTTTTTGTGTCTTTCATTGTGACAGCTGAAACCTTTTTCATGTTTGGTAGTAGTATTTTATAAAAAATAAATAGCTACAGTCAATACCTTTTGAATGATGCCTAAATGATGAACATCGGAAGGAAATTAACGCCGCAGCGCTCATTCGTGTAAAAAGAGTTTTAAAATGTTGGCTCTAAAAAACCATGGAGTCAATGACGTCATTTTTTTCTTTTTTACAAATGAAATATGAGTTTTTAGCTGTCACATTGAAAAACGATAAAAAATCAATCTAAACGTCCAATAATGTGACCAAGAATAAAACTTTATATTGCTTCAAAGGGTCTACTAATTCAGAAAAAAAATTGAACAAAAATGCAACATGAAAAAATACAAGAGAAAAACTTGATTTTTCGAGGTGTTTTCAGGAGCGTTTAGCTCACAGTCGGCTTAACCCAGCGACGAATATTTTGCAGATCATCATCAAAATCCAATCTTCATTTCTGGAGGGTGACCGCACCAATTTATTTTCCTGGCCCATCCTAATGTACATAGGCTTCAATTTGAAATAAAATTTTCACAATTTCAATGGGAATTTTCTCAATTTGAAATGGAAATTTTTAATTTCAATTGAGATATGAAAATTCAGGAAATTTAAAAATTTGAAACGTTCATTGTCGATTAGAATTTGATGATCTCATGAAAATTCAATTGAAATTTTCTATTTTTTTCTAAAAACACCTCAGTTCTGGCAACATTTGACATCATGAATCGCATACCATCGCCTACGACCTAAATTTAAACAGTCAAAATATTTTTTCATTCTTTCGGTGCTATTTGTTTTGTTAGTTTGTTGAAGTTACGATAATATAAATAATTTGTTTCACCGGCAATTGGCAGAATAGATAATTAGAAATGCTAAATGATGTTTCAACTCTAAGCGAGTCATTAGAATAAATTAATTATTTGTAAATATTATTTGCATTTCATTAAAAAAAAATAAAAAAACTCAATGAATTATTTGTAAATGTTAATTTCATTCAGAAAAAATAATTCAAATTAATTTACATACCTGTATTATAGGATGGTACACGAAAATAAATTGCACCCCCCAAAAATGAAGATCGGATTGTTTAATACTCGAAATTCTCGGATATACTCGAAAAAATTTGTATACTTCTTTTGTTAGATCAAAACTTGAATATGCTTCCATTGTATGGAATCCATTTTATGATGTAAATTGTGATCATGTTGAAAGATTGCAAAAAGAATTTATTAAATTTGCCTTATTTTCTTTAAGTTTTTCCAATCCTTTTCCCACATATGAGTCTCGATGTAAGCTTATACATTTGGAAACCCTGGCCAATAGAAGAGCTAAATGTTCTGTTCTATTTGTGTACTAGTTGATTTGCGGATTTATTGATTGTCCTTTACTCCTTTGTAGAATTGACTTCAACGTTCCTGCTTGCTGTCTTCGATTCTTTGATTTTTTTAATATTCCTGTGCATAGAAATAATTGTTCTTGTAATGGAATTATTTTGAGATCATTGAAGGAATTCAATTTAATTAATAAACAAGTAAGGAAGGGCTAAAGTCGGGCTGGGCCGACTCTATGATATACTCCACTTTCTAACCTTATACAATTTAATTCGGTGAAAAAGCGAAAACGGGAATGATTTTTGTATCCTCTAAATGTATGTGTTTGACAAAAAATGTTAAATCGGAAAGAACATATGTATGGGCGTATATTGAAATCTGGAACGAAATATAATAAGTATAGTTTGGCCAAAATCGGTTAAACACTTGGGAGCAACATTTGAATTTGGCTATATCTAAATCTGAACCGATCTTACCCACATTCACAATAGGTTTTTGTACTTGGATTATAAGCTGTTGAGCCAAATTTAAAGAAAATCGGGTACAATATGTGGTTTCTAGAGCGGAAAATGTCAAATCGGGAGCGACATTTGTATGGGGGCTATATCTAAATCCGAACCGATCTTACCCAATTTTTGCATAGGTGTTTCTAGTTTGATTATATGATGTTGTGCCAAATTTAAAGAAAATCGCGTACAATATGTCGCTACTAGAGTGGAAAATGTCAAATCGGGAGCGACATTTGTATGGGGGCTATATCTAAATCTGAACCGATCTTTCCCAATTTTTGCATAGGCGCTTCTAGTTTGATTATAAGATGTTGTGCCAAATTTAAAGAAAATCGGGTACAATATGTGGTTTCTAGAGCGGAAAATGTCAAATCGGGAGCGACATTTGTATGGGGGCTATATCTAAATCTGAACCGATCTGCCTCAAATTAAATAGCGTTCGTCCTTGATCCACAAAACTTATTTGTGCCAATTTTTGTTAAGATCGGACTATAATTGCTACCTGTAATTTGATTACAACAATAGATGGACAGACAGACGGACATTGCTAAATCGACTCAGAAAGTGATTCTATGTCGATCGGTATACTTAACAATGGGTCTATCTTGTTTCCTTTTGGGCGTTACAAACAAATTCACAAAGACATAATACTCTCGTGGAGTGTATAAAAATTTGTTTTAGATTTATCGCTTCCTATCAATAAATTTATTGAAATTTTAGATTTATATTACTTTTAGTTTTTAAGGATATGTCTGTAAGGATATGTTTCCATAGATTATTGAAATAAATAAATAATGATATTTCGTTGCTGGGTCAAGCCGTCTGTTTTTCCCTTGCAATTTGTTTTACGTTTCATTTTTGTCCAAATTTTACCTTGAATTAATTAGTATTTTATAACCACATACGGCCTATCTGGCTCGGTCATTTTTTTGGAATAATAATAATAGACACTTGGAAGCACCTTAAATATAAATTTTTATTCTTCACTTAGAATAACTCATTGGTCGTATTATTGGACGTTTAGATTGATTTTTTGTGATTTTTCAAAGTGCTAAAATTTCATATTTGTTGGAAACATTTTGTAAAAGGTGTTATGAAAAATAAATAGAAGGAATCAATACCTTTCGAATAATGACCAAATGATGACTATCGGACGAAAAGTGACGTCACCTTCCGATGTTCATCATTTAGGCATCATTCGGAAGGTATTGACTTCAGCAATTTATGTTTTATAGAATACTACCACCAAATACCAAAAAAATTTCAGTTGTCACTATGAAAAAACGCAACAAATACTACAAAGGTCTAATAATTCGACCAATAAGATAAGACAAGAATCAAAATTAGTATTTAAAGTGCCTTTAAGGGTCTATTAATTCTTAAAAAATATTTGGACAAAAATACCACATGAAACAAATTCCACAGAACAAAGTGATTTTTAAGTGTGTTTTCAGGAGCGTTTAGCTCACATACGGCTTGATCAAGGAACAACATATTTTGCAAATTATCATTAAACAATCCAATCTTTATTTTCGTGGCGTGATTGGTATTTATTTTTCCATTTGTATGGACAGCGACCCAGCCTACTCTATTATAGTCCGGGTGACAGCAACGTTTTTCTTAAACTATAAGTATCACGGCTTAAACTTTTAAAATCTGGCAAACTTTTGGCCCCTTGCAATTTTAAGGTCGCAAAAAATCGGTACCCTATACATTATTTTATCATGGCTGGCAATTGTATATATGAAAGTTCTTATCCCTACGAGTTACCAACCAAGCAGCCAGACCAATCAGGAGGTGGAAAGTGCGTGCCATTTCTGGAGCCAGCAACGAATATCCTTACACTACAAGTAAAACAGTCGAAACTGTTATATTCACTCCCTTGCATTGTGGAAAGAAAAAAAACATGTCTGGCCAAACTTTGGTGGTGACTTTGCCCCTCCATCACCCCTTCACTTTTTAAGGTCGAATAAAATAAGTGCTATTTCCACCACTTCGCTGTAAGTAAAACGGCCAACACTGTTATGGTTAACAGAACTCAAAAATGTCTACTAGAACAAAAGTTATTGCATTTTGATTCTGAACCACTGTGCGTCAGAGAGATTCAGTCACAAACTCTTCCCTGGCATTGGAGAGGTCCTGGTACTGGCAGTGACGACATGGTTCACCAACAGCAGAAACCAAAAATACCCAATGATGCTGAAGGTGGTGCAGATTAATCTAAAACACTCATGTGAAGCTTCTTAGCTAAAGAGGATTTAACAAATAAAGGACTGAGTAAACATAAAATATAGATGCAAAAAGGTCTTGTGCTAGGACAATTTACCAGCTCAAATCCAATATATTCACTACAGACCGTAATTTGAATAACAAATATTAATTAAATAACTTCGTGTTCTTCTCTCAAACTATTCAAAAATAGCCGCTTGTCCACAACTAAATTCAATATTTATTAAAATCTTATGGTAGTATATTCTACAAATATAGTCAGTTTACCGTGTGCAAAATTATTTTATACGTTTTCCGGCGCTTCAGGTAGATTCTTGCGGTATTCATCATATTGTTCCTGAGTCATGAGGCTGGCCTTTATATCTTCACAATGTTCTGGTTTTGGCAGTACGATAGCAAAATAACCGGCACCTTCGGCAGCGGTTTCTAATTTCTGAGGATTATCGGCATATTCCGTATTTACTTCTACCAGTTTACTCCGCACACAACTGGGAATCTTATAAACCTCACCCGATTTCGTTGTCAGCAGGGCCAATGTTGAGTCATGTTGAAGAACCATGCCACCTTTTTTACCCTTTCCTTTTACTGTGTTCTTGGCCCTATCCGTTTGCCCTATATCGAAATTAATACTAGCAATGCCTTTGCTAAGTGCGGGATGTTCTGGTGCCAGGCAAATCAAACAAATGCGATTGGAGTGGAATAGTACTTGGTATGGCGACTGATCGCCACCCTTTTTGATGTAATAATAGCGAGTGAAGAAACGATCAACTACCGATGGATAATTATCGACATACTCCTCCGTTATCGCCTTTACAACTTGACCACAAATTGTCTGTTGTTCCGGCTGGAAGTAATACTCGGCTAAAGGATCAACCTGCATGATGCTGCTGTGCTCTTTGTTATTGCTGGTTTACTCTCCGTTTAATCTCTGCCTGCCTTTCACGTGCTTTTGCTCTGTTGGCTGCAGATCTTGCTATACGTTCCTGTTTCAAACACTTGACGACAGCGCTATCGAATGTATTGCAAATTCCCACAAATTTTGCAAATTTATTCTGAAGTGGAAAAAGGAATAAGCGTTAAGTTGATATTTATTAATGGTTTTATATAACAATTGAGAAATAGCAAGGATGGGAAGATTGCCCCTTACATCTTCGTGACACTTTTTCAAGGCATCAATTAGTTCATTACAGTGAGATGTATGTAAATGTGGAGATAAGTCTGTGTGCATCTTTTTTTCCGGATAGGAAAAACTTTAATTCCTTTCTTTGGTTGCCGCGCCGCTTAGAAAAAAATAAATATTTCTGTTTTCTTATTACTCGTAAACGTCATGCAGCGAGGTAGAAAACTTGAATTATAGAGAGACATGGCATAGTTTTATGAGAAGACGTAACTTCAGCGAAAAGGTGTGTTTACACTGTTTTAATAATTCTTAGTCCCCTTTTCCACAGGCAAATTTTTATTTGGCAAATTCTGAGTTTGTTGGCGAGAGGGGTGCGAGGAAGAGAAACAAAACTTTGCCTGTTCAGAATTTGCGGTACACGCAAATTCTGCTTTGCTCTATTCGTTGAAAACAATTTTGTTGACATTTCCTTTTTAACCTATTCGTTTTACTGACACACAGCCGGCTTTTGTTTACAAACCTGTTGTTTTAATTTGTGCAAGTGAAATTTAATTTTTAATTTTATGTATATTTTAAATTATTATTATATTATATTATTATTATATTATATTATTATTATATTTTTTATTTTAAATTATGTATACACTTCTTCGAAAAATTCTTTAAAATGTAAACACTTTGGACGTTTCTTTCTTTCTTTTGTATTTTGATTCTCAAATTTGGCAAAGAAAAATTTGCTAGTGGAAAAGCAAGCGAAAATTTCAAAAGAGAAAACAAAAAATTTGCCAAATAAAAATTTGCCTGTGGAAAAGGGGACTTATTAGACCCACACACCAACTATTTGATTTTTTATAACGTTTAGGTTATTAAAATGATCTTGTAGCCTTTTCAGGCTGCCTGCGAAATCGGGCTGAAATGACATAAAGTCGATTTGCAAATGTCAGATCCCATTTAACATTTGTAAATCGACCTTATGTCATTTTAGTTCGATTTCAAAAAGGCTATTTGATAAAAAAGAAATGTGAAATGAGTAAATATCGCATGCAGAGTGATAAGGCTATTATCACTCTGCATGCGAAATCTAGCTGAAATAATATGAGGTAGATTTACAAATGTCAGATCGCATACAAAATATACATTTGAAAATCGACCTTATGTCATTTTAGTTAGATTTCGCATGCAGTGTGACAAGGCTATAAGAGAAGACACGCTTATTTTATTTATTTTGATACATCAGCTGATTTCTATTGCAACTTCCGCAAATACGGATCTAAGCCTGTTACGGACTTCTCGCGAAAATTCCAAAATAGCCTTTTCAGAATACATGCGAAATCAATCGATTTCAACTCAAGGTCGGTACAAATTTGACAAAGTAAGACAGATCGCGTGAAAAGTCACGTAGACAAAACCAGAGAGAGGATCGAACGGAAATTTTGACAGTTGGGGCGTTCGATTGAGCTTACTAGCTTATAGCCTTGTCACACTGCATGCGAAATCTAGCTGAAATGACATAAAGTCGATTTACAAATGTCAGATACCATACAAAATTGTCATTTGAAAATCGACCTTATGTCATTTAAACTAGATTTCGCATGCAGTGTGACAGTGCTATTACAATTAAGACACTTGATAAAGTGGCACCATTGTTACACATAGCTATTTCTTAAATGGCTCAACAAGAAAAACTTTCTTTTTTAGGGAGTAAATTCCACACAAATATTAAGCTAAATCGAACAGGCCTATTGTGTGATAAGTGTAAACGTGAGAAATTACTTTCGATGCGATTTGTTTAAAGTTTAAGAGGAATCATACGATTTCTCTCACAAAAAATCTTTTTACACAATCGAGATATGGTACAATGTTCCCGGAAAAGATAATCCCACCCATTGTGAAGAAATTTGAACCAAACCAAAATTATCGGATAGTTATACAGAAAAGTTATCGAAAAACTGAAAAATAGGCAGAAAAGGTAAAGTAAATATTTTCGATAATAAGCGTAGTTATCGTATATTGTACAATGTTCCCGAAAAATGTAGCCTCACCCATTGTGAAAAAAAATTAACCAAACCAAATGTAAAAAAGTTATCGGATAGTTATCCACAAAAATTAACGAAAAACTCTAAAATATGTGGAAAAAGTAAAGCAAAATTTTTCGATAACTGGCGTAGTTAACGAGATATTGTACATTATTCCCGGAAAAGATAGCCCACCTATTGTGAAGAAAATTGAATTTATTAGAGCCCAATTCAGTATTCAGCATTGCATGCATGGCGATAATTGGAATAAAATCACTATTATTGCATTTGTGGAAAAAATTTGCTGCATTTGGAAAAAATCGTTATATATTTTTCACGAAAATTTTGTCTCCATAAGAAATACATGTAAAAACAACGCTCGAAATTTTCGGTTTGAAATTTGCTTATTATAGGCCTGTTCGATTGGTAAGCTAGATTAATATACTTGATAAGTTGGCAACGTTGCTACACATTGGTTTTTCGTAAATGGATTAACAGGAAAAATCTGGCAACACATATAAGGGAGTAGTAAGCTACTTTATTGTTAAGCGAGTAAATTCCATACAAAAATTAAGCTAGTAAGCCCAATCGAACATGCCTTATATTTCATTTGCAGGTATGCACCTCAAAACGAAATTTTCACATTTATTTCTTATTACAGCGTGTGAACACCCTTGCAGTTGAGACTTTATGTTTATGTTGTTGTGGTGTAGCAAATCGTAGCAAACTTTGCTAGATCTGCAAGCTTTTCAAGATCTACAACCCCCATTTGCTACTAAGAGTGAAATCTCTTATTGCTTCTTTCTCCCCGTAAATGTTTAAATTTAGTTGTACAATAAATATTCATGTGTAAACACCCCTATACGGAGGTTGCAATTTTATTCGCTAGCTCCATCTGTCTATAATCAAATGTCACTTGTTAAATTCGAAATAATGGCAACTCTAACTAAATCTAATAACAAATGCACACGTGCATTTGGAGAGACAAATTGAAAAGAGAGAGTTAAAAACACCTGAGTGAAACAAAACGTGTTTGTAAACGAATTATTCCAGTTGTCAGAATCGGAAGAACGCAAAATATTTACTTTGACCATGTCAGCCAACAAACGCAAAAATCTAAATGCCATGGAGGAAGATCCCAGTGATTCGGACTCGGAAACATCTAGCGATGATGAGGATGATGGCCCACATCCAGATGCCTACACAGGGAATGAGGTTTGTAGTTAAACAAAATTCATCTCCCACAGCAGCAACATATTTGAATATTCTCATATTTTAGGAAGTTCAAATTGACTTTGAAGGCCGGGCTCCCGTAGATCCCGATTGCCATGGCATATCCCAGTTGTTGCAAAGAGTTTTCCTCAAGGCCCACGTCAATACCATGCAAATGGCTGATATGATTATTGGTAAGTATTGCAAGGGCGGCAATGTTTGTTTATATGTTTTGTTATGAGTATATAAATTTTCCAAACACAGCTCAAAACTTTGTCGGAAGCGTCATTTGTCAATGTGAACCCGATGGCATTGAAAGTGATGCCGACGATGACATGTGCGAAGATGGCACTATATTCGGTATTACAACAGCTCTTAATATTACCGCCAAAAAAGATGCTCCCTGTATTGAACAGTTTCGCTCATTCATTGTCCAGAAAGCGGAAAAACATGCCCCCGATGCGGTACTAAAACATTTCCGCGATGTTTTGGGCAATGAGGCAAGACCAATCGGTTATTTGATCAACGAACGTTTTATCAATATTCCATCTCAAATTTCTGTACCGCTCTTGGAGAATTTGTACAAGGAAATCAATGTAGCCAAACAAAAAGGAATGCCGTACAATTTTGTTTATTTCATAATGATCATTAAGTTGTATCGTAAGGAAGCCAAAAAGGGAAAACCCAGAGAGGACACCTATACAAATGCTGAGGAGGAACTTATCGCCGAGAGGTCTGTTAACTCCTTTGAATATTCGGTGTCTGATGAATGCGATATGGGCATGTCGGGTGATTGGTTGGAAGGTGATGCGTCGCTGACTCCTTATAGGAAAGTTGTTCTCTTCGATGCTAAGAACCTACCTGAGTTAATATTTGATATACAGAAATATGTCAATGGAGAATAAATAAGAAATGTATGATCGAGCATTACTCTGAAAGAGTAGATGTATGTATCTAGAGTATATTTGTATATTGTTTCAAAATATACAACATTTTTTAAGATTTTATAAGATTTGAAAGTAAATTGTAATGGAATTATGTATGTATGTACATATGTTGGCAAACTGAATAAATATATTGGTCTATTACTGAAAAAGAGCGTGTTAAAGAAATTTGGAATTGGCGAATCTAGGCGGACAGTTTATATCGATATGGTCCTTTTTGGCATTCTATGGACAACGCATTAACCGTTTTAGAGTATACCCCGTGAATGCATCTTTCTGTAAGTAGTTCATCAAATTTATATGGAAAAGCATAACTGCAGTGCATTAGATTTATTTGAACTATCATCCGACTCACAAATTTAATTTATTATGATTTGTTTTTGCGTTTGTAATTGTAAATAAAAAAATCACAATAAATTTAATTCGGGAATTGGATCATAGTCCAAATGAATCTGATGCCCTACAGCTATGCTTTTCCGAAAACGCCCGTATATCTGTATTCTTGAATTTCTTTTTAATTGAAAGGGTGTAAGCCTTAAAATAAACGTAGCTTTTAACGTTTTGAAGAACATTTCCAATCTGCATTTTATTATTTGTATGATCATATTTGAGGTGTAAAAATTGATATCTAATATACCAGCTATATTTTTCATTTTTTTTTGAAGCATAAAATATGTTTAGAAATTAAATATCATTTTTAATTAAAAACTTAGAGGATGATTTTTCAATTACTCCTGTTTTGTAGTTAGAAATATTTGAATATATGGTTCCCCTAATTTCCTTAACTGACATATATTTTCAGTTTTTTCACGTTTTTTACATATTCCGCTGTATTCCACCGTTTTCTATGGTAATGTGTAAAAAACGCAATGATAATGTTGAATATTAATGAGACTCACTACATATTTCAAGTATTCATTTTTATTCTGTTCGTTTAGAGTTTAAATTATGCTGGTATAATGCTCACATAATCATTAAGGGTTAAAATACCATCCTTCTTCAATACCAATACTTCGCAGATTGTTTAGAAGACGTTTTAAAAACGTCCAACAATACCATCCTACGACCGTAAATCGGTGTTATCATTTTGTGGCTTTCAGAGCGCTTTATTCTTGACATATCCTACCGTCTGAAAACGCTTCACTACGCTATGAGAACGCTTTTCCGTACGTATTTTTCTGACTGGGTATTTATTTATATCAGATTTAACAAATGAGTCGGTCGGGAATTGAATCCAGAACAAAGGAAGGTCATTTTTAAATCTTGCCTCCATATTCGTGAATATTTCCATGGCATAACATCTTTCAAATTCAAATGAGCTGTCATTGAGCAATATATTTTTTAAATTAGAATCTTATCGCTCTTGTTTCAATCTGAAAAGTCATTTGAAAGGATTATTTGACTTCAATTGCTGTAACGATTCTTAAGCACAACAGCACCCAAGGCGTATTTATAAAGGTGATAGCAGGAGCCCAGCTGACTGAAATTTTTTTCATTCAAAAGTAACCGAAACTGTCAAATCACATATATTTTGCTTTGACAGTATGGCTCACCATTCAAAAAATTACTTGTATTCTGTTGTTGCCGAATTTGTTTTTGCTCTGCTGCTATCACCTGTATAAATACGCCTTGACAGCACCGAAGTTATGTCACTCAACCACAATGAATGAATAAATTATTTATTTTCTTGCAGTTATTGATGTTTATGACGTGGATTTGTTATTTTTGAATAATCAGTTGAAGAGGATTATTAATACTCATTATGTGAGCATTACGAAACAAATGAGCCCTAGAACGCCCTACGATCCTGTTATATTCAAGAAGGTAAAGGGTGTTTTTTATTTAGGTATAGAACTTCGAATTTAAATAAAACACAAGAAAATCGTTTTAATGTCCATCAATTTGGTTTTATTGGAAGGATAATTTTATGCCATTAATGTTTAAATATGATTTCGGGCATGTGGCCGCCGCGGCTGGCTCGAATATAGCCAGCATATGGGGCCGTATGTTGGCAATAACGCCACGAATGTTGGCTTCCAAGTCCCCTAACGTTTCTGGTTTGTTGGCGTAGACGAGCGACTTCACATATCCCCAAAGTAAATAATCCAATGGTGTCAAATCACACGATCTTGGTGGTCAATTGACAGGTCCATTCCGCGAAATTATGCGGTTAACCGAATTAATTGCTCTGATGGACGATTATGTCGACCATAAAATGGACGGAGCTTGCGGTGAACTTCGCGAACTGAACCATTACTTTCGAAATAAATTTGCACGATTTGCAAGCGTTGTTCTTTTGTCAACCTGTTCATGATGAAATGGCAAACCAAACTAAATATTAATCACTTGACAGCTGACAAAATGGCCGCCAGTTAAAAAAGTGATGCCAACTTAAAGTTCTATACCCCAAACATTTTACCTCAGAAGTTGAAAATCGACCTTATATCCTTGTCACACTGCATGCGAAATCTAGCTGAAATGAGATAGAGCCAGAAATTGTCACTAGTTACTAAGGTTTTGGAAAGTTATGTTGACAGAATGTGCTACAGCGAATCCACCCGCGGCGGTTTTTGTTTTAATTTTCAAAAATAAACTTAACAAAACAACTCTGTGTTTACTACATGACGTTTAATTTTTTTGCACTACAAAACAGCTGATCTTTGTTTTTGGGATGAGCCGGCAAAAAAATAACGAGGTTCTTCGAGATTCACTTCACTGGTAAAATTTGAAGAAAAATTTATTGGAACGAGTTTACTTATTTGTCAAACAAATATTGGACAAAAGATACGATAATATTAATATACCAAGAGTAAACTAGTATTGAGTTTGTGCGTTCCTGCTAGCTGCCAACTGCCAACAAAGAAATTAATCATTGTCATTTTTCCGCTGCATTTGGAATTTGTTATCAACAACAGCACACTGCAAACACACACATCCAGTTAGTCAGTGGTATAAAGAGAGAGTAACCGGCCTTCGGGTGGAACACTCGCTTTAGTGATAAGCTCCGATAACATTGTTTTAGTTCTCAGTTCAGTTCATCTGTTCTCGTTCGTACAAACGTACAATTACTCACATTGCAATTTCACTTCCAGTTGGCGAGACGGCAATTCAGTCAATTTTAAGTTTTTGACTGGTTCGGTACGATACGAGTGGTGCACTGCAGATCAAAAAATCGTCATCATTAGCTGCTGATTCTACGCGTTCTATACTTTTTTTAAATATGGGGCTGGACAAGTGAGTAATTTTTAAAAATACATCTATGTACCGATTTGTGTCTGTATCATTGTTTGTTCGTTTTTATTAGAAAAACCTGGGTAGGTAGTTCCCCTATATTATTATTCTGAATGCCTTTGTTATCAAACATTGTGTACGTCAACCATTCTAAGTCTTCCTTGTTTTTGTTACCGTGGCGAGAGATTGATTGCCATAAACTAAGCTTTTCATTGTGTTAATAACATTACCAGTTCCTTGTTGTTACTGCCTATCTTGTGGTATCGAAATGTGCATCTTATTCAGCAGGCTGGAATGCACTTTCTCCATAACAATTTAGTTCACGAAAAATTTGTCCAAACAAGTTTACCTAAAACAGTTTTTTTGCCAGGAAAACATTCAGTTTTGTTTTATTTGTATTACATCTTTTGCGATGAATACGGTTTGGGATTTTTAAAGACTTCAGTTACCTGTTAGTTTCCATTGATTCATCAATATGTTTTATAACCAGAATGGCTTTAAGGATTATATAAGATAATCAATTTTGTCAGGATTTAGATGGGCAAGAAATTAAATTGCAAATACCACCCCGTTTCGGGCCACGATCGAATAAATACTGGCAAGCAATTGTTTATCTTTACCTACTTTACTGAAATTAGAACTACTATTTGTTTCATTAACATAAAACTCGATTGTTTGGTAAAACCTTGGGGTATGATCCCAAATCGCTAAAAAATCATCATCGAATTGGAACAAAACTCAATTTCACCATTGGGATATTGGCTGTTTTGAACGCTGAAAAAAAAACAAAGGAAAAATCCAAAACCTTATAGGCTTTATTTGTATTGATGTTGAATAAATAAATAAATCTAGTAAGTTTGTATGTGGTTTTTGTATGGGCTTATATCAACACATTAACAGATGAGCTCCACTTTCACACTAGAGGTTTCTAAGTAAAATACAAAAGTACGCGGTAAATCTGACCAAAATAGGTGGTAATATGCATTCTATAGAGCGGTAAGAAGCAAAATCGGTAGGGACACATGCAAGGGGGATACAATAACAATATAAAATGTGGCCCGGTATGCTTCAATTTTTCTTTAGATATTCAGAGGTGAAATATAATGCTATGCGCAAAACCTTTGGGCAAGTACACTTGCTTGCTATGATAGTCAAAGGGTTGAGAATGAGGAAAAAATCTGGTTCCATATACCATCACGTCCTAAAGACTGATTTTTCGTAAATATCTTAGAAACTAACTTTCAATAAAACCCAAATTACACAATCCAACAAATTAAAAAGCGTGAAAAAGGATCAACTTACTTCACTCAAAAATTGTGAAAGGTGCCTTTAGAAAAACCCGCGTAACATTCTATCATATGAAAATATTGTTTGGCATATGATTGCTGACCAAATAGGTAATATTTGTAACAGAATTGTTTCAGAAACTCCGAAATAGTAAGTTGAAATAAATACAATTGAAATCGCGAATTTTGGATGTTTGCAGTTTTTTTTTCGTGACTGACTAAACTGGTTCTTAATACACATACACTGGTTCTTAATACACATACAAAAAATCAGCCGGCTCCGGAAAATTACAAAACAAAAATTTCATGCTTACAAATCATTTATCCATATCTCACGCAAAAATATCCAATTTGAATTTTTTGTTTAACCCTAATTTTTAACCCTGGTAATTTTTTGTAGAAGTTGGCATGTAATATTGCTATTTAAGCGTAAAGAGCTTTATTTACAACTTTGGTGGCCCCCGCTAAAATTGCCCGGCCATTTTTTCGTAGAACATTTTTATCATTAATGACTTTTTGATTTTCTCGAAAAAAATTGTCAAATTGATCCATAAAGAGAGGAGCTAGAGGGTTAAGATCTTCCACCAAAATGATCCTCATGAAATTCCACAATAAAGTTCTGGCAATAAGAATTCTCTCAGACAATAACATACAACATTTTTTGTTCACTTAGTATAATGATCCCTTCGAAAAAAAAATGAGAACTTTGACCCACTTTAAAACCAGACCAGCTGGACTATAATTTTATTCTACAAAAATGTTAGACAGTGTTTTTATTCAAAAATAAATAATACACGACAGTAAGCCTGGAGATGCCCATATTGGAAAATATTACGATAAAATGGTTTGCCAATAAATATTGCCACGAAAGGGCGTATTTTTCAATTATAAAGAAATAATCAGATGTATCGGCAAATATTGATAAGCCTATCAATGTATCAACATTGTATGAATGCTATCAACAAACGGCATATGAAGCTGAATTCAATATATTTAGGTTTCAGTGCGAACGACGTTTAGGTCTAAATGGAATTAATTTTTTTAATTTGGCATACATTACTTTGAATTTATCTTTGTTTGAAATCAATATATTTTGAGATATAATGTATTTAAAAGACGAGGTGAACTCGTTTTTTATTTACTTCGATCTAACCTTTTATTCAAGTCTATTTGGCATGTATATTTATTTGTTGCCATTCCTGTGATACTAACATATAGCCAGAAATTAGGGAATGCGACTTACTCCCACTCCCACAAATGAGAGCGAATAGTCCGTATTTGTAAAAATAGCACTTCATAAATGCGGGAGATCATGTCCATCATTAGTACAGTTTTGCAATTACAACAAAATTGGAGGAGAAGATCAGCCCAAGAAGTCATCTTATATTCCCTCAACTCTCCTTTTTTCGTAATATATTATCTGCATATATGTATTCGTTGTTGAAGCTCTGTATTATTCACAATTTACAGATATTCCTATATCTGTGCTTTTATTGCTTTCGTTTTGCTGTATCTGCTACATTTTATTATGCTTTAAATACTTGTATGAAAATAAAGATAAATTGATGCACTTGCAATGCCCGAAGAAATATAATAGGATGATTTTTCTTTAAACCGGAATAACAAAAACGTTATGTTGTAGTTGTATTCTTTATTTTCAAAACAAAAATTTAAATTATATCTTATTCAAACGTATAGTAAATGATAAATATGACAATTATGTCGTCAGCCTGTGCTAGTTATGTTTATAAAGTACGCATTTTCTTTTGTACATTCTAATTGGAATTCGCTTATTATAAATTGTCTATATCTTGTTGCTGTTTTTAGGTATGAGACGAAATATTTTACTGACTTCATTCTTCAATAAAAGAATTACCCCGAAGTTTCGTTGTCTAATGCATTATTGGACATCTACCAAGAAAATGTTGTATGTCTCCCTTTCACGAAGATTTCACGCTATGCACACTCTGCATAGCGTTTGTTCTTCATTCGCCGAGTAGTTATTTCCATTTAGATATACCATATCAGATCGCGATTTCTTTAACCATGATTTTTTTTATTGTAGGGCCTATTGTGTAATCCAAATGTTTATGGTACTGGTACTGCTACCCATATCATTTTGATTTTAACACCAAAGACAATAACGTAGAGAAGATGTTTGTGACGATTAGATGACGAAATGATACAAATCAAATTGAATATTGTTGCCGTTTTCTGATTTAAATCAGTTTTTGTCGATTGGACTGTAGAATTCATTTCAAAATTCCCCCTTCATCTTCTCTATTAACTGTCCTTGAACCAGACATGGTGATATTGGGCATCAGTTAAGAAATGGTATACATTATTTTGTATTCGGATTCAAGGCCATATTTGTTTCTAACAAACAACAACAAAAAATTTAAACAAAGAAATTCATTTGGTTGCGAATCAAATAATTTTAATTAATGCTATTATTCTATTAATCGTAATTTATTTGTTTTGCAATAAACGATTAATCGACAATTGTATACCCTACTATATACCCTATATGGAGGGTAAGAAATCAAAGGCAATAGAATTGAATATAGTAAATTGATTGAAAATTTAAAATTTAAGTCAGTGCCCATCTTTTGGGAAAAGTTTATAAAAATTATATAAATTCTATAGTCCTCGATCCATAGCTATTCGATAATTACCATTTGAACTAACTAGCTTTTTCTTTTTTTTATGCTCAAAGATAAAAATAAAATTTAAAGAAGAAATCTAACTTTGTAATTATAAAAAGCAATATCAAATCTTAAATACTATATTCCGTCTGGAATATATATCATCCTATACATATAAGAATGAATTCTCGGCAAGATCTTAATGTGGTTCTTCTATTTTATTGTTCATTGTCTTGGAGTGTGCTATTTAGTATGCATATGTAAATACTAATAATAATTTATAAAAAAACCTGCAACAATATCATTTTACCACTCCACAAAAATATTTGCATTTAAATTTAAATTGCCGTTTTCTTGATTTAAATCTGCTTTTGACGAATGTATATTTCTTTTCGTTAATTTTCTTTGCTATTGTACCAAGGAAGTCCAAAAAATGTGTTATTTTACAAAATTGAAAATTTAATTGAATAATAGGTCAAACCAAGGCTGATATTTCTATGGAGCTCACATACATACATATCTAAATATGAACTGATTTGCATCAGAGTCAAACATCACTTGTGGTCAACTTGAATGTGATCAGGGTCTAATTGCGACCTGTACTATGTACGAGAATAGATGGGCAAACCAACATGGCTAAATTGATTCAGATAATGATTCTATGTCGAACATTATCATGCGATGGGTGTATTTCGCGTGCCTTTGGGAGTTACAAACAGATGCAAATAACTTATGACCTGTGCCCAATGTTGTTCTTGTTGTAACAGCTTTAGAGGGAGCTGAGGTGATAATCCTTAAGTCTGAATTTTACTAGACTTCGTCCCGGCATGTATCCGATTATCGCGGGAACCTTTCTTCATCATCGTTCTCATGTTGTCCGGCTGTTATTTGCATCTTCTTCAAGGTTGATGTTAATGTTAAGGGAATGGGATGTTAATCGAGTTTTACCAGGGGCGCTGCATTTTATGTTAACAGCCATGTTATGTATCGCTAATGGCTATTAGTTTCTTCCCTGGACCTTGCAGCAATCGTAATGACAATTTTTATGTGAAAGTGTGTTCGGATGAGAAAATTGACCTATACCCAATGAAGTTTGTCAGTGACAAAACTGCTAGCTTCATTGTGAAAGTAATGACCCACAATTTTCCGATCACATTTTAAATATTCGCCAAATTTGTATCTGCGCTCTAAAGCTTTAAAACTATAATTGTTTAAAACCAAAATATGGAAGACATGGCAACAACGTTTTTAGCTGCAAACCAGCAGTTGAAAAGTAGAAAGAATGTATCCGCCGCTTGGCAAAAACAATTGTTACAATTTAATTCAAATTTGCACAGGTCATTTTCTAATATAACCAAAAATTTACAAATGTAGTTCGTTATCAAAATTAAACAGTTCTTTTGTATGTACGCGATTTTGATATCAATCAAATACACCCAACAATTTGTTTTTATTATTTTTAACGAAGTATTGGGACAAATTGCCTTTTTGATTACAATAATACATTTTAAACAGTCCATAAAAAATGGGCGCTAAATTATTTGGAATGTTTATCAACCATGACTATATGTATATGTACATACAGCATAGATTAAATGGTTATTTTAAATGTTCAAAACAATTGAACAAATTCGCCTCGACAACAGTGACGTTTCATGGATTATGAAATGAAATTAATCACCTATGTATATAAGTAATAAATTGTTTCTCGAAATATATAATATAATAAATAAAAAATAAATAAAGACATGGTATTGATTTCCTGTTCAGAACTCTCGTTATTTTCTGTAAATTTTATGGATTATTTTTACAATAAAGCATAATTTGTCGTATGTGCTTGTTTACAAAAATTGAGAGACTGTTTTCTACAACCACTAAGCGCCACATCCATTCATTTTAATGGTCCACTGAAAAGACTGTGATATTTATGTAGCCGACTAGCCTTTGTCTACCTACTTACATGCTGGGTAATCCACTAGTTCTTATTTTGACAGTGACAGCTCTGACCACCTTGAAATCTTGAAAAAGTCAGTATCATAACTCTGTGGAAAGAAATTAATCGCTGGGAAAGTCAATGTTGTGTTTTAACCGAAATGAGGCACCCACCGCGCTTGCTGTACGCAAGTTTGAGCAAAAAGTTCGTAAGCCATGTTAGTGAACAATGCTGATAAGAAGGTATCGGTCAGTCATGGAATATCGACCCGCCATCCTGATGCGTATTTTCCACTAAGACTTCGCATTATTTTCTTACAAAGTCCAAAGGACTCAGCAATTGAAGACAGATTTTGGAGCGGTGGCATCATTGGTGCATTTTTCTTTCTAAAATGTTGCTGGAAACGGTGAGCGCTACAGAGGCATGATAAAGCATCTTTTGTGGCCGGATATTGAAGACATAAACTTGGACAATATATGGCTTGCCATGCCACACAGTACAGACCACACCTTATATCCTTTATATCCGAATATTGCAAAAAAAGCAGAAATCATGCAATAATTATTTGAAATAGTCAAAAAACTTTAATATTTGAGTAGTAGTTGCGGTACGAACATTTTCCATACAAATCGAGTTACAATCATTTCATATACAATCTGCGAAATTTGAGCTCCTAACGGATTTGGTCGGAAAAAGACAAACGGGATGACATAATTATGCACATCATCCAATGGCGAATGATTGATTAAATTACCTCAATATCAATTGAAAAAGAAAAAATGACATTAAAAGATGTCAGAAAAAATAATACCGCATTGAAAATATCTGAGTTATCTAAATTCACTATCCACCAAAACGATCATTTATTTTATATTTAGTGTTTGATTTTGGATTTTTTATATCTTCAAGTGTAATATTTTTTTGTACGTAAAAGCAATGTAAAAGAATATGGGTCAAAAATCAGCGTACAAATAACGGACAACAAAATTAGTGATGAAATAAATGAGTAATATGTATTACATTTACTGATCATTACTGGCAATCATTTACTGATTGCCCATATAAATGATAATGTATAAACATAATTGATTATATGTACATATTATTTTTTATTATTATTTACTTTATTCCAAAAGAAGATGTAAACAGAAACAACCTTGACTTTGTGCACGGAAATATGATTCCATTCAAAGCTAGTTAAGTGAAAGAATTCATGAAAAATGCCAAAGTGCAATATTATGGCAACAATTACGCAGCAAAAAAATACTACAAAAGATTTGTGAATGAAATTGATTATGCATTAAACAATTTACATACATACGTATGTAAATGCAAGCGATGCATTTTATGGTCTTTACACTTCAGTCCTCTTGTTCTTTACTTTAAAAGGCTAAACAATGATTACACTGTCCGACAGTCCATATTACACTTTAACCAGATGATATACGTCTGCAACTATAGGTAAAATGGAGTTAATTGGCGTTTTTAGTTTTTCATTTCCTCAACCTCTTGACCCCTTAAAAGGACTACAAATTTCCAAAGGATACAATTTTTTTAAATGCTATGATAACGATATAAATGCCACATTAAAGAAGTGAATATGAACTAAAAATACTTTAAATTGCAAGCTTCTGGCTGTATTACTTTAGCATTAACAACCACTTCAAGTTTTGCTTCTTAAAAGGTAAACTTGAAATAGTTGTTAATGTGGAATGCTGAAGCATGACATTTGAAGTATTTCTAATAGATACTATCCTCTTTAATTTGACACTAATACCGTCATCATACTTATTTAAAATAATTTTAAAAAAATTGCATCCTTTGTAGTCCTGTGAAAGGGCAACAAGATGAGGAAATGAAAAACTAAAAACACCAAGTAACTCCATTTGCCTATAGTTTCATACGTATATCATCCGGTTCAAGTGTAACGACTTTTTTTAAATTGTCGTACGGTGTTGTCAATAGATCAGATCGCAATAAGAATGCATACGTATAAATATAATTGTTATGCTGGAGGAAATTAACCTTTTAAAAGTTAACTTAAAATTGTATTTCTTTGAAAATATGATTCAAAATAATTTATAAAGGATTAAATTGTGCTTTAACATAAAAATTAATTATCTATGCCATTTAAATATATAGCTTGTAATGTAAACAATGCCCACAACATTCATTATCTACAGTCTCTTCTTAGCTCTTTGGCAAATGAAGGCGATTTCAAACTAAAGAAAATATCTTTATTTGACAAAAATAGGTTAAATCTTTAATTCATTTCGTTAATATTTAGTATATTCTTTGAAATAAATGTTCTAAAATTAAATTAAAATCTTCTCGTTAATAACCGTTTTAAATAAAAACAGCATTATATTCAATTTACTTTTTCCTCCTCCGTTCGCCGCAAACTAAAGTTCTGTTCTTGTTCTGTTTCGCCATAATATCTATCCTACTTCATTGTCTATGGTCAGATCTATTGATTGTAGATTTGGTTACTGCTTACAAGTCTGTAACATGAATTATTTGGCTTTGTCCTAGTCATACGATTCATATTTCAATCCGTCATGTTCTATATTTTCCATTAGTGTTCAAATTGTTTTGTCTCGGTACTGAGTATGTCATTGTCCAACATAGAGACGTGAAATTTGAATAAGTACTGTACTTTATTAAATACTTTATTTAGGGATCGCATGAAAATGTCTTAATTTTTTAAGACAAATAACAATGGAGAATGAATAAAACTTGGGTTTAGAAATAGAGTCAAATGGCAATTCCCTTTCATTTGTTGTAGCAAAAAACTTTATTAACTGTCATTATTCGAAATTAAATTTCCTTGTTTTCAACAAATTAATGTTCAATTCTTGAGTTTGAATTCGTTTTCATTTGCAAAGAAGGTCTTGTGTCTTTATTATGTATTGCATTTTAGATGATGTCACACAAAAACAGCCCTATGTTCTTCCTAGGAACTGTGGGACAATAAAGAAGACGAAATGTGCCATGAAGAAAATTTAAGCACATAACTTTCTGATTTAAATCTGGCTTTTTCGCTGCAATATTTCATTTTGTGAAAATTCAATTCAAAATTTCCATTTTCTTAATTCATTGCTCAAATTTTAAAACAATGACTGTTAATTGTACAATATTTTCTTCTTCTCTCTTTGAAAAATTACTCAGGAGTGGAAGATTGCGATGTTTGCTTTACTAAAAAATAGTAGATAAATAAACTATGAATCAAATATAAAATAGACAAAGAATCATATCATTCGAAGAATCTAATCGTCCGCTCCTGAGTGTGAATTCATCGTGCTACGGAAATGGTCGACAAGTGACATCGTCCTAAAGTATGTACTTTTGACTTTAGTTGATCATTTTGAATTTACTTTCAATTCAATTTATTAATCAATAAAGTCCATTGTCGACTATTCATTGATTGAAATAAAATGAAGCTTGGAGTTATGTCTTTTCATTGTGTATAGGTCCTAAGACATTTTTACAAACAAATGTAACTCTGAAAGGCAAGCGAAATAGACCCATCGTGTGGTACTGTTCAACATAGAATCATTATCTGAATCAATTTAGCTGTCTAGGTTTGTCCATCCTTTCTTGAACATAGTAAGATTCAAGAAGAACATAGTAAGATTCTGAAGAAAATCATTTCATATTTTATAAGTATGTGGCCTCCATACAAATGCCAGGCTTGGTTTGGCGTATTATCCCTCTACATGTTTTATATAACAATCACCCAGAAACATCTGTAGTGAAAGTGGTTCGAACATCGGTACTGGGTTTTGGTATGACTATACCGTCGTACACATGTTCTTCCCAATTTGTGTTCTTAGCGCTCTAGATCACATTTGACCAGGTTTGCTACACAACTTTATATTTCATCTAGAAACATCTACTAACGGAAGTAAAATCTACTTTATGTAAAAGGTTTTTCTCTTATCTTTTTTTTCTTGAATCGTCTTCATTTGAAAGAGAAAATGATTGTTATTTCAAATAAAATAATACTCTTATTTGCCGCAACACTTTCAGTTATAACTCAAAATCAGTTAAAAAACTAAATTTGTAAATAAGTTTAAGTGTTTTAATGATAGATGCAATAAAATTAAAAAAAGTTCAACTGAATTTTCATAATTTAAAGTTACAGTTGGAATTTTGACAATTTCAATTGAAATGTTCTTAATTAAATTAAAAAATCTCAACTTCCAATTAAAAATCAAAATTTCATTTGAAAATAGTCTATACACATTTCTGAAATGTAATCAGTTTGTTGTTATTTTCGAGTTTCGTGACAATGATATGCAATGGTTTTTTCATGTGCGATAACTTTAATCATTAGAAGTATTCAATACAGCTGTGCCATTATAAATTATAAGCGATAAGCTATCAATATTCTAAATCTCCGGGCACAATTTGCTCTGGCGATGCAAGATAAACTTAAATAAACAATGTTAAACGTGGGTTATTTACAGTTTTCCCAATGGAATAGAAATTGAAAGAAATAACAAATACAATAACAACAACAACACTTCTTGATAAACCACACGTACACACAGCAACAATAAATTATCTATGCCTCACTAAAAGTATTTTCTTGCTTCTCTTTTGTTTTCTTGCAGATTAATGCCATGCACAGTCCAAGTGGCTAAAATGATACAGAAATCCGGCTGTGATGTCCTCTGCATCATTGATCGTCAAATACCCACCGAACTGGTAGAACAATTCAATGAATTCCGTTCATTTGACAAGGCTTTTGACAGTGTTGTCTCATGCTTCAAATCGCCAAAATTAAATTTGCCAGTTGTCTATTCACCACTGCCGGAATTCAGCGATTACCATGATGTTCGTGCCTACCAGCAGGCCGCTGCTAAATCCCTACAGCGGGCGATTAAGGCTGGCTTCAAGTCACCGCTGTTGCTGATTCCCGAAAGCAAGAAGTTCAGAAATGTTGAACTCTGCACTGTCCTGGGTGCTTTGGAAGAACTTTACGTGGTAAGTAGTAGTCGCTAAATTTATATTAAAATCAAGTTTATACTATTTTTACAAACATTTGTCTAGCCTATTCAATTACGTGAAGACTTGCCGGAAAAGCGTCAACGTATTAGTAACTTGTCTGTAATGATATCGAATCCCAAGGCTGAGGAAATTGTCAAAGAAGCTATGGTTTTGGAATCTGGACGTTTTGTGGCTCGTGACATAGGTAAGATTTAAAAACTATCCTATATTATATGAACTATACTAAATGAACTTTTAATAAGCCTGTAAATTAATAGAAGACAATGAAACCTGAAAAGGTGATATATCTTAAGAGAGTTTTTTTTTCGATTTTGTTTCGGCATGTATTCGAATGCACAACTCCATAGACTAGTCTTCAGTTAATTTCTGGAGAATCCCAATATTTTTAAAATCTTTTGGGTTAAATTTGGCACAGTTTTGTTTTATATTTTTACTGAAATTGATTGTAATGGAATTGATTATAATCGGCTACTCCCCACGTTGTATTAAATGTAAATGGCAGACTAAAATTCTGTGTTTCTGGAATACCACAAAAGTCATATATCTGTGAATTTCAAAATATTGACGTTTGCGAAAATTGTAACTGAAGGTTTTATATAAGGCTTTGATAGATAAGTTTATAGTGAAACTGGCCAGCATTGCATTTACAGAGGTGTT
This sequence comes from Polietes domitor, assembly GCA_947397865.1. Lineage (NCBI taxonomy): Eukaryota > Metazoa > Arthropoda > Insecta > Diptera > Muscidae > Polietes > Polietes domitor. Next base: position 135,423,330 of record OX377618.1, read on the forward strand.
CTGCTGTTTTTGTATTATGAAAGAGAACAAGAAAATAAATCTAATGCAAATATTAACTCAAAATAGGAAAATATTTGCATTGGCCGTTTTAACATTAAGCTACAGATATATGTTATTGGATTCTAATATTAAATTATTCCGAATGCAGTACGATCTTTTGTCATACTGTACTCTATTTACATTTGAAACTAAAAATCGACATGATAGTTCATGATAGTGTTCTGCTGTTTTTGTATTATGAAAGAGAACAAGAAAATAAATCTAATGCAAATATTAACTCAAAATAGGAAAATATTTGCATTGGCCGTTTTAACATTAAGCTACAGATATATGTTATTGGATTCTAATATTAAATTATTCCGAATGCAGTACGATCTTTTGTCATACTGTACTCTATTTACATTTCAAACTAAAAATCGACATGATAGTTTCCTTCCAGTAGAGTTTCAAGTTGGGAATAGCATTTGTAACATAAACTGTTCTCACATCGTTTAATCAGAAAATTTTCAAGCCTAAAAGTAGTCTATTCATTTTAGTTATTTTTATTCTGAAGGCGTGGAGAGTTTTAGTGGTAGCTTGTACGTCATGGTATATAACTTGTAAAGTAAAAAAAACACAAAAAATGTGTACATGTTATTGAATCATGATAGATACGTCCACATATCTTAGATTGCTCAATAACATTCAATATTATATGAGGGGTTGAGAACAAAACTGGGTTATAATGGATTATAAAATGAATATAGGCAAAGACGATCAGAAATGGAATATACTCTTTCATGTCATGAAAAAGTTAATCAATAACCTATTTTTGCACGCAGTCAAATATTAATTCTTCGAAGACCAAACTGCTAAAGCTACAATGAAGCAATTTGGTAATTACACTATTTTACAAACTTGAAAACGATATATCGAGGGCTTATATTCAAAAGTGGCTATGAACCACATTCTCCAAAATGAGTTTTTGATGCCAAAACATTCTCTGATTTGGCTGCCATCTGCCATATAAATTTGGAGAAGACATTTTTTTCTAAATCCATTTTTTTAATATTTCTGATTGGGCTATATGAGTGTAGGTTAGTTTGTGACTGCAAAAGTTGCTATATATACAAATAGTATAAATAAAATAGTTCAAAAATGGAGCAGCTTAAACCCGAAGGTTGTAATTCTCTACAACGATTTTGTTTAAAAAATTTTCATTTCAAATTCCATCATTTCGCCGTTAATAGCATTTTGCCTCCCAAGTTATCAGGATAAATGTTGGCTGTAAAGTCAAAAATATCTTTAGAAAATCGCCTCGAATTTTGGATTTTTGCAACAATTGCAGGATTTTCACGACTGACTTAATATATGTTGCAAGCATCATTGTCATGCATGAAAATTATTTTAGTCATATTTCCCGCGAAAATGAAAATTTTCCAAAAATATCCAATCTGTTTTTTTTTTTTGTTTATCGCAATATCCACTTTTTGTAAAAAATTGGAAAAAAGATAAAAATGGTACCAATTTAACAGATGAAGCTGGATTCTTTAAATTCGTTGTGTACATCCCAGAAAATGCGTTTTCTACACAACATTACCAACATTTCATTACAAACGTTAACGAATTTACAATAAATATATATTTATTTACTTTCTAAGTTTTTTTTGTACTTTTATAATATTAGTTTTAAAATAGTTTTAATTTTTGTTACTTAGTTTTGTATATTGAATTGTTGTTAGTGCGCAATATAAACAATTGGCCTTATTGGCTTTTGTATTGTGATGTTGAAATAAATGAAATGAAATTGCATGTGCTTTTTTCAACATTCATATTACTCAATTTTTAAACATGCAAAATTAGCTATGGACCATAAAACCGCGAATAATAGGAAATTTTGAACAAATTTAGATTAAACTGTAGAAGAATGATTAAAAATTACTCTTAAAATGAAGTTGAAAATCAGTCCTGAAAAGTTGTGTTTTTGTTCATAGCCACTTTTGAATATAAGCCCTCGATATACATTATAGGGTTTCTTAAAAACAATTTTTGGCAACAGTGGAACGTAATCAAAATTATATTTAATTTGGAATTGTATTTTTTATACCCTCCATTTTGTGCTTTTGTTTGTAACACCCAAAAAGAAAATAGATAAACCCTTTCTATACAGATCGGCTTTGAAGATTTTTTGATGTCCGTCTGTCTGTCCATCTATTCTTGTAATCAAAGTACAGGTCGCAATTTAAATTGGCACAAGTAAATTTTGCGGGCCAAGGACGAACGTTATTTAATTTGTTCAGATTTAGTTATAGCCCCCATAAAAATGTCGCTGCCGATTTGACTTTTTCCGCTCTAGAAACCACATATTTTACTTGATTTGGCACAGTACCTAGCAATTCAACTAGAAACATCTATGGTGAAAGTGGGTCAGATCGGTTCAGATTTAGATATAGCTTCCATACAAATTTCGATCTCGTTTTAACGAATTCAATTGTAATGTGGTATAAAGTGGTGGGTATCATATAATAGGCCTCGCCCGACTTTAGGCTTTCATTTTTGGCGACTGTTCCTAAACTACTGTTTCCACATGAAAGTAATCAAAATTATCTTTGATTTGGCATACCGGAATTACTCCCAAAATGATAGAAGCGATATTTAAGGTACCCTCGGCGAAAATTGTAATTTTAGTTAAAAAATTCTCTATAATTTTTGTGTTGATTTTATGGGCCAGTATATCTCAATGCACACATACGAAATTTAGGTCTCGAACACAAATGATTTTAAATGTTTTGATAGTGAATTACCTGGTTTAAGGGATTAAAAATGGATATAATCCTTGTCCACAACACATTAAGATTAGTATGCTGAATGTTTAGCAGTCTTTTTGACTCGTTACAGAATGATATGTATAATGATGCATCAATATGGTACTTCTGTTCAAGAATTATATTCTAGATTTGCAATATTTATTGTGAGTTTTAAAATTTACATTAGAAGTCCACGGATAAGGCTCATGCTATGCTGAAATTTGTATATTTTATATAAAGTGTCTATCTAATCTTTCCACCCACTGGTGTTATATCTAGCTTTACTGGAGATAAAATATATCCCATTTTTACTTGAACTTATGACTAGCTAAACCGGTTTTGCTTGTAACCAAATTATAACAAATTTTAGCTCTCATATATGAATGCATTTCAAATATTCTATACATTTTATTATTTTATTCTTTTTAAGGCGTTGGTGATCCAGAACGTATGGCACCGCCACGTGTTGAAGAATATGTTACAAAACTTTTTGATGGCCTCAAGGTGACCGTTATCAGTGATGTCAATACCATTGCCAAGGAATATCCACTCTTTGCTGCTGTCAACCGCGCAGCCAATCAAGTTAAACGTCATCAAGGACGCATTATTTTCCTCGAATATGTACCACCACAAGCTGCCAAGAAGACCTTGATGTTTGTCGGTAAAGGTGTTACTTACGATACTGGTGGTGCTGACATCAAAGCTGGTGGTATTATGGCTGGCATGTCCAGAGATAAGTGTGGTGCTGCCGCCGTCGCTGGATTCATGCAGGTGCTGAGTGGTTTTTCTCAAAGTTTTCAATGCTTTTTTTAACAATATTTTTTTATCTTGTTTTTATACCCAGATTGTCAAGGAACAAAAACCGGCCGATGTTCACGTTATTGCTGCCTTGTGCATGGTTCGCAATTCTGTGGGCGAGGAATCGTATGTATCCGATGAAGTTATCACCTCCCGTGCCGGTGTCCGCGTACGTGTCGGTAACACCGACGCCGAAGGTCGTATGTGCATGGCTGATGCTTTGTGCCGCATGAAGGAGATCGCTGTCGCCGATCAGTTGCCCGATCCTCATCTTTTCACCATAGCCACTCTGACCGGCCATGCCTGCATTGCCGCCGGTGAAGGCTACTCCATCATCATGGATAATAGTGTGGCTCGTGCCGCCGATCATGCTCGCAAACTGCAAGAAATTGGCACATCATTCGGCGAACCATTTGAAGTCTCGGTTATACGTCAAGATGATTTCGATTTCAACAACGGCAAAGTTATTGGCGAGGATATTTTGCAATGCAATAATCTTCCCTCGACTCGCACTCCTCGTGGTCACCAAGTTCCAGCTGCATTCCTTATGCAGACAACCGGTCTCGATAAACATGGTTTGGAAGCCGATAAACCATTGAAATATACCCATTTGGATATTGCCGGTAGTGCTGGAGATCATCCAAAAATGCCAACCGCTGCCCCAATCGTAGCATTGGCCAAGGCCCATTTATCTTAAAGAGTTAATTTTAATACGAACATCTGCAATCGGTGAACTATTTTTTGTTTTCTTGTTTCGTTCTTTTTTTAAGTATTACAGTTCTGAACTAATAAAATAACATCACAATATTATACGTTGGAAATTCTTTTAATGTCAAACATTTTAGGATTGTTAGTAGCAAAAACTAATTACACTGTGCAACACAAAAATCAAAATTTTGTGTCGGAGAACTAAAAAATAATTTTTGTGTGCTTACTGATTACATAAAATCAAACCAAAACCATTAATTTTTACTAAAATTCCAATATTCGTAAAATTCCAATTTTCGTCAAAGTACGCACCTTTAATATTTGTACTCTCATTTTAGAAATACAAGTCCCATCACACCAACATAATTGTGATGGTTACAAATGTTGCGAATTTCACTTTCACATGGAGACAATAGTTTAGGAACAGTCTCCAAAATATTGGAAAAAATATTTTTTTCAGTCAAAAAAATCCCATAAAAAAGAAAACGTTATATTTTACCTAGAATCATCTCATTTGAGGACTGTTATTCATTCGGAAATCTTCCCGAAGAACCCTAAGATAGTGGATGTAGTAAAAGATAATGGTCCCGTATCCCGCCGAAAAATATAGATAAATAAAAATGAAACATAGTCTGGTTCTATGTTTCATGGTACAGCATTCAAAAAATTGAGAAAAAATATTTTTTTTTTCGAAAAGAAAAAATTTCATATTTTTATAAAGAGTGATTTTTTTGAAGTTAGGATTTTCATGCATTAGTATTTGACAGATCACGTGGGATTTCAGACATGGTGTCAAAGAGAAAGATGCTCAGTATGCTTTGACATTTCATCATGAATCGTCTTACAAACGAACAACGCTTGCAAATTATTGAATTTTATTATCAAAATGCGTGCTCTGTTAAGAAAGTTCATTGCGCGCTTCCATTTTATGGTCAGTTTAATCGACCCACTGAAGCGGCTATTCGGGCTATTGTGACTAAATTTCGCACCAAATTTACATTGTTGGACATTAAACCACCAACACGCTTACGTAGAGTGCGAACTGAAGAAAATATCGCAGCTGTATCGGCCAGTGTTAATGATGACCACCAATTTTCGATTCGTCGCCGTTCGCACCAATTGGGTCTCTGTTACTCAAAAACGTGGAAATGCCAAAATTGGACTAAGCGGATGGACCACCTAAGACGCAGCCGCGGTCAACATTTAAATGAAATTATCTTCAAAAAGTAAATGTCATGGACCAATCTAACGTTTCAAATAAAGAACCGATGAGATTTTGCAAATTTTATGCGTTTTTTTTTTAAAAAGTTATCAAGCTCTTAAAAAATCACCCTTTAAAAACAATACGAATTTCGTCCCGTTTCCTATATAAATAGAAATTAAAAAAATATTTTTATTGTGCGTCTACTCAATCAGAGGAATGTACACACCGAATTTTATGATTCCAGTTGTAGACTTTTGGTCAGTGCCAATTTTCTTGTTTGCCCATTTAGACCCTAAAAGTACGTAGAACAAAAAACGCTTTATTTTATGAGACTAGGCAGCCAGGTACAAGTATACACCGATTTTCATTATTCTAGCAGCAGCCGTTTGATTGGTACCATTTGTGTCCACTTCCTCTCCATTTTCCCCCAAAAAGCATTTTTTAAATTTAATTTTCCACTTCTACACAGTCAGAGAAATGTACACACCGAACTTTATGTTTCCAGCTGCAACTATTTGATCGGTACCAATTCCATCCCCTTTTCCACATGTTACCCCTTAAAAGTACGAATTTCGAAAAAATTATTTATGGGATTTGAGGGATGTACCACACCACACACACGTTAGTATCAATTAAGTTTGGTACCATTTTTATACCCTCCACCTCCAGGATGGGGGTATACTAACTTTGTCATTCCGTTTGTAACAACTTGAACTATCGACCTGAGACCCTATAAATTCTCCATCGTCATAAAATTATAAGACGATCTAGCCATGTCCGTCCGTCTGTTGAAAGCACACTATCATTTAAACGAAAGGAGCTAGCCGTTTGTAACACCTTGAAACATCGACCTGAGGCCTATCGGTCCAAAGGGAAAAATTTTTCCCTCACAAGGACTGAAAATATCCATAATAACTCCTAATATTTTAGAGTATCTATCTTGTACTTATTTGATTTTGGGTATACGCATTCCCCCTATAACAAAATCGTGCATCATAAAGTGATTCTTATTCGTAGCGGGCGAAATGGGACAAAAAAGGATGAAAATGGTATCTACCAAACGACAACAGCTAGAAACACGAAATTTGGTGTGTACATTCCTCTAATTGAATAGATACATAATATAAAAATATTTTTTCCAAATTCGTGCTTTTAAGGGATAAAATGGGAATAGAGGGATAAAAATGGTACCAACCAAACGGCTGCACCTAAAATAATGAAATTCGGTGTAAACATTCCACGTAAAATAAGGGGATTTTTCGAAATTCGTACTTTTTGGGGTTGAAATGGAAAAAGGGGATACAAATTGTACCAAGCATGCGGATGCACCAAAAATAATGAAATTCGGTGTATACATTCCTCTGATTGCGTAGACACGAAAAAAATGATTTTTCAAATTCGTACTTTAAAGGGATACAATGGGAACAGAGGGATAAAACAAGGTACCAACTAAACGCCTACAGTTAGAATGATGAAATTCGGTGTACGTTCGAAGAAATTTGGGAAATATTAAAAACTTACTTCCAAAGTAGTGAGTCTTTAACGCAATCTGTAAAAAATGTATGTGGAATATTTTCGTGTTTTCAGATGAAGATTATTTTCATCTCGGTGGCTATGTCAATAAGCAAAATTGCTGCATATGGGGTTCACACGTGACTATTGAGAAGCCAATGCATCCACAATGAGTCAATGTTTGGTGTGGATTTTTGGCTGGCGGCATCATTGGGTCATGTACTGATAAATTGGGTTGATCGGATGAGGTACTGCCGAGCCAGTCGGGTTAGTCTTATGAATGATATTGTGTTCCATTATTAAATGACAACCTTTCCAATAAAAGCAGAAATTTGAAAAAATAATCAGAACTTATAGCCGATTCTAATTTTAAAGTGCCCACCCTATTTTACCTTGATAGAAGCTTCTGTTATGTTTGTTTGTTCCTTCTGTTATGTTTGTGGGATTATTTGCATATTTACAATTGGTAAAGTATTTGGCGTGTATGGGCTGTGTTATATTCCAATAACCTCGTATTGAAAAGTAAAAGATTCTACATCGAATTTTACTTGTACTTGATATCAGTCTTTATTTGCAATGATGTAATAAAAAATATAACAACGTGTTTCAGATTAGTTAGTGATGATACCAACGAAATGTCAGCTTATTGTTATCGATGAGAGTCTGTATTGTAAAGATATGCTTGTAGGTGTTCGTTAAACATATCATTTTTCCCCTCCTCCGACGAAAAGTTCAAGGTGAAAACATTACTCTTCTTTTGTGTAGTCTTGCCGATCGGCGCGGCGCTGGTGGTGGTTGATTGATTTCTTGAGTTTTCTCTCCTTCTGGTTGCATTGTCATCAGTGTTTGGATCTCACTTCGAGTTGATGGTGTTTCGAAACCTCTAAACGTCGATGTTGGAGTTTGTTCGCTCTGAGGTGACGGTGTTTCGTAATCGCCACCCTCATTGCCACTCCGCATATTATGGTTACCACTTTCGCCACATTGCTTTGGCCTTTCATCGAAATGCGTAGTCGGGAGTAAGCTATCTTCGGTATTGGCCTCTCCTTCACCCCCGCCATATGTATCACGTTGGTTGCTGTAGTCTGTTACCGATGTGTCTTTCGCAGGTGACCTTTCATCCAGCTTCCTATTCCCCCGCCGGATTTGATTGATATGTCTTTTCACGATTTTGCCGTTACCACGAATTTCGTAATGTAGATCCCCAATTCTGTTTAAAATTGTGCCTCTCGTCCATGTTGCAAATTTCATGTTGCCCGATAAGAAGTATACACTATCTCCAACATTGAACACTCTGTAATTGGGTGAGCTTCTAAGGAATTGTTTAGCCGTTACTTTAGTAGACACATGTTCGGGACGTATCAGATCAAATCTCGTGCGCATCTGTCGTCCCAAAAAGAGTTGTGATGGTGAAACGCCCGTTGTGCTATGTGGTGCATTTTTGTATTGGCGTAGAAATTCATTCACATTTTCCTTTACAGTTTGTGTTGTTGTTCCCATTGCCTTTAAGGCGTTTTTTACGGTTTGCACGCTACGCTCGGCTTGTCCATTCGTGGCGGGATGGTACGGCGCAGTAAATTTATGGTATTTAACACCAACCTTGGTTAGGTATTCATTAAATTCATTCGAAGAAAAATTGGTACCATTATCGGAAACCACCGTCGTTGGCACTCCGTATGCTGCAAACACGTCATCGATCAATCCTATAGTCGCTCTAGCTGTTATTGATTTTGTTATTTTGATGTCCAACCATTTGCTATATGCATCTGTGATAATGAGTAGCATCATCCCTTCGACAGGTCCCGCATAGTCTATATGTACCCTCTCCCAAGGCCCTTTAGGGTACTCCCAGTGATGGTCACCATACGTTTTTGGTTTGTTGGCTACTTTGGAACATCTCTCGCATTCACTGGCTATACTTTCAATATCAGAGTCCATTTTCGGCCAGTATACGAATGAACGCGCCATTCCTTTCATTTTAACAATTCCTAAATGGGCCGCATGCAAACTTTTCAGTACGCTTTCTCGAAATTTCCTGGGTATCACGACTCTATGTTCAAACGTTAAGCATCCGCCTGAAAGCCTGTAGTTAACTTCTGGTGACTTGTATCCATATTTCATCAAACAGCATCCTTTTTCCAGTAGTTGAAGTATTTTACCCAGCTCAGTGTCTTTTCTAGTCTCTTGTGCTATTTTCTCCGCGGTAACAGGCAGTTGATTTATTTGACGTACGATGAAGCTGTCAAATTCGTCATACTCACCACTTGAAGAAAAATTTACCCCAGCCTCGTTCACTTGACGAATTTGTGCATCTTGTGGCATAGATCGTGATAAATAATCCGCATTACTATTCTGCTTTGACGTTTTGTACATTACATCAAAATTGAAGTTGCTTAGGAAATCCGCATAGTTTGCCATGCGGGAAATACAAAGGACTGGCAGTGACTTACCGGGTTGCAGAATCTGGGTTAACGGTTTATGGTCTGTAATTAAGGTCCACCGCCGCGCATACAAATATTTGAAAAATTTTTGAACGGCCCACACAATGGCCAAAGCCTCTTTGTCGATTTGTGGATATCGCCGTTCCGTGAGGCTCATCGTTCGGCTTGCATAAGCGATCGGCCGTTCCTGTCCATTCTCCAACCGGTGGGACAACACCGCACCTAGGCCTGTACTGCTTGCATCGGTTGCTAATAGCAAGGGAAGTTTGGGGTTATAAGGCATCAGAACCTGTGGTGAAACCAGAATCCTTTTGATGTCATTGTACGCTTTAACCGCATCTTTGGTCCATACCATCAGCTTTGTATTGAGCATTTCCCGAAGCGGCCTTTCTCGTGTCGCTAAATCCGGAATAAATGCACCGTAGTATGATGCTTTGCCCAGAAAAAGCTGCAGTTGTTCCACAGTGGACGGTTTAACTGAATTTAAAATTGCCTCGACGTGTTTGGTGGACTTATGTATGCCATTTGCATCTATCCGATGTCCCAAAAATTCGACCGCAGACGCGGCAAAAATGCATTTCTTCTTGTTCAGCTTAAGGCCACTCGCCTTCATTCTGTCTAATGTAATCTCCAAAGTATTAATTAGTTCCTTAAAATCTTTAGCGAAAATCAAAAAATCATCGAAGAAGTTAAGAATATTCGGAATTCCCTGTAATACTGACTCCATTTTCCTCTGCCATATTGCCGGAATGTTCGCTGCCCCGTACACCGCACGCGTAGGTCTTATAAGTCCATGTGTAATCGTATTTAAGGTGAGAACATGCGCAAATTCTTCGTCTATAGTTAAATGGGTGTATGCATCTGTTACATCTAAATGGGCAAAAATCGTAGCACCCTGCATTTTGTTAAACAAATCCTCAGCCCTCGGTATCGGATGTTCATCGATTATCATCTGAGGGTTTACAGTCGGCTTATAATTCCCAGTAATTCGTATCGAACCATTTGTCTTAGTAACTACGTGCGTCGTAGACGCCCATTCAGAGAACTCCACCCTTTCATACACACCTGCAGCGATCTTTTCGTCAATTTCCCTGGCATATGTCTCCTTTAGTGCCAGCGGTACTTCCCTCGCCCTAGCAAAAATTGGCTTCGCGTCTGGCTTCAAGTGTACTCTTGCCGGTGGCCCTACGAGTTTCCCTGCTGCCTCTCCGAACACCCCTCCAAAACGACTTATCATCTCTTGTAGTCGCATCTTCTCAGTGATGCTAAGATTGGGTACGTCTATCACGATGCTATTAATTTTATTTAACGTGGAATGTTCGTACTTCTGCGTAGTGAAGAGATCGGTAAAGTTAATATCGTGCGCAAAATGTGTTATCCATTCGCGACCGCAAAGTGTATCAAAATCATCCTCCACGACATAGAGATTCAAAACGCGTGTGGTCTTTCCTATAGAAACTCTAACCACCACCCTTCCGATGCAATTGATACTGTGCCCTGTATAGCTGGCAAACTTCCTATCCGACTTAATTATTTTCCACTTGTCTCGTATGGCACACAGATTTCCTTTACTGATAATGCTACAAGGAGCTCCCGTGTCCAGTTCCATCTGTACTCGCTTACCTTCTATCAACACATCAATCAGTTTTCGGTCTACAGCCCTGGTGCTTCTTACTTTATTAACCACCTTGAGTCGTTCAACGGACTCACCGTCATCCTCCTCGATCGAGACCTGATCGGTCTTTCCTCGACAAACTTTAGCGACGTGTCCCGCCTTCCCACAAGCAAAGCATTTGGAATTTCTAAATTTACATTCTCTTCTCAGATGGTTGGCACCGCAACCGTAACACTCTATTCTTGAATTTCGCGGTGAATGCACTTTATTACTCTTTGTTCTGACTGGAGTAAATCCTAATTTGCACGTTTGATCCGTCTGTACAACGTCATTTGCGTTCACTTCTCTTGTTGCGTTTTGCGTCAGCTCTCTGGCATATGCGAGTTCGTAAGCTTCAGCAAATGTTGTCGGCTTCTTGGCTATTAACTCGTCACAAATTGCTGTAGACCCTAACCCTAGGAGCAGCTGTTCGATAAGCATGCGATCTAAAAACGCACCGTATTCACAAAAGACAGCTGCTTGCTTCAATCGCAACGTAAAGTCTGCTATGGACTCGCCCGGCTCCTGTTTTAGTGCCCTGAATTTCACACTCTCTGCATATTTATTTCGCCTGCCATCGAAGTGATTTGTGAGTGTGCTCTTTATTTCTGTGTAAGTTAACTCCCCTGGCTGCCCTGGGCTTACCAAAACTTTTAGTGCCGCATTCAATTGGGTTCCCATATGTACCCGTGCATAATTGGCATAGTTATCCTCTGCTACTTTCGACAACTGCAATGCCCAGTCAAACCTGGTAAAGTAATCTGAAACCGTTCCTCCGTCCGACTGCCTGTATTCACCAATCGAGAACGGCGGTTGTTTGGTCGACACCTCTGGTGCTGATGAAGAAGGATTTGCCGTCGACCCAGTCATCGCCGCCCTCATTGCATCAGCCAGCAACTCGGCTATCGTCTTCATTTGCTCCGGTGAGATACTCATCTTATCCCACTTCTGACACCAATGTTATATTCCAATAACCTCGTATTGAAAAGTAAAAGATTCTACATCGAATTTTACTTGTACTTGATATCAGTCTTTATTTGCAATGATGTAATAAAAAATATAACAACGTGTTTCAGATTAGTTAGTGATGATACCAACGAAATGTCAGCTTATTGTTATCGATGAGAGTCTGTATTGTAAAGATATGCTTGTAGGTGTTCGTTAAACATATCAGGCTGCAACCCAGTTTAATATATGTACGTATGGACATACCCGAACATATAACCGCTAGACAGCCAACGAATGTAGTAACCGCAAACGTCAAAGAACCCAACGCCAAACGCGGCAACATCTTCGTCCGATGGCCAGCTCCAATAAGAACAATAATAACCGGCACTTAGCGGCAATAGACTCAACCACCACCACTGCTATTAACCAACGGCCAACGGGATCTTATGCAACAGCACAGCAGGAATGAGACACTCTTGACCGACTTTTTTTCTCTGTTAAACTTACACCTAACGGTTAACATGAGCGACCGACCAACCGACCAAACGGCCATTGGTGGCAAAAACTGTTTTTATTACCTCTGCTTTTGCTTTTCCATTTTGTCTACTTTCCTCTCCTGCACAGCGAAGTGCAACGAGTAAATGGAAGAAATGCTCAAAGAGTTATGGGACCATAAATTATGCGCTATTCAGGCGAGTCGACAACAACAACAATTGTGGTCAGTCAGTAAGCGGCAAGTGCATACTCTGTCAGCCTCAGCCTTGTTCTTGTTGTAACCAGGAATGTAATGCGGCCAGCCAGAATCAGACAGGCCAGGCTAGGCCGGCCATGCGGGAGGAGTAGCTTTGTACATAAATACATATATACGTACATACATACTCGTATGTATGTATGTATATACATTGTAATTGTTGGGCTGTATGATTAGATATTCAGTATCGTTGGCTTATTAGGGAGCCACCATTGCTTATGCAGTTGCTTTGGAAGCCGGGCCTTACATCTGCTTTGAACTCATTCACGTACTGTAATGTACGGGCTACTCTACTGACGCTGTCGTCGTCATCGTCGCTGGGTTTGCATGCAAATTATGTGCATTGTTTTACCCAGTACCCAATACATTTGACCTAATAACGGTTTATGACCTATTATTCTCACAACAACTCATATTCGATGTCTACCAACATAAATATGGGCATTTCCGCAGGAAGGACGAACAATTTCGGATTTACATAGTTTTGTACCCTGCGACAGGGTATTATGTCGTTGTGCATTTGTTTGCATAGACCGATCATTTGCTATACCGATCGACTTGGAATCAAGTCCTAAATCGATTTAGTCGTGCCCGTTTTTCTGTCTGTCCATCTATTTTTGTAATCAAGGTACAACCATTACATAATGTGGAGCAAATCGGTTCATATTTACATACAAATATCACTCCCGATTTGATTTTTTCCACATTTAACATTTTAAATTAGAATCGGCTATATAAAAGTACTGATTATTTTTTCAAATTTCTGTTTTTATTACAAAGGTTGAACTTTGTCATTTAATAATGGAACACAATATCATTCAAATGACTACCGCGACTGGCTCGGCATTACCTCATCCGATCAACCCAATTTTTCAAAATGAAAAATTCTCCTCAAAGAAGTGCGAGAGATGTTCAGTTCCTGAGAACGATGACGAGTTGATGGATGTTCTTGGACATTCTCAGCCACAGCAGCAATGTTTTCGATTGAACACACTGGAAGAGAACGTACACGGGTTGGTTTGTCTAATAACGATCCATTTTCATGAACTCGTTAAAGACTCACTACTTTGGAAATAATGTTTTTATATTTCCCAATTTTGTTCGAGCGTATATCGTCCAATTTGCAAATATGAAATATGAACCTGAACCTGAAAATAAAAATTAATGTTATTCTACTTTTCAATGTCAAAATAATTCAAATTTAAAATTTTAAATGGCCCACCCTATATAAACCACATACTTTATCTGATTTTATTAAAATTTTGTATAAAACGTCATATTTCACATAGAAATACCCACGGTGAAATTTGGTAATATCGGTCACATCCTCATAACGTAGGGACAGCGTACGCACCACGGTCTGAACCATGGCGGCTAAGCAGTAGAGAGTGGACACCGACTGCATATCAAATATCAACAGCCGGCAAAAATAAGCAATAATATTAGTGTGCTATTGAAATTATTTAAAAAATAGTAATTAAAAACATTATAGTAACCCAGCAAAAAAATTGGAAGTAGGAAGGACATTTTAATCACATCTCAAAATCCAAATGAGAAAAATCCAAATTGAGGAAGTTCTTTTAAACAACTTCCAAAAAAGTCCATAATATGTTAATATCCCGTAACATTTTACGAATAGCATTTTCACAAAAAATCTTTTTATTACATTTATAAAATAAACAATGTTTAATTTTGTATGATTTTAACAATTGATTAAAAATACAAATTTATTAAAGTAATTCAAATATATAAAATCAAAATAATATTTAATTATTTATTTTTTAATAATGCTATAATAATTAATACTACATAATATCAGTAAAATTGAGTAGTGTTAATTTATTTTTATACCCTCCACCACCAGGATGGGGGTATACTAATTTTGTCATTCCGTTTGTAACACCTTGAAATATCGACCTGAGACCCTATAAAGTATATATATTCTTGATCGTCATAAAATTCTAAGACGATCTAGCCATGTCCGTCCGTCCGTCTGTTGAAAGCATGCTAGCATCTAAACGAAAGGAGCTAGGATGTCCAAATTTTCCATTAATGCGTCTTATAGTCGTAGATGGGTTGGGATCGAAACTGGGCGAAATCGGTCCAAAGGGAAAATTTTTTCCCTCACAAGGACTAAAAATACCCTTAATAACCCCTAATATTTTAGAGTATTTAGGCATATTTTTTTAATATGTCTGCTTGTACTTACTTGATATTGGGGGAATGCGCATACCCCATAAAGTGATTCTTATTCGTAACGGGTGAAATGGGGCAAAAGGGGGCAAAAAAGGATAGAAATGGTACATATGAAACGACAACAGCTAGAAACACGAAATTCGGTGTGTACATTCCTCTAATTGACTAGATACATACATAATATAAAAATGTGTTTTCGAAATTCCTACTTTTAAGGGATAAAATGGGAATAAAGGGATACAAATTATACCAACCAAACGCCTGCACCTAGAATAATGAAACTCGGTGTATACATTCCTCTGATTGCGTAGACACGTAAAATAAATGGATTTTTCGAAAATCGTACTTTTTGGGATTAACATGGAAAAGGGGATAAAAAATGTACCAACTAAATGACCGCAGCTAGAGTCATGAAATACGGACTATACATTTCTCTGACTGCGTAGACACGAAAAATAAAAGCTTTTTCCAAATTCGTACTTTCAACGGATACAATGGGTACGGTAGTACCAACTAAACAACTACAGCTAGAATGATGAAATTCGGTATGTACATCCCTCTAATTGCGTGGACACGTAAAATAAAGAGATTTTAAAAAGTCGTAATTTTAAGGTAAAATAGGGAAAGCGGATACAAATGGTACCAACCAAACGCTCGCAGGTAGAATCATGAAATTCGATGTATACATTCCTCTGACTGCATAGACGCGAAAAAAGAAAGATTTTTCCAAATTCGTAATTTTTACTTTTACGACAAAATTGGTTGAATCGTGAAGTTAGGTTATTTTGCACTATGTACATGAGATAATGGATTTCCAAAATTTTTACTTTTGGAATTAAAATAGAATGGAAATACAACCAACGCACTATGGTCCCAAATCCATTTTTTGGCAGAAATTCAAAAAAATTAAAAGTGGAAAGTGGTAAATTTGTATATATTTTCTTTATGGCAACACTCCAAGCAATCAAGAAAATATACTGGCGAAATTAGGTGGCAACACCACAAGCCTGAGTGGTACTTAAACTTTGCAGTTCAAAAAAAGTGGGATTAATTTTGATATAAAGCAGTTTTACAAATTAATTATAATCAAGACTTAAAAAGAAAATAATAAAGTGACTATATTATGAAAATTGACGGCAAGAGTTAGTAGTTGAAAAATTATATTTAACATTTTGTGATTATTGTGGTCTTGTAAGTATTCATAGGTATTGTAATTTTGTGATTTGTAGATAACATAATCTATAAATGTCGTGGACCAAAAGTTATATGTATGACTCAACTTGACTTAAAGTGTAAATGTTAAAGTGTTCCTTTGAGGTTGTAGTTTATGGTGGAATTTATATCTCGTCAGCATTTTTCGGCAAACTCCAAAAATTGTCATTTTACTTTAGCACAGTTTTTGATTAGCCATAGACATATATATGATTATATCTCTGAATTAGTTTTGTGTATGAGACCCATCAACATCTCATTTTAAAGGTATTGTAAGTACCTTTAAAATGGTATATAACGTTATTCACTTTTCTATACACATGTATACATTTTATATTATTTCCTGAAATAATTATTTAAATTGCAGTGTCGAGTAGAATATTTGTATGCTATATTTTGCTTTTGTAATAATGTTTGGAAAAACACATTTCGTCAAAATAAACAACTCTTCATTATTTTAAGCTTTCATAAAATTTTGTTTTTGGTCACCCTGTACCAATACAGGGTGATAATTATGTTGGTTATATATTGAGTTTATATGGGAGGTGGTAGTGGGCGTGGTCCGATCGGCCCAATTTTATTTTTATTTTTGCGTATGATATGTATAGCAAATGTGCAAAATTACAAGACTGTATGTTTATTTTTCGACTTTATGCCATAAAAAATGGATTTGGGACCAACGACTTTTCAACATCAAACCCGGCCTCTATAAGGAGATGATTCTCACAAACGAACGAGAATCACAACTCACTTGCCGAATTTGCGTTTAAAAAATCGCACCAAGTAATAAAGCACACATGCAAACGCAAATTCGGTAAGTGAGTTGTGATTCTCGTTCGTTTGTGAGAATCATCTCCTTATAGAGGCCGGGTTTGATGTTGAAAAGTCGCTGCGAAGCCACTTGAAAAGACTTTTGACATGGTCGAAATCATGGTCGTGGTAGTCTGCAGCCAAGTAATAAATATCACCATGCCATTTGTAAATAAATTTGCATTCTATTAAATATAGAAGCAAAATGGTCTTGAGCCAGGACAATATCCCAGTTCAAATCAAATATTGATTACAGACCAAAAAATGCAAACGAAAAAACTAACACAAATGAGCGTTGGCACGGCAGAAGTATTGCTGGGTAACTATACCTGCATATACACATACTTACATATGCAACTCAATGAGATGCTTGTAAGATGGCATGTGTGCTTTATTACTTGGTGCGATTTTTTAAACGCAAATTCGGCAAGTGAGTTGTGATTCTCGTTCGTTTGTGAGAATCATCTCCTTATAGAGGCCGGGTTTGATGTTGAAAAGTCGCTGCGAAACCACTTGAAAAGACTTTTGACATGGTCGAAATCATGATCGTGGTAGTCTGCAGCCAAGTAATAAATGTCACCATGCCATTTGTAAATAAATTTGCATTCTATTAAATATAGAAGCAAAATGGTCTTGAGCCAGGACAATATCCCAGTTCAAATCAAATATTATATTTATTTATAATTTTTTTTTCAATATTTGTATTTGTTTGGGTTTGGCTATATTAAAAAATTTATATTTTCTTGTAATACTACTGCACTTCTACGAAAATCGACAGCCTCTGTGGAATATAATCCATGGTGGAGGGTATATAAAGTTCGACCCGGCCGAACTTACGCCGTTTTTACTTGTTATTCTTAGTTTTTTGTTTTATTTTTATTATATTTTTTAATTTTTTCCTATTTATTATACCCCCGGTAGCGGCGGATTTTTTGAAACAGATATGGAAACTAGCAAAAATGTGGTTCCTTTGCAACAAATTAGAATAACTTTTAAGTCCTTCAAAATAAAGGACATCCCTCCTATGACAACTCCATGTTAAATTCATTGGTGAAGATCCCAATTTTCAGTACATCCGAATCACTTCTTTGGGTGCCCTCTTTTTGCTGGGAAACCGTGTCAAATTAAACACCCATGCACGAGAAAATTATATTGATTCCTAAACCGAAATCTATGACGTTACACAATGTATTGAAATCAATACACATTCTTCGAATTGGCTCTGCAAAAGCATAATTCATACCCAGAAAATCAATGTGAAGAAACTGATAGTATCTAGATTCTCTAAATGGCACGCTTAACTTAATCCTAGAAATAAGATAGTCAGAAGAGATATCACCTTTTATTTATAACATTAAATAACACCACAATGTTCAACCCTAGAACCACCTATGGTGAAAATCTTGTAACCGACATTCTTTAAATTTGGTACAGCATCTTATAATCCAACTAAAAACACCTGTGCAGAATTTGTGTAAGATCGGTTCAGATTTAGATATAGCCAGCATACAAATTTTACTCCCGATTTGACGTTTTCGAAATCATATACTTTGACCGATTTTCTTCAAATTTGGCACAACATCTTATATTATAACATCTCTGGTGAAAATAGGTTAAATCGGTTCAGATTTATATATAGTCTCCCGATTTGACTTCTTTCGCTAAAAAGCCATATCTTTTAACCGATTTTTTTTTTTCAAATTTAGTACAACAACTAATATTCAAACTAGAAACATCTGTGGTGAAAGTGGGTCAGATCGTCCCATGGAAATATCGTTCCTGATCGTTCGTTATCCTTCCCTATAATTTAATGTTTGAAGATTATTTCATGCAAATGTTGACCTTGACTGCGCCTCAAATGGTCCATCCGCTTATTCAAATTTTGCCATTTCCACGTTTTTGAGTAACAGAGGCCCAATTGCTGCGAACGGCGACGAATCGATAATTGATGGTCATCATTAACACTGGCCGATACAGCTGCGATATTTTCTTCAGTTCGCACTCTACGTAAGCGTGTTGGTGGTTTAATGTCCAACAATGTAAATTTGGTGCGAAATTTAGTCACATAGCCCGAATAGCCGCTTCAGTGGGTCGATTAAGCTGACCATAAAATGGAAGCGCGCGATGAACTTTCTTAACAGAGCACGCATTTTGATAACAAAATTCAATAATTTGCAAGCGTTGTTCGTTTGTAAGACGATTCATGTTTAAATTATAGACCAAACTGAAGATGTTTGACTGTGAAACAAAACACGAAACATGCGTCAGCTGTTTAAACCAGTGTTGCCAAAAAGATAATAGCTAAAAAATCACCCTTTATTACAACAAAAATTATCTGTGGTGAAAGTGGGTTAAATAGGCTCAGATTTATATATAGCTTCCATACAAATTTCGCTCCCGATTTGACTTTTTCTGATCTATGAACAACACAATTCAACTGATTCTGATCAAATGTGGCACAATGTATTATATTGCAACAGAAACATCTATGGGGAAAGTGGGTCAGTTCGGTTCAGATTTATATATAGCTCCCCATATGACTTTTTCTGCTGTCGAAACCATATATTTTGACAGATTTTCTTCAAATTTGACACAATACCTTATATTTGAACTAGAAACACCCATGATGAAAATGAGTCAAATCGGTTCAGATTTATATATATGTAGGTCCCACAAATTTGACTTTTTCTACTCTAAAAACTACATATTTTAACCAATTTTTATCAAATTTGCACAATACCTGGGTCAAATCGTTTCATAAAAATGTCGACGCTTTTACTTTCTCTGCTCTAGAAAAGACATATTGTAATAGATTTTGATCAGAGCAAGTTATATTTCATATGGAAACATACATTGTGAAAGAGGGTATCAACGGTCCATGATATAGGACACTTTCCAAAATCCTAACCTAAAGTGAAGGGTATCGGACATGGGTCAAACAACTTAAAATGTCGTGCAACGGGTTTGGTCCAAACAAACTTTGTACATGGTAATGTACAAATAGAAATGTGTTTATAATCACATTAAACTTATGCTTTTGCTACTGACGTTTTAGTACCTCCCACACAATTGTCCCTATCCTATGTAAAATTAAATATATTCTATACCGGTATCTGAAATCCATTTCTGGCATAAATAGTTCGGCCCTGAGTAATATAAGAGTTCTTAAAAATCCCAACAAATTTGATTCTGAGAGTGAGGGAATAAGTAAGTCGGTTTAACCGACTGAAACTTACTTGTTTTATTTTTTGTAAAAATGGCAGCTGTTTCAAAAAACATGTATTTTCATCAACATTTTTGACAAAATAAATTGCATAATTTTTGAATCAAAAATATAGACAATACTGTAACGAATAAATAAAAGAAATTTGAGCCAAATCGCTTGTGTAGATTCGGAGACATTATGTACATCAATTTGAAAAAATCATTAAATTTAGTTGTTTTAATTATGTCTATTAAGTATTTCTAATTTCGACTGTAATCACATTTATAATTATTATAGAGCAAGTAGCCACTGTTAATAAAAAGATATTTTAAAATATTTTAAAAATTTAAAGACTACCTCAGTCTTTTGTTTATCAACAAACTAGCAGTACCCCCTGCTTCGCACGCCAAAACCCTAGTTATTTGTCATTAGTTTTATCCGTCTCTGTTTTTGGATAGTATAATATATAAATCTAATATATAGATAAATCTAAAATAGTAATTTGGAAACCTCCTATTATATAGCACTCATGTACAGTCGATGTGCTTCTACATGGTCAGAGGAATTTACATACAAAATTTCACGATTCTAGCTGTAATATTAAAGTTGGTACAATTTATATCCTTATTTGTCCCTTAAAAGTACAAATTTGTCAGAGGAATTTACACATCAAAATTCACGACTATAGCTGCAATACTTTAGTTGGTACTATTTTTATCCCGGTCAAATAAGTACAAATTTTGAAAAAAAATCCACCCTACATAGTCAGAGGTACCATTTTTATCCCTTTAGTTGGTACCATTTTTATCCCTTTTTGTCCCGCTCACCCCTTTCGAAAAATCCATTTGGATTGCGCTTCTACTTGGTCAGAGGAATTTACATACCGAATTTCACGATTCTAGCTGTAATACTTAAGTTGGTACCATTTTTATCCCGCTCGCCCCTTAAAAATACAAATTTCGAAAAATCCATTTATGTTGCAAGTCTACGTTGATAAAGGAGTTTACACACCAAATTTCGCGACTATAGCTGCAATACTTAAATTAGTACCATTTGTATCTCTTTTTTGTCCCTCGCAACCCTTAAAAGTACAAATTTTGAGAAATCCAATTTTAATGCTCTTATACATGGTCAGAGGAATTTACATACCAAATTTCATGATTCTATCTGTAATACTTTAGTTGGTACCATTTTTATTCCCTTTTTGTCCCGCTCACCCCTTATAAGTACAAATTTCGAAAAATCCATTTATGTTGCAAGTCTACGTTGTCAGAGGAATTTACGCACCAAATTTCACGACTGGTACCATTTGTATCCCATGGTCAGAGGAATTTACATACAAAAATTCACGATTCTAGCTGTAATATTAAAGTTGGTACAATTTATATCCTTATTTGTACCTTAAAAGTACAAATTTCGAAAAATCCATTTATGTTGCAAGTCTACGTTGTCAGAGGAATTTACACACCAAATGTCACTACTATAGCTGCAATACTTGTGTTGGTACTATTTTTATCCCTCTCGCCCTTTATATGTACAATTTTCGAAAAATTCATATAGGTTTGCGCTTCTACGTTCTCAGAGGAATTTACACACCAACTTCCACGACTATAGGTGCAATACTTTAGTTGGTACCATTTTTATCCCTTTCGGTCCCGCTCACCCCTTATAAGTTCAAATTTCGAAAAAAAAAACATTTAGATTGCGCTTCTACGTTGTCAGAGGTATTTACATACCAAATTTCACGATTCTAGCTATAATACTTTAGTTGGTATAATTTTTTTCCCTCTTTTTGTCCCGCTCACCCCTTATAAGTACAAATTTCGAAAAATCAATTTATATTCCAAGTCTACGTTGTCAGAGAAATGTAAATACCGATTTTCAAGATTCTAGCTGCAATTCTTAAATTGGTACCATTTTTATGCCTTCTTGTCTCTTTTGTCCCTTAAAAGTACAAATTTCGAAAAATCCCTATTTGTAGCTCTTCTGCATGGTCAGTTCAAGGAACACACCGAATTTCATGTTTCTAGCACTGCCGTTTAGTCGGGACAAAGGTTCGATGTTTATCCCTTTTTGCCCCATTTTATCCCCTAAAAGTACGAATTTCGTAAAACCTTTCTTAGTCGACGTCTACGTCATATTTGGGAAGAACCCTAGGGGCTGGTCAATGATAAGTCAGTCAGTCAGTAACGCAACTCTTTTATATATATATATAGATTACAATAAATAAAAGATTTCAAAAAATATTTTTTTTAAATTTAAATTTTTTTATAAAATTTGTGGTGATGTATCTCTTGCCACAAAAAAGTTACGAATTTTGATTTGAACTGGGATATTGTCCTGGTTCAAGACCATTTTGCTTCTATATTTAATAGAATGCAAATTTATTTACAAATGGCATGGTGACATTTAAAAAGTTACGAATTTTTTTAAAATTACCTTATGCAGCTTCAGCTTTTGCAAAAAGTCGGAGAACACAAGCAAAATTTCTGTGCCATTTCACATGAAATTAGTCTGTAACAGAATTTTTTCTAGTTTTTGTTTGAGTTTTCTTGTTTGAATTTCGACACACATACGCTTGCAACGTCTGCAAACAACGCAAAGTGGCAAAAAGCCATAAATTATGTCAAAGGTAGTCTTTTGAAGTCAAGTCACGTAAATACCAGGACAACAGAAGAGAATTGCGAATGAAAATGTTGCAAATATTTCCATGAAAAGGAAGGATGGGTGGAGTGGGCGCATGACGACATACGTGAAATAAAATTAGTTGTATTGTCTGTTATAGCTACTGCCCAATTGGGTCTGACATTGCATTCAAAAGTTCTGCCACTTTTGATGTGAACTTTTCTGGGTGATGGAAAGGAAAAACAAGAAGGAGGAGGTTTTCTGACATTTTGTTTGTTTCATGCCTGTTTTGTTGGCAGTAGGTAAACGAAGACCATTATTCTTAGAGTCCTTCAGAGCATGTAAGCCACATGGCAGCCGGAAGGATTCACGCAACACTCATAAAACATGTCAAAATGTCTCTTTTGACGCGAATCTGTGAAACTAACAGGCTGGAAGGAGTAGCAATAGCGCTACTTCCAAATGTTACGTTGATTCCATTTGATCCACCCTGGGGGTGGTAGCCATTTATCCAGCAAGACAGTAACAACAACACATAAACATAACAATTGTTTTGTGTTTAAATTGCATGACCGACCATTGATATGTAAATTAGATTCCTTTGACATAAAACGCAGCAGATAACAGGAGCAAAGGAAACTGTGAACGCTGGCAGCAGTTCATAGCTCGCACTTCATTGACAATTCAGTACATACGTCTGTACATGTGTATTCGGCATTATGTAGGATTTCCACGTTGCATGAAAGCCCAACACAAATATTTGTTTGTGGCAAGTGTTAAATGGTTGTGTTGGCCCAGTCCCAAGTTCACAATTGGCTGGTTTACCCCCCCCCCCCCAATTCATATCACAATATGGTGAGTGAGTTACAAAGAAACAGGACAATAATGGTTAGATGGAGAAAATCAATTGGGGTATTCCTGAGGCGTAAAATTTTGGTACAAGCAATTCTTTTTAATATATTGGCCTGTTCGAGCTAAATCTTTGTATTGAATTTACTTGCTTAATAATAAAGTAGCAGTGATTCCACGTAAAGTGGAATCAACATTTCAAAATTAATTTATAATTTAAAAAGGAAATTTTAAGGAAAGGTTAAAGTCGGGCAGGGCCGACTATATTATACACTCCACTTTCTATCCGAATACAGTTCAATTCGGTAAAAAGAGAAAACGGGAAGTTTTTTTGTATCCTGTGTTTGACAAAAAATGTTAAACCGGAAAGGACATTTATATGGGGTTATATTGAAACCTGGAACTAAATATGTGAAATATAATACATATAGTTTGGCCAAAATCGGTTAAACATTTGGGAGCAACATTTGTATTGGGGCTATATCTAAATATGAGCCGATCTTACCCACTTTCTGCATATGTGTTTCTAATCGGGTAGAATAGAATGTGGTTTCTAGAGCGGCAAAAGTCAAATCGGGAGCGACATTTGTATGGGGGCTATATCTAAACCTGAACCGATCTTACCCAATTTTACCATAGATGTTTCTAGTTGGACTATAAGATATTGTGCCAAATTTAAAGAAAATCGGGTACAATATGTCGATTCTAGAGCGGAAAATGTCAAATCGGGATCGACATTTGTATGGGAGCTATATCTAAATCTGAACCAATTTTCTTCAAATTAAATAGCTTTCGTCCTTGATGCACAAAACTTACTTGTGCCAATTTTTGTTAAGATCCGAATATAACTGCGACCTGTAATTTGATTACAACAATAGATTGACAGACGGGCATTGCTAAATCGACTCAGAAAGTGATTCTAAGCCGATCTTTATAATAAACAATGGGTCTAACTCGTTTCATTTTGGGTGTTACGAACAAATGCACAAAGGCATAATACTCTCGTGGAGTGTATAAAAAGGCATGTAGGCATTCCAAAAATTCGTACTTTTAAGGGGTTAAATGGGGCAAAAAGGGACAAAAATGGTACAAACAATACGGCTGAAGCTAGAATCATGAAATTTTGTGTGTACATTTCTCTTGCAGCGTACAGATTAGATATGAAGGTAGTTTTTCGTAATTCGTACTTTTAAGGGGTAAAATGGAGCTGAAAGGGATAAAAATGGTACAATGACCAAACGGTTGGGCCTAGAATCTTGATACGCGAATTCCTCTTATAGCTTTAACGCGCCCAATAAAATATTTTTTTAATTCGTACTTTTTGGGGGTGAAATCGGGTAAAAAGAGATAAAAATGGTACCAATCAAACGAAGGGAGCTTGAGTCATAAAATACGGTGTGTACATCCCTCGAAGGTTGTACTTTTAAGGGATTAAATGGTATACAAATTGTACCACAGCCCAGACCGAAAGGTTGGACCTAGAATCTGGAAATTCGAAACGGGCATTACTTTTATAGCATGAATGCGACCAAGAAAATATTTTGCAAAAATCGAACTTTTTATGGACGAATTCGGATAAAAATGGTACAATCAAACGGATGGAGCTGGAGTCATGAAATTCGACGTGTACATCCCTGAAAATGCTTAGAAATGCAAAATGAAAGAATTTTTCGAAATTCTTACTTTTGAAGGGTAGTCGAGAAGAGCGGGATACATTTAATATATTAATATATTTGCAAGATTCGTACTTTGTGTGTGCAGCATTTATGAAAATATTGGCAAAGATTCCGATCATCCGTATAGAAGTTATAAAATGTTTAATTTGTGTGGATATTTGTAGTTATTTATATTAGAAATAGAACAATAACGAGTTAATTTTCTACTCAAAATAAAAAGTATGGATATTTTCACATTGTCGCCAACTACAATATAAATATTTGCATCAAAACAAATTAAAAAAAATTGTGTTGACTTTTTTGACTTAGCCTCGATAACCATAAATTGCACTGGATAATTATCCAGGCTAAGTTCAACATTTTTAACATAAAATTATTTTGAACTGAGATATTGCCCAGGCTCAAGACCATTTTGCATCTATATTTTATAGATTGATTAAAATGTTCTACCCAAAAATTTTCGGCAAAATTTCAGTTGGTGTCACCAAAGACACCAATGTTGTAAATAAAGTTTCAATTCTTTGGAGAAATTCGCAACATTTGTAGTCATCGTATGTACCTTTAATTGAACATTTAAGTGGGTGTTACGGACTTATATTTCGAAAACGAGAGTACAAAAAATTAATGTTACCTTCGACAAAAATTTGAATTTTAGTAAAAAGCAAGTAAACACGGCGCACAGTGGTTCATAATCAAAATCCATCGGCCAAAATTCAATAACTTTTGTTCTAGTAGACATTTTTGAGTTTTGTAAAAAACCAAAATTAGACAAGGACCCAAGGATTACTTTGAAATATTAACATTAAAAATCAAGAAATTGGTTATATTTTATAAATCTCTTTATTTTACGTGCATACGCAATTAGAGGAATGTTCACATTGAATTTCATTATTCTAGCCATAGCCGATAAGTTGGTACTTTTTTTATCCCTCTGTACCCATTGTATCTCTTGAAAGTACGAATTTGGAGAAAAACTTTTATTTTTCGTTTCTACGCAGTCAGACGAATCTATACTCCGAATTTCATGACTCAAGCTGCGGTCATTTGGTTGGTACTATTTGTATCCCCTTTTTCATTTAAGAATTTCGAAAACGGAATGAGTATACCCCCATTCTGGAGATGGAGGGTATAAAAACAAACTCAGAAATTATTATACATGGAACTTCGGAAAAAGTTTTTGCTGTATAGTGTAACAGGTTTAAAAAGATTTAAAGAAACCGTTTGGATTTCTCCCAAGAGTTGTTTAGGGTGTGTTTAAATCTGAGCAAACATGTTTTAATTTCTCTCGTGTTTTATTCGATATTCAAGTTTAACAGTGACAATTTTCCGTCTGCGAAATAACTCGCTCATATGCGGCAAAACTAGTCATCAGTACATCATAAATTTCATTGATACAATTTGACACCCAATCAAACCTGTTCATGGAAAACTGCCTAGACATAACATTGTAATCATAACATCAAACATGATTAGAACATGTTCGTACGTATGTATGTATATGCTTGATTAATTATTAATGGAAATTTACATATTCTAGGCGCATTCGACATACAAATCTGTTAAAGCGGGGCGGAGTCGACTACATAATATCCTGCCAGATATCAAGGCCGAACATTAATGTTGAGGAAACGGGACAAACATGGATCAAACCAAACGTCTGAATATAAAATCATGAAATCCATGAAATTTTGTAGTTTTAGGAGAAATAACGAGATCTTTCGATATTCGTACTTTTAGAGCCAAAATGAGTCCGAAGGGACAAAAATGGCACCAATTAAACGATAACAGATAGACTCATGAAATTGCACATATGTACCTCGATTTGCGAATTGAGAAATAAAGGGATTTTTTAAATTCGAACTCCGCGGAAGCTCAAAAAGAAGGAATTTCATAAAATTTGTACTCTCAGGATGCAAATAGGACAAAAGGGGATAGAAATGGTACCGTCCAAACGAATGCTGCGAGAGTTATGAAATGAGGTGTATAGGCCATTTTAATTACGCAGACGTGAAAAATAAAGAGATCTTTAGATATTCGTACTTTTAGGGTCAAAATGGGAAAAAGGAATAAAATTGGTACCGCCTAAATTGTTCTACTAGAATTATAAAATTAGAACGTACTTTCGTCTGACTCCTTAGAAGCGTAAAAAGAAAGAATTTCATAAAGTTTGTCAAAATGGGAAAAAGGAATAAAATTGGTACCGCCTAAATTGTTCTACTAGAATTATAAAATTAGAACGTACTATCGCCCGACTCCGTAGAAGCGTAGAAGAAAAAATATCATAAAGTTTGTCAAAATGGGATAAAGGGATAAAATTGGTACCGATTGAATGAGCCATTTAGAATCATAAAATTAGGTGTGCACATTGTTACTAGCGCAATATAATCCCATTTTTTAAATTTGTGGTTTTAGGGGGAAAACAGGGCGACGAAAGGGGATAAAAAAGGACCATCCAAACGGTGGATAGACGCGAAAAATTTGAGGATTTGTCCCAATTCAAACTTTACTGTCGTGGTAGTTTATAATAGGGGATGGACGATTATGAGGCCATAACATTGTGTGCACCCACAGTTTTTCTACCTCCATCACATGATGGAGGTATACTAACTTTGTCATTCCGTTTGTAATACCTTGTAATATCGACCTGAGACCCTATAAAGTATATATATTCTAGGTCGTGGTAAAATTCGAAGACGATCTAGATGATAGAAGATGTCAGTCAGTCCATTCGTCTGTTAAACACACGCTAGCATCTAAACGAAAGGAGCTAGAAGGTCCAAATTTTTCATAAATGCGTCTAATAGTCGTAGATCGGTTGCGATTGCAACTGAGCGATATCGTTCCAAAGGGAAAAAGACTGAAAATACCCATAATAACCCCTAATATTTTAGAGAATTTAAACATGTTTTTTCTATATGTTTGCTTGTACTTACTTGATATTGGGTATGCGCAATCCCCTATAACAAAAACGTGCACCATAAAGTGAAAAATGGGCCAAAAAGGGATAAAAATGGTACATATTAAACGACAACAGCTAGAAACGCGAAATTCGGTGTGTACATTCCTCTAATTGACTAGATACATAATATAAAAATATTTTTTCGAAATTCGTACTTTTAAGGGAAAAAATGAGAATAAAGGGATAAAAATTGTACCAACCAAACGCCTGCACCTAGGATAATGAAACTCGGTGTATACATTCCTCTGATTGCGTAGACACGTAAAATAAACGGATTTTTCGTATATTCGTACTTTTTGGGGTTAAAATGGAAAAAGGGGATAAAAATAGTACCAACCCAATGACCGCAGCTAGAGTCATGAAATTCGGAGTATACATTCCTCTGACTGCGTAGACACGAAAAATAAAAGGTTTTTTTTCAAATTCGTACTTTCAAGGAATACAGCGGGTACAGAGGGATAACAACAGTACCAACTAAACGAATACAGCTAGAATGATGAAATTCGGTGTGTACATCCCTCTAATTGCGTAGACACCTAAAATAAAGAGATTTTAGAAAGTCGTACTCTTAAGGGGGTAAAAAGGGATAAAAATGGTATCAACCAAATGGTCGCAGCTAGAATCATGGAATTCGGTGTATAGATTCCTCTGACTGCATAGACACGCAAAATAAAAAGATTTTTCAAATATGTACTTTTTACTTTTACAGCAAAAATTGGTTGAATCATGAAGTTAAGTTATCTTGAACTGTGTACGTGAGACATATTGGATTTACAAAATTTTTACTTTTGGAATTAAAATAGCTGTAGCTGAACGTTTTTTTCAACTATTCAACCGTTGGACTATTAATTGTGGGGTGCCCGAGGCAGCCATTTGAATGAAATTTTTTTCCATTATTAACCGGAAGGATTGTACCTTCAAATAAAAAAAGAAATTTGAGAAAATATTCAGTAGTTTTTTTATAGCATTTTCAAAAAAAAAAAAAATATTTGGCGGACCCTATATTATTTCGTTATATATATAAACATGTTGGTAGTCTTGCCTTATAAACATGGTTTGAAATAAGTTTATATTTATTTATAAAATTATTTTTTCAACATTTTTATTTGTTTTGGTTTGGCTATATTAAATATATTTATTATTATATTATTATTATGTTTTGGTTTGGCTGTATTAAAAAAATAAAATTTTCCTTTTTAATATTACTGCTACTTCTACTTCTCATAATACATATTTTCGATTATATTAAAAAAAATATGACAACAATAGCTCTGATCATTTCCTTTTCCAGATATAGACTGGTCTCGTAACAGGATTTCCGTAAAAATGTCACGCCCGTTACAAATTAAATATCCTATATTTCGTATATTCATTAAAAGATGTCGGTAATGTATACTTCAGAAGAAGGTGTATGAACTACTCTTTTGATTAGCAAAAATGAATAAAGTCATGTAATGGAATAAAATTACAGACTTCAAGAAAATAAGTAAAAATTCATGATTTCCTGCAAAGCTAAGGTCACATCCGTGACGCTTTAGGTTTTAGTATATATCGTATATTTGAGATATATTTGTATTTGCAATAATATTCCGATTAACCTGACGTTTTCAATTGACAATATAGCAAAAAACTCAGTCAATGAATATGGGAGATATTTAAACATATTTAAGCAAAAGTGCCACACCCGTTCCAATGGAATCACCCATCTGTAATAGATCAATTCGGTAGTGTTATATTTATTGGACAATAATGAAAAGGCTCGCTTTCAAAATGGTTTGTGTTTTTGGGCTAACTAAAGTTAGATGCATTTTTTATTAAGACCACATTTCAGATATCAATAGATGAAAGCATTGACAGCCGGACACACGAACGGATATAGTTTCACACTGATGTGTAGGGTATAAACATTTCCTATCGAACCAACAGCAGCAGCAACTTCAGCAACAGTTGGGCTTGTAAACAGTTTGTCAAACGTCTGTTGATGATAAGAGGAAATTGGGATGGGTGGGGCACGAAGAATGTAATTCATACTTGTCCCTTCTCTCGTCAATGACGTCTGCTCTCAGTACATGCGAATTATGTGTGTTTGTTCGAGTGGGTCATCAGGAAAATGATGAGGTACCCTCAAAACTAAATAGATGGACAGACGGTTGACAGGCATGCGTGAAAATGTGGCTTAAACCTTCTTGCTTCAAAGCCCTGTTGTGAGAAAGATAAATTTGTGCTTAAGATTTTAAGATTTTTTAATATTTTGCTCGACCCTTTTTAATGTTTATGTCTATGTTTTGTGAGACAGACACAATGTCGCTAAAATAAGGCAATGACAAAATATACGAGGTCTATATGATAGGTTTAGACACAACAAGTAAATCGGGCTAAGTGCGCCCGGAGCGAATCTTGTATATCCTCCATCATAGGATGAAAGCATTACCAGCAGATTATATGCTGCGACTTTGTGTAGAATTTCAGTACCATATTACTATAGTACTATAACGCCTACTTATGCTTACTGTTTTAAATAAAGATCGAATTTAAAAATATCATTTTTTTTAAGTGTCTACGAAATTAGTGGTATGTATGTATGTAAAGGGTGATTTTTTAAGAGCTTGATAACTTTTTTTTTAAAAAAACGCATAAAATTTGCAAAATCTCATCGGTTCTTTATTTGAAACGTTAGATTGGTCCATGACATTTACTTTTTGAAGATAATTTCATTTAAATGTTGACCGCGGCTGCGTCTTAGGTGGTCCATTCGGAAAGTCCAATTTTGGGCAACTTTTTCGAGCATTTCGGCCGGAATAGCCCGAATTTCTTCGGAAATGTTGTCTTCCAAAGCTGGAATAGTTGCTGGCTTATTTCTGTAGACTTTAGACTTGACGTAGCCCCACAAAAAATAGTCTAAAGGCGTCAAATCGCATGATCTTGGTGGCCAACTTACCGGTCCATTTCTTGAGATGAATTGTTCTCCGAAGTTTTCCCTCAAAATGGCCATAGAATCGCGAGCTGTGTGGCATGTAGCGCCATCTTGTTGAAACCACATGTCAACCAAGTTCAGTTCTTCCATTTTGGGCAAAAAAAAGTTGGATATCATCTCACGGTAGCGCTCACCATTCACAGTTACGTTACGATTCGCATCATCTTTGAAGAAGTACGGTCCAATGATGCCACCAGCCCATAAACCGCACCAAACTGTGACTTTTTCTGGATGCATTGGTAGCTCTTGCAATGCTTCTGGCTGATATTCACTCCAAAATCGAAAA
This sequence comes from Polietes domitor, assembly GCA_947397865.1. Classification (NCBI taxonomy): domain Eukaryota; kingdom Metazoa; phylum Arthropoda; class Insecta; order Diptera; family Muscidae; genus Polietes; species Polietes domitor. The sequence continues at coordinate 135,454,924 of OX377618.1, forward strand.
TTCTGCCTATTTACGTACCCATTGAGCCAAAAATGAGCTTCGTCGCTGAACACAATTTCTTTCTTTCTGAACTTTCTTAACAGAGCACGCATTTTGATAATAAAATTCAATGATTTGCAAGCGTTGCTCGTTAGTAAGTCTATTCATGATGAAATGTCGAAGCATACTGAGCATCTTTCTCTTTGACACCATGTCTGAAATCCCACGTGATCTGTCAAATACTAATGCATGAAAATCCTAACCTCAAAAAAATCACTCTTTACAAACTTAATTTAATGCTTGAAGTTGATGTCGTTTTATTGGTACCATTTTTATCCCTTGTTACCCCATAAAAGACATAAAATTCGAAGACGATCTAGTCCGTCTGTCCGTCGTCTTATAGTCGTAGATCGGTTGGTATTGAAACTGGACTGAAAAAACCCATAATAACCTCTAACATTTTAGAGTATTTAAGCATATTTTTTTAATATGTCTGCATGTACTTACTTGATATTGGGTGTGCGCATTCCCCCGATAACAAAAACGTGCACCATAAAACGATTCGTAGGGGGTGAAATGGGGCAAAAAGGGATAAAAATGGTACACATCATCAAACGAAAACAGCTAGAAACATGAAATTTACATTCCTCTATTTGAGTAGATACATAATATGATTTTTTCCATATTCAGGATAAAATGGGAATAGAGGGAGAAAAATGGTACCAACAAAACGGCTGCCCGTAGAATAATGAAATTCGGTGTATAGATTCCTCTCATTGCGTAGACACGGAGATAAGGATTTTTTGAAATTCGTACTTTTTGGGGTTCAAATGGAAAAAAGAATAAAAATAGTACCAACCAAATGACAGAGTCATGAAATTCCGAGTATACATCCCTCTGACTGCGTAGACATGAAAAATAAAATGTTTTTTCCAAATTCGTACTTTCAAGGAATACAATGGGTACAGGGGATAAAAATAGTACCAACTAAACGAATACAGCTAGATTGATGAAATTCGGTGTGTACATCTCTCTAATTGCGTGGGCACGTAAAATGAAGAGATTTTAGATAGTCGTACTCTTGAGGGGGTAAAATTTAAAAAAGGGATACAAATGGTACCAACCAAGTGGCCGCAGCCAGAATCATGGAATTCGATGTATAAATTCCTCTGACTGCATAGACACGCAAAATAAAAAGATTTTTCCAAATTCGGTTGAATCATGAAATTAAGTTATTTGGTACTATGCACGTGAGATAATGGATTTTCAAAATTTGTACTTTTGGAATTAAAATAGAATGGAAATACAACCAACTGTAGTATCCACTACCTACCAATATTTATGGTATTTAAGCTTTTTTGAAAATATAAATATAAGAATATTTATTTTTTGAATTGATTTGAAGTATTATTTCGATATAGTATATAGTGTAAACGTATTGGTAGTTTTGTCTTATAAGCGTGGCTTGGAATAATAAAAATATTATATTTATTTATATTGTATTTGTTTTGTTTTCACTATATTAAAATATATATACATTTTCTTGTAATATTACTGCACTTCTACGAAAATCTACAGCCTCTGTGGAATGCAATCCATGGTGGAGGGTATATAAAGTTCGGCCCGGCCAAACTTAACTCCGTTTTGGCTTGTTGTAATTAATATAAACTTTTTTATGCTTGTTCATTTGAAAACTAATACATTTTTATTAGATTTAAAAAACTTGCGTCCTTCTATTTCACCTTCAACTATTTCAAGAAATATTAGATGTAAAAAAGTATACTGTTATTCTATATAGGACTGATTATCCAAAACTTAATTCACTTTTATCACTGGAATGACATTCTGATAAATAAACGGATACCATTACACAGACTTTTGCAAGGCTTTTGATAAAGTTAATCACAACCTTTTACTAAAACAAGTAAGGAAAGGTTTAATGTTCTATCTCATTACAATTCAATTCGGTAGAAAAAGTGAAATCGGAAAGAACATTTGTATCTGTTCTATATCAATAGATCACCGTATCTATTTCATGTTGAAGTAAAGGGTCCGCCATCTAACGTTTTATTTTCAACTATTCAACCGTTGGACTATTATTTGTGGGGTGCCCGAGGCAGCCATTTGAATGAAATTATTTTCCATTATTAACCGGAAGGATTGTACTTTCAAATAAAAAAGAAAATTGATTTTTATATCATTTTCAAAAAAAAAAAAGTTTTTTGGCGGACCCTTTATAAGGAGATGTAGCGAACATTTTATGGGATCTATATATCTGGACTGCTCTAACCCATTTTCACCATAGATGTTTCTAGTTAAAATATCAGGTGTTTTCCGAATTTCATGAAAATCGGTTATATTATTTGGGCTATAGGGCGGAAAAAGTCAAATCGTGAGTGAAATTTGTATGGGAGCTATATCTATATCTAAATCTGAACCGATCTGACCCACTTTTACAGCAGATGTTTCTAGCCGAAATATAAGGTGTTGTGCCAAATTTGAAGAAAATCCGTCAAATATGTGGTCTCTAGAGAAGAAAAAGTCAAATCGAAATATGTATGGGGGCTATATATAAATCTGAACCGATCTAACACATTTTCACAACAGGTGTTTCTATATGAAATATAAGATGTTTTGCCAATTTTGAAGAAAATCTATCTAAACATGTGTTATTTAGAGTGAAAAGAATCAAATCGGGAGTGAAATTCGTGCGGGGCTATATGTAAATCTGAACCGATTTTCTTCAAATTAAATAGCTTTCCTTATCCTGAAAAACTTCGTTGTGCAAAGTTTCATTTGGTGCTGACTACAATTACATGAATAGATGGACAGACAGATGGGCATTGCTAAATCGATTCTAAGTCGAGTTTATAATTATATGGTTAGGGTGATCATAATGACATAATTGGAGTTATAATTGTAGCCAATCGTATTATAGTTATCATGTTATGATCTCAAATAATAATTGTAAAAATGAGTTAAGTTCGGCCGGGCCGAATCTTATACTTGCTTGCTTGCTTTATTGAATTCGATGTCCTTGATACAATATTTAAATGCGCTTAAGAGCTAACATTAGTCATTCTTACATTATTACTAACATACTTAAAGTATTTTTCTAGTACTATATATTCTAACGTTTATATGTTGTAGTTATACATACATGTCACTTATACTAAACTAAATCTATAATATATCAAAAAATTTCCCGCAAAATACGAATTACTCATCATTTTTTTTCATATATAAAACTTAAATTAACACTTAACACTATCACTTATATCTACTATTTACAATATAGGGTGAACCATTGTCTGATCCAATTATTGGCATGTGTTGTATACGAGATCGTCCAAGTCAAAACTACCTAACCTTCGATGGTAGAATAGGAGCTTACCATCTCTATACAAAATACCCCCCCTCTCCAGAGTCAAAATACCGACGGGAGGTCGGTAGTTATCCTCTAGTAGTCTTAGCAGATTGGTATCTAGCTGAAGACTATCCCTAACCAGTCCGTTATCCAAGGAGGCAGACCTATCTAGGAACCGAAGTGCCCCATTCATTAAAAACACGTCAATCCGATCGAAACCGGTCGCGTTATAATTGGTTCTACAAGAAGGTCTTCTTATAGTTCCGTCCTCAGCAATCGTGGGTGGCAAACACAGGCAAGATACCAGTATACGCCGTTCCCACCTCCTAAGTCTCTCCATCTGGGCGAATGAGATTCCAAACCAGACGGGGAAAGCATAGGACAAGATAGGCCTTATGATCTGTTTATAGATCGGCAGCCTAACATTGGTACTAAGACCCCTCCTGCGTCGTAAAGTCGCATGGTAGAGGTAATTCGTAAATTCGTTTAACCTTGGCCAATATGTGATCCATATGCCTATAGAACTCAAAATTGGTTTGGAAAATGACCTCAAGGTACTTAATTGTGTCCGAGGTCCTAATCGGGGCCTAATCCTGGCATTTGGGTAAAGAAATCGCCGTTTCCCCTTAAAAATAATGCTGTCACATTTTGCTATGTTCAGCGTCAGTTTCCATCTGTCGAAATAAGTCGATAACTCAGAAAGATAGTCATTCAGTCTTGCGTTAGCGGTAGAAGCTACAGGCCCCGATGAGGCAATAAGTATGTCGTCGGCATAAATTAACAGCAAGTCACCCTGGGGTAGTTGCGGAATGTCACATAAAAGTATATTGTAGAGGACTGGTCCCAGAAGTGAGCCCTGTGGCACCCCTGCCAAAACGTCCCTACTGACCGAAAGTTGGTCCCCTACTTTAATCTTAAAGGTGTGGCCTCTGAGGAAGCTCGCAACAATCCTACAGGTGTTGCCACCGAATCCTAGTGTCAGCATCTTGTACAAGATACCGCCGTGCCATGCAGTGTCAAAAGCCTTGGCAAAGTCAAGGCTGACAGCCATGGCGGCGTATTTCTCGTTCAATGACCTGGTAACGTAGTTCGTCAGCACCGAAAGTGCATGAGACGTCGAGTGTCCCTTCCGAAACCCGAACTGGCTGTCCGAGAGTATCCTCCGGTCCTCGATTGTCTGGCCGAATCTTATACACCCTCCACCATGGGTTTTAATATCACCGGCAGATTAGAGGCTGTCGACTTCACAGCAGTAACATATTAGGAAAATTATGATATTTTTTGGCAATAGTGATATACATATGTTAAATAAATTGTGATGTTTCCTTATTATAATGTTAAATTAAAATTAATTAATTAATTTTAGTTTTTTCGTTTGCATTTTTTTTTTGTCTGTAATCAATATTTGATTTGAACTGGGATATTGTCCTGGCTCAAGACCATTTTGCTTCTATATTTAATAGAATGCAAATTTATTTACAAATGGCATGGTGACATTTATTACTTGGCTGCAGACTACCACGATCATGATTTCGACCATGTCAAAAGTCTTTTCAAGTGGCTTCGCAACGACTTTTCAACATCAAACCCGGCCTCTATAAGGAGATGATTCTCACAAACGAACGAGAAGCACAACTCACTTGCCGAATTTGCGTTTAAAAAATCGCACCAAGTAAGTATTGCTGGGTAACTATACCTGAATATACACATACTTACATATGCAACTCAATGAGATGCTTGTAAGATGGCATGTGTGCTTAAATAATAATCGCTCTATTATGCAGGTTTGTGCAGTACGATTTTTATGACAATCAATAATATATATGATAGATTATTTTTATCCCTTTTTGCCCCATCTCACCCCTTAAAAATAATAATTTATTGTGTAGGTTTGTGCTATAAGGGGAATGACTAGATCGTCTTGGAATTTTATGACGATCAATAATATATATATATTTTAATGGGTATCAGCTCTATATTTCAAGTTGTTACAAACGGAATGATAAACATAGTATACCCCATCCTATGGTGGAGGGTATAAAAACTTATCCGATACAGAACTATGACAGCTTCTCTCAATTCATTGTCCTGCGCCTGCTATAATTTGATACGCACTGGGAGATCCAATTGTTTTTTTCTGAAGTTGTTAGCACCACCACAACACATCGCATAGTGCTTATCATACCATTTTGCAGACAAGTCGAAACAATGTTGCCTCATAGCACCATGGCACCACAGTAAATCCAAGTAGATGTCAAGATGATCATTTTTGTTTTGGTTAATATTCATGGAACACTGTGTTGGACATGGCTGCTGCCGCTGCCACCAATGACAACAGCAGAGATTCCATCAACCAAATGGAAGGTAAGAAGGTACTGCGCACACTCACACTCGCTCTCTAGTGATATAAAGTCTAGGAGAATATGTGAAGTTGCAAATAAATGTGGCAGCCAACAGTCAGACTGGCAGACTGGTCGATTCAGTCCATTCGGCAGCGCGGTGAAAAGTTGCTGCTCCCAACTCGGGGTACTCATACTTACTTACCTACATACTAACAACATTCAAACGTTCGTGCGAAAAGCCTGCAACTGCAACAGCAACAGCAACAGCAGCAGCAACATCAACAGCTAACGACAGAAATGATCTTAAATGAATGCGGAAGTTTTTTCTTCAGGGTTTCGTAACCAGGTTTTTCTTATTATGTCTTTTTTTGTTTTTGTGTGTTGCTTCTGGTTGCACTATGCCTGAACAACAACTGCAGCAGCAGCAACTCTAGAGTTAGAGCTCAATGGCCAAAAGTAATTGATGCAGTACAGTGGTTATATCCGGAACATGGATTTAATTGCAATTTTCTCTTTTTCTGATAAAGTCACACTTAAAAACGCTATTTTTATACCCCCACCTCCAAGATGGGGGTATGTATACTAACTTTGTCATTCCGTTTGTAACACCTTGAAATATCGACATGAGACCCTATAAAGTATAGATATATATTCTAAGACGATCTAGCCATGTCCGTCCGTCCGTCTGTTGAAAGCACGCTAGCATCTAAACGAAAGGAGCTAGGACGTCCAAATTTTACATAAATGTGTCTTATAGTCGTAGACAAGTTGGGATTGAAACTGGGCGAAATCGGCCCAAAGGACTAAAAATACCCATAATATTCCCCAATATTTTAGAGTATTTAAGCACATTTTTTTAAATGTCTGCTTGTACTTACTTGATATTGGGTGTGCGCATTCCTCCTATAATAAAAACGTGCACCATAAAGTGATTTTTATTCGTAGGGGGTGAAATTGGGCAAAAAGGGATAAAAATGGTACCTTTCAAACGGCAACAGCTAGAAACACGAAATTCGCTGTGTACATTCCTCTAATTGAGTAGATATATAATATAAAAGTATATTTCCAAATTCGTACTTTTAAGGGATAAATGGGAATAGAGTGATATACAAGTTACCAACCAAACGGCTGCACCTAGAATAATGAAATTCGGTGTGTACATTCCTCTGATTGCACAGATACGTAAAATAAAATGGAAAAGGGGGATAAAAATAGTACCAACCAAATGACCGCAGCTAGAGTCATGTAATTCGGTGTATATAATCCTCTGACTGTGTAGACACGAAAAATAAAAGGTTTTTTTCCAAATTCGTACTTTCAACGGATACAATGGGTACAGGGGATACAAATAGTACCAAATAAACGAATACAGCTAGAATGATGAAATTCGTTGTGTACATTCCTCTAATTGCGTAGACACCTAAAATAAAGAGATTTTAGATAGTCCTACTCTTGAGGGGGTAAAATTGGAAAAAGGGAATAAAAATGGTACCAAACAAATGATCGCAGCTAGAATCATTGAATTCGATGTATACACTCCTCTGACTGCATAGACACGCAAACTAAAAGATTTATTTCAAATTCGTAGTTTTTACTTTTACGGCAAAAATTGGTTGCCGCGACCTCGGCGACACACCTCCATCCGATGGTCCAAATTTTCGATGACGCTGAGGCATAATTGATGTTCTATGATAATTGATAATTAATTTTAATTGATGTTCTATGTCATTAATGTGCCGAATTATCTCATCCTTTGGCTCTTGAATTGTTGCTGGCGTATCGACGTACACATTTTCTTTCAAATAACCCCAAAGAAAGAAGTGCAACGATGTCAAATCACATGATCTTGGCGTCCAATTGACATCGCTAACACGTGAGATAACACGGCCATTGCATTTGTTGTGCAATAGAGCCATTGTTTCGTCAGCTGTGTGGCAAGTGGCACCGTCCTGTTGAAACCACATATCGTCCACCTCCATATCTTCCAAATCGGGCCATAGAAAGTTCGTTATCATCTCACGATAGCGAAGGCCATTCACAGTAACTGCCTGACCGGCCTCATTTTGGAAAAAATACGGCCCGATGATGCCGCCAGCCCATAAACCGCACCAAACAGTCATTCTTTGTGGGTGCATTGGTTTTTCGACAATCACTCATGGATTATCATTCTCAATTCTGCTTTTTGACGAATTCACTGAGGTGAAAATTAATTAAGATGATTTTCTTCGAAAATTGATTTTAGCATTTTGATTTGAACCCATTTTCATAATAAGCCTGAATAACTTTTACGCGTTGCTGCTTTATATCTTTCAAATTGAGTTAGTTTGAAATTGAGAAATGTCAAATGAAATGAGAAAAAAAACGTGACGTTTAGGTGTGGTTCACATTTAACATCGGCCCTTACAATTTAACCACCCTTTATTAGAAATATAAAATATTTTGTCAAATTTGAAGAAAATCTGTTAAAATGTGGTATCTAGAGTGAAAAATTTCTAATCGGGAGTTAAATTCGTATGGGGACTATATCTAAATCTGAGCCGATCTGACTCTTTTTCATCATGAGTGTTTCTAGTTGAAATATAAGATATTTTGCAAGATTTGAAGAAGATCTGTTAAAATATGTGGTTTATAGAGTGAAAAAAGTAAAATCGGGAGTGAAATTTGTGTGGGGGCTATATCTAAATCTTAACCGATTTTCTACAAATTAAATAGCGTTCGTCCTTATACCGAAAAACTTCGTTGTGCAAAGTTTCGTTTGGTTCTGGCTACAACCAGAACTTTGATTACAAGAATAGATGGACAGACAGACGGACGGACAGACAGACAGACGGACATTGGTAAATCGATTCAAAAAGTGATTCTAAGTCGATCGGTATATTTAACAATGGGTTTATCTCGCTTCCTTTTTGGCGTTACAAACAAATGCATAAAGACATAGTACTCTCGTGGAGTGTATAAATATACTTAGACCAACTATTCTACAACAAGTAAGTAAGCTTCAGTCGGCTAAACCGACTAATATATAAATATAGCTGATTCCGATTATCCGTGTGGAAGATATATGAGTTTTAATTTATCATTAGAATATGGGCTATTTGTGTGGGAGGTACCAGAAGGGGCTTGGCAATTTCGCCCATCTTCGAACTTAAACTAAGTTTGGGAAAAATATTACCATGTGCAAAGTTTGAATCGATTCCTTAACTCCTGGTGAGAGTTATCGTGTACACCAGCCAGCCAGTCAGACAGACAGACGGACGGACATGAATCAAACATCTTAAAAAGTCGTGAAACGGATTTGGTACAAACATACTTAGGGTCTTAAGTAACTCCTTCAATGCGTTACACTTTTTTTCTGTCCCAAATGATGTATACCCTCTTACTCTGTCGAGTGAGGGTATACAAATGATCTACACAACATGCCCTTTAAGAATTATGGGGTCGCTATTCTGATGGAAAAAAATTGCCTACACAATGACATGAAATACACTCTATATCCCATATTAATTAGAGTATCTAAGCTGATTTTTTGAAGATACAGTCTGACCTCGGTTACCGCAACCCTCGACGAACGCAACTCCTCGATTATTGCAACAAGCAAATTATTTACATTGCTGACTCAGTTAACGCAACTTTTCAAAAAATAAAACCTCAATTAGCGCAACTCATATTCTAATTTTTTTGATTTAGTTGGCTGCTTTTGTTTTTCAAATGCAGCGGTATGGAGTCGGAGTCGCAGAAATTTTCTGGAGTCGGAATCGAGTAATTTTGCTGTTGAAATGAGTTTGTGGTTTTGCCGTTGATTCTCAGAAGAGAAAAAATGTATGTGTGAGTGTTTCGCATTCAGTCTAGTTGATTTATTTTCGCGATCGGTCGTCTTTATTCGGTGCATCGAAATGCCATTAGTTACAAAGTTGGTTAAACTTACAATAAAACAAAAGAGTGAAATTCTTCATAAAATTGATAATGGTAGCTCTGTTAAATCGATTTGTGATGAATATAAAGTTCATAAATCTACAATAGCCAGAATAAAAACAAGTAAGGAAAGGCTAAAGTCGGGCGGGGCCGACTATATAATACCCTACACCACTCCCTGCGTATATACCTCGCTTTGATTACTAAAGCCAGATATTTCATGGGAACAATTTTATGTAGTTCATATAAATTATAAATATAAATTATACTATAAATTCATCTTTAGTCAAATTTAATGAGTAGGTAAATAATAAAGTAATTGATCCAATTTTCCAGCAGATAATATAACATGATATGGTAAAATTGATCAACATCCAATGATAAATACAGATAATACAGCGGTAGTAGGACGAGTCGGACGGACATTTGACAAAAAATTTTAAATCGGAAAGGACATTTGTATGGGGGTATATTGAAACCTGGAACGATGTGACCCGCTTTCACCATGTATGTTTATTGGTGAAATATAATATGTAAAGTTTGGACAAAATCGGTTAAAGATTCGGGAGCAACATTTGCATTGGGGCTATATCTGAACCGATCTTACCCACTTTCACCATAGTTGTTTCTAGTTCGATTATAAAATGTTCTGCCAATTTTAAAGAAAATCGAAAATAAAGTAAAGTGAAATCGGGAGCGACATTTGTATGTGGACTATATCTAAATCTGAACCGATCTTACCCACTTTCACCATAGTTGTTTCTAGTTCGATTATAAAATGTTCTGCCAATTTTAAAGAAAATCGGGAACAATATGCGGTTTCTAAAGCGGAAAAAGTGAAATCTCGAGCGACATTTGTATGGGGACTATATCTAAATCTGAACCGATCTCACCCACTTTCAGCATAGGTGTTTTAGTTGGATTATAAGATGTTGTGCCAATTTTAATGAAAATCGGGTACAATATGTGATTTCTAGAGCGGAAAAAGTCAAATCGGGAGCGACATTTGTATTGGGGCTATATCCAAATCTGAACCGATCTTGCCCACTTCCACCATAGGTGTTTCTAGTTCGATTATAAAATGTTCTGCCAATTTTAAAGAAAATCGGGAACAATATGCGGTTTCTAAAGCGGAAAAAGTGAAATCTCGAGCGACATTTGTATGGGGACTATATCTAAATCTGAACCGATCGTATCCAATTTTTGTATAGTTGTTTTTAGTTGGATTATAAGATGTTGTGCCAATTTTAAAGAAAATCAGGTACAATATGTGGTTTCTAGAGCGGAAAAGTCAAATCGGGAGCGACATTTGTATGGGGGCTATATCCAAATCTGAACCGATCTTACCCACTTTTAGCATAGGCGTTTCTAGTTCGATTATAAGGTGTTATGCAAAATTTGAAGAATATGGGGTACTATATGTGCTTTATAGGGCGGAAAAAGTCAAATCGGGAGCGACATTTGTATGGGGGCTATATCTAAATCTGAACCGATTTCCTCCAAATCGTCCTCCAATCGTCCTTGGCCAAAAAAGTACCTTCTGCCAAATTTCATCATAATCGGACTGCAATTGTGCCCTGTAGAGTGCGAACAAGCTTAGATGGACAGCAGACGGACGGACAGACATCGGTAAATCGATTCAGCTGGTGATTCTAAGCCGATCCGTATACTTAAAGGTGGGTCTAGCTCGATTATTTATTGGTGTTACAAACATTTGGCGGAAAGCTAACTTATAATACCCTAGTCCACGAAGTGGTGTAGGGTATACAAATAAAGCAGCATTGAGAAACTTTGTTTCCAATGCGGAGTCCGGTTCAGGAAAACGTATGTCAATTAGGATTTGCGAGTATCCCAAAATGGAAAAGGCTTTGTATAAGTGGTTTCTGAAACGAAGACAGCAAGCAAATCTTGCCTATTTCTATTGAAATTTTGAAATCAAAGGCGCATCAGCTACATAAAAAAATAAAGGACGAGCCAGGTAATTTCAACGCCAGCAATGGCTGGTTTGCATATTTCAAATATCTTCATGGTGTTCGCATGTTAAAAATTTGCGGTGAGAAACTTTCCAATAAGCCAATGTGAGCAACATTTGTATTTGGGCTACATCTAAATCTGAAACGATCTTACCCACTTTCACCATAGGTTTTTTACTTGGATTATAAGATGTTGTGCCAAATTTAAAGAAAATCGGGTACAAGATGTGGTTTCTAAAGCGGAAAAAGTCAAATCGGGAGCGTTATTTGTATGGGGGCTATATCTAAATCTCAACCGATCTTACCCAATTTCTGCGTAGGTGTTTCTGGTTGGATTATAAGATGTTGAGCCAAATTTAAAGAAAATTGGGTACAATATGTGGTTTCTAGAGCGGAAAATGTCAAATCGGGAGCGACATTTGTGTGGGGGCTATATCCAAATCTGAACCGATCTTACCCACTTTTAGCATAGGCGTTTCTAGTTGTATTATAAGATGTTGAGCCAAATTTAAAGAAAATTGGGTACAATATGTGGTTTCTAGAGCGGAAAATGTCAAATCGGGAGCGACTTTTATATGGGGGATATATCTAAATCTGAACCGATTTGCCTCAAATTAAATAGCGTTCGTCCTTGATCCACAAAACTTACTTGTTGTGCCAATTTTTGTTAAGATCGGACTATAATTTGATTACAACAATAGATGGACAGACGGACATTGCTAAATCGACTCAGAAAGTGATTCTAAGTCGATCGGTATACTTAACAATGAGTCTATCTCGCTTCCTTTTGGGTGTTACAAATAAATGCACAAATACATAATACTCTCGTGGAGTGTCGCGAGAAACTTTTCCTCACAGGTCCGCTAAAATATTGAGCTTTACGTAATATTTCAAATAATTTTTGGGAATTAATCTTTTAAAATTTTGCACTTCCATAATATTTGGAATTTTGGCGCCGATATTAGTGTGCCTCGAATTTTAGAGTAACAAAACAGAGGTAAAAGGGCCATTTTTAAGCCGTCACTATGCGGTAAATTCAGTAATTTCTAGTTAGAATTTCATTTCAGGGGAAACTCAGATTCAGATGTGGTTTTCTATGAAACACCCCCAAAGGTCCAACATTAAAACCAAATCATATTATGAGTGCTTTTCGCTTTACTTTTCGTAAGATCTAAACATTTTCCTTTTACTCCTTTTCATATAAGGATTTTCCGATTTTGCAGAAAGTTTCGGTTTCTCCGAAACCACTGTTCCACCACAGCTCTACTCAATAGATGGATATAGTAACAGACGATGACAACAACAACAACCAAAAACAAAACATCCAGTCAAGTTTTATAAGAAGAAAAAAAAAACGCTGCAAAATCAAGTGAAAAAGTATTTTGTTAACAAAAATCAGGCAACATAAAACAGCGCTCACGGATGGATGAGGTATTGGCAAATTTGGAGGCTAATCAAGGGTCATTAATTGATAAACAAAGAAGTGTCGGCTCAAATTGCACCCAAACAACATCGACAACCAACAACATCATGTTTATTTGCGAAATACTCGCAAACCTCGATAATGATCTCTCAGCAATTGACACGTAAAACAACAACAACAACAGTAACCTCCTACCCGCGGCCTGTGGCCGTTGTTTTAATAAGCAACAGATAGATGAGATGGTGGTGGGAAAAAGTTACAAAAAAACATCTTGGCAGCGGTGGGATTCGAACCCACGCCTCCGAGGAGACTGGTGCCTTAAACCAGCGCCTTAGACCGCTCGGCCACGCTACCCCTGAGCGACCAACTGTCGCAACGGCTGTGTTCAACTGATGCACACACACACACACGGCCAGTTGTACTGAGGAGAACCATCAAATGACTGAAAGAAAGTGTATCTACAAAATACTCATTCTGCTTTTAATAGAACACACAGATATGCTAACTAATCCACGTACATACAAGTATGTATGCATGCGCGTGTGTATAGTATAAGTGGTACACACGAGTATCTACAGTGGCCGGCGTTTGCATTCTGACGCCAGAGAAAATAATTTGTTTTTCAAGAGAACATTTCGAGTAAGAAAGTAGTTTTATTGCGTATTGTCAGTAGGGTGTCTCAAACCTAATTTTTATAGAAAAACGATTCTCGCTTTAAACTGATATTCAATTTTCTTAAAAACCGCTTTTGGTTATTATTTTATTGAAACCCGTATTAAAATAATACACAATACCTACAAAAATAATGAAGAAAATCTAATCCCGGCAGAAGACAACGCAAGAAACCTTTAGTCAGGAATGTGCCCACAATATTTTGTGTAAAAAATTAAATAAAGCTCATTAGCGTTTATAAGTTAATACCCAAACCCAAAAATACGACGAAAATATCCCAAAAAAAATATTTTCAAATTAAAAATTAAATAACTTCTCAAAAAAACTAAATTATCTCCGATTTTTATACCCTCCACCTCCAGGATGGGGGTATACTAACTTTGTCATTCCGTTTGTAACACCTTGAAATATCGACCTGAGACCCTATAAAGTATATATATTCTTGATCGTGATAAAATTCTAAGACGACCTAGCCATGTCCGTCCGTCCGTCTGTTGAAAGCACGCTAGCATCTAAACGAAAGGAGATAGAACGTTTAAAAGGGACTAAAAATACACAAGGACTAAAAATACCCATAATAATCCCTAATATTTTAGCGTATTTAAGCATGTTTTTTAAATATGTCTGTTAATATTTGCTTGATATTTGGTATGCGCATTCCCCTTATAACAAAAACGTGCACCATAAAGTGATTCTTATTTGTAGGGGGTAAAATGGGGCAAAAAAGGGATAAAAATGGTACATATTAAACGACAACAGCTAGAAACACGAAATTCGGTGTGTACATTCCTCTAATTGAGTAGATACATAATATAAAAGTATTTTTTCCAAATTCGTACTTTTAAGGGGTAAAATGGGAATAGAGGGATAGCAAGTAAGAAGGCGTTAAGTTCGGCCGGGCCGAATCTTATATACCCTCCACCACGGAGTGTATTCCACAGTATTACCAGCAAATGAAAGGATGTCGACTTTACATAGAAGCACAGTACCATATTACGAAAATTGTGATATTTTTATGCACATTACTATATTTGTTACTATTTCAAACTATAATGTATACTTATGTGCACTGTTTAAAATCTACTACTATAAATAAATACAATGCTGAAATTGTGAAAGTGAACATGCCTAAATATTAGGTGATTGTCATTCGCCATTAGAAAGGAGCATTTTCAGATACAGACAAAGTGATAAGAAAAGTATAAATTTTAAAGATATCCCCATTCTCCGCCCAAATGTAAAAATTTCGAAAAAACTCTTTTTCGAGTCATCATCATAGTCAGAATGTATACACCGAATTTCATGATTTCAACTCAGCGGTTTGGCAGGTCCCATTTTTATCCCTCTTTTTAATTATATCCCTTAAAAGTACGAATTTCGAAAAAAACCCCTCTATTTTACGTGTCTATGCAATTAGAGGGATGTACACACCGAATTTCATGACTATAGCTGTTGTCGTATCATTGGTACCATATTTTATCCCTTTTTGTCCCATTTCGCCCGCTAAAACTTTTATTTTCTTTGTGGTGTTTCCAAGCTACAAGAGGAATGTCCGCATCAGAAATTTAATTAATAAGCCAAGGCTACCAATATTTGTATACTATGGAAATATTGTATAGGAAATATAATGGAGCAATCATAAATACCCTAAATATTGGGTGATGGAGAGTGTATTTTCAGCTACAGTCGTTTGGTTTGTTGTATTTCCATCCTATTTTAATTTCAAAAGTATAAATTTTGAAAATACCTTATCTCTCACGTACGCAGTATAAGACAACTTCATGATACTACCATTTTTTGTCGTAAAAGCAACAAAATAATGTACGAATTTGGAAAAAAATATTTTACGTGGCTATGCAGTCAGAGGAATGTATACACCGAATTCCATGATTCTATCAGCGACCATTTTGTTGGTACCATTTTTATCCCCTTTTTCCAATTTTGCCCCCTCAAGAGAACGACTATCTAAAATCTCTTTATTTTACGTATCTACACAATTAGAGGGATGTACACACTGAATTTCATCCTCTAGCTGTATTCGTTTAGTTGGTACTATTTTTTTCCCTTGTAGCCATTGTATCCCTTGAAAGTTAGAGGGATGTACACACTGAATTTCATCCTCTAGCTGTATTCGTTTAGTTGGTACTATTTTTTTCCCTTGTAGCCATTGTATCCCTTGAAAGTACGAATTTTGGAAAAAACGTTTTATTTTTCGTGTCTACGCAGTCAGAGGAATGTATACTCCGAATTTCATGATTCTAGCTGCTGTCATTTGGTATGTACTATTTTTATCCCCTTTTTCCATTTGAACCCCAAAAAGTACGAATTTTGGAAAGTTCTTTTATTGTACGTGTCTACGCAATCAGAGGAATGTATATATCGAATATAGTACCAACCTAACGGCTGCACCTAATTTTTATCCCTCTATCCCCTTTAACCCCTTAAAAGTACGAATTTAGAAAAAATACTTTTATATCATGTATCTACTCTATTAGATATCTGTTGTCGTTTGATAGGTACCATTTTTATCCCTTTTTGTCCCATTTCGCCCCCTACAAATAAAAATCCCTCTATGGTGCCCTTTTATGATATAAAGGGAATGCGAATTGCAAATATCAAGTAAATACAAGCTAATATGTTCAAAAAACATTCTGAAATACTCTAAATATTAGGGGTATTTTCAGTCCTTGTGAGGGAAAAATTTTTCCCTCTGGGCCGATTTCGTCCACTTTCAATCCCAACCGATCTACAACCATAAGACACATTTAGGAAAAATTTGAACCTCCTAGTTCATTTCGTTCGGCCACTATCGTGCTTTCAACAGACAGACAGACGGACAGACGGGCATGGCTACATCGTCTTAGAATTTTACCACAACCCAGAATATATATACATTATGGGGTCACCGATGAATATTTCAAGGTGTTACAAACGGAATGACAAAGTGAATATACCCCCATCCTGGAGGTGGAGGGTATAAAAATTGTTCATATTAAACGACAACAGCTACATTCCTCTAATTGAGTAGATACATAATATAAAAGTACTTTTTCCAAATTCGTACTTTTAAGGGGTAAAATGGGAATAGAGGGATAAAAATAGTACCAATCTAATGACCGCAGCTAGTGTCATGAAATTCGGAGTATTCATTCCTCTGACTGCGTAGAAACGTAAAATAGACATTTTTTTTTTAAATTCGTCATTTTTGGGGTAAAATGGAAAAGGGGTATACAAATAGTACCAACCAAATAACCGCAGCTAGAGTCATACAATTCGGTGTATACATTCCTCTGACTGCGTAGACACGGAAAATAAACGGATTTTTCGAAATTCGTACTTTCAAGGGATACAATGGTACAGAGGGATAAAGATAGTACCAACTAAACAACGACTACAGCTAGAACGATGAAATTCTAATTGCGTAGAAACGTCAAGGGGTAAAAATGGGCGCAGCTGGAATCATGGAATTCGGTGTATACATTCCTCTGACTGCATATACACGCAAAATAAAAAGTTTTTTTTTCCAAATTCGTACTTTTTCTTTTACGACAAAAATTGGTTGAATCATGAAGTTAGGTTATTTTGCACTATGTACGTCTGATTTGTACTTTTGGAATTAAATTAGAATGGAAATACAACCAACTGTAGCACCCACTATCTATCAATATTTATGGTATTTAAGCTTTTTGAAAATATAATTATAAGAATACTTATTTTTTGAACTGACGTATTGGTAACCTTGCCTTATAAGCGTGGTTTGAAATAATTAAAATATTATATTTATTTATAAAATTATTTTTTCAATATTTGTATTGTTTTTGGTTTGGCTATATTGAAAAATTTATATTTTCCTGTAATATTACTGTACTTCTTCGAAAACCGACAACCTCTGTGGAATACAATCCATGGTGGAGGGTATATAAAGTTCGGCCCGGCCGAACTTAACGCCTTTTTTACTTGTTTTTATTTCGAAGGTCTTCGGATTTTTTGTTCGACTTTTTTTGAGTTTTGCATATTTTATAAACGTGGTTTTATTATAAATTTTCTTCTGTAAAAGATAATGAGAGAATTGCAAAACAATTAAATGGAAATTAAAAAAATGTATTTATTTGATAATCTATATTTATAAAAGAGAATGCCGTCCGTGTGAACACGCAAAACTTTATAACGGATCGTCTGATTTTCACGATTTTGGGCTTGATGAATTCGTGTTGGCCCAAGGAAGGACATAGGATGTAAAATTGGTACATAAATATTACTGACCACGAGAATGATAAATATGATGCCGAAATTTGGATTTTCATTTTATGTGTGTGGCAATTGTGTTTTTTTGAGCCAGAAGGCTGCAAATTGGAACGTATATATTACTGACCACAAGAAAGATAAATATGATGCTGGAGTTTGAATTTTCGTTTGGTGGGTAGTTGGGGCGTGGCAAAAGTGTCTTTTAGCTAGAAGGCTGAAAATTGGAACGTATATATTACTGACCACGATAATATCAATATGATAAGATCAATATGAAACCTGATTTTAATTTTACCATTTGTGTTTTTGCCTGGCGAAGCGGGCGGGGTTCAGCTAGTAAGAATATAATAGTTTTCGAGATAATCAATTTAGCTTTTTCTTCAAAAGCCTTTAAAACATAAAATACATATTTAGAATGGTTGGAGGGTTCTCCATTTCAGCAGGGTAATTATTTTGGAAGACAGGATACAATTATTGCAGAAAAGTCAGATTTTTCTGTTCAAAAAAGGTAATTATTCATTTCGTTTCTAAATTATTTCTGAAAAGTAGATACACAGCATTATCCTCAAGCAGAATAATATGGCAAACGAGGAAAAAAGAAATATATAAGAAGTAGGCGTATTGAAGATTTTAAATTTGCTCTAAGAATAATCTTCATTCTGCTGAGAGATCTTCACAATATTTATGATTCTGTCATAACCAGTGAAAGTTTTCATTAAAAGTCACCAAAGAAGCACTTTAGAAACTATAAAATGCAGTTCTTCATTCAATGAACTTTTGTTACACAATCTCTTTATTTTTCATAATATAATTTATGAAAATTTTCATAGATTATTAATTTCATGAAAAAGTTTGATAAACATACATATATACTTTATACTGAAGTTTTCAATATAAACAAAAAAATAGAAAATAGGTCTGATAGGGGGAATTGGTTCACTGACCAGTCTCTATTCCGTATTTTGAAAACATTTGCAATGAATATATCGTTGGCCTAAATCAGGGCTAACACAGAAGAAATGAGAATTGCTAGTATTCAATCGAATAAAGTCTATAAAGTGTCGCCTTTAATCTATTTGTAAGTTATGAAACGTTTCATCCTTCAAATTCCCACGAAATCCTTCATTGTATTTATGAAGACATTTCATAACACAATTATTTTTTGCTCTTCAAATATTTCATTTCAATATTTATTTATACAATGAAATTTTTCTTTGATCTTAAGAAACTAAGTTTCACTAATTTAACAATTTTATTGTATGAAATATGAAATGTTTATGAAAAAATTGTATGAAACATTTAATTTTATTTATGCATTTTTCATAAATATTAAGAAAAAATTCACTAAATTTATAAAAAAACGCTTCATTAATATTTATGAAGGAAAATTTTTTCAGTGTAACTACAGCTCGTTTTCGTACGATTTTTGCCCTAAAAGTAAGAATTTGAAAAAATCCTCTTCTTTTGCTCCTCTACATAGTCAGACAAGCGTGCTTTCAACAGACAGACAGACGGACGGACGGACATGGCTAGATCGTCTTAGAATTTTATGAAGATCAAGAATATATATACTTTATAGGGTCTCAGGTCGATTTGTCAAGGTGTTACAAAGGGAATGACAATGTTAGTATACCCCATCCTGGAGGTGGAGGGTATATTTTTTTAAATTGTCGCCAACAGCAATATCAATGTCAAAAATAATTTTGTGTTAAAAATTTTGGACTTTGCCTGGATAATTATCTAGTGTAAGTCAAAGTTATGGTCCAAGAAAGTCAACACAAAATAATTTTTTTGATAATTAGTTTTGATACATATATTTACATTGTAGTTGGCGACAATGTGAAGAAATATTTTTTTTGAGCAAACAAAAATACATTTTTATTAAAGTTTTTGTTATCACAGCTTTGTTATCCCTATTATAAATATTGCTTTTTAAATAGTGATACAATTTTAATAACAATAAAAACAATTTGCCTGCATTTTAAAAATTCCAACAAACCAAGTCAAAATTAGAAAACATAATTAAAGTTTTGCGCCGCTCAGCTTCTTTCAACATTCCTTTAAATTTAAATTAACCGAATGCTGTGAGCAAAGTTTTTGTGCTATTCTATAAAATAATGTTTTGTTTCAGATAGGTTATTTTGAGACAATATCATATATCTTTTATTTGTTATCTTTTCAGGTGGGCGATTTAAATGTTATAAACCAAAATCAAATCGCTACTCTTAATTACAATTAGAGTAAGGATCACGTTTGATATGATGCTTTATAATCTTTAAATTGGTCTCCTGAAAAAATGCGACGTTCTTGCACGAAATGAGCGATAAGCATGCATGTACAATGTTATACTCACTAATCGCATGTGATACGCGTGTAGTTGTTGTATTAAGATTTTCGAGAAGCGTGTGAACATTATTTTTATTTTTTCTTACCAATCTATTCAAATTTTATATTTTTTTGGTATTTTCTTTGTTGTTTTCGCCTACAACACCTGCCCCAATGCCTGGCTGGCTGGCTGGCCATATTCCCCAAGATACGACGGTATGAATTTGTGTATGTTTGTGGGTATATGCATACTTTTGGGTTACTTGATACTACGATGGACAATCACGACGACAACGTCGACGATGTTGTTAACAAATACAATTTTTGGCAATTTTCTCATCATTAAAAGCCAAAAGGATGCTGTTAGCTGATGCTTGGAGGTGGTCAAAAAACTCTCGTTCATTTGTTTGTGTGAAGTTAAATTTTAGACAAAGTTTTTCAGTTGAGTGAGAGGTCAATGTTGGAGTTTAGGGACACACCTGAAGGATGCTGTCCGTCCCTACCGTCATATATATATTTAAACGCCATATGGCTTTTGTTTGGCATTTTTTGGGTAATTTTAATTTGGAAGAAAAAACGAAGTGTTAAAGTCAAGGATATTGTGACACTTGTGGGCGAAAGGATTCGCTATGGGGAAAAGGTGAATTGAAAATACCCTACGACATTAAATATTGATCGAAATTACAATATGGTTATTTCTATTCGCATATAAATATTGAACTCAAAATTTACTATCAGCAGTTCGAATAAATACAAAAATTACTGAAATTGAGAAATTACAAAATAAAATTCAGATATGCAAATTGAAATTGAGAAAATACAAATTCAAAATGAGTAATATAAATTGAAACTGGGAAAATACAATTTGAAATTCAGAAATGTAAATTGAAATTGAGAAAATGCAAATTGAATTTCAGAAATGTAAACTTAAATTGATAAAAAATACAAATTGAAATTCAGAAATGTAAATTGAAATAAGGGTTTGCATCCCGGGATTTCCCGCGGGAAAAATCCCGGGAATTTGCATATTTTCAGTTTCCCGCATATCGGGAAATTTGTACGGCATTCCCTCGGGAATTCAGCAGCAAGTTGTACCTGTTTCTCGCACATTTTTCACAATAAAATTGTAAAAGGTACAAAATAATTTAAAAAAGATCACTTTTAATTAGATATGTGTCAGCTAGGTGATATAAATATTCTAACTTGAATATGCTAATTCAATATAATTAATATAAATATAATAGAATAGAATATAACAGAATAGCTGGCTACAATAACGTTATTAATATTTTGAGATAATTCAATTCCAAAATGTTTGATATCTTTATGAAAAAAAGTCTTGATATGCTAATATCTGTGAAGATATCGTACAGGTGTTATACAAAATTTTGCTAATAAATTAAAAATATATATATATATATAATAATATAATAAATAATAAATTACAAATATATACAATCTTAAGTAACAACTATGTAATAAAATATTACTATATTATTGCCTCGAAACATAAATTTAGGTTTTCGAAGCTACAGGAAAGGGAACTGATAATTAACGATTTATTAACAATACAACTCTCGAGTATATAATATCGTTCTCTATCGCGCTCACTTTCACCAATAAAATAAGAAATAGATTATCTTAAATAGGTTGTCTGCTTTAAAAAATTTTATATTTCAAAATACCTCTTCTTTTAAAAAATATGCTTACATTTCATACTCTACATCACTTTGTGGAAAAGGGTATAAGTTGTTATGTTATAAGTTTGTTTCACGCCAAATGTTTGTAATACCGACTATATAAAACCTTACACCACTCCCTGCATATATACATCGCTTTGATTACTAAACCCAGGTATTTAATGGGAGCAATTTATGTAGTTCATATAAATTATACAGTTACTATCAATTCATCTTTAGTCAAATTTAATGAATATGGTAAATAATAAAGTAATTGATCCAATTTTCCAGCAAAGTAAATATAACATGATATGGAGAAATTGATCAAGATCCAATGATAAATACAGATACAGTGGTAATACGATGAATCGGACGGACATTTGAAGGGGACCTATAACAACGCTTGAGGCCTCTGCAAAAACATGCGCCAATATATTTCTCATTCACGGCAGGTATTCCTAGTTAAACAAATAGATCAGAGTGGGCACCATTTGGGTTATACCAAAGTATGGACATATGGGCATCTCCCAAACAAGTAAGGAAAGACTAAGGACGGACTTTCTATCTCATTACAATTCAATTCGGTAAAAAGTGAAATCGGGAAGGATTTTTGCATCCTGTAAATGTATGTGTTTGACAAAAAATGTTAAATCGGAAAGGACATTTGTATGAGGGTATATTGATACCTGGAACGATGTGACCCGCTTTCACCATGTATGTTTATTGGTGAAATATAATATGTAAAGTTTGGCCAAAATCGGGTAAACATTCGGGATTTGTATGGGGGCTATATCTAAATCTGAACCGATCTTACCCACTTTCAGCATAGGTGTTTCTAGTTCGATTATAAAATGTTGTGCCAATTTTAAAGGAAATCAGGTACAATATGTGGTTTCTAAAGCGGAAAGGCGAAATCGGGAGCGACATTTGTATGGGGGCTATATCTAAATCTGGACCGATCTTACCCACTTTCAGCCCAGGTGTTTCTAGTTCGATTATAAAATGTTGTGCCAATTTTAAAGAAAATCGGGTACAATATGTGGTTTCTAAAGAGGAAAAAGTGAAATAGGGAGCGAAATTTGTATATCTAAATCTGAACCGATCTTACCAACTTTCAGCATAGGTATTTCTAGTTTGATTATAAAATGTTTTGTCAAATCTGAAGACAATCTGATACAATATGTGGTTTCTAAAGCGGAAAAAGTGAAATCAGGAGCGACATTTGTATGGGGACTATATCTAAATCTGAACCGATCTTACCCACTTTCAGCACAGGCGTTTCTAGTTCGATTATAAAATGTTGTGCCAATTTTAAAGAAAATCGGGTACAATACGTGGTTTCTAAAGCGAAAAAAATTAAATCGGGAGGGACATTTGTATGGGGACTATATCTAAATCTGAACCCATCTTACCCACTTTCAGCATAGGTGTTTCTAGTTGGATTATAAAATGTGAAACAAGCTTAGATGCAGCAGACAGACGGACAGACAGACATCGTTAAATCGACTCAGCTGGTGATTCTAAGCCGATCGGTATACTTAAAGGTGGGTCTAGCTCGATTATTTCTTGGTGTTACAAACATTTGGCGCGAAACTAACTAATAATACCCTAGCCCACGAAGTGGTGTAGGGTATAACAATATGTTGACGATTTCCCGCCTTGTCCCGGGATCCCGGGAAATCGAAAAAATATTTCCCGCGTCCCGGGGAAAAAAAGTATGGGAAAATGCAAACCCTAATTGAAATTTATAATATACTAATTGATATTGAGAAATGAAAAAATGGATATGAGAGAAAACAAATTCAATATTACCAATTTACGAATTGATATTGAGAAATAATATAAAGAGATGTGAATAAAAGTTGACTTGAAATATAGAAATTAATATCATCATGTCATTTGTGGATAGGAGACACATGGATGGTCCAGACAATTTCCACACATCCATGTCGTTGGTGGTATTTCATCCTCAGGTGTTGTATTGATAAATAGGAGACTTGGATCGTTTAAAGCACATGAGGCCAGAGATTGGTTAAGAGAATTACTAAATAGATGGGGGATCTCGGAAATCACTTAGAAGATCTAGTTGTAGTTCGCCACAACGCTGCCTGGCACGACCAAATTGAAACCCTTCTCCGTCTTGGCCCATACAGTCCTATGTTAAATCCCACAGAATGTATATAGTCCAAAATAAAGACTCAACATACCAAATTACAATAGACGAAGCTAAAGCAATAATTACTACCGGCGACTGTGCCAAAGCAGTTCAACATTCCACGACTTTCTACCAAAAGAGGAGAATAGACTATATATGCAATTTCGCTTTATATCGTTTTTCCTTATACTATTTCTTTCTTTCTTATTTATAAACTTGTAATAATTTCTTCTCAATTTTAATGTTGCTTTTATAAATAAAATATTGTAATTTCTCCATATCTATCTGTGTTCTTCAATACTAGTTAGTTTTTCCCAATAACAATTTGTCTTTTTCTCAATTTCAAATATCATTTCTGAATTTCAATAAGGACGAAAGCTATTTAATTTGAGGAAAATCGGTTCAGATTTCCCATACAAATGTTGCTCGCGATTAGAGACAAAATGTTGTCGGTTTTCTTTGAATTTGCCACACCGCATATATATTTGAACTAGAAACATCTTTGTGAAAGTGGGTCAGATGGGTTCAGATTTAGATATAGCTCCCATACAGATTTCGCTCTCGATTTGACCTTTTCTGCTGTAGAAAAAAATCGTTCCCGACATCACTTTTTTCTCCGAATTCAATTATAATGGGGTAGAAAGTAGAAAGGTATCACATAGTCGACCTCGCCCATCTTTAGCCTTTCCTTACTTGATAATACTGAATTTTACCATCCTCGTTGAAATAATTTATTTAATTTATTTTCAATTTTTAATTCGAAGTGAGTGAACGCAACGCAAACAACAAATTTTGAATAATTTGTTGATTCGTCAACATTCAGGGAATATATTTAATCATACTTATCCCCAAAATAGTCATAAAAATACCCAATTATAAACAAGCAAGGAAAGGCTAAAGTCGGGCGGGCCGACTATATGATACACTCCACTTTCCGACTACAATTCAATTCGGTAAAAAATTGAAAACGGGAAGGATTTTTGTATGCTTCCTAATCATAGGCCAATACGACCTGACCCAATTTGTCAAATCGAGAAGAATATTTGTATCGGGGCTATATCCAAACATGGAATGATGTGACCCACTTAGACAATAGGTTCTTCCAATTAAGTATATCGTGCTATGTTCAATTTGAAGAAATTCTCTGAAATTACGTGGTTTCTGGGTCGGAAAAAGTCAAGCCGGGAGCGAAAATTCTATCGGAGCTATATATAAATCTGACCCATTTTCACCATGGGTGGAAACATAAGATATTTTGCCAATTTTGAAGACAATCTAATAAAATATGTGGTTTCTAGAGCGGAAAAAATTAAATTGGGAACGAAATTCGTATGAGAGCTATATATAAATCTGAACCGATCTAACTTATTTTCACCACAGGTGTTCCTAGTTTAAATATAAGATGTTTTGCACATTTTAAAACAATCTGATAATGTAGTTTCTAGAGCAGAAAAGTCAAATCGGGAGCGAAATTCGAATGGGAGCTATATATAAATCTGAACCGATCTGACCCATTTTTACCATGGATGTTTCTAGTGGAAATATAAGATATTTTGCCAAATTTAAAGAAGATCTGTTAAAATATGTGGTTTCTAGAGCAGAAAAAGTCAAATCGGGAGCGAAATTTGAATTGGAGCTATATATAAATCTGAACCGATCTGACCTATTTTCACCACAGGTGTTCCTAGTTTAAATATAAGATGTTTTTTATAATTTTGAAGACAATCTAATAAAATATGTGGTTTCTAGAGCGGAAAAAGTTAAATTGGGAGCGAAATTCGTATGGGAGCTATATATAAATCTGAACCGATGTGACCCATTTTTACCATGGATGTTTCTAGTGGAAATATAAGATATTTTGCCAAATTTGAAGAAAAGCTGTTGAAATGTGTGGTATCTAACGTGAAAAGAGTCAAATCGGGAGTGAAATTTGTATAGGGACTATAACTAAATCTGAACCGATTTTGTCAAATTAAATAGCGTTCGTCCTTGTATCGAAAAACTTTGTTGTGCAAAGTTTCATTTGGTTCTGTCTACATTTGCGACCTGTATCGTGATTACAATTTTATTCAAAAGTGATTCTAAGTCGATCGGTATACTTAACAATGGGTATATCTCGCTTCCTTTTGCGTGTTACAAACAAATGCACAAAGACATAATACTCTCGTGGAGTGTATACAAAATGTTTTAATATTTTTAAATAAGATAAAAACAATTTTGAAAGAGACAATCAAACAATGCACACTGGTCCCAAATCCATTTTTTATGGCATAAAGTCGAAAAATAAAAATACTTTCTTGTAATTTTGCACATTTGCTAGAAATGAAATAAAAAATGGGCCGATAGGACCACGCCCACAATCACTTCCCAAATAAACTCAATATATAATCAACATAAATATCACCCTCTATTAGTACAGGGTGACTAAAAATAAAATTTTATGAAAGCTTAAAATAATGAAACCTATTTCGTTTTGGTGTACAAAGTTTTTCTGAACATTATTACAAAAGCAAAATATAGCATACAAATATTCTACTTGACACTGTAATTTAAATAATTATTTCAGAAATAATATAAAATGTCTACATGTGCACAGAAAAGTGAATACCATTTTATATGGTACCATTTTAAAGGTACATACAATACCATTAAAGTGAGATATTGGTGGGTCTCATACACAAATCTGATTCAAAGATATGATCAAATATGTGTACTGTGGCTAATCGAAAATTGTGCTAAAATAAAGTGGCAATTGTGGGAGTTTTCCGAAAAATGCTGACGAGATAACACCATACTCAGAAGAACACTGTCACATTTACACTTTGAGTCAAGTTGAGTCCTACATATAACCTTTGGTCCTCTACATTTATAGGTTATGCTTACTACGAATCACAAAATTACAACGCTTAAGAAAACTGACAGGACTACAGTAAACACAAAATGTTAAATATAATTTTTCAACTACTTACGCCGACCTTCAATTTCAGTAATATAGTCACTCCATTATTTTCTTTTTACGCATTAATTTTAAGTATTTTGTATAACTGCTTTAGACCCGAATAATTCCCCCATCATGCTTGTGGTGTTGCCACTTAGTTTTCTCCAATACATTTTCTTGATTGCTTGGAGTGTTGCCATTAAGAAAATATGTACCCATTTAACAATTTCCAATTTAATTTTTTTGATTTTCTGCCAAAAAATATGGATTTGGGGACCATAGTGCAGTGGCCTACTGTTGCAATAGATGCATTCATATTTTTATACCCTCCACCTCCAGGATGGGGGCATACTAACTTTGCCATTCATTTAGTAACACCTTGAAATATCGACCTGAGACCCTATAAATTCTAAGACGAACTAGCCATGTCAGTCCGTCTGTTGAAAGCACGCTAGCATCTAAACTAAACGAAAGGAGCTAGAACGTTTAAATTTTCCATAAATGCGTCTTATAGTCGTAGATCGGTTGGGATTGAAACGGGACGAAATCGGTCCAAAGGGACAATTTTTTCCCTCACAAGGACTAAAAATACCCATATTAATCCCTAATATTTTAGCGTATTTGAGCATGTTTTTTGAATATGTGTGTTTATATTTCCTTGATATTTGGTATGCGCATTCCCCTTATAGCAAAAACGTGTACCATAAAGTGATTCTTATTTGTAGGGGGTGAAATGGGGCAAAAAAAGGGATACAAATGGTACATATTAAACGACAACAGCTAGATACACGAAATTCGGTGTGTACATTCCTCTAATTGAGTAGATACATAATATAATAGTATTTTTTCCAAATTCGCACTTTTAAGGGGTAAAATGGTAATAGAGGGATAAAAATGGTACCAAACAAACGGCTGTAACTAGAATAATGAAATTCGGTGTAGACATTTAAAATAAACAGATTTTTCGAAATATAATGAAATAATAATAATAAGAAATAATATGAAAAAAGGGATAAAAATAGTACCAATCAAATGACCGCGGCTAGAGTCATGAAATTCGGAGTATACATTCCTTTGACTACGTAGACATGAAATTCGTACTTTTCTGTTACGGTAAAAATTGGTTGAATCATGAAGTTAGGTTATTTTGCACTATGTACGTCTGATAATGGATTTTCAAAATTTGTACTTTTGGAATTAAAATAGAATGGAAATACAACCAACTGTAGCACCCACTATCTACCAATATTTATGATATTTAAGGTTTTTGAAAATATAAGTATAAGAATATTTATTTTTTGAATTGACGTATAAGAAGGCCTTTTCCTTATAAGAAGGTTTGAAATAATTAAAATATTATATTTATTTATAAAATTATTTTTTCAATATTTGTATTGGCTATATTAAAAAAATTATATTTTCCTGTAATATTACTGCACTTCTACGAAAACCGACAACGTCTGTGGAATGCAATTCATGGTGGACCGGACGGACTTAACGCCGTTTTTACTTGTTTTTTTTTTTTTTGAAAATTTTATACTAAAACTGAAACTAAAAAACGTTATAGCTTAAATGAGTGTTTGGCTATTTTTATATCCAATATTTTCCAATCATTATAAAAATTTGGAGCGTCATTAATTTAATTTTTATTTTTATACCTTGAAATATTCATCGGAGACTCTATAAAGTATATAAATATTCTGGGTCGTGGTAAAATTCTAAGACGATCTAGCCATATCCGTCTGTCTGTCTGTTGAACGCCCACTAGCCGCTGAACGAGGTGAGTTAGGAGGTTAAAATTTTCTCTGAATGTATCTTATGGTTGCAGATCGGTTGGAAGGTGGGCGAAATCGACCCAGAGGGAAAAATCCCCTAATATTTAGACTATTTAAGTATTTTTTTTTAATTTCTGTCTTATATGCACCTGAAATTTGTTGTGTACATTCCTCTTGTAGCTTGAAAGCATCAACAAGTAAATACACTTTTTAGCGGGTGAAATGGGACAAAAAGAAAAGAAAATGGTACGGTATTACATCCCTCTAATTGCGTAGATACATAAAATAGAGGGTTTTTTTTTCGAAATTCGTACTTTTGGCACAAAAAGGAATACAAATGGTACCGATGGTACGACAACAGCTAGAATCGTAAAATTAGGTGTGTACATTAGGGTTTTCCCGCGAGAAAATTCCCGCTAATTCGCACATATTTCGTTTCCCGTATCCCGGGAAATTCGTACGGGAATCCCGCGGGAATTCAGTAGAAAATTTTACGTACTTCTTCGCATATTTTTTTCCATCATTTCCACAATAAAATAAAAAATGTTGTATAAAAATTTAGATTATATAGCTTTTAATCAGGCATGCCAAATGTTGCAGTTGGATGACAAAATATTTTTAAACTGCGTTCGGATTTAGATTCAAAATCCACTTTTCGAATTTTTTCTGTCAAGCTCCATATGAAAAAAATAAAATCCGAGAAAAATAGATTTGTGCATCTATCCGAACGCCAAAAATAAAGAATTTAAAGTTTTCGAAGCGACAGGACAAAGAACAAACATTTCATTTAATGCTTTATTCACTATTAATGTGAACGATCGTTCTCTGTCGCGTTCACATTTTCCAATAAAATAAGAAATATCTGATCTTTAATTAATTTTGAAACTTGAAAAAGATGTTTGAATTGCGCACATTGCACATTGCGCTTTATTATATGAATTCTGTAACAGGTTCGTGGTGAAATATATATTTATTTTACTTTAATAAAATGTGAATGTTTCATTGGAAAAAATAAGCTTAACTCATGGTAAACAGTATGTTGACGATTTCCCGTGCTGTCCCGGGATACCGGGAAATTGAAAAAATAATTCCCATTTCCCGGGAAATAAAAAGTACGGGAAAATGCAAACCCTAGTGTACATCCTCCATTTGCTTAGAAACGTAAAATATAAGGATTTTTCGGAATTGTACTTTTAAGGGATATAATTGAAACAAGTAAGAAGGCGTTAAGTTCGGCCCGGCCGATATATAAGAATATACCCTCCACCATGGAGTGCATTCCACAGTATTACCAGCAGATTAAAGGATGTCGATATAGAAGTACAGAACCATATTATGAAAATTGTGGTATGTTTATGCACATTACTATATTTGAAATGGTACGGATATTTGGGCTATAGCTGGAATCAAAAAATTGAAAATGGGGAAACAGTGGGAAATTGTTTCTCTCTGTCTCATGTTCACTTTTTGATTAGTCTTGAAGTTTTATATTTATATAGTAGAGGACTATTAATATTATAGTAATGAAGTATCACTATTTATTTAAAATAGTGAGCATATATAGAAATAATAAACAAATATCGTGATGCGCATAACAAATATTCCAATTTTCCTAATATGGTAGTCCACTTCTATATGAAGTTGACAGCTACTAATCTGCCCGTAATACTGTGGAATACACTCCGTGGTGGAGGGTATACAAGATTCGGCCCTGTTGAATTTAACGCCTTTTTAGTTGTTTGAGTTTTTAATTTAATAAAATACTACATACGAAAATTGAGACTAAAAATTTTATTCGATACTTAAGTTTGAGTAAATTTCACTTGATTTGAGTAAGTCCGTTAATTTTAGTATTTTTTCTTTATGAATCCTGCTACTTTTATATATCAATATTTTACTGTTATTATAGAAATTTGGAGCGAAAATAATTTAATTTTAATTTGTATACCCTACACCACAGGGTATAATGTCTTTGTGCATTTCTTTTTAACACCCAAAAGGAAACGAGATAGACCCATCGTCTATTATACCGATCGATTTAGAATCACTTTTTGAGTCGATTTAGCGATGTCCGTCCGTCCGTCTGTCTGTAAATCTATTCTTGTACTCAAAGTTCAGGTCTCAATTGTAGATAGATCTAAATGAAACTTTGCACAACGAAGTTTTATGGGATAAGGACGAACGCTATTTAATTTGAAGCAAATC
This sequence comes from Polietes domitor, assembly GCA_947397865.1. Taxonomy (NCBI): domain Eukaryota; kingdom Metazoa; phylum Arthropoda; class Insecta; order Diptera; family Muscidae; genus Polietes; species Polietes domitor. Next base: position 135,485,914 of record OX377618.1, read on the forward strand.
GGTTCATTATAACTCCCATAAAAAGTTTGCTCCCGATTTTACTTTTTCCTCTCTAGAAACCACATATTTCAACAGATTTTCTTCAAATTTAGCAGAACGTCAAATATTTTAACTAGAAATAGCTCTGGTAAAAATTTCAGATCAGATTCATATATAGCTCCCATACCAATGTCTCATATGATTTGACTGTTTCCGCTCTAGAAACCACATATTTTAGCAGATTTTCTTCAAATTTGGCAAAACAACTTATATTTCAACTAGAAACAACTCTGGGCCAGACCGGTTCAGATAAATATATAGCTCCAATACAAATTTCGCCACTGAGTTGATTATTTCCGCTCTAAAAATAACATATTTGAACAGATTTGCTTAAATTTTGGCAAACCAGCTCATATTTCAACTACAAACATCTATGGCGATAGTGGGTCATATCGGTTCAGATTTATATATAGCTCCCATTCAAAGTTTGTGTTCAAATTTTCTTACAAATACAGATAAAAGTATGCAATTTGTAGTATTATATGCCAGGTTCAAATGTAACGACATTCTTGTACCCTACGCCATAGGGTATATTGCATATATTCTAACAAAAAAAAAAAACGTTAGTAGACCATGATTTCTGTGTCAACTTTTTTGATGCAAAAATAAGCATTTTCTGAAAATTTGGATTTAATCTTGATCTGTTTGTGAAATTCGCACACGTTGTTAGTTTTCCCAAAAAAATAACATTTTAAAAATAAAAACATCCAACACTGATTGGAGTAAAACTATAAGAGCGGGAGGGAGAAGAGCTTGTGACTATTAATCTTATTCTCTATTAATCTTAAGTTGCAGTTTTTTTTTCTTTCAATATTTTCATTAGAGTCACCAATATTATTACAAACAGAGAAGTTTTCTGAATGTAGAACCTGCAACACAACTAGAAGAGAAGTGAAATAATTACAATAATGATCGAAAGTATTGAAGAACGTTCCAATAAAATATTATAAAATAGATGTAAATAAATACGGGAAATTTCCTCATTATTAAAAAAGTGGGTGTGGCCCTCCCATTTTTTTTTATCAGAATTAATGTCACGAATCAAAATGTCAAATTTCATAATTTTATGATGACAAATAAAAAAGTTAGAGGTTTTTGGCTCTGTGCAATGCTCTTGTTTTGTCGACGACATTTTCTTTTTCATATCGTTATTGTAATTTCTTTTCTGACCAGCAAAGATGGTCTTCACCGAACGAAATCATGATGGAGATAGTGTGCAGCCAACATTTGTAACTAAATTTGCATTTCTAGTTGAAATCAAATACTAAATATTTTTCGAAAGGACTTGCAATATCCCCAAACTATTTTATGAAATCCCCTGTCCCTATTTCATATTTTTTCTCCTTTTGGCTATCATAAAATGCCCATGGTTGGGGACAAATACCTACATCTGGCAAGTCTGGACACCAGCTCTGCAAAATAAACCACAAAAACGGATTTCAAGGCAAAAATCACTTAAGTGAAAGCTTGCGTATTAAATAATACCAATCTTGGTGAAGTGACGCGTTACGCCCTGCTTTCTAATCTGAAATGGCGGGAAAAGGGATACAAATGGTACCTATCAAACGACAACAGCTAGAAACACGATAATCGGTGTGTACATTCCTCTATTTTTTCGAAATTCGTACTTTTAAGGGATAAAATGGGAATAGAGGGATAACAATGGTACCAACCAAACGACTGCACCTAGAACAATGAAATTCGGTGTACACATTCCTCTGATAGCATAGACACGTAAAAAAAGGGATTTTTCGAAATTCGCACTTTTAGGGGGTAAAATTGAAAAAGGGGATAAAAAGTATACCAACCAAAAGGCGGCAGCTAGAGTCATGAAAGTCGGAGTATACATTCCTCTGTCTGCGTAGACACGAAAAATAAAAAGGTTTTTCCAAATTCGTACTTTCAAGGGATAAAATGGAAACAGAGGGATAAAATTGGTACCATATAAACGGCTCCAGCTAGAATGATGAAATTCGGTGTGTACATCCCTTTAATTGCGTAGACATGCAAAATAAAGTGATCTCGAAAGTGGTACTTTTAAGGGGGTTAAATGGGAAAAAAGGAACCAAATAACCGGAGCTAGAATTATGGAATTCGGTGTATAAATTACTATGACTGCATTGACTCGTAAAAATAGAAAGATTTTTCCAAATTCGTGTTTTTTACGTTTACGTCAAAAATGTGTAGAATCATCATGAAGTTAGGTTATCTAGCATTGTGTACTTGAATAATAATGGATATTCAAAATTTTTATACACTTCACGAGATTATTATGTATTTGTTTGTAACACCCAAAAGGAAACGAGTTAGACCCATCGTTTATTATACAGATCGGCTTAGAATCACTTACTGAGTCGATTTAGATCAAATTACAGCTCGCAATTATTGTCCGATCTTAAGAAAAATTGGCACAAGTAAGTTTTGTGGATCAAGGACGAACGCTATTTAATTTGAGGCATTTAGGTTCAGATTTAGATATAGTCCCCAAACAAATGTCGCTTCCAATTTGATAGTTTCCGCTCTAGAAATCCGATATTCTTCAAATTTGGCTTAACACCTTATAATCTAACTAGAAATACCTGTGGCAAAGGCGGGCTAGATCGGTTCAGATTTAGATATAGCCCCCATACAAATGTCGGTCCCGATTTGACTTTTTCCGCTCTAGAAACCACATATTGTACCCGGTTTTCTTTAAAATTGGCACAATATCTAATAATCTAATTAGAACATCTATGGTGAAAGTGGGTAAGATCGGTTCAGATTTGGATATACATTTATTTATATATATACAAATGTTGCTCCCAAATGTTTAACCGGTTTTGGCCAAACTTTACATATTATATTTCAACTATAAACATACAAGTGGGTCACGTCGTTCCATGTTTCAATATACCCCCATACAGTTGTTCTTTCCTATTTATCATTTTTTGTCAAACACATACATTTACAGAATACAAAAATCCTTCCCGATTTCATGTTTTTTACCGAATTGAATTGTGATAGGATAGAAAGTGGAGTGTATCATATAGTCGGCTCCGTCTGACTTTAGCCTTTCCTTACTTGCTACTTTTGGAATTAAAATAGGAATAAATACAACCAACCAAACGTCTGTAGCTGAAAATGCACCCATTATTCCCCAATATTTGTGGCATTTAAGCTTTTTTGAAGATTGCTGCCTTTTTGAATTGTCCTGAAGTACTATTTCAATATTTGGCGGACCCTATATATAGTATAAACATATTGGTAGCATTGCCTTAATATCGTGGTTTGAAATAACTAATATTTAATGTTTATTTATAAAATTATTTTTTTAATTTTTTTTATTTTTTTTTTGAAATAATTAATATTTAATGTTTATTTATAAAATTATTTTTTTAATTTTTTTTATTTTTTTTCTGTAATGTTACTGCACTTGAATGATGCATGATGAAGGTTATATAAAGTTCGGCCCGGCCAAACTTAACTGCGTTTTTACTTGTTTTATTTCTGTTTCTGGCGACTGTTTCTAAACTACAAGAAGATGATAGTCAAAGATTTGTAGCCCTTATCCCTAAACACAGTTTAATGTAGTAGAGGGCATGATTGGACTTATACTGACAAAATGATTTTACAAAAATTTAGAAATTTTAGTAAACACTTAAAAAATATACAAAATTAAATTTTTATGTCTCAGACACAAAAGTTTTATTTTTTGATGCTTGTTATTATGAAAAGTTTTAATTGAATTGTTATCGTATTACCAAAAGTCGAAAACCTAAAATTCCCGTTCCTTTAAACTACACCCGCCAACAATGACGTCTTGTTGCGTGTAGCTCTCAGGAGCAAGGATAATATTTCAATTCATTCATACACAATGGCCGGGCAGAAATGTGAAACACGAATCACAAAAACCCAAAAGATGCCCACACAGCGACATGGGAAAGTTCCAAAAAATTAAGATGTATTTTAACACATAATAAAGATGCCACAGTCAATAAAGACAACGCAACGCAACCACGACAACGACAATGGCCATGGCCATAGCCAGCCATGGCAACAACAACGTCATCGTCAAGATGACCAACCAAAAAATATTTCTGCATAAACTCATAAATATTGAATGTGACAACAAAAGGAAGTTTAAATTAGGCGCCAATTGGCCCAACGCAAGCAACAATGTACGAGTATGTTTGTTTGTACTCGAACGATGACAATGACGCCGAACAATACGTTGGATTATTAATAATGGGAACGCACATACAAATATTGGCAGATTGTAGGTACTTTCACCTTTCATTAGACCAAACCCAGCCATTTGAAAACCACTCGCACTTTTCTTTTTTGTTTACGATCGTCAAAGCCATTCAAAAGGATCTATTGCCGGCCACAGGCCGATCCTGTGTGAGTTTCCATGGCCTCGAAACAATCTCCCACACTTGAATGGTGGAAAATGTACCACATTATTCGGGTCACGTTGACATTCCTTCTCCATTATGCCGGGGCAGTTACTTGTGTAAATACGTTCCGATATGACAAGTCATAAATTAAATAAATATTTGCGTCCAACCAACAAACTAACTACGCAAGCAAGTAAGTAAGAGTATCTATGAGCGAGGGTAGAGAAAAAAGATAAATTATGATGTTTTCCTTTTAAATGGAAAACTAATTTTATTACAAATGACTTCGTCTTGTCGTCTTAACGTTTGCTTTGCAGCCGACATTTTTCAATTTCTTTCTATTTCTTTTTGTTCAGGCGTACGTACCCAGTGCATACGGAGTAGGTGTTAAATGCTAACAGTTTATGTACACGGAGAGAAAAGCAATACTGTTTAGACATTAGAGACCCTCATTGGAAAATGATGCAGCTGTCAATAAATTTGTTTTATTTTATTATGATTATCAAAATATGCTCAATTCTTGCCACTACCATTTAAGAAGAAACCATATAAATGTAAGTTTTTACCTAATAAAAATTGTTTATTTTTTATAAATAGAAAACATATTGAAAAATATTTAGAAAAAAATAAAAATCTTAATTATCATCATCTCCTTAATTTGATTTGATGTTGAAAAGTCGCTGTGAAGGCTCTTGAAAAGACTTTTGACATGGTCGAAATCATGATCGAGGTAGAGGCTGCAGAGCAAGTAATAAATGTCACCATGCCATTTGTAAATAAATTTGCATTCCATTAAATATAGATGCAAAATGGTCTTGAGCCAGGACAATATCCCAGTTCAAATCAAATATTGATTACAGACCAAAAAAATACAAACGAAAAAACTAAAAAAAATCTTAATTATCGTTATTATGTTATCCATGAATTTCACGAAAAATGCAGATAAAATAAGTCCTTGTGTGCATTTCGAAGACATAAATTATTTTGAATTAATTTAATCACGATTTTCGAATAAAAAATCATCCGAATAATTTTTAGTAGATAACACTATACAACATATTTTTTGTCGAATGGCTACATTGAAAGAAAAACGTACGTAACCGGAACGAAATTGTACGTTGCGGCAACGAATTTGTTCATTGAAAGTCAACCAACGTCGGCGTTCGTTGCCGCAACGAATCTTGATTTAATGGAAATTATAGTTCTACAACGAATATGTTCATTGCTGCAACAACTGTTTCGTTGCTGCAGCAATGCTGATTCGTTGCTGCAACAACTCTAATTCATTGGTGCAACAACTCTGATTCGTTGCTGCAACAACACTAATTCATTGCTACAACAACGCGGTTTCCTTGCTGAAACAATGTGGTTTCGAAAATATTGGTGGCAATAAATTAAACATTTTCGTTGCAGCAACGAAACTTTATCGTTGCAGTAATGAACGCCAACGTTAGTTGATTTTCAAGAACAAAATTCGTCCCGGCCTCGAACGTTTTTCTTTCAGTATACATAATTTCGTTTCATGATGACCACCGGCAGTGGACTTCGAAGTGATTATTCGCAACAGCAGCTCAACTACTTAAGGCAGAACTCCAACAACGTGAATGAGAATTACTATCGAATACATCCCAAAAACACACACGAGAAAAACACATACATTGTGTGTCTCCGATTGTAGCACCAACGAATAAATTGTTGCTGCAACGATATCAGTTTCGTTGCTGCAACGAATGAGTTATTGAGGCAAAGTGTTCCATCCGAACTCCATTAATTTTAATAATTTTTAACAAAATAATATGGATTTGTATAAAAACAAAGATTATAATCACAAATTTATAGATTTTTTGTATTAATTAATGTTTCATGTAAAAAATGAAAGAGAATATTTTCGTTGCATCAACGAATATTGAATTGTTGCAGGAACGAACCTACGAAAAGTACGAAAAATCGGTTTCATACCATAAACGTTCACATCGTTGCAGCAACGTGTCGGATTGTTGTGGAACTAAAAAATTTCGTTAAATATTTCGTTGCCGCAACGAAATGGCAATAACGAATCTGAATCGTTGATGCCACGAACGATTTTTCTTTCAGTGTATGTATAACATTTTCTAATGCATTTTGGCTTTCGAATATTATATAAAACAATTTTCATTGATACATTTTTAAGTGTTTTTTACTAAAATTCAAATTTTCACCTAATTGAATTGAATCACTCGCTTTTGTGTTATAGCAGTGAGCGCTACTTCGAACGCAAGCCCTATATTTGTTATCAGTTTTATCCATCTCTGTTTTTGGATAGTAATTTATTCAATTTTGTATTTTCAGTTAGAAGTAAAATTTTTGGAAAATCTATTTATGTTGCGCGTTTTGACTTTCACGATTTAAGCTACAACAATCTGGTACCATTGGGTACCATTTTCATCCCTTTTTGTCCTTGGTTGGTATCATTTTTCTTCCCTTATGTAATACTTCGAAAAATGCATTTACATTGCGCTTCACAGGCATTTAAATAACGTATTTCGCGATTGTAGCTGCACAACTTTGGTTGGTACCATTTGTATCCCTTTTTGTCACGTTTCCCCTTAAAAGAAAAATTAAAAAATCACCCTTAAATGTACAAATTTCATAAAATCCACTTATATTGCTCTACTACTAGACCAGAGAAATTTACACACCGAATTTCACGATTCTACGTCTAATATTTTGGATGGTAAGGTTTGTATCCCTTTTTTACTGATACCCCACTTAAAAGTAAAAAAAATTGTATATTTCTCTTTTACGTGTTCAGAAGAGTTAGCGTTCTAGCTGTAATGCTTTATTTATTTATTTGTCTCAGCTATAGAATCAGCCGGTTAGTAATTAACAACAATTTCTTAAATCTAAATACAATAATTACTTAAAAACTATTAAAACAAAAATTAATTAAAATGCTAAAAAAATTAAAAAGTATGACGATATATTAAAATATATATAAATAAAACTAGTAAGGAAAGCCTAAAGTCGGGCGGAGCCGACTATATAATACCCTACACCACTCCCTTCGTATGTACCTCGCTTTGATTACTAAACCCAGCTATTTTCTGGGAGCAATTTTATGTAGTTCCTATAAATTATACAGTTACTATAAATTCATCTTTAGTCATATTTAACGAATATGGTTAATAATATCGTAATTGATGCAATTATCGGACAGACAAATACAAATTATACAGTAGTAATAGGGTGAATCGCACCGACATTTGAAAAGGGGGCCTATAACAACATTTTGGGCCTGGTCCAAAACATGGGCCTATATATTTCTTATTCACGGTAGGTATTCCTAGTTGAAAAATATCATGATCTGTAAAATTTGATGAAGATCCGATGTAAGATGTAGTTTCTAGAGCTGTAATAGATCAGAATGGGGCCCCATTTGGGTTATACCAAAGTATGGACATATGGGCATCTTACAAACAAGTAAGGAAGGGCTAAAGACGGACGGACTTTCTATCTCATTACAATTCAATTCGGTAAAAAAGTGAAATCGGGTAGGATTTCTGCATCCTGTAAATGTATATGTTTGGCAAAAAATGTTAAATCGTAAAGGACATTTGCACTGGGCGTATATTGAACCCTGGAACGATGTGACCCGCTTTCACCATGTATGTTTATTGGTGAAATATAATATGTAAAGTTTGACCAAAATAGGTTAAACATTCGGGAGCAACTTTTGTATGAGGGTTATATCTAAATCTGAACTGATCTTACCCACCTTCAACATAGGTTTTTTAGTTGGATTATAAGATATTGTGCCAATTTTAAAGAAAAACGGCTGCAATATGTTGATTTTAGAGCGGAAAAAGTCAAATCGGTATGTGGGCTATATCTAAATCTGAACCAATCATACACTTTCAGCATAGGTGTTTTTAGTTCCATTATAAAATGTTGTACCAATTTTAAAGAAAATCGGGTAGTGGATTTTAGAGCGGAAAAGTCAAATCGGGAGCGACATTTGTATGGGGGCTATATCTGAACCGATCTTTCCCAATTTCTGCATAGGTGTTTCTATTTGGATTAAAAGTTGTTGTGCCAAATTTAAAGAAAATCGGGTACAAGATATGGATTTTAGAGCGGAAAAGTCAAATCGGGAGCGACATTTGTATGGGGGCTATATCTAAATCTGAACCGATCTTACCTACTTTCACCATGGGTGTTTTTAGTTAGATTATAAGATGTTGTGCCAATTAAAAAAAACGACTGCAATAAGTTGATTTTAGAGCGGAAAAAGTCAAATCGGGAGCGACATTTGTATGGGGGCTATATCTAAATCTGAACCGATCTTACCCACTTTCACCATGGGTGTTTTTAGTTAGGTTATAAGATGTTGTGTCAGATTTAAAGAAAAATCAGGTACAATATGTGGTTTCTAAAGCGGAAAAAGTGAAATAGGGAGCGACATCTGTATAGGGGCTATATCTAAATCTGTACCGATCTTACCCAAGTTCAGCATAGGTGTTTCTAGTTCGATTATAAGATGTTGTGCCAATTTTAAAGAAAATCTGGTACAATATGTGGTTTCTAAAGCGCAAAAAGTGAAATAGGGAGCGACATCTGTATAGGTGCTATATCTAAATCTGAACCGATTTCCTCCAATACCGATGGTCCTTGGCCAGAAAAAATAACTTCTGCCAAGTTTCATGGCAATCGGATATTTAAAAGGATAAATCTATCAAGAAATTAAAAAAAAAAAAAGTTAATATACTCGACTTGTGAGGGTAAAAAATATAATTCAGAAGATGAGCTGGAGTATATGGCAGGAAGCATGAATGATGAAATTAAGACAGGGACTGGAACTGAGATTATGGATGAGATGAAAAGAGGAACAATAAAATAAAGGAAGCTGGAACAGAAGAGGAGCTTGAACAGAAACAGTAACTGGAATAGAACAGAAGCTGGAACAAAAGATGAGCTGGAACGGAACAGGAACTTAAACAGAACAGGAGATGGAACAGAACAGGGACTGGGACGGAACAAGAGCTGGAATAGAACATGAACTGGATCACAACAGGAGCTGGAGCAGAACAGGAATTGGATTGATGGTGAAATGAGCAGGAATAATGTTGAAAAGATGCAGGTACGAGTTATATCAACGAAGCGGTAGTTGAACAGGAACATAATAGAACAGGAACGTAGTATCTAAGGTAGGCAGCACGAATAAATAGATGACAGAAATAACAGCTGGATAACGAGCAGGAAACAGGAACATAATAGAACAAGAACTTAATATCTAAGGTAGACAGGTGCAATTTTTATCCCTTTTTGTCCAGCTCATCCCTTTGACTTTTGTCGCTGTAGAAACCACATATTTTAGCAGATTTTCTTCAAATTTAATACAAGACGTTATATTCTAACGAGAAACATTTACGGTGAATTTGGGTCATATCGGCTCAGATTTATATAGCTCCCATTCAATTGTCGATTTTAATTAATTCTTCACTGGAAGTAGCCCAATGCTTTCACATACAAAAAATAAAATCATGGGATCTCACAAGAATCGAAAGTTAGAGAAGAAACAATAAGACTGTATTTTCCAACGAAATTAAATTTTCATACATATTTTTATGATTCAGAAGGTATTTTTGTAGCTATTTGCTATTAAAAAGCAAAAATTATATTATAAGGTAAATATCGTCACAATGTTCATATTATAAAAATTATGAAGTTATAAAAAATTTGGTAGTTGTCTCTTGTCAAAGGTGAAAAAAACGCAAATGTAGCAGAAAACAAGTAATGAAAGGCTAAAGTCGGACGGGACCGACTATATGATACCCTCCACTTTCTATACCAATACAATTCAATTCGGTGTGGGCCTATACCATGGACCGATATGGGCCACTTTCAACATATATGTGTCTGTGTTCTGGCAAATTAGATGAAAATCGACATTTGTATGGGGACTATGCATGTTTATAGGTGAAATATAATAATATAAGTTTTTCCAAAAGCGGGTAAAGTTTGTGGTTTCTGGAGCGAAAAATGCAATTCAATTCATAAATCTGAACTGATCTGACCCATATTCATCATAGAAGTTTTTAGTTGAAATATAAGGTGCTCCGCCAAATTTGAAGAAAATGTCAAATCGGTAGCGAAATTTGTATGGTGGCTATATCCAAATAAAATAGCGTCCGTCCTTAGCGCTCAAAACTTTCTTCTGCCAATCTTTGTTAGGATCAGACAATTGATTACAAGAATAGTTGTGCGGATGTACGGACGGACAGACGGGTATTGTGATTCTAAGCCGATTTGTATAATAAACGGTGGGTCTATCACGTTTCCTTTTGGGTGTTACAAACAAATGCACAATGACATGATACCCAAGTGGAGGGTATAAATACACGAGTATCACATTTCCCAAGTGAAATTGTGATACCCCATATATATGTCATAATTTCTTAAACGTGGAAAATATATCAAAAAATCAATCCCTCTGTTCTAAGTATATGAAATTTCGTCAAGATATATTTTTCGGTTCAAAAGATACAGAATTAATTCACAACAAGTAAAAACGGCGTTAAGTTCGGCCGGGACGAACTTTATATACCCTCCACCATGGATGGCATTCCACAGAGGCTGTCGATTTTCGTACAAGTACAGTAATATTACAGGAAAATATATTTTTTTAATATAGCCAAACCAAAACAAATATTGAAAAAATAATTTTATAAATGAATATAATATTTTCTATGAGTTTTTGAATGTAATACATTCGAATTTAAGCTATTCGATCAAGTCATTTCTTTTTCGAAGGAAATCTTTGTTTTTGGTAATGGAAAATCGAACACTAATAAAACAACACAAAAACTAATAATTAAATATAATATTTTTATTATTTCAAACCACGCTTCTAAGGCAAGGCTACCAATACGTTTACATATCGAAATAATACTTCAAGTCTATAAATATGCTGATGTCGGAAAATAATATCGAGCCCTTTCTGGAAAATCAAACAAAACAGCATTGGATATTCAACAAGTATCATTTGATTCAAACTTTAAATGTTAGTTATAAAAACCAAGCAATGCACAAAGCCAGTCAGACAAGCCGTTTTTATACTAATTTAGACCCTACTGTTGGCCAAACATATTTAATTGAGAATTTAAAACAAGAGGATATAATGTGGATTTTTAAGGCCAGAAGTGACTTGATTGATATAAATGGCAGCAAGTACCGACCAAATATAAATCGGCAGTGTTCATTGTGCAACATGAGAGAAATAGAAAATTTGCAACATTTTCTAGGACGCTGTCCAGCATTGAAAGAATTCCGATTAATGTTCTTCCAAAAGGTTTTGCTTAATGAAGCCGAGTTAGTAAATATATTAAATGGTGTAGTCATTAATTGGAAGGCTCTAGTAAATTTTATAAAAATGTGTATTCTGAAAAACAAAAATCTATATATTTCATATTGTGTCTAGAATGAAGACTGACGACCACATTTCAATGTCAATATTATATATATATTATTTATTTACCTTTTTGCATTTAATTACATATATTGCTAATAATTATCTATAACAAATAAAATGTAAAATTATGATAAATAAAGAATACTACTACTACTAATACTTCAAGTCAATTCAAAAAATAAATATTCTTATATTTATATTTTCAAAAAGCTTAAATACCATAAACATTGGTAGATAGTGGGTACTACAGTTGGTTGTATTTCCATTCTATTTTAATTCCAAAAGTACAAATTTTGAAAATCCTTTATCTCACGTACATGACATGATTCAACCAAATTATGCTGTAAAAGTAAAAAGTACGAATTTGGATTTTTTTTATTTTGCGTGTCTATGCAGTGTGATTGAGACGAATGTATACACCGAATTCCATGACTCTAGCTGCGGACATTTGGATGGTACTATTTTTATCCCCTTTTCCATTTTAACCACAAAAAGTACCAATTTCGAAAAATCCGTTTATTTTACGTGTCTACGCAATCAGAGGAATGTATACATCGAATTTCATTATTCTTGGTGCAGCCGTTTGGCTGGTACTATTTTTATCCATCTATTCCCATTTTACCCCTTAAAAGTGCGAATTTAGACGTATGTGCACACTGAATTTCGTGTTTCTAGCTGTAGTCGTTTAATATGTACCTTTTTTTATCCCTTTTTGCCTCATTTGTTATAGGCGGAATGTGCATACCCAATATCAAGTAAGTACAAACAGACATTTTGAAAAACAAGTAAGGAAAGGCGGACTGTATGATACACTCCACTTTCTATCCTATTACAATTCAATTAGGTAAAAAAGTGAAATCGGGAAGGATTTTTGTATCCTGTAAATGTATGTGTTTAACAAAAAATGTTAAATCGGAAAGAACATCTGTATATTGAAAAATGGAACGCTGTGACCCACTTGTATGTTTATAGGTGAAATATAATATGTAAAGTTTGGCCAAAATCGGTTAAACATTTGGGAGCAACATTTGTATATATATAAATAAATGTATATCTAAATCTGAACCGATCTTACCCACTTTCTCCATAGATGTTTTAGTTAGATTATTAGATATTGTGTTAATTTTAAAGAAAACCGGGTACAATATGTGGTTTTTAGAGCGGAAATTGTCAAATCGGGAGCGACATTTGTATGGGGGCTATATCTAAATCAGAACCGATCTTACCCACTTTCTGCATAGGTGTTTCTATTTGTATTATAAGATGTTGTGTTAATTTTAAAGAAAACCCGGTACAATATGTGCTTTCTAGAGCGGAAAATGTCAAATCGGGAGCGACAGTTGTATGAGACTATATCTAAATCTGAACCGATCTTATCCACTTTCTGCATAGGTTTTTCTACTTGTATTATAAGATGTTGTGCCAAATTTAAAGAAAATTGGATACAATATGTGGTTTCTAGAGCGGAAAAAGTCAAATCGGGAGCGACATTTGTATGGGGGATATATCTAAATCTGAACCGATCTTACCCACTTTCTGCATAGTTGTTAACGGTCCGATTATAAGATGTTGTGCCAAATTTAAAGAAAATCGGGTACATTATATGGTTTCTTGAGCGGAAAATGTCAAATCGGGAGCGACATTCGTATGGGGGCTATATCTAAATCTGAACCGATCTTACCCACTTTCTGCATAGGTGTTTCTATTTGTATTATAAGATGTTGTGCCAAATTTAAAGAAAATTGGATACAATATGTGGTTTCTAGAGCGGAAAATGTCAAATCGGGAGCGACAGTTGTATGAGACTATATCTAAATCTGAACCGATCTTATCCACTTTCTGCATAGGTTTTTCTACTTGTATTATAAGATGTTGTGCCAAATTTGAAGAATATCGGGTACAATATGTGGTTTCTAGAGCGGAAAAAGTCAAATCGGGAGCGACATTTGTATGGGGGCTATATCTAAATCTGAACCGATCTTATCCACTTTCTGCAAAGGTGTTTCTAGTTGTATGATAAGATGTTGTGTCAAATTTAAAGAAAATCGAGTAAAATATGGGGTTTCTAGAGCGGAAAATGTCAAATCGAGAGCGACATTTGTATGGGGGCTATATCTAAATCAGAACCGATCTTACCCACTTTCTGCATAGGTGTTTCTATTTGTAAAGGGTGTTTTTTATTGGGGTATAGAACTTTAAGTTGGCATCACTTTTTTAACTGGCGGCCATTTTGTCAGCTGTCAAGTGATTAATATTTAGTTTGGTTTGCCATTTCATCATGAACAGGTTGACAAAAGAACAACGCTTGCAAATCGTGCAAATTTATTTCGAAAGTAATGGTTCAGTTCGCGAAGTTCACCGCAAGCTCCGTCCATTTTATCGACATAATCGTCCATCAGAGCAATTAATTCGGTTAACCATGGATCGTTTTAGCACTACGTTTACTCTATGTGATAATACGCATCCGCAGAGACGTCGAACAGTGCGCACCGAAGAAACAATTGCCGCTGTAGAGCAAAGTGTTGAAGAGGACCCGAATGAATCGATTCGCCACCGTGCACAGCAATTGGAGCTTTGGAAAATTGGACCTGTAGAATTGGCTATATTCGAGCCAGCCGCGGCGGCCACATGCCCGAAATCATATTTAAACATTAATGGCATAAAATTATCCTTCCAATAAAGCCAAATTGATTAAACGATTATCTTGTGTTTTATTTCAATTCGAAGTTCTATACCTCAATAAAAAACACCCTATATTATAAGATGTTGTGCCAAATTTAAAGAAAATTGGATACAATATGTGGTTTCTAGAGCGGAAAATGTCAAATCGGGAGCGACAGTTGTATGAGACTATATCTAAATCTGAACCGATCTTATCCACTTTCTGCATAGGTTTTTCTACTTGTATTATAAGATGTTGTGCCAAATTTGAAGAATATCGGGTACAATATGTGGTTTCTAGAGCGGAAAAAGTCAAATCGGGAGCGACATTTGTATGGGGGCTATATCTAAATCTGAACCGATCTTATCCACTTTCTGCAAAGGTGTTTCTAGTTGTATGATAAGATGTTGTGCCAAATTTAAAGAAAATCGGGTACAATATGTGGTTTTTTGAGTGGAAAATGTCAAATCGGGAGCGACATTTGTATGGGGACTATATCTAAATCTGAACCGATCTAGCCCGCTTTTGCCACAGGTGTTTCTAGCTACATTATAATATGTTGTGCCAAATTTAAAGAAAATCGGATACAATATGTGGTTTCTAGAGCGGAAAATGTCAAATCGGGAGCGACATTTGTATGGGGGCTATATCTAAACTTGAACCGATTTGCTTCAAATTAAATAGCGTTCGTCCTTGATCCACAAAACTTACTTGTGCCGATTTTTGTTAAGATCGGACTATAATTGTGACCTGTAATTTGATTACAACAATAGATGGACAGACGGACAGACAGACGGACAATGTCCGTCGGACATTGCTAAATCGACTCAGAAAGTGCTTCTAAGCCGATCTGTATAATAAACGATGGGTCTATCTCGTTTCCTTTTGGGTGTTACAAACAAATGCACAAAGACATAATACTCTCGCGGAGTGTATAAATATGTTTAATTACTCTAAAATATTAGGGGTTATTATGGGTATTTTTAGTCCTTGTGAGGGAAAAAATTTTCCCTTTGGGCCGATTTCGCCCCGTTTCAATCTCGACGGATCTACGACTACACAGTGCAACACGAAAAAAAATAACCATATACGGACACCGCTACATGATAAAAGACCAAAAAAAAAAGGCCCGTGTTTTTTTTTTCCCCAAAGTCATGCACTTTTTTATTTATGGGCCCCCAGAGATTTGAGGCCTCGGTGTAATTTTTGGAAAAAAGTGATCATATTCTCAGGCTCATATCTTGCAAACCGTTCGGAATTTTGATTTACTCTCTGAGGCAAAGTTCTAGCTCTTGTCATAAAGAACAAAAATTGTAGTTGATTGTTTCCCTGAATTTTCAACGGTTTGCTACCTATGGACCTGAACAGGGGAAAAAAGGTTAAAAAAATCGAATTTTTTTAAGTTTTTTGCTTGAAGATGAAGTTTTTTTGATTTTATATGTTCACAATTTTTGTTCTTTATGACAAGAGCTAGAACTTTGCCTCAGAGAGTAAATCAAAATTCCGAACGGTTTGCAAGATATGAGCCTGAGAATATGATCACTTTTTTCCAAAAATTACACCGAGGCCTCAAATCTCTGGGGGCCCATAAAAAAAAAGTGCATGACTTTGGGAGAAAAAAAAAACACGGGTCTTTTTTTTTTGGTCTTTTATCGTGTAACGGTGTCCGTATATGGTTATTTTGAAATGACTTCAAAAATGTTGCACAGTGCTATAAGTCGTATTTATGGAAAATTTGGACGTCCTAGCTACTTTCGTTTAGATGATAGCGTGCTTTCAACAGACGGAATTTTATGACGATCAAGAATATATATACTTTATAGGGTCTCAGGTCGATATTTCAAGGTGTTACAAACGGAATGACAAAGTTAGTATCCTTGAGGTGGAGGGTATAAAAACTAAGTGTGTTGATTCATAGAAATTTCCATTGGTCTTCTATCCATGTTCGCATTTCTTTCTCTGTAAAAGCCTAATGTCTGCCTTGCAAAGGACGCCTGTTCAGTCTGGTACAATTCAATTTATTGTCAAATGTTATTTGCCACTACATCAAGTTCCAAGTGACAGACATCCGATGAGAAAACATAATTTCTCCCAGTGTCTGATCAATGGCCACAAATGCTCTCAACAAGTTGACATTTTTTTGGCTTTTAATATGTGACATTGCGGTACCTGTCCCAAGGTCCTAAGAAATTGCAACCAAACTGAAAATGGCCCCATTTACCATACGCACCTCGTTTGAAAACTTGTTTCGCCAGTATATTCATATATTTGGAAATGTTGAGGTTATTTTCATGATGCAAGTGCGAGGTGAAAAGTTTTCTTCCATCTGAGCAATTTGTTGGTGAAAATTTTCTTTGGGAAGTTTCGTGAAAACTGTGCAGCCACAGACCGTAAACCCACTCACTCAAGTTGTCACTGTGGCCTGGCCGCACGATTGTTTTTGACATTAACCTCTCCAAGACGAAGACTAAGCCCAAGACAGATACCCGGGCATAACCATACATACAACACCGAGCCACGGACGGACTCCTACTCAGAAACTCAAGCTGTGGAGGAAAATTCAATGCTACACCAAGGTGCAGCAGTCAACACAACGCAACACAACAACGGCAATGCCAACATGCAGCCACTTTGCCACTTTTATGGTTTATGTTGCTTTGCTTTGGTTTGGTTTGGCGGAGTTGTTTCTTTTTTTGGTATTTTTGTTATTTTTAAAATGTGAAAATTATGGATTTTTACTTTCACCGCATGATGCCTACAAAGAAATAATGCATCATAGTTTCTGCAGTGTTGGCATTGCATTGTTTCTCAGGCCAACAGGGCAAAATATATTTTAAATACGAGTCTTATTAAATGAGTGCTGCAGCAATTGCTGTTGTTGTTGAGGTTGCGGCACAATGGGGGGAGATTGCACAAATTTTATAAATAGTTCAGGTATTTTCTTTCATGGGAATTGCAAAGGAATGTTATGTCAGAAAGGGAAAAGCTGGCGCTTTTTTGGCGAGCTTAGTAGGTGGGTCTACACAAATCTCCTGGGCACTGAAAAAAGATGGATGGAGAAATTAAGTAAAAATGAGTTAAATTTGCCCCGGCCGAATTTTATATACCCTTCACCTTGGAGTGCATTCCACAGTATCACCGGCAGATTAGAGGCTGTCGACTTTACGTTGAAGTTCTGTAGCATAATAGGGAAATTATCATATTTTTTGCTAATTGCGATAGAATAATATCTATATAATACAAATGAAATGATGTTCGTTGGTAATCGCATCACTTGAGAACAGATTTGACCAAACTGTTCGCGGTAGTCCGAACTGGGTTTTAAGCTGAAAAAACTGTTGGATAGTTGACAACAAAATAGGAATATTTTTAAAAAACTGAAAGTGCCTTTTTCTATAGAATTTTTGAATGAACTCAAAGCTATCAGTTTCAATTCAAGCAATGGATACGCGAAATTCTTTTATGTTATGTTCGTTATGATTCTGCTACAGTTTTTGCAACACTAAAATTCAAATAATCATAATGAAAAGTAAGAAAATTCGGACAAAATGCACTTTTTGTCAGAACGTCACGAACGATAGGAACGACATTTTTGTATACCCTCCACCTCCAGGATGGGGGTATATTCACTTTATCATTCCGTTTGTAACACCTTAAAATATTCATCGGAGACCCCATAAAGTATATATATTCTGGGTCGTGGTAAAATTCTAAGACGATATAGCCATGTCCGTCTGTCCGTCTGTCTGTCTGTCTGTTGAAAGCACGATAGCGGCCGAAAGAAATGAGCTAGGAGGTTCAAATTTTTCCTAAATGTGTCTTATGGTTGTAGATCGGTTGGGATTGAAAGCGGGCGAAATCGGCCCAGAGGGAAAAAAGACTGAAAATTCCCCTAATATTTAGAGTATTTCAGCATGTTTTTTGAACATAATAGCATGTATTTACTTGATATTTGTAATTCGCATTCCCTTTATAGCATAAAAGGGCACCATAGAGTGATTTTTATTTGTAGGGGGCGAAATGGGACGAAAAGGGATAAAAATAGTACCTATCAAACGACAACAGATAGAAACACGAAATTTGGCGTGTACATACATCTAATAGAGTAGAAACATAATATACAAGTATTTTTTCTAAATTTGTACTTTTAAGGGGTTAAATGGGGATAGAGGGATAAAAATAGTACCAACCTAACGGCTGCACCTAGAATAATGAAATTCGGTGTATATATTCCTCTGATTGCGTACATACATAAAATAAAGGAAATTTTCGAAATTCGTACTTTTAGGGTGTAAAATGGAAAAATGGGAATAAAAATTGTACCAACAAATGGATGCAGCTAGAACTATGAAATTCGCGGTATACATTCCTCTGACTGAGTGACACGAAAAAAAAACGTTTTTCCAAATTCGTATAGAGGGATCAAAATGGTACCAACTAAAAGGCTACAGCTAGAATGATGAAATTTTCGAAAGTCGTACTTTTAAGGAGTAAAATGCGAAAAAGGGGATAAAAACGGTAACAACAAAATGGCCGCAGATAGTATCATGGAATTGGGTATATACGTTCCTCTGAGTGCATAGCCACGTAAAATAATTTTTTTCCAAATTCGTACTTTATTTTGTTGCTTTTACGACAAAAAATGGTAGAATCATGAAGCTGTCTTATACTGCGTACGTGAGAGATAAGCTATTTTCAAATTTATACTCTTGAACTTAAAATAGGATGGAAATACAACAAACCAAAGGACTGCAGCTGAAAATGCATTCTCTATCCCCCAATATTTAGGGTATTTATGATTGCTGCCTTATATTTACTTTATGAATTGAAGTATTATTTCCATTATATAAATGCATAGTATAACAAGTAAGGAAAGTCTAAAGTCGGGCGGGGCGACTCTATGATACACTCCACTTTCAATCCGAATACTATTTAATTCGGTGAAAAAATGAAAACGGGAAGGATTTTTGTATCCTGTAAATGTTTGTGTTTGACAAAAATGTTAAATCGGAAAGGACATTTGTATGGGGGTATATTGGAACCTGGAACGAAATAGGTAATATATAATATGTATAGTTTGGCCAAAATCCGTTAAAAGAAAACCGAAAATCTGAACCGATCTTAGCCACTTTCACACTAGGTTTTTTACTTGGATTATAAGCTGTTGTGCCAAATTTAAAGAAAATCGGGTACAATATGTGGTTTCTAAAGCGGCAAAAGTCAAATCGGGAGCCACATTTGTTTGGGGGCTATATCTAAATCTGAACCGATCTTACCCAATTTTTGCATAGGTGTTTCTAATTGGATTGTAAGATGTTGTGTCAAATTTAAAGAAAATCGAGTAAAATATGGGGTTTCTAGAGCGGAAAATGTCAAATCGAGAGCGACATTTGTATGGGGGCTATATCTAAATCTGCACCGATCTTATCCAATTTTTGCATAGGTGTTTCTAGTTAGATTATAAGAGCGGAAAATGTCAAATCGGGAGCGACATTTGTATCGGGGCTATATCTAAATCTGAGCCGATTTGCCCCAAATTAAATAGCGTTCGTCCATGATCCACAAAACTTGCTTGTGCCAATTTTTGTTAAGATCGGACTATAATTGCGACCTCTAATTTGATTACAACAATAGATGGACAGACGGACAGACAGACAGACAGACAGACGGACATTGCTAAATCGACTCAGAAAGTGATTCTAAGTCGATCGGTATACTTAACAATGGGTCTAACTCGCTTCCTTTTGGGTGTTACAAACAAATGCACAAAGCCATAATACTCTCGTCGAGTGTATAAAAATATTGGTAGCCTTGGCTTATTAATTAAATTTCTGATTTTCATGCATTTGAAATTTGTTGCGGACATTCCTCTTGTAGCTTGAAATCACCATAAAGAAAATAAATGTTATAGCGGGCGAAATGGGACAAAAATGGATAAAATATGATACCAATGATACGACAACAGCTAGTATCATAAAATTCGGTGTATACATCCCTCTAATTGCATTGACACATAAAATATTATAGCAGTAGATTTTAAACAGTGCGCATAAGTATACATTGTAGTTTGAAATAGTAAACAAATATAGTAATGTTCATAACCATATCACAATTTTCTTAATATGGTACTGTACTTCTATGTAAAGTCGACAACCTTTAATTTGCTGGTAATACTGTGGAATGCACTCCATGGTGGAGGGTATATAAGATTCGGCCCGGCCGAACTTAACGCCTTCTTACTTGTTTTTATTTGGTTCGTAATTCCAATTCGTGATTGCTCATCAAATAAACAGGGAAATCCAGTTACACGTATTTCATGTATTTTCACCGATTCGTGAACCAAATACAAAGAGGACTTTTCACAATGATTCAAATTCAATAGCTAACTATCCTAAGCATTTAATCAAGAGTCGGAATGCAATGCATAAACAATGTGAATACAATGCATTGCGAGTATAAAATGCTTACGGAACACGCTGCTTATGAACGATTGAACTATAGCGATTTTCTTCTTGGACGCTCTCGGTGAAACCGGAAAATCTTTTTTGATCGTACCAATTTTGCAAAAAATTCGCTCGCAAAATTAAAGCGATACTTGCTTCATCAGTATGAAGCTGCGTTGTTTGAAGACTGCCGAAAATCACTCAGGTCGCGATGAATATGGAAAATAACGAAACTCCATTGTTCAATCTTTCAAATATCTGATGTAGCCAACGTTTTGATCGGTCCAGAGGAGTGTACTCTCGCGCACTGTTGGTTCAATGATTCTGTTGGAAGGTAATTTTCGATTTACATTACGGAAGATTCCAAGGCAATATCAAATGTCCAGCTGACGAACAGAATTATGTGGCCAATCTGGAGTATTTTCAAAACAATTGCTGAACATTTGCACTAGAAAAATTCTGTTGGTATTTTGATTTGTTCAGTTCGTGTTCCCATCGTGTGTCGTTGGGCGAACATGGTATATATGGAGGATTCTGTTTCTAGAGAAAATTATATTGATAACCGCAGACTATCGCCTCAGAATCTTCAGTTAATACCAGATTGTTTTCTGGCAATAACACTGGGAAGTGAGGAAATTAACGAATAGCATATTGAAGAAACGCTTCTTAAAGGAAAGCACGAAGATGATAGCATGCTTCGCTGTTCAATCGGCAATTACCGTACGACACTCAAGAAAGTTTTGAAAGATGAAATTGTAGTGATTATCCTCTGGACGATCACGTTGGAACCATAAGACGATTTTGATCGGCACTGATCAGATTTTGGCTACTATTCTGAAATTAAATTTACAGCTTTAATCTGAAATTGCAGCTAAATTGTTGAAAAAAGTCGAACAACTCATTAAGAAATCAAATTGGCGTTGAATACGCATATTAAAGAGCTTCCGTGCAAATTGTCGAAGAACAGTGCCGGTGATCATGGTTGTGAAGTAACGTAAATTGATTGCTCGGTATGAATATACGATGTCTCACATAAAGTCTTTGGAGAAATTAGACCGAATAATGACTAGACCGGCGATTTTTATGCAACAGTATATTTTGAGAGGATGATTATCTATTAATGATTTTTTGGTGATTTTTACCAAACAGTACCAGTGATTCCACGCCCTACTCCACCCAATAAACTAAATGAATTAGAATATGTCATATTGTAGAAAACCTTGCGACATTTAAATGAAGTACTATCAAGCTTTTGGAGTTGCAGAACGACGAATCTGCACAATTATATTCAAAACACTTGCATGAAAGTGTCAATGGCAAAATCGCTCAGATTTTCAGATTTAGATATAGCCCCCATACGAATTTCACTCCCAATTTGACTCTTTTTACTCTAGATACCACATATTACAACAGATTTTCTTCAAAATTGGAAAAACATCTTATATTTAAACTAGAAACACCAGCGGTAAAAATGTGTTAGATCGGTTCAGATTTATATATAGCTCCCATACAAATTTCGCTCCCGATTTGATTTTTTCCGCTCTAGAAACCACAAATTGTACCACAATGTCTTCAGATTTGGCAAAACATCTTATATTTCGACTAGAAACACCTGTGGTAAAAATGTGTTAGATCGGTTCAGATTTACATATAGATCCCATACAAATTTCGCCCCCGATTGGATTTTTTCCGCTCTGGAAACCACAAATTGTATCAGATTGGCTTCAGATTTGGCAAAACAGTTTATATTTCGACTAGAAACACCTGTGGTAAAAATGTGTTAGATCGGTTCAGATTTATAGATAGCTCCCATTAAAATTTCGTTCCCGATTTAACTTTTTCCGCTCTAGAAACCACAAATTGTATCAGATTGTCTTCAGATTTGGCAAAACATCTTATATTTAAACTAGGAACACCAAAGGTGAAAATGGGTCAGATCGATTCAGATTTATATAGCTCACATTAAAATTTCGTCCTCCTCAAATTAGGCGAAATGTCTTATATTTGTCCTATAAACAGCCATGGTGTAAATGGGTCACATCGGTTCAGATATATATATATAGCTCCCACACAAATTTCACTCCCGATTTCACTTTTTCCACTCTATAAACCACATATTGTATCAGATTGTCTTCAGATTTAACAAAACATCTTATATTTAAACTAGGAACACCTATGGTGAAAATAGGTCAGATCGGCTCAGATTTACATACAGATCCCATACAAATTTCGCTCCCGGATATACTTTTTCCGCCCCAGGAACCACAATTTTCACCGAATTTCTTCAAAGTGAGCATAAAACGTTACTTTTTGTCCCGCTTCCCCATGAAACAAACAAATTTCGAAAAATTCATCCACAAGAAATTAGAGATCATATGTAGGAAAGATGTGTGAACTCAGTTTTTTCATTTGGCGACATTTTCTCTTTTTTGCAAGACTATAAAGTTTTAAGGATGTACAAATTTCTAAAAATGTATTTAAATATTTCTATTATATATTGTTGTGCAAAGTTTCATTTGTTCTGGCTACAATTGCGACCTGCATCGTGATTACAAGAATAGATGGACAGACAGACAGACGGACAGACAAACGGGCGTGGCTAAATCAATTCAAAAAGTGATTCTAAGTCGACCGGTATAATTAACAATGGGTCTATCCCGCTTCCTTTTGGGTGTTACAAACAAATGCACAAAGACATAATACCCTCGTGGAGTGTATAAAAAGTCATATCGGGAACGAAATTTAGCAATGTCCGTCTGTCCATCTATTGTTGTAATCACGATACAGGTCGCAATTGTAGCCAGAACCAAACGAAACTTTGCACAACGAAGTTTTTCTGGACAAGAACGAACGCTATTTAATTTAAGGAAAATCGGCTCTGATTTAGATATAGCCCCCATACGAATTTCACTCCCGATTTGACCCTTTTCAATGTAGATACAACATATTTCAACAGATTTTCCTCTAAATTCGCAAAACATCTTATAATTCAACTAGAAACACCTGTGATAAAAATGTGTTAGATCGGTTCAGATTTATATATAGCTCCCATACAAATTTCGCTCCCGATATGACCTTTTCCGCTCTAGAAACCACATATTGTAACCGATTTTCTTTAAAATTGGCACAACATTTTATAATCGAACTAGAAACATCTATAGTGACAGTGGGTAAGATCTAGTCAGATGTAGATATAAATTTATTTATATATACAAATGTTGCTCCCAAATATTTAACCGGTATTGGCCAAACTTCATATATTATATTTCGCCTATAAACATACATGGTGCAAGCGGGTCACATCATTTCATGTTTCAATATACCCCCATACAGATGTCCTTTCCGATTTAACATTTTTTGTCAAACACATACATTTACAGGATACAAAAATCCTTCCCGATTTAACATTTTTACCGAATTAAATTGTAATACGATAGAAAGTGGAGTGTATCATATAGTCGGCTCCGTCCGACTTTAGCCTTTCCTTACTTGTTTATGATTATTTTGGTGCCAGCAAATAAAAAATATTTTTTTCGCGGACTTATATTTCCAAAAAATTAAAATTTTAGTAAAAATTAAAAAAAAAAAAATATCGTTTTCGAGTTTTGAAAACCAGAAAGTGTTATATGTAACCTTTCGACATTTTTTTTTGAATTTTGATTTCATATTCGTGATCCCTTTAAAACCTCCAATATGACTCTGCATCACTGCAAGAATTCTGGGGTCCTTGCAAAGTGCACATCGGTCTGACGAACCTCTTTTTGGCCAAAACTAAAAACAATGCTTTACATGCGTTTGTTGGCGATGAAATTTGACATGCGGTACTATTTTTAGCTCAAAAATTCATATCTTGAAAGTGGACCTCATAGGTCCAAATTTTCATATAGCCCCCATACAAAATCTAAAATCCTTGTTTAACAACGGATTTCGATGTAACTTGACATAAGATGTTGTTGAATTTGGCTCAGAAACACATATTTTTTTGAAACTGAACGTCATAGGTCCAGTTTGAATTTGGACCGCTCTAAAATCCTTGTTTAACAATAGATTTCGATGAAATTCGAAATAAGATTTTGGATTTGGCTCAGAAACACATATTTTGATATTTTATTAAATCTACTTTCGAATGTTAGTAAAAAAGTACTTTTAAATTTCATCAATAGTTAGTTTGGTAATTAAAACTAAGTTTTCCTCTTCAATTTGTTCTTCATACTCTCTTTCTCAGTTTCTACCGGCAACAAAAAATGTTCGACATCTGAGTGATTCAGAATTTTCAAAAGATGTCTCAATCAAGACTCATTTTGGAAATTGAAAGTTTTAAGATGTTTATAAGATTTTTGTCACTTAAAAACCATCTTCCAACAAAGATTCCGAATTTTTTCCATATTAAAATATGGAAAATATTTTTCAGAAAGTTTTGTTTTCCGATCCGCTTTGACAGTAGTGCCAGTCTCAGAACGTACGATACGGCACGAGTGTCGGCTTTTGATTTCGATTTGCAATATATGCTCTATGTGCCCCACTGTACAGCGCAGCATCTACATCACGGATACATTACTTAGATATGCTGAGAAATGCGGCAAAGGTGAAGTCTGGCTTTTAAAGGTTATTGCTATCTATATTAGCTGTTGTTGTTGTTGTTGTCGTTGTCATTTTCGGTTGTCAAACATGCCCACACGCTAAGAGGTTTGGCTTTCTTTCTATGTCGTTTGTTTGCCGTTTGTCGGCGGTTCGTTTTTGTGTAGTTTTCGACCACCTAAAGGGTGGTCCATATTTTCATTGTCATTTTCCCCGCTGAAGTTTTCCGCTTGTGTGGGTATGCCTGCGCCTGAGTCTGAGTGTGTTAACGCCGTTGTAGTTTGATTTCCTCGGTGATACGAAAACTGAGAGCAATTTTCAGAAATGTCATAAATATTATGACACCTTCAGGTCGGTCGGTCGGTCGTACGCACACCCACACACGCACTCATACCAACCAACCAGCCAACAACAACAGAACATTATGACCACACAAAGGTCAGCGAAGTCTTCATAGGGTTCCTTTATTGCCTCTCACTCACATAGATTGTCCTTCAGATAAGAACCTCAGCATACTTCAGCCGAAAAGGGTCCCCGAGGTGTGAGTTTATTAGAGATATTGCCAAAAATGAAAAATACATATTTTATGTTGCATAAAATTATGATTTTATGTTTTATGACTTCGTAGAAGTCTTTCGTTCACACAGAGCAACCAACAGGGCAACGTTCATTGGCCGAACATAAGTAATAAAAATATTGAAATTATTTATGTGAAAGTGTCAAAACGGGGTGCCACAATTCACAGGAAGTGCCTTTGCACTACGCACTCTGTACTTAGTATGGGGGTCATGGTATCTCAATGTGCACTTCGTGGGAAACCAGGATTCCGGAATTGTTCTTCAATAGAAATTAACGGCGCAACGAAATTCGTCGATTCGCCGTAACTTTTAAAAGTTTAGACTTGCCGAGTAGGATCTGTGAATTTAAAATCATTATTCACAATAGTTTTTGTGAATATTGAATTGATAGTACTTCATTTAAATGTCGCAAGGTTTTCTACAAGATGACATATTCTAATTCATTTAGTTTATTGGGTGGAGTAGGGCGTGGAATCACTGGTACTGTTTGGTAAAAATCACCAAAAAATCATTAATAGATAATCATCCTCTCAAAATATACTGTTGCATAAAAATCGCCGGTCTAGTCATTATTCGGTCTAATTTTTCCAAAGACTTTATGTGAGACATCGTATATTCATACCGAGCAATCGATTTACGTTACTTCACAACCTTGATCACCGGCACTGTTCTTCGACAATTTGCACGGAAGTTCTTTAATATGCGTATTCAACGCCAATTTGATTTCTTAATGAGTTGTTCGACTTTTTTCAACAATTTAGCTGCAATTTCAGATTAAAGCTGTAAATTTAATTTCAGAATAGTAGCCAAAATCTGATCAGTGCCGATCAAAATCGTCTTATGGTTCCAACGTGATCGTCCAGAGGATAATCACTACAATTTCATCTTTCAAAACTTTCTTGAGTGTCATACGGTAATTGCCGATTGAACAGCGAAGCATGCTCTCATCTTTCTGCTTCCCTTTAAGAAGCGTTTCTTCAATATGCTATTCGTTAATTTCCTCACTTCCCAGTGTTATTGCCAGAAAATAATCTGGTATTAACTGAAGATTCTGAGGCGATAGTCTGCGGTTATCAATATAATTTTCTCTAGAAACAGAATCTTCCATATATACCATGTTCGCCCAACGACACACGATGGGAACACGAACTGAACAAATCTAAATATCAACAGAATTTTTTTAGTGCAAATGTTCAGCAATTGTTTTGAAAATACTCAGAATGGCCACATAATTCTGTTCGTCAGCTGGACATTGGATATTGCCGTGGAATCGTCCGTAATGTAAATCGAAAATTACCTTCCAACAGAATCATTGAACCAACAGTGCGCCATAGTACACTCCTCTGGACCGATCAAAACATTGGCCAAGCATCGCTTTAATTTTGCGAGCTAATTTTTGGCAAAATTGGTACGATCAAAAAAGATTTTCCTCACCGAGAGCGTCCAAGAAGAAAATCGTTATAGTTCAATCGCTCATAAGCCGCGTGTTCCCTAAGTATCTTATACTCGCAATGCATTGTATTCACATTGTTTATGCATTGCATTCCAACTCTTGATTAAATGCTTAGGATAGTTAGCTATTGAATTTGAATCATTGTGAATTTTCAAAAAAGTCCTCTTTGTATTTGGTTCACGAATCGGTGAAAATACATGAAATACGTGTATTTATGTATTTATTTGATGACCAATTACGAACTGGAATTATGAACCAAATAAAAATTAATCAAAAAAATATGTCGTTCCTATCGTTCGTAACGTTCTGACAAAAAGTGCATAAAATATAAACATATTTTGCATTTTGTCCGATTTTTCTGACTTTTCTTTATAATTATTTCAATTTTTGTGTTGCAAAAACTTTCGCAGAATCGTAACGAACATAACATAAAAGAATTTCGCATATCCATTGCTTGAATTGAAACTTATAGCCTTGAGTTCATTCAAAAATTCTATAGAAAAAGGCACTTTCAGTTTTTTAAAAATATTCCTATTTTGCGGTCAACTATCCAACAGTTTTTTCATCTTAAAACCCAGTTCGGACTACCACGAACAGTTTGTAACAAAGATCGGCCAAATCTGTTCAGCCGTTTATATTTATGGTTGTGGTTGTTTGAGTGGTACCATTTTTATCCCCTTTTGCCCCATTGCGTGTTCGCACTACAAGCGGAATGTATGTACGTGTAAGGAATAAATATTGAAAAATTGCTTAATGTCAGCATTTTCAGTCCTTGCAGGGGAAAATTGTTTCCCTCTTGAGGTATTTTTCGCATGTGCAATAGTTGCAGATCGGTTGGAATTGAAAGTGTACGCAATCGGTGAAGAGGGAAAATTTTTTCCTTGCAAAATCAAACAAATATTCACAATTTTTTACTTTTGTGGGGAAACGGTGAGAAAAAAAGATAAAATTGGTACCAATTAAACATCTGGAATAGTGAAAA
This sequence comes from Polietes domitor, assembly GCA_947397865.1. Taxonomy (NCBI): domain Eukaryota; kingdom Metazoa; phylum Arthropoda; class Insecta; order Diptera; family Muscidae; genus Polietes; species Polietes domitor. The sequence goes on from OX377618.1 coordinate 135,514,472, forward strand.
TCGCAGTATATTTGCGGCAAGTTGCGTAGATTCGAAATATAATCTTTCGATACTCGAAATTAGATACTTATACGATACTTTCGAAATACGAGATACGATACTTTCGAAATTCGAAATTAGTTATTATAGGGAAAGCGGAGCAAAAGGGGATAAAAATAGTATATTATCAATCAAACGGCTGCAGCTAGAATCATGAATTCAATGAATTTATAAATTACTCAGACTTCGTAGGGGCGCAAAACAAAAGCATTTCTCCAAATTCATACTTTTAGGAATAAAATGTGTTAAAAGAGATGAAACTGGTATCAAGCAAAGAATTGTGAAATTAGATAAATTCCATTGTGAACCTGAAAGATAATAGAATTTCGAAATTCGTGCTTTACTTTTCTGAAGAATTACTGTGATATAAACAATAAAAAAATATTTGTAGACACGCCCTCTACGTGGGCGTGGTTATTAAATTAATTAATTAATTTTATTTCAAAATTATAATAATGAAACATCACAATTTATTTAACAAATATCGCTATTAGCAAAAAATCATAGTTTTCCTAATATTTTATTGCACTTATACGTGAGTGCAATACACTGAAAGAATTTTCCTTCATAATATTTATGAAGCGATTTCATAGAAGGTTTTCCATAAATCATACTGAATGTTTTCTGAAATGTATGAAAAATGCATAAATAACATGTAATGTGTCATACGATTTTTTCATAATCATTTCATATTTCATAAAAGAAAATTGTTAAATTAGTGAAACTTACTTTCATAAGATCAAACAAAGATATCATTCTATTAAAGAAAAAATTCTTAAAGATTATGAAATATGTCATGACCGATAAAATATTTGTGTTATGAAATGTCTTCATAAATATAATGAAGGATTTCATAGTTTTTATGAAATGTTTCATAACTTACAACTACACTTTTAGTGTGTCGACTTTATTCGTTGACTGCTAGCAATTCTCATTTGTACTCTGTTAACTCTGCCATAAGTATGAACCCTGATTTAGATGAAAGACATATTCACTGCAAAGACTCTCGCAACGGTGGTTTATGTTGATTGCTTAGTCAACGAGTCAGACCTTTTTTATACCCTCCACCTCCAGGATGGGGGTATACTAACTTTGTCATTCCGTTTGTAACACCTTGAAATATCGACCTGAGACCCTATAAAGTATATATATTCTTGATCATCATAAAATTCTAAGACAATCTAGCCATGTCCGTCCGTCCGTCTGTTGAAAGCACGCTAGCATCTAAACGAAAGAAGCTATAATGTTCAAATTTTCCATAAATGCGTCTTATAGTCGTAGATCGGTTGGGATTGAAAGGCCCAAAGGGACCCACAAGGACTAAAAATACCCATAATAATCCCTAATATTTTAGCGTATTTAAGCATGTTTCTGTTTATATTTGCTTGATATTTGGTACGCGCATTCCCCTTATAGCAAAAACATGCACCATAAAGTGATTCTTATTTGTATGAAAAATGGGGCAAAAAGGGATAAAAATGGTACATATTAAACGACAACAGCTAGAAACACGAAATTCGGTGTGTACATTCCTCTAATTTGGTAGATATATAATATAAAAGTATTTTTTCCAAATTCGTACTTTTAAGGGGTAAAATGGGAATAGAGGGATACAAATGGTACCAACCAAACGGCTGTACTTAGAATAATGAAATTCGGTGTATACATTCCTCTGATTGCATAGACAAGTAAAATACACGGATTTTTCGAAAGTCGTACTTTTTGGGGTTAAAATGAAAAAGGGGATAAAAATAGTATCAATCAAATGACCGCAGCTAGAGTCATGAAATTCGGAGTATACATTCCTCTGACTGTGTCGACACGGAAAATAAACTAATTTTTCAAAATTCGTACTTTTTGGGGCCAAAATAGAAAAAGGGGATAAAAATAGTACCAACCAAATGACCGCAGCTAGAGTCATGAAATTCGGAGTATACATTCCTTTGGCTAAGTAGACATGAAAAATAAAAGGTTTTTTTCCAAATTCGCACTTTCAAGGGATACAAGGGTACGGAGGGATAAAAATGGTACCAACCAAACGGCTACACCTAGAATAATGAAATTCGGTGTATACATTCCTCTGATTGCGTAGACGCTTAAAATAAACAGATTTTTCGAAATTCATACTTTTTGGGGTTAAAATGGTAAAATGAGATAAAAAATAGTACCAATCAAATGACGGCAGCTAGAGTCAAGAAATTCTGACTGCGTAGCCACGGAAAATAGACGAATTTTTCGAAATTCTAATTGCGTAGAAACGTCAAGGGCGTAAAAATTGTACCAACCACATGGGCGCAGCTGGAATCACGGAATTCTGACACGCAAAATAAAAAGTTTTTTCCAAATTCGTACTTTTTCTTTTACGGCAAAAATTGGTTGAATCATGAAGTTAGATTTTTTTGAACTATGTATGTGAGATAATAGATTTTCAAAATTTGTACATTTGGAATTAAAATAGAATGGAAATACAACCAACTGTAGCACCCACTAGCTACCAACAGTTATGGTATTTAAGCTTTTTGAAAATATAAATGTAAGAATATTTATTTTTTGATTTGAGATAAATAATGGTTTGAAATAATAAAAATATTATATTTATTTATAAAATTATTTTTTCAATATTTGTATTTGTTTTGGTTTGGCTATATTAAAAAGTTTATATTTTCCTGTAATATTACTGCACTTCTACGAAAACCGACAACCTCTGTGGAATGCAATCCATGGTGGAGGGTATATAAAGTTCGGCCGGGCTGACATTTTTACTTGTTTGCTTTCTTGTTTATATTGGAAACTTATATTATTACTATTTTTGAAATTCTTTCATAAAATTAATGAAGTTTTTTCATAAAATCTATGAAAATTTTCATTTTCAATTAGAAACACATATGCAGAAATTAGGTAAGATCGGTTCAGATTTCGATATAGCCCCAATACAAATGTCGCTCCCGATTTGACTTTTGCCGCTCTAGAAATCCCATTTTGTACTCGATTATCTTTAAATTTGGCACAACATCTTATAATCCAACTAGAAACACCTATGCAGAAAGTGGGTAGGATCGGTTCAGATTTAGCCCCCATACAAATGTCGCTCCCGATTTGACTTTTGCCTCTTAAGAAACCACGTATTGTAATCGATTTTCTTTAAATTTGGCTTTTGAAATGACAATTTTCTTCCAATATTTAGTCTTAAATTTGCTTAAACGATTCTACTGGTGTAACAACATTCAATTAAATCGTTATTGTAATTAATATTTTATGTCTTGCTTCACGCCTTCTTCGAATGGAATTCCATTTATAATTATTCTCTTATTAAATCTGATTCGTGAATTAATATCATATTTATCGGGTAGCCACTTGGAATAGTCATATTTTCTATTAATTTAGGGCCAGTTTCCATGTTGGTGAATTGTCGATATTGCCAAAAAATCTTCTAGCCGTATTCACATCATTACTCGAACCATATCCAGTCTTCACCATGTCGACATATAACCCCATTTCGTTTTATGTAGGTGTTTTCTTATAGGAATACTCCTTTTACATGACATTTTTTACATTGTTGTAAGCCTGGTGTAGCTTCAATCAAATATACCGTGGTTTTTACACACATTTACATAATTTCAGTATATTGAAATTTGGCAAAACATCTTATACTTAAACTAGGAACTCCTATAGTGAAAATAGTTCAGATCGGTTCAGATTTATATATAGCTCCCATTCAAATTTCGCTCCAGATTTGACTTTTTCTGCTCTAGAAACCACATATTTTAACAGATCTTCTTCAAATTTGGCAAAACATCTTATATTTCCACTAGAAACACCCACGGTGAAAATGTGTCAGATCGGTTCAGATTTATATATAGCTCCCACACAAATTTCACCCCCGCTTTCACTTTTTCCACTATATAAACCACTTTTTTAATAGATTTTCTTCAAATCTTACAAAATACCTAATATTTCAACTAGAAACACAAATGGTGAAAATGAGTCAGATCGGTTCAGTTTATATATAGCTCCCATATTATATTCGCTCCCGACTTGACTTTTTCCGTCCCAGAAACCACGTATTTTCACTGAATTTCTTCAAATTGAGTAAAACACGTTATACTTGAACTGGAAGAACTTATTGTGAAAGTGGGTCACTCCATTCCATGGTTGGATATAGTCCCGATACACATATTCTTAGGAAACATACAGAAATCCCGTTTTCACATTTGTACTAAATTGAATTGTATTCGGATAGAAAGTGGAGTGTATCATATAGTCGGCCCGCCCGACTTCAGCCTTTTCTTACTTGTTCTTTTTTCATTTTGACCCTAAATGTACGAATTTGGCAAAATACTCCTATTTTGTGTGTTTACGAAGACAGACCAATGTAAACATTGATTTTCATGATTCTAACTACAGCCGTTTGCTTGCTACCAATTTTATCCCGTTTTAATCCTAATGGTACGAACATCGAAATATATCTTTATTTTTCGCATCTACACATTCAGAGCAATGTACACAACGAATTACACTTTACTGGTTGGTACCTTTTTTACCCCCTTTTGCCCCATTTTCTGCTAAAAATACAAATTTCGAAAAATTCCTTTCTGTTTCGCATCTGCACAGTCAAATGAATGTATACGCCGAGTTTCATGATTTTAACTTCAGCGGTTTGGTTGGTACCATTTTTATCCCTTTTTTCCAATTGCATCCTCTATTTTACGTGTCTACGTAATTATAGGGACGTACACACCGAATTTTATGTTTCTAGCTGTGGTCGTATCATTGGTACCATTTTTATCCCTTTTGTCCCATTTCAACCGCTAAACCTTTTTTGTACTTTTTGGTGATTACACGTTACTAGAGGAAGGTACGAAACAAATTTCATGCTTAAATAGTCTTAATATTTTCAGTCCTTGTTAGGGAAATTTTTTTATCTTTAAACAGACAGGCGGACATGGTTATATCGTCGTAGAATATACTATACTTTATGTGATCTCCGACAAATCATTCAAGGTGTTACAAACGGTATGACAAAGTGAATACACCCCCATCTTAAGGTGGAGGGTATAAAAATGTTGGATCTCACCGATCCAGCATTTCACTTTGACTAGTATCGAGTGTTTGCCCAAATTCAAGAGTATCGCATATTCATAGGCAATCACATTCGATGGCACTAGTGGTGCCCTACCAATGATGCTGCATCATTTCTATGGATCAAATTTTAGAGCCTATTTTGCCGTCATCTTGTTGTTGTTGCTGCTGTCGTTTTATTGTAATAAGTTGCATTCAACACGTCCATGTATGTATGTACAATTGTAGAAAACTGCAACAGGCCAGCCAGTCAGCCAACGATTGCAATAAGTAACATACGACGACGATACAACGTTCGACGTTTTCACTGAGTGTTGCCCTGTCTGTCTGTATCTGTATTTCATTTCAAACGCGGAAATGTTGAACCGTATTTGTAGTTACATACATACATACATACATACACTCGGGACGAGGATGGATCCAAAAGTAGTCAAGCTTGCAATAGTTGGTTGAACTGACTCAACATAAATTTCTGTAGCAAAAATTAAGGAAATTAGTATTTGTTTGACACCCAGTATGCCTATACTCAATTTAAGTTTACTTGAATGTAGTATGTACGTACTCAATTCAAGTAAAATTTACTCAAAATGAGTTTTATTTACTCGTTTAAACTACAAATGTACTTAAATTGAATCAATTTTCAAGACTCAATGTTTATATCGTTACCCAAATATAAACAAGTAAGGAAGGTTGAAGTCGGGCTTGGCCGACTATATGATACCCTACACATAGTCATTACACCTTGTAGTGTAGGGAATAAAAAGGACGTTACATTTGCACCGGGTCAAATTTAATACATCTATCTGTATTTGTATGAAAATTTTAACTCAAACTTTGAATGTGAGCTATATATAGAATCTGAACCGATCTGATCCATTTTAGCATAGGTTGAAATATAAGACGCTTTCCCAAATTTGAAGAAAAACTGTTAAAATATGTGGTTTCTAGAGCGGAAAGAGTAGAATCGGGAACAACATTTGTATGGGAGGTATATCTAAATTCCAACCGTTGTGACCCACTTTCGCCATAGATGTCTCTATTTGAAATATTAGCTAATGTACCGATTTAGAAGAAAATCTGTTAAAATATGTGGTTTCTAGAGCGGAAAGAATCAAATCGGGGGAGACGCTTTTATGGGAGCTATATATATAAATCTGAACCGATGTTTTTAGTTGAAATATGAGCTGGTTTGCCAAATTTGAAGAAAATCTGTTCATATATGCTTTATCTAGAGTGGAAATAATTAATTCAGTGGCGAAATTTGTATTGGAGCTATATATATATATCTGAACCGATCTGGCCCATTTTCGCCAGAGCTGTTTTTAGTTGAAATAAAAGTTGTTTTGCCTCATTTGAAGAAAATCTGCTAAAATATGTGGTTTCTATAGCGGAAAGAGTCAAATCGGGAGCGAAATTTGTATGGGAGCTAAAGGGTGATTTTTTAAGAGCTTGATAACTTTTTTTTTTAAAAAACGCATAAAATTTGCAAAATCTCATCGGTTCTTTATTTGAAACGTTAGATTGGTCCATGACATTTACTTTTTGAAGATAATTTCATTTAAATGTTGACCGCGGCTGCGTCTTAGGTGGTCCATCCGCTTAGTCCAATTTTGGCATTTCCACGTTTTTGAGTAACAGAGACCCAATTGGTGCGAACGGCGACGAATCGAAAATAGGTGGTCATCATTAACACTGGCCGATACAGCTGCGATATTTTCTTCAGTTCGCACTCTACGTAAGCGTGTTGGTGGTTTAATGTCCAACAATGTAAATTTGGTGCGAAATTTAGTCACAATAGCCCGAATAGCCGCTTCAGTGGGTCGATTAAACTGACCATAAAATGGAAGCGCGCAATGAACTTTCTTAACAGAGCACGCATTTTGATAATAAAATTCAATAATTTGCAAGCGTTGTTCGTTTGTAAGACGATTCATGATGAAATGTCAAAGCATACTGAGCATCTTTCTCTTTGACACCATGTCTGAAATCCCACGTGATCTGTCAAATACTAATGCATGAAAATCCTAACCTCAAAAAAATCACTCTTTATATGTAAATCTGAACCCATTTTCTTTAAATTAAATAGCGTTCGTCCTTATTCCATAAAACTCCGTTGTGCAAAGTTACATTTAGTTCTAACAACAATTGTGATCTGGACTTTGATTACAAGAATAGATGGACAGGCGGACGGACATAGGTGAATCGACTCAAAAAGTGATTCTATGTCGATCGGTATAATTAACGATGGGTCCATATCGTTTCCTTTTGGGTGTTACAAACAAATGCACAAAGTCATTATACCCTGTGGTGTAGGGTATAAAAAGACTCAACTAACATTTTTATGCAAATATATATTTTTTATGACCGTTGAAGTTGTTGTGTTTTGTTAAAATAACCAAAAATCTCGATTTGCAAAAAAATGTTAATTGAGTCTTTTTTTATATTTGGGTAACGATATGTCATTGGAGGAAAGAACTTATAAAGGAACTAAAAAGTAACTACTTACGCCCACTCTTACGAAAATACCAAAAATAAGTACAAATATGTAATATGACAATTTTTGAGACCCCATGGACTGTAGTCATAGTTTCCATGTACTTCTCCGTCATTTATGGATAATTTTGACGACCTTATTTTATTATTTACCAATAGTTACTTGTATAAGTCGTTATTAGTATGTTATTATTTATTAGTTGGTAGTAATCGTAAGGGTAATGAGATGTCATTACCTGGTAATAACGTATGCTTACCAAGTTTTTGCTCGGAAGTTTGAGGAAGTGCATTCTGCGAATGATTTCAGTATTTTCTTAAATTACTTTGCATTGCACCCTCGTATATATGTACATCCAACCATCCATCGATGTATACAGATATATGTTTGGAGATCCATATTAAAAGACACACGGACAACATCATACATATGTACATACATATACATACAGTAACAAACAGATACTCGCTCGCTCCGATACGAATCAAGCAGCAGTACGGGTACGAGTACCCGAGTATGTTGTTGTAGGTACGCTTGAGAATCTTTGCAATTCATATTAAATTTATTTTCATGTGTGATAATCTTATCTCGTTAGACATCTTCATCAGCGCCAGATTACCAACAAATTGTATGTTAAGTTTACGCGACGCACAGTGGTACATGTTTTTAGTTTTAGAATGTATTCGGAAGAACATTCACTATTTTCGACCAAAATTATGTTGACATTGTAGTTAATTTTGCTATAAACAAAATTGTCATTTTGGGTTGTTCATCAACTATAATAAAATGCTGAAAAAATAAAAGTTTATTATGGAATCATCGGTTAATATTAAAGAGTGATTTTTTTGAGGTTAGGATTTTCATGCATTAGTATTTGACAGATCACGTGGGATTTCAGACATGGTGTCAAAGAGAAAGATGCTCACTATGCTTTGACATTTCATCATGAATAGACTTACTAACGAGCAACGCTTGCAAATCATTGAATTTTATTACCAAAATCAGTGTTCGGTTCGAAATTTTTTATCGACAAATTTTGTTCAGCGATGAGGCTCATTTCTGGTTGAATGGCTACGTAAATAAACAAAATTGCCGCATTTGGAGTGAAGAGCAACCAGAAGCCGTTCAAGAACTGCCCATGCATCCCGAAAAATGCACTGTTTGGTGTGGTTTGTACGCTGGTGGAATCATTGGACCGTATTTTTTCAAAGATGCTGTTGGACGCAACGTTACGGTGAATGGCGATCGCTATCGTTCGATGCTAACAAACTTTTTGTTGCCAAAAATGGAAGAACTGAACTTGGTTGACATGTGGTTTCAACAAGATGGCGCTACATGCCACACAGCTCGCGATTCTATGGCCATTTTGAGGGAAAACTTCGGAGAACAATTCATCTCAAGAAATGGACCGGTAAGTTGGCCACCAAGATCATGCGATTTGACGCCTTTAGACTATTTTTTGTGGGGCTACGTCAAGTCTAAAGTCTACAGAAATAAGCCAGCAACTATTCCAGCTTTGGAAGACAACATTTCCGAAGAAATTCGGGCTATTCCGGCCGAAATGCTCGAAAAAGTTGCCCAAAATTGGACTTTCCGAATGGACCACCTAAGACGCAGCCGCGGTCAACATTTAAATGAAATTATCTTCAAAAAGTAAATGTTACGCTAAAAAGTAAACGTTATTGCTATGTTAGCCTCATTTGAAAGAATTAGCATTTAAGAAATAAATATTAATTAAGGATGCATTTGTAGGATAATATAAATATTTTCTATTTTTGAAAAAGTATCTATGATTCTAGCCGAATATTTATCATTTCCCGTTTTCTGGAGCTATTTATTATCTATTATTGCAATAAAAGTACGGGTAGTATTTGTTGTCCGACCTAAATTAAAGATATTTGTATCACTCCCAATTTGAATTTTGCAAATAAACGAAGCACAACTACAGCGGTTTCTGTCCAAAAATGTCACCTTATATTTTATCTAGAAATAACTGCAGAGACAGTGGACGATATAAGCCAGCATATCGATAAAGACCTCATCCATTTGTACTCCCGCGATCAGCGACTTTTTTCGCCAAAAATTGTTTCGAATTTTATTTGTTGATAGGGTGATATTATTTGGGGATTTTTTTTTTTCAAATTTGTGAAATGATTTAATCACATTACTGGTAGAAGTTGGTACAATATTGGAGTTGATGATAATCTGTCCAGATGCACATTAAACGGGGTGCAAAGACAGTTTCCGAAACTAAATAGATACCTTGATTTGTTTTATAAATTCCCCATAAAATATTTTGCAAACATCTTTTTCCAACTCGGAATGGAGTGATTTTACGACGCTAACACTAAACGGGAAATTCAAGTAATCCCAAAAAATCAAAATAATGGGGATAATTTCATATTTTCGGGACTTATTTAATTTGGGGATTATTTCATAAGAAACAAGTAAGGAAAGGCTAAAGTCGGGCGGGGCCGACTATATAATACCCTACACCACTCCCTGTGTATGTACCTCACTTTGATTACTAAACCCATTTATTTCATGGCAGCAATTTTATGTAGTTCATATAAATTATACAGTTACTATAAATTCATCTTTAGTCATATTTAACGAATATGGTTAATAATATGGTAATTGATCTAATCATCCGACAGACAAATACAAATTATACAGTAGTAATAGAACCGACATTTCAAAAGGGGGCCTATAACAACATTCTGGACCTGGTCCAAAACATGGGCCTATATATTTCTCATTCACGGTAGGTATTCCTGGTTGAAAAATATCATGATCTGCAAAATTTAATGAAGATCCGATGTAAGATGTAGTTTCTAGGGCTGTAATAGATCAGAATGGGCCCCATTTGGGTTATACCAAAGTATGGATATAGGGCATCACCCAAACAAATCTCATTGCAATTCAATTCGGTAATAAAGCGAAATCGGGAAGGATTTTTGCATCCTGTAAATGTATGTGTTTGACAAAAAATGTTAAATCGGAAAGGACATCTGTATGGGGGTATATTGAAACATAGAACCATGTGACTAGGGTTTGGGGGCCGGGAATTCCCGAATCGTTTTTCCCGGGAATTCCCGGAAAAAATTGGACGGGAATTCCCGGGAAAAAATTGTCAATTTCCCGGGAATACGGGAAATATTAAAAAAATAATTTATTTATTATGTTGATCAATAATTTAATGTTACTATATAAATTGGAATTTGTAGATGTATTTCAAATTCATATATGTATTTACATTACTGACTATTTGACATTGTTGAGTATTTGTTTATATTATATTACGACAAACAAAACTTTTTAAATTCGCTAAATAGCCATTTTATGCGAAACCCAGCTAGGTGAATAACAACTTTTTGTGAGGCTATTTGCAGGATCTTTATTGTGAAATAAAAATATCATGCCGACAATACTATGGCTTACATAATGTAAATTTTCTTGCTTTCCTAGAAGAATCGAGTTCAATATATTCTTCAAGAACAATTTACTTTACATATGTAGCCAGAAAGAAATGGTCTAAAAATAGGAATACAATAAAAATTGTTCGCCTGGAAACTTTCAAGAGAAATCTAATAGGAATATAAGTATATGCTACAGTGTATTTAAATGGGCCATTGTAAGAATTAATGACTGGACAATTTAAATATTTTTTTTTTATGAATTTATTAAATTAATATTAATTTTTTTATGTTTTTATTGTTTTTACTGTTTAGAATATTCCCCCCTGTTTCTATAAAATGTTTTTGTCTCCAGACGAATGAATATTCTAAACTAAATGCGTCATAACATTTTCCGTAAATTAGTCATTTGTTTCCTTAATCGTTTTCAATTTTGATTCTAGCGTAGGTGTGAGTCACTTCTACCTGCGATATAAATGTCCAATTCTGACGATACAACTTTTCAAGTTTATAATGAGAAAATGTAATTTATAATCGGAATATGTAAGTTCACGATGAGAAATGTAAATTCATAAGAGGAAATGTTTCCCGGGAAATGAAAAAAGTCCGGGAACCCCAAACCCTACATGTGACCCACGTGTATGTTTATAGGTAAAATATAATATGTAAAGTATGGCCAAAATCGGTTTAACATTTGGGAGCGACATTTGTATTGGGGCTATATCTAAATCTGAACCGATCTTAACCACTTTCACCAGAGGTGTTTTTAGTTAGATTATAAGATGTTGTGCCAATAAAATAAAATCTGGTTCAATATGTGGATTTTAGAGCGGAAAAAGCAAATCGGGAGCGACATTTGTATGGGGGCTACATCTAAATCTGAATCTATCTTACCCAATTTCTGCATAGGTGTTTCTAGTTAGATTTTAAGATGTTGTACCAAATTTAAAGCAAATCGGGTACAATATGTGGTTTCTAGAGCGGAAAATGTCAAATCGGAAGCGACATTTGTATAGAGCTATATCTAAATCTGAACCGATCTTACCCAATTTCTGCACAGGTGTTTTTAGTTGGATTATAAGATGTTGTGCCAAATTTAAAGAAAATCGGGTACAAGATGTGGTTTCTAGAGCTGAAGATGTCAAATCGGGAGCGACATTTGTATGGGGGCTATATCTAAATTTGAACCGAACTTACCCAATCTCTGCATAGGTGTTTCTTGTTGGATTATAAGATGTTGTACCAAATTTAAAGAAAATCGGGTACAAGATGTGGTTTCTAGAGCGGAAAATGTCAAATCGGGAGCGACATTTGTATGGGGGCTATATCTAAATCTGAACCGATCTTACCCAATTTCTGCATAGGTGTTTCTAGTTGGATTATAAGATGTTGTGTCAAATTTAAAGAAAATCGGGTACAAGATGTGGTTTCTAGAGCGGAAAAAGTGAAATAGGTAGCGACATTTGTATTGGCGCTATATCTAAATCTGAACCGATCTTACCCAATTTCGGCATAGGTGTTTCTTGTTGGATTATAATATGTTGTACCAAATTTAAAGAAAATCGGGTACATTATGTGGTTTCTAGAGCGGAAAATATCAAATCGGGACCGACATTTGTATGGGGGCTATATCTAAATCTGAATCGATTTCCTCCAAATTCAATACCAATGGTCCTTGGCCAGAAAAAATAGCTTCTGCTAAGTTTCATGACAATCGGACAACAAGTGCGACCTGTAGAGTGCGAACAAACTTAGATGGACAGCAGACGAACGGACGGACAGACAGACATCGTTAAATCGACTCAGCTGGCGATTCTAAGCCGATCCGTATACTTAAAGGGTCTAGCTCAATTATTTCTTGGTGTTACAAACATTTGGCGGAAAACTAACTTATAATACCCTAGACCACGAAGTGGTGTAGGGTATAAAAATCCCAAAAAGGAAATGAGCCCCAAAACAATTTCTTTGACGAGAAAAATAAAGATATCTTGTGATAATCGTACCTCTAGGATCAAAATGGAATAAGATTGGTACCATTCAAGGCTGTAGCTAGAATTTTGAAATTCAGTGTTTACACTCGTCTGACAGCGTAGATACGCAAAATCTGTCTGTAGTTGGAATCAAATTGCAAATGGGAGAAATCGTCCCCGAGGCAGAATAATTCTTCCTAATGACGACTGACAATACACATGATATTTAGGACTCATTTACGAAAATTGCTGTCTCATGTATTTTTATATACAGTAGCTGACTATAATTATATTATATTATAATAATGTAGCACCACAAAATGATGATCAAAAGTGTGCCTTATTAATTAGGAAAACAATATCGCAATGTGGAAAAATATCAAAATTTTCCTAACATAGTACCGCCCTTCTGTGTAAAGTCGGCAGCCTCTAATCTGCCGGTACGCAGTGGTTCCACATCGATTTTCATACCCTGCACTAGGGTATTATGTCATTCTGCATTTGTTTGTAAGACCCAAAAGGTGATAGAACTTTTAGAATCACTTTCGTCTGTTCGTCCATCTATTCTTGTTCTCAAAGTACAGGTAGCAATTATTGTAGGTCAAAAATCGGACGCTATTTAATTTGAAGCAAATCGGTCCAGATTTAGATATGGCTCCCATATATGTTGTTTAAATTTTACTCGATTTGCTTCAAATTTGGCACAGTACTCTATAGTTTAACTAGAAACATCTATGGTGAAAGTGAGTCAGATCGGTTCAGAGCTAGATATAGCCCATACAAATGTTGCTATAGATTACACTTTTTCACTATAGAAAAATCCTTAATTTTTTGTTGAATAGTTGAATTTTGCTTCTCGTTCGTTGAGTGAGAATCATTTCCATAAAGAGGCCGGGTTTGATGTTGAAAAGTCGCTGCGAAGCCAACTTTAGACAGGGTGGAAATCATGATAGTGGTAGTCTGCAGCCAAGTAATAAATGTCATCATGCCATTTGTAAATAAATTTTCATTCCATTAAATATAGATGCAAAATGGTCTTGAGCCAGGACAATATCCCAGTTCAAATCAAGTTTTTATAATTTTATTTCCTGTATTTTAATTTTCGAAATGATTACATTATTTTTTTAATTTTTTTGAAATTTTAAAAAAGCGTTCTTAGATGCCTTTTTAGCGACTGTGTGGGTTTGAAAAATCATCAGAATGATAATTTTTTCAATAATTTATTAACTCAAATTATAAAGAAAAAATAAACAAGTAAGAAGGCGTTAAGTTCGACCGGGCCGAATCTTATATACCCTCCACCACGGAGTGCATTCCACAGTATTACCGGCAGATAAAAGGATGTCGACTTTACATAGAAGCACAGTACCATATTACGAAAATTGTGATATTTTTATGCACATTATTATATTTGTTTACTATTTCAAACTATAATGTATACTTATGCGCACTGTTTAAAATCGACTACTATATATAAATAAAATGCTGTAATTGTGAAAGTGAACATGCCTAAATATTAGGCGATTGTCAGTCGCCATTAGAAAGAAGCATTTTCAGATACAGACAAAGTGATAAGAAAAGTATAAATTTTAAAGATATCCCCATTCGCCCCATTCTCCGCCCAAATGTACAAATTTCGAAAAAAACCTTTTTTCGAGTCTACATTGTCAGAATGTATACACCGAATTTCATGATTTCAACTTCAGCGGTTGGGTAGGTTCCATTTTTATCCCTCTTTTTAATTATATCCCTTAAAAGTACGAACTTCGAAAAATCCCTCTATTTTACGTGTCCATGCAATAAGAGGGATGTACACACCGAATTTCATGATTCTAGCCGTTGTCATTTTGTAGGTACTATTTTTATCCCCTTTTTCCATGTGAACCCCAAAAAGTACGAATTTTGGAAAGTTCTTTTATTTTACGTGTCTTCGCAATCAGAGGAATGTCTATATCAAATTTAATTATTCTAGGTGCAGCCGTTATGTTGGTACCAATGATACGATCATTGGTACCATATTTTATCCCTTTTTGTCCCATTTCGCCAGCTAAAACTTTTATTTTCTTTGTGGTGCTTCCAAGCTGCAAGAGGAATGTCCGCAACAAATTTTAACTGTATGAAAATCAGAAATTTAATTAATAAGCCAAGGCCAATATTTTTATACTATAGATATATAATGGATATAATACTTCAATTCATAAAGTAAATATAAGGCAGCAATCATAAATAGCCTAAATATTGGGGGATATAGGGTGTCTTTTCAGCTACAGTCGTTTGGTTGGTTGTGTTTCAATCCTATTTTAATTTCAAAAGTATAAATTTTGAAAATACCTTATCTCTCACGTACGCAGTATAAGACAACTTCATGATTCTACCATTTTTTGTCGTAAAAGCAACAAAATAAAGTACGAATTTGGAAACAAAATATTTTACGTGGCTATGCAGTCAGAGGAATGTATACACCGAATTCCATGATTCTATCAGCGGCCATTTTGTTGGTACCATTTTCATCCCCTTTTTCCAATTTTGCCCCCTCAAGAGTACTACTATCTAAAATCTCTTTATTTTACGTATCTACACAATTAGAGGGATGTACACACTGTATTTCATCATTCTAGCTGTATTCGTTTAGTTGGTACTATTTTTATCCCCTGTAGCCATTGTATCCCTTGAAAGTACGAATTTGGAAAAAACGTTTTATTTTTTAGGCTGAAATACTCTAAATATTAGGGGTATTTTCAGTACTTGTGAGGGAAAAATTTTCCCTCTGGGCCGATTTCGCCCACATTCAATCCCAACCGATCTACAACCATAAGACACATTTAGGAAAAATTTGAACCTCCTAGCTCATTTCGTTCGGCCGCTATCGTGCTTTCAACAGACAGACAGACGGACATGGCTATATCGTCTTAGAATTTTACCACGACCCAGAATATATATACTTTATGGGGTCTCCGATGAATATTTCAAGGTGCTACAAACGGAATGACAAAGTGAATATACCCCCATCCTGGAGGTGGAGGGTATAAAAATCTAGGAAATAGTTGTTAATGAGAAAATATATTGCAAAATATTAATAATTACAAAGGGAATTACAAACTTACTATATGGATAAGGGTATAAAAAACAAAGTTAATTTGCAAGCATTGAACATATATTAAAATTTTAATTTAATTTTTTGACAACATTCTCTCAAATTGTACCACTGTGCGTCGTCGTTACTCTCTCGTTACCCACATGTATGTGGCGGTGGTTGAATGAATCAACAGACATGGCTACGTACGACCAATATGGATGACATCGCATCCACTGAACGTGGACAATTCACAGAGTTTACATCTCCTTCGGCGAGTCAGAGACTGACTTCTTGGGAAAATACGAACGAAACGCGAAATAAGCGCAAAAAAACTAACAAACAAACATTTCGAAAACACAACAGAAAATTGGCTTCTACGTTGATTTTCCATACAAAGCCACATACATACATACGAGTTGGCTTCCATGTCGCCAATGCCGTCCCGGTCACATATGATCTGTGGCCGGGTCGAGAGCTATTACCTCTTTATATTGTTTCTCCAATGTTGTCATCGCCACCTTCTATGTTACGGCACATGGTGTAACCCAGGAAAACGTTTGCAGGAACCTCCAGCTCAAGCTCTCTTTGATGTAGGACAAAAACAAAATTAAGTAAAACTAGCTAAGGCTACAATCGGGTGGATCGATTGTAGAATACCATACACCGGTATGGTTATAAGAATTTAGTAGATATTTCAAGTTGAAATGTATTTAAAAATAAAACATATCAACATTTCAAAGCTAATATTTTATCGAATTTCATTATTCTACACCATTTTTCAGTTGAAATTGAGAAAATACAGGTTGAAATTGAGAAATGTAAAATGAAATTGAGATAATATAAATTGAAATTCAGAAATGTAAATTGAAATTGAGAAAATAAAAATTGAAAATGAGAAATGTCGATTGAAATTTGTCTTTCCTCAATATTTTTTTTCAATAATAATTAGTCTTTTCTGAATATCAATGTGTTTATTCTCAATTTCAATTTACGTTTCTGAATTACAATTTGTTTCTTCTCAGTTTCAATTGGCAGTTGTTTGATTGGTACCATTTTTATCCTCTTTCGACCTAATTTTCCTTAAAAGAACATTAATAGAAAATTGCCTTTATATGGCGCGTTTACACTGTCAGAGGAATGTATTCACCGAATTTTTTGATTTTTAATGAGCCGAATTTATACAAAGAATCGTTATGCTTTCAGTGTAGGATACTTATAGTTCGGCTTTAGTCTATGAATTCTCTCCTCTCACCTGTTGTAATTTAGATAATTGTATGTTGATAGCCGTGTTGTTGCTGTTGTTTGTGTTCACTTTTGGATTTTGTATTCATTTCATTGAAGATTTATTGTGTGACAGTTACGATTTGTAATTTATACCATTTGTATCAGCTGTGGGAGCGTTCCATTTCCGATGTCACATATTAACAAAAACAAACACGAAGTGCAACAATGTTACAAGATCCTTCTGGTCAATTGGTATTCAGTGGGAGACTATTTAAATAGTGTCATGGTGTCAAATATTGAATAATAACACTTTATTTTTGTTGTTGCTGTTTTTTTGCGAATATAAATGATCTGTATAGAGCTGAAAATAAGTCAAATGGGGATATACATTTGCATGGGGTTATTATAAAGTTTTTCTGCAGATTGTTCTATTTTTGAGAAACTTGCGATTGAAACTAAAAGCGATTAAGTCAAAAGTAGAGATGATTTGAAAAAATTAATAATAGTGAAAGTAATTTTAGAATTTTGCCAGCTCCATTCTTTTACACAGTGGTACATCTAGTGGTTACTTTGTGAATCATATTTTAGTTTGATTGTAGATAGGAATATTGCAAACTTATATCCATAGTCAATGCTGTGCGTTTATGGAAAAAAGTTTTTATCGGAATCAGGCACCCATCGCACTTGGTGTTCTGCTGGTGGATAACACTCCCGGTCCTGAGACCAAAATGTCACGCCTGAGACCAAAATTGAGAATTTTTTAATAATTTTACAAATCATTTAGTGTTAAACAGTATGGACAAAAAAACTTCAATATAGTTTTGAAAATTAGTTAGTTTTGTATATATCTATATCTATATATATATATAACAAGTACTTTGTAAACATCTAAGACATCATTGAATATAATCAAACAAAATACATAACTTTAAAATCGGTTAAAGAAATTGCGAAATACAAGATTTTGAAAATACACTTGTCAGCTGGATTTAAAATTTTTTCTAGAAATTGCAATGGCTATAACTCTGTAAATAAAATTTTAAGATTTTATTTTATTAGAGGAATATTTTCTGAGATTGGCATTGAATGACTCATATATAGTGTGTTAACCATCTCCATTTTTTTTCGAAATTTCACCTGTAACCATGTTCACTTTTTATACCCTACATTAAGTTAGGGTATATTATAAGTTAGTTTCACGCCAAATGTTTGTAACACCAAGAAATAATCGAGCTAGACCCACCTTTAAGTATAGCGATCGGCTTAGAATCACCAGCTGAGTCGATTTAACGATGTCTGTCTGTCCGTCCGTCTGCTGTCCATCTAAGCTTGTTCGCACTCTACAGGTCGCAATTGTTGTCCGCTTGTCATGAAACTTGGCACAAGTTATTTTTTCTGGGCAAGGACCATTGGTATTGAATTTGGAGGAAATCGGTTCAGATTTAGATATAGCCCCCATACAAATGTGGCTCCCGATTTGACCTATTCCGCCCTATAAAGCATATATAGTCCCTGATTTTCTTCAAATTTGGCTTAACACCTTATCATCGAACTAGAAATACCTGTGGTGAAAACGGGTTAGATCGGTTCAGATTTAGATATAGCCCCCATATAAATGTCACTCCCGATTTCACTTTTTCCGCTTTAGAAACCACATATTGAACCCGATTTTCTTTAAAACTAGAAATACCTGTGACGAAAGCGGGTAAGATCGGTTCAGATTTAGATATAGCCCCCATACAAATGTCGCTCCCTATTTCACTTTTTCGGCTCTAAAATCCACATATTGTGACGAAAGCGGGTAAGATCGGTTCAGATTTAGATATAGATAACTAGAAATACCTGTGACGAAAGCGGGTAAGATCGGTTCAGATTTAGATATAGCCACCATACAAATGTCGCTCCCGATTTCACTTTTTGCGCTCTAGAAACCGCATATTGTTCCCGATTTTCTTCTAATTTGTCTTAACACCTTATCATCGAACTAGAAATACATGTGGCGAAAACGGGTTAGACCGGTTCAGATTTAGATATAGCCCCCATACAAATGTCGCTCCCGATTTCACTTTTTGCGCTCTAGAAACCGCATATTGTTCCCGATTTTCTTCTAATTTGTCTTAACACCTTATCATCGAACTAGAAATACCTGTGGTGAAAACGGGTTAGATCGGTTCAGATTTAGATATAGCCCCCATATAAATGTCACTCCCGATTTCACTTTTTCCGCTTTAGAAACCACATATTGAACCCGATTTTCTTTAAAACTAGAAATACCTGTGACGAAAGCGGGTAAGATCGGTTCAGATTTAGATATAGCCCCCATACAAATGTCGCTCCCTATTTCACTTTTTCGGCTCTAAAATCCACATATTGTGACGAAAGCGGGTAAGATCGGTTCAGATTTAGATATAGATAACTAGAAATACCTGTGACGAAAGCGAGTAAGATCGGTTCAGATTTAGATATAGCCCCCATACAAATGTCGCTCCCTATTTCACTTTTTCCGCTCTAAAATCCACATATTGTGACGAAAGCGGGTAAGATCGGTTCAGATTTAGATATAGATAACTAGAAATACCTGTGACGAAAGCGGGTAAGATCGGTTCAGATTTAGATATAGCTCCCATACAAATGTCGCTCCCGATTTCACTTTTTCCGCTTTAGAAACCACATATTGTACCCGATATTCGATAAATTTAGCACAACATCTTATAATCCAACTAGAAACACCTATGCTGAAAGTGGGTAAGATCGGTTCATATTTAGATATAGCCCCCATACAAATGTCGCTCCCTATTTCACTTTTTCCGCTCTAAAATCCACATACTGTACCCGTTTTTTCTTTAAAATTGGCACAACATCTTATAATCCGACTAGAAACACCTATGCAGAAATTGGGTAAGATCGGTTCAGATTTAGATATAGTCCCCATACAAATGTCGCATTTAGACTAGAAACACCTATCTTGAAAGTCAACTATATAGGACAATGTTTTGGTGTAGCCTCCATACAAATGGGCCCACAGTTTACACTATTACCGCTCTAGAACCAACATCTTACATTGATTCCTGATAAAATTTTGCATATCATGTTATATTTCAATAAAGAATACCTACTTTGAAAGTGATCTATAAGGGTCACTTTTTAATGTAGCGCCCTCACAAATGGCCTACAATTTTTATTATTACCCCTCTAGGACCCACGTTTTACATCGGAAGTTTATCAAATTTTGCCGATTATATTATATAACTAAGAATATATACTACGAAAGTCATATATATGAGTACATATTTTGGTATAACCCCCATAAAAATTTGGCCCCATTCAACTCTTCGTGCATTGGATCTCGATACAACTTTGCAGATCATGTTATATTTCAACTAAGAATACCTACTTTGAAAGTGATCTATATGGTCCCACTTTTTAATGTAGCGTCCTTACAATTGCCTCCATTTTTATTATTACCCCTCTATTACCCTTATTTTATATCTGAAATTTTTAAAATTTCGCAGATTAGATTATATTTCAACTAAGAATACATACTATGAAAGTCAGATATAGGGTCCGCCATCTAACGTTTTTTTCAACTATTCAACCGTTGGACTATTATTTGTGGGGTGCCCGAGGAAGCCATTGGAATGAAATTATTTTCCATTATTAACCGGAAGGATTGTACTTTCAAATAAAAAAAGAAATTTGAGAAAATATTCAGTAGTTTTTTTATAGCATTTTCAAAAAAAGTTATTTGCTGTTTCTAGAGCGGAAAAAGTAAATCATAGGATACATTGGTATGGGGTCCGCCATCTAACGTTTTATTTTTCAACTATTCAACCGTTGGACTATTATTTGTGTTGTGCCCGAGGAAGCCATTGGAATGAAATTATTTTCCATTATTAACCTGAAGGATTGTACTTTCAAATAAAAAAAGAAGTTTGAGAAAATATTCAGTAGCTTTTTTATAGCATTTTCAAAAAGTTATTTGGCGGACCCTTTATATGTCTTTCCTACTTTCGTATAACCCCCATGCTACTCTATTACAGCTTTATAAACTATATCTTATATCGGATCTTGATCAATTTTTTCAGATCATGATATATTTCCACTAGGAATACCTACCGTGAATAGGAACTGTATAGGCCTATGTTTTGGCACATGACCCAAGTGTTGTTATACCCCCCCCCCCCAAATGTCCGCCCGATTCATCCTATTACCGCTGTATAATCTACATTTGTCATACATAAAATTGCACCCATGAAACACCTGGGTTTCGTAATAAAAGCGAGGTATATACGCAGGGAGTGGTGTAGGTATTATATAGTCGGGCTCTTTCTTTTTCGAAAATGCTAACCATTTTTGGTGCCCGGATATTAAAGATTTGAACGATCTTTCAGCAGAAAGGCGTTCATTTCACACAGACCAGGCCACAGTCGATCTCTTACTTGCCGAGTTCGGTAATAGCGTTATTAGCCGTCTCGGCGATATCAATTGCCCACGTCGCAGCTGCGATTTGGCGCCGCACAGTGGTTCAGAATCCAAATCCATTGGTCAAAATTCAATAACTTTTGTTCTAGTAGACATTTTTGAGTTCTGTAAAAAAAAACAAAATTAGACAAGGATTCAAAGATTATTTTGAAATATTAACATTACAAATCGGGAAATCGGAAATATTTAAGAAATCGGTCCAAAGTTGACTACTTTTCGTATTTTTCGATTTTAAAGAAAATTAAAATTTTTATTTTTTTTTATGTTTAACATATTTTTACGTATTTGTTTCTAATGCGAAGAAAAATTTTATTTTTTTACGGTTTTTACGTTTTTCAGATTTTGAAAATTGAAAAAAAACATTATTTCTTTCTTTGACTTTGTCGAATAGTTTCTTACACATTTTTACAGATTTTGCAGATCAGATCTTTTTTATTAGAAATTGTTGTTTCTTAGCTAAAACTATGTTTGTGCCAAATATAGTTTGTTTGTAATAAATATTTAAAAATATATGCTTTTTGAACAAATGTCTGATTTTGAACCAACATAACTTTTTTTCCTTCAAAAGCCTTTTACGAAATATATACATATTTGGAAAGGTTGGAGAGTTTCCCGTTTTTGTAGGGTATTTTTGACCTGCACGAAATTGCACCCTTGGAAGATAGGATACATTTAGTGCAAAAAGTCAGATTTTTAGATCCAAAACGCAATTTATTCAGTTTGGTATCATTAGTTTCTGAAAAGTAGGTACGCAGATAAAAATGTGATTAAATTTCCAAAATGCTAAATTTTATAACAATCGGAGTTAATTTGCCGGAAATATGCCCAAAAAACAAAATTAACAGACAAATCGTATTACTGCATGAAAACTGAACACAGGCCTCTTTCTTTGACTTCATCGAACTGTTTCTCACATATTTTAAAAGATATTGCACTCAAATTTTTTATTAGAAATTGTTGTTTCTTAGATTTATTATGACGTTAAAACTTGTTCCAAATATAGTTTGTTTGTAATAAATATTTGAAAAAATATACTTTTTGAACAAATGTCTGACTTTGAACCAACACAACTTCTTTCCTTCAAAAGCCTTTAACGAAATATGTACATATTTGGAAAGGTTAAAGTGTTCCCCGTTACCCGTCGAGGTAACTTTTGCCCATCCGAAATTGCCCCCTTGGATGATAGGATACATTTAGTGCAAAAGTCCGATTTTTTAGTTCCGAAACTCAATTTCCTCATTTTTCCCACTAACTTCTGAAATGTATGTACGCAGATAAGAAGATAAGTCAATTTCCTTTATCCTCATGCTAAATTGTATAACGATCGGAGTTAATTTAATTATTTATTGGAAAATTTTTACTTTGACAGACTTTTATCTATGTCACCAATGATCTTCCACTTCTGGTTGGTTTACGCGACCTCTATCACGCTCTCGCTGTTTTGAAATATATCAAATCACTCTTTCGCAACACACGTGATATTGTGGTTCTTGGAACGTCTAAGGCTTTTTGAAGTTCTCTCTGACTCTTCCCTTTTCGGAATTCTTATCCAGGATCGACTGTAAATGCTTCGGAGGCGGTTCTATACAGTAGGTTCCATTCAATTAGTATGGAAGACAGCTTACAGATAGAGAAGTTTCTCCTTGTTCCTTCGGAGCATTCTATGCGATTATAAATAGTTTGATATCATCGGAAATACGACCTAAACCACAACACTGCGGAAATCAACATCGACACGGCAGGAAACAAGGCAGGGACTATATCTAGAGACCTAATTATCGGATCGATCTCGTTGTTATTTGAAGTAAGACATGCCAAAATTTTTTCGGATCATTTCGCGATAATGTACGAAACGTATGTATGGTATGTCGGTAGCGTCAAGTAGTTTTGAATGGACCCCACCACTCGGAAAGGTATGTTATATCCAGCCTGAAAGATGGGAATATTTGATTAGATCCGATATCACATCAAAAAAGTCTGCCGAGTGCGCTGTGACTACAGTTTATTACAGCTACGCAGTCACAAAAGAAATGCTCTTAAAGAGGTCTTAGATTTCAAATGTGATCGAAAGATTTGGATTCAAGATCTATGAGAATCTGCAATTATTTTTACCCTGGCCGGTCTATTAGCCTGATGTCCTCTGCGTATACTCTTAAGGTCATGGCCGACACAGTTTCATAATTTTATATAGCCCTGCGTAGTTGCATTGAACGCATGCCAGTCTTACGCTTCAAAAATCAAACTAAGATGATCCAAGATACTCTGCAAACTGAGCTTCGAATGTCATCAAACCTTCCAACCTTCCAACCAACAAGCTTAAACTTCTTCACACAATTGCTCTTAAATTCTCTGCTACCAACAAACAAAAAAAAAACAATTTAAGCCGTAAAACCAACAGCCGAAACAGCTTTGCATTAAGTCAGCGAATGTAAACATCACAGAGAGAGAGAGGGAGAAAGAGAACGCCCTGGACAAACCTCTTCGCTGTCTGTCTGATGACAGTGTTGTAAGTTGGCCTGAGTTGGTTGGTTGATGGGGCTCGTTCGTTCGGACGTGTTTTTACGATCATACTCACGTTGTTGTGTTTTTATACGTCACTTGAATTGTTTTCTTAAGGTGAACGCACTCGCGGATGTTAGTGGGTCACTATTTGTACGGTCATTGACCGTTCACTTCACTTCAGTTCAGTTCGGTGCGGTGCGGTTTGGTATGGTTGGATTGGGTTGTTTCTAAATATATACTCACTCACACACACACGCGCACACTCACCACGGAACCACGGCGCACCATCGAAGAACTGAAGAAGAAGCATCATCCAAAGAGGAGGAAGACAGCAGAAGACAACGGCGGCGGTGACAGAGATCATGATTATGATGATCCACAATATCGTATCGTCGTATTGTATGCCTCGCGTATGGCGTATGGAGTGCACTGATGCTTCCTATATTCATTCGTTCGACGTACATTTATTTATTTGTGTTCTTTCCTGGATTTCGTTGTAAATATGTTAGGTTTGGTTTGGTTGGGTTGATGGAATGATGGTCTGCTACGGTGTGACTAGTTGGGTTAGCTTCAGTGTAGTGTGGGTATGCTATGCCTCCTTAACTCTTAGCCAAACGAAAAAAAGAGAAACAGCCGTGTAACTAAACCACCAACCATCCAGCCAGTCAGCCAAACAGCGGCCCAGTCGTACAGTGGTTCAAAACGGAAAATTGAAATATATTTGAATTTTTCATGGCGAGAAGTAGAAAGGAGTTTAGAACGTGCTTGTGACAAATACATCTCGGAGTTTTTACGGATCTAATTGCTACGATTTGTCCGTTTCTGCAATAGATATGTCCGCCTTGCAAGATCTAGTTAATACTGACAGATCTACTTAGTACTGTGATTGTCAACGCTTCTCCTGCTTCTTTGGGAACTGACTCAACTATCTCTAGGTTCTTAAGGACCTGTCCATTCTTCTCCAGCAAACATACCAATTAGTGCCAATTCTTCTCCTCGAGCGTCTCTAGATTAAATTAAAGGTTTTGTGATTGTCAATTCTTCCCCTGTTTCTTCGGGAACTGACTCGACCATCTCTAGGTTCTTAAGGACTTATCAATTCGTCTTCTGCATTAACAGCAAACATACATATATTAGTACCAATTCTTCTCCTGCTTCTTCAGAAGCTGACTCCAGCGTCTCTAGGTTCATAAAGACCTTTCCATTGTTCTTCTACATGAACAGCATGCATTTTTCTAAGGTTTTTGTGACTGTCAATTCTTCTCCTGCTTCTTCAGAAGCTGACTCGACCGCCTTCAGTATCTGTTCATTCTTCTCCTTCACCAACAACAAACGTGTCCATTCTTCTGCTGCATGAACAGCAAACATATATTAAAAGTTTTGTGATTGTCAATTATTCTCCTGAAGCTGACTCGATAGTCTCAGGGTTCATACGGACCTGTCCATCGTTCTCTTGCTTCTTTGGGATCTGACTCGCCCGTCTCTAGGTTCATAAGGACCTGATCATACTTATCCTGCTTCTTTAGGATCTGAATCGCAGGTTCAGAAGGATCTGGGGGTAGCTGAGTGGGTTTTTCTGGGTACCGGAAAAGGTGTAGCGGCCTCTGGTTTCACGGTGGCCGGTCTTCAATAAGATTTCGTCTGGACTAGAACCGTTCTTGTACGTAGCAGCAAACGTTCTTCTTCGGATTTTATTTGCTGAGGAATTCGGATAGTACGATATTCCGACGATGGTTGTTATATGCATCGTGGTGAATAGGTCTGATGACCTATAGGTATTTTCAAAAACTCTCGAACAATACTGACAAGAGAGGAAGATGCATAAGGTACGATCTCACCTGTACCAGAATCGTTTTCTACGGCGCCAGACTTTCTTCCGATGGTATTTCTGGAGAATATATGCTATGACGCATATAATGGTTGCTGACTGTAGCGATGACTGCATCGCGGTGAACATCGTTTAGAAGAGTCTGATGATCTACAGGTTATTTCGAGAGATATTTCTTACATGCCGGGGCTGAGGTGGAAGATCAATAAGTTAATGGTTTGTATAATTCATTCGATTGCATCAGTAGGATCTCACCTGGGCTGGAACAGATTTGTATGTCGCGCCAAACTTTATTCTTCCGGTGATATTTTCCAGAGGATGTCTAGTCTAGTACGATATTCCATCGATGGTTGCTGACTGCAGCGACGACTGGATTACGATGAATATCTTTCACACCTGCCTGATGATCTATAGGTTATTTCAAAACCCCTCAAACAATACTCACAAGAGTGCCAATTTTATCTTCCGGCGGTATTTCTGGAGGATGTCTGCTAGAACGATATTCCATCGATGGTTACTGACTGTATCGACGACTGCATCGCGATGAATATCGTTCGCGCTTGTCTGATGATCTGCAGGTTCATTTAAAAATCTCTTAACATTATCTCTATTGTGAAGGTTTGTATAATACATTCGATTGAATTAGTACGATCTCGCTTGGACTAGAACCGTTCTTGTACGTCGCGCCAGATTTTCTTCTTCCGGTGTTATTTTTGGAGGATGTCTGCTAGTACGATACTCTATCGATGGTTGCTGACTGCAACGATGACTGGATCGTACACACTTGCCTGATGATCTATAGGTTCTTAAAAAAATCTCCGAACATTATTCTCTAGGACAAGGATTTGACGGTTTGTATAATTCATTCGATTGAATTAGTACGATCTCACTTGGACTAGAACCGCTTTGTACGTCGCGCCAGACTTTCTTCTTCCGATGGTATTTCTGGAGGATGTCTGCTAGTACGATATTTCATCGATGGTTGCTGACACTCACTCCCACTCTTGCCTGATGATGATAGGTTCTTTTAAAAATCTTCGAACATTATTCTCTAGGACCAGGATCTCTTTTCATACTTGACGCGGGTAATCCATAAGGTGACGGTTTGTTTAATTTCTTCGATTGCATCTGATCAAGTACTGCGCCGACCACATAACGTTGAACTCTTAAAGAGAAGACCTTAGTCTGGAGGTTTTTCCTTATTTTCCCGGGCTGAGGAGGAAGATCTTTCAATTGCATCCGATCGAGTATGGCGCGTACAACATAATGTTGTACTTAAATAGCAGACCTTAGACTATAAAAATCCAGGAAGTTTTTCCTTATTTTCCCGAGCTGGGGAGAAGGATCCTCAAAGTGAGGATCCGATCAAGTACTGCGTGCTCACATAAGGAGATGAGTTTAAAGTTTAGTGCAGTGGTCGGCACAAAGAGACCATGCCTAGTGAGCAAGTATTTGTGTTTTTGTTTTGTTGGGATTTTGGTGCTTGTTTTACACTGAACTGATTGAAATTTGTCGTTCTCTTTTTCTCTTTTGCGGCAAAACGATATATTGACGGAACTCTACAACCTAAAGCTCATGTTATGAAAGGTCTGGCCAAGAAACATATGTTTACATTTCAAAATGTGTTATTTCTACACCATCTGTAAAAACGATCAAGTTCTTAAGAACTTTCGAAATTCAGGCAACAGTGGACAGATCATTAATGAATAAGGTAAAGTGAAGAGGTGCATGGAGACTTGCTTAAGGGATACTGGAAGAAACTTTACTTCTAGAAATATAATTTCCAATTTGAGTCCATTTGATTTCGACCCTTCAAGTAGTCCGCACACTAATTAAACCAGACTTACCCCCATTTTCACCAAGACTGGTTAACCTATAGTTAGAACTAACCAACAGTTATAACTGTCGGTTTGTGTGGGGTTTGACATTTATAGGGTGGGACATTTAAAACTTTAAATTGGAACTACCGATTACTTTGACTTTGAAAGGTTTTCAGGTTTATGTTTGACATTTTCAAAATGGGACGTTATACGCTCGAACACAATTGGGAAATATTAAAAAACTTACCTCCAAGGTGGAAAATTGAGGAGAAGAGATCGGCTTTCTGTTGAGACTAGTTGTAGATACATTGGCTTCTCAATAGTCAGGTGTGGGTTCTCTTAACCCCATATGCGGCTATGTCAATAAGCAAAATTGCCACATATGGGGTTCAGAGAACCCACACGTGACTATTGAGAAGCCAATGCATCCACAACGAGTCACTTTTTGGTGGGAATTTTGGGATGTCCTGAACATTTTGGTTGATCGGATGAGTACTACCGAGCCAGTCGTGGTAGTCATATGAATGATATTGTGTTCCATTATCAAATGACAAAGTTCAACCTTTCCAAGAAAACCAGAAATTTGAAAACATAATCAGAACTTTTTTATAATTTTAAATGGCCACCCTATATAACTGTTGGTTAACTCTAGCAAGAGGTGGTGAAAATTGGGGTTAGTCGTTTATATATATTATCTTAAGTTGTTTTTTTCGTTTATTACCACTGTGCAGCCAGCCGCTATGACGGGTGACGGTAGGCTTACAGGCGAGCCATCCAGCCAGCTCACAGTCATTCATTGAGTCCAGTGGCGGTTGAAACATTGTTTGGCTGGCTGGTTGGCTGACTGGCTGGCTGGTCGGTTGGATGGTTAGACAACTCGTCACTCATCATGGATGGTTAAGCATGTAAGTCGTTTTGGCTATAGGTTGATCTTATGCACATCGAGTGCACTGTAATTTTATGCCGCCTTAGGATGCCACCATAGCCTGCCAGTTTGCCATTCTTATGGATCGCATACTCTGCCACTCTGGAATTGTTAACGTTGTTGTTGCTGGTTGCTTATGTGTTCTTTCAGGTGGAGTTTTAATGCAGAAGATCATTTGTGTTGCATGTGATGTGATGATACTCGTATCTGCTCGTACTTGGCGCAGCGTAATGCTCGATCTGTTTGCTTCAGCCTGCTGCCGCTGTGGCATTGCTGGGAAAACTCTTGGCATTCTTTTGGTGTTGCTCAAATCATCTTGTTTAAAGAGCGCCCTGTCGCTGTTGCACAGTGGTTGGGGTCTCGTAATCAAATTATCGATTGCAATTGTTGTGCGATCTCAATGAAATTTGACACAATTCCTCGTTTTTCTTGTGGACGAGCTCAGATGTAGGTCCCATGCAAATGTTCCTCTTGATTTCCTTTTAACTTCAATAAAAATGGAACACATCGGTCCATGTCTGATATAACCTCAATACAAATGGTACTACTGATTTGACAGTAAAAGTAGACCACATCGGTCTAAAAAAAAGGATTTTTCATTAAGAACCTTTGAAATTGAGGCATATTGGGAATCATTGCGCAGATTTTCAATCAAATGTCCTCCGCGGCTTCGCTGATAAGTTCGCAATCCGAGAGTTCCAATTTTGTTACATAAGTTGGCTATAGATAGATGTCAATTATCTGTTGGTTTCTTGGCATTAAAAGCTTGTTAAGGTTACACCCGAAAAACCTATGGTCGTTAAATCACACAAAAGGAGTTTTCTAAACACTGTGCGTGTGCTGTACGATTCTTTGTATGATCATCATCATACATCAGTTGATTTTTTATTTTTAGTTTATTTCGTCGTTTTGTTGTGGCTCTTTTATTCGCTGGTACCGATGGCTCCAGTGACCGTGCACCCCATCACGTCATCACGTATTTCCGTGTTCGGTCTTCTGGATTCTGTGCATATTTCGTGTGCCTTGGGTACCAGGTCTTGTGAACAAAACCCGAAGAGTCTTTGGTTGGCACTTTCTCTTACAATTTGCATCTAAAAAGAAAGAGAACTAATTTCGTAGATGCCACAAAGCTACGTAATATATATAAGTTTGAAATGACCTAGTGTAGGTTAGGCTAATGAAATTGCAGGTTAAGATACTCAAGG
The DNA here is from genome assembly GCA_947397865.1 of Polietes domitor. Classification (NCBI taxonomy): domain Eukaryota; kingdom Metazoa; phylum Arthropoda; class Insecta; order Diptera; family Muscidae; genus Polietes; species Polietes domitor. The sequence goes on from OX377618.1 coordinate 135,544,529, forward strand.
TCCACGTAGTCCAATGAATCCAGCCAGAATTTGCCACAAATTTCATGATGATATCGAAAACAAATTGATTGAAATCCAATAAAAATAGGATTAATCGCAATTTTTTCATAGCTAATATTTTAAAGATGAAAGCAATGCTTATTTGAAAAATATCTATACGAATAACTTTGTATTTTGTCATTATACCCTCCACATCCAGGATGGGGGTATACTAACTTTGTCCCTATAAAGACCCTATAAAGTATATATATTCTTGATCGTCATAAAATTCTAAGACGATCTATAATAATACTTTTTTTTTGAATTATTTATTTATTATTATTTTGATATATATAGTGTAAACGATTGGTAGCCGCCTTATAAGCGTGGTTTGAAATAATAATAATACTATATTTATTTATAAAAGTATTTTTTCAATATTTGTTTTGGCTTGGCTATATTAAAAAAATATATAAAAAAAGTCGCTGCAAAGCCACTTAAAAAGACTTTTGACATGGTCGAAATCATGATCGTGGTAGTCTGCAGCCAAGTAATAAATGTCACCATGCCATTTGTAAATAAATTTGCATTCTATTAAATATAGAAGCAAAATGGTCTTGAGCCAGGACAACATCCCAGTTCAAATCAAATTAAAAAAATTTTCCTGTAATATTACTGTGCAGTTCTACGAAAATCGACAGCCTCTGTGGAATGCAATCTATGGTGGAGGGTATATAAAGTTCGACCCGGCCGAATTTAACGCCTTTTTTACTTGTTTTTTAATAGCTCACATCATAAAGAAGAAAACAAGACCTATTTATAGAAAATCTGCTAGAAAAAGAAAAAATATATATTCATGTAGCGTTACCAACATATAAAAAAGACTCAACTAACATTTTTTGGCAAATCGATATTTTTGTTTATTATGACCGTTGTGTTTTGTTAAAATAACCAAAAATCTCGATTTGCAAAAAAAAATTAGTTGAGTCTTTCTTATAAGGGGTCCGCCAAATAACTTTTTTTTTGAAAATGTTATAAAAAACAACTGAATATTTTCTCAAATATCTTTTTTTATTTCAAAGTACAATCCTTCCGGTTAATAATGGAAAATAATTTCATTCAAATGGCTGCTGAGGGCACCCCACAAATAATAGTCCAACAGTTGAATAGTTGAAAAAAAGACGTTAGATGGCGGACCCTTTATTTTGGTTACATTCCATCCGAAACGGTCAAACATCCTCCTTGGGTTCTAGGGTGGGTGGGTTCCGAAAATCTGGAATTTGGCACAATGTAATTTAAAACAAGTTAAAAGGCGTAAGTTCGGATGCACTGCATCTTATATACCAGGGAGTGAATCCCACATTATTACCGGCGGATTGGAGGACGTTGGATTTGCATAGAAGTGCTATATTATGAAATTATGATATTTTTTACAAATTCATAAAAATACCAAAATAATACTTCTGATGTGCTCATATAATGTGCTTAAGTACCCAAACTATTAGTGGTTATTGGGGGTATTTTCTGCACTTACGAGGAAACCATCCACACAGTCAGAGGAGCCTAATCACCGAATTTCATGATTCCAGCTACAGCCGTTTGGTTGGTACCTTGTTATTCCCTTTTTAACCCTAAACAACGAATTTATTCTTTTTTCTGGTTTGTCCGCCTACGCAGTCAGAGGGACGTATATACCGAATTTCATGATTATAGCTGCAGAGGTTTGGTTGGTTCCATCGTTTTCCCCCTAATTTTAGAAATTTCGAAAATTAACTTTATGTTGCGCGTCTACACAGTCAGAGTTTTAGACATAACTTAGTTTCATGATTCAAAGTTCGGCCGTTTATTCCTTACAAGTCAGAATTTTGAAATATCCATTTATTTTACAAGACTTTTTGTCCCATTTAACCTCCTTAATAGTGTGAATTTTGTAAAAAGCAAGTAAGAAAACGTCAGTCGGCTAAACCGACTTATATATACCCCCACTCTCAGAGAACATATCTATGGAAATTATAATAACTTAAATTATACGTAGAGCCGGATGATTTGTGTGGAAGGTACTAGAAGGTTCATGGCATTTGGTCCTAGCTTTCACAGTTATAAAACAAGAATAAATATCAAGTCATAGTGGATTCCATGCACCAGTATATAATTTATGAAGGATTTAATATTACCTACGATAAAAGCATTACCAAATATCAAATTTCATAGTTTATACACTCCACGAGAGTATTAAAAAAAGGAAACGCGTTATACCCATCGTTTATTATACAGATCGGCTTAGAATCACTTTCTGAATCGATTTAGCAATGTCCGTCTGTCCGTCTGTCCGTCTGTCCGTCTGTCCATCTACTGTTGTAATGAAATTATAGGTCGCAATTATAGTCCGATCCTTACAAAAATTGGCACAAGTAAGTTTTGTGGACCCAGGACGTACGCTATTTAATTTGAAGCAAATCGGTTCAGATTTAGATATAGCAAATGTCGCTACCGATTTGACTTTTTCCGCTCTAGAAACATAGATTTCACTCGATTTGCTTCAATTTTGGCACAGTATTCTATAATTGAACTGGAAACAGCTATGTTTAAAATCGGTTAAATCGGTTCAGATTTAGATATAGCCCCCATACAGATGTCGCTCCCGATTTGACTTTTTCCGCTCTAGAAACCACATATAAAGGGTGATTTTTTAGCTATTATCTTTTTGGCAACACTGGTTTAAACAGCTGACGCATGTTTCGTGTTTTGTTTCACTGTCAAACATCTTCAGTTTGGTCTATAATTTAACCATGAATCGTCTTACAAACGAACTGTGCTTGCAAATTATTGACTTTTATTATCAAAATGCGTGCTCTGTTAAAAGTTCATCGTGCGCTTCCATTTTATGGTCAGTTTAATCGACCCACTGAAGCGGCTATTCGGGCTATTGTGACTTAATTTCGCACCAAATTTACATTGTTGGACATTAAACCACCAACACGCTTACGTAGAGTGCGAACTGAAGAAAATATCGCAGCTGTATCGGCCACTGTTAATGATGACCATCAATTATCGATTCGTCGCCGTTCGCAGCAATTGGGCCTCTGTTACTCAAAAACGTGGAAATGCCAAAATTGTACTAAGCGGATGGACCATTTGAGGCACAGTCAAGGTCAACATTTGCATGAAATAATCTTCAAACATTAAATTATACGGACCGTACTATCGATTCAAATAAAAATTTCATGCATTTTTCTGATTTTTTTAAAAAATCACCCTTTAGTACCCGATATTCTTCAAATTAGTCTTAACATCTTATAATCTAACTAGAAATACCTGCGGCGAAAGCGGTTTATGTAGCTCCCGATTTGACTTTTTCCGATCTAGAATCCACATATTGTACCCGATTTGCTTTAAAATTGGCGTACCAACTTATAAGAAACACCTATGGTGAAAGTGGGTAAGATCGGTTCTGATTTAGACATATATTCATATATATATATATATATATATATATATATATATATATATATATATATATATATATATATATATATATATATATATATATATATATATATATATATATATATATATACAAATGTTGCTCCCAAAATGTTTAACCTATTTTGGCCAAACTTTACATATTATATTTCACCAATAAAAATACATGGTGAATGCGGGTGACACCGTTCCATGTTCAATATACCACCATAAAGATGTCCTTTCCGATTTAATTTTCCGTCCGACTTTAGCCGTTCCTTACTTGTTTTACGTAGGTTAGGTTGATTTGTGTGGGATGTACAAGAAGGGGCGTGGCAATACCCGCCATATTTTGCACGCTTAAAGTGATTATAAAATCTTTATCAAATACCAAAATATAGCCGATTCCCAACATACGGGTGGAAGTTACATTGGTTTTAACTTAACATAGGAATATGGGTTATTTGTGTTGGAGGTACCAGTGGTGGTTGATTCCTTAACTCATTTCGAGAGTTATCGTGTACACCAGCCAACCAGCCAGACGGGCGGACATGGGCTCAAACAGCTTAAAAAGTCGTGAAACGAATTTGGTCCAAACATACTTGGGGCCTTAAGTCACTCCTTCGATTCGTTACACTTTTTTTCTGTCCCAAATGATATATATCTTCCTACTCTGTAAAGTGAGGGTATAATTGATTAATTATTTTAAAGACCACGTCCACATATAGGGCGTGTGTAAAAATATGTATTTTATTGCTTGATAGTCTTTAACAATATATATCAAAACATTTCTTCAGAAAGGCAGCAATCTTCAAAGAATTGTACATAAATACCGTACATATTAGATATTAGATATTATTGAGTGTATTTTCACTCGTTGTTAGGGAAGAATGAAAGTTTTTCCCAGCATGTCCAATGCCAACACAGTGAAGGGAGCATACATATCGAATTTCGTTCCATTTTTATCTCTGAAAATCCAATGTTCACACCTATTTTTACGATTCTAGCTACAGCCATTTGCTTGCTATCAGTTTTATGTTTTTTACCTCATTTTGTCCCTAAAAGTACGAATGTGGAGAAAGCCTTTTAATTTGCGCATTATTCTTTAGCTGCAGTCATTTTGTTGGCACTAATTTTATCCCTTTTTTTTCAAATTTTTTATTATATTTCGAGTCTACACAACGAGTGTGAAATATACTATAATTACATCTCTCTTCTATATAATAAAAATTAAATGATGTTCGTTGGTAATCGCATCACTTGAGAACGGCAGAACCGGTTTGGCTGATTTTTGTTTCAAATAGTTCGTAGTGGTCCGAACTAGGTTTTAAGATGAAAAAACTGTTGGATAGTTGACCGCAAAATAGGAATATTTTTAAAAAACTGAAAGTGTCTTTTTTAAATAAATAAATACTCGTATTTCATGTATTTTCACCGATTCGTGAACCAAATACAAAGAGGACTTTTTTAAAAATTCACAATGATTCAAATTCAATAGCTAACTATCCTAAGCATTTAATCAAGAGTTGGAATGCAATGCATAAACAATGTGAATACAATGCATTGCGAGTATAAAATGCTTACGGAACACGCGGCTTATGAACGATTGAACTATAGCGATTTTCTTCTTGGACGCTCTCGCTGACCCCGGATAATCTTTTTTGATCGTACAAATTTTGGCAAAAATTCGCTCGCAAAATTCAAGCGATGCTTGCTTCATCAGGAATTTCAGCTGCGTTGTTTGAAGACTGCCGAAAAGCATGAATAGGAAAATAACGAAACACCATCGTTCAATCATTCAAATATCTGATGTGGCCAACGTTTTGATCGTTGGTTCAATGATTCTGTTGGAAGGTAATTTTCGATTTACATTACGGACGATTCCACGGCAATATCCAAACCCAGCTGACGAACAGAATTATGTGGCCAATCAGGAGTATTTTCAAAACAATTGCTGAACATTTGATATTTAGATTTGTTCAGGTTCCCATCGTGTGTCGTTGAGCGAACATGGTATATATGGAGGATTCTGTTTCTAGAGAAAATTATATTGATAACCGTAGACTATAGCCTCAGAATCTTCAGTTAATACCAGATTATTTTTTGGCTAACACTGGGAAGTGCGGAAATTAACGAATAGCATATTGAAGAAACGCTTCTTAAAGGAAAGCAAGATGAGAGCATGCTTCGCTGTTGAATCGGCAATTGCCGTACGACACTCAAGAAAGTTTTGAAAGATGAAATTGTAGTGATTATCCTCTGGACGATCACGTTGGAACCATAAGACGAATTTGATCGTGCAGATTTTGGAGAAATTAGACCGAATAATGACTAGACAGGCGATTTTTATGCAACCGTATATATTGAGAGGATGATTATCTATTAATGATTTTTTGGTGATTTTTACCAAACACTACCAGTGATTCCACTCCCTACTCCACCCAATAAACTAATTGAATTAGAATACGTCATCTTGCAGAAAACCTTGCGACATTTAAATGAGGTACTATCAAGCGTTTCGAGTTGCAGAACGGCGAATCTGCACAATTATATTCAAAACACTTGCATGAAAGTGTTAATAGCAAAATCGCCGTCGAACTTTTGTATTATATTCCCAGTCAATTTTTCCAGTTCACCGTATGAAAAATCAAATTCATACAAAAGGCGTTCCTAAACATTGTTCAAAATCCACTTAAGCGAACGTGCAGACATTTCCAGTGGCGTAATCTGAATTAGATCGTATCATTAAATTGAATATAATACAAATTTGGAAGGCTACCAGTACGTTTACACTATATACATATATATATATCGAAATAATATATCAAGTCAATTCAAAAAATAAATATTCTTACATTTATTTTTTTCAAAAAAGCTTAAATATCATAAATATTGGTAGATAGTGGTTGCCACAGTTGGTTTTATTTCCATTCTATTTTAATACAAATTTAGAAAATTCATGTACATAGTGTGAAATAACTTAACTTCAGGATTCAACCAATTTTTGCCTTAAAAGTTGCAAAGAGATTTTAGATAGCCGTTATTTTATTTTGCTTGTCTTTGCAGTTAGAAGAATGTATACACCGAATTTTATGATTCTAACTGCTTCCATTTGGTTGGTACCATTTTTATCCCCTTTTTCCAATTTTACCCCTAAAGAGTACGACTATCTAAAGTCTCTTTATTTTATGTTTCTACGCAATTAGAGGGATGTACGCACCGAATTTCATCATTCTAGCTGTATTCGTTTAGTTGGTACTATTTTTATCCCCTGTTCCCATTGTATCCCTTGAAAGTATGAATTTGGAAAAAACCTTTTATTTTGCGTGTCATGACTCTAGCTACGGTCATTTGGTTGGTACTATTTTTATCCCCTTTCCCCACTTGAACCCCAAAAAGTACGAATTTCGAAAAATCCTTCTATTTTACGTGTCTACGCAATCAGAGGAATGTATACACCGAATTCCATGATTCTAGGTGCTGCCGTTTGGTTGGTACCATTTGTATCCCTCTATTTTTATTCCTTTATCCCTTAAAACTACGAATTTGGAAAAAATACTTTCATATTGTGTATCTACTCAATTAGAGGAATGTACTCAGCGAATTTCGTGTTTCTAGCTGTTTTCGTTTAATAGGTACCATTTTTATTCCTTTTTGCCCCATTTCACCCCCTACGAATAAACATCGTTTTATGGTGCACGTTTTTGTTATCGGGGGAATGTGCATACCCAATATCAAGTAAGTACAAGCAGACATATTGAAAAACAAGTAAGAAGGCGTTAAGTTCGGCCGGGCCGAATCTTATATACCCTCCACCACGGAGTGCATTCCACAGTATTACCAGCAAATTAAAGGATGTCGACTTAAATAGAAGTACAGTACCATATTACGAAAATTGTGATATTTTTTATGAACATTACTATATTTGTTTACTATTTCAAACTATAATGTATACTTATGCGCACTGTTTAAAATCGACAATCAGTCGCCATTAGAAAGAAGTTCAGATACAGACAAAGTGATAAAAAAGTATAAATTTTAAAGGTAACCCCATTCGCCCCATTCTCCGCCCAAATGTACAAATTTCGAAAAAACCCTTTTTCGAGTATTCATAGTCAGAATGTATACACGGAATTTCATGATTTCAACTTCAGCGTTTTGGTAGGTCCCATTTTTATCCGTCTTTTTAATTATATCCCTTAAAAGTACGAATTTCGAAAAATCCCTCTATTTTACGTGTCTATGCAATTAGAGGGATGTACACACCGAATTTCATGATTCTAGCTGTTGTCCTATCATTGGTACCATATTTTATCCCTTTTTGTCCCATTTCGCCCGCTAAAACTTTTATTTTTTTTTGTGGTGCTTCCAAGCTACAAGAGGAATGTCCGCAACAAATTTTAACTGTATGAAAATAAGAAATTTAATTTAAAAGCCAAAATTTAAAAGCCAAGGCTACCAATATTTGTATACTATATATAATGGATATAATACTTTAATTCATAAAGTAAATATAAGGGAGCAATCATAAATACTCTAAATATTGGGGGATAGAGAGTGTATTTTCAGCTACAGTCGTTCGGTTGGTTGTATTTCCATCCTATTTTAATTTCAAAAGTATAAATTTTGAAAATACCTTATCTCTCACGTGCGCAGTACAAGACAACTTCATAATTCTACCATTTTTTTTTCGTAAAAGCAACAAAATAAAGTACGAATTTGAAAAAAAATATTTTACGTGGCTATGCAGTTAGAGGAATGTAAATACCGAATTCCATGATTCCCATTTTGTTGGTACCATTTTTATCCCCTTTTTCCAATTTTGCTACCTCAAGTGTACGGCTATCTAAAATCTCTTTATTTTACGTATCTACACACTGAATTTCATCATTCTAGCTGTATTCGTTTAGTTGGTACTTTTTTTATCCCCTGTAGCCATTGTATCCCTTGAAAGTACGAATTTGGAAAAACACGTTTTATTTTTCGTGTCTACGCAGTCAGAGGAATGTCTACTCCGAATTTCATGATTCTAGCTGCTGTCATTTAGTAGGTACTATTTTTATCCCCTTTTTCTATTTGGACCCCAAAAAGTACGAATTTTGGAAAGTTCTTTTATTTTACGTGTCTACGCAATCAGAGGAATGTATATATCAAATTTCATTATTCTAGGTGCAGCCGTTAGGTTGGTACTATTTTTATCCCTCTATCCCCATTTAACCCCTTAAAAGTACGAATTTAGAAAAAATACTTTTATATTATGTATCTACTCTATTAGAGGAATGTACACGCCAAATTTCGTGTTTCTATCTGTTGTCGTTTGATAGGTACCATTTTTATCCCTTTTTGTCCCATTTCGCACCCTACAAATAAAAATCACTCTATGGTGCCCTTTTATGCTACAAAGGGAATGGGAATTGCAAATATCAACTAAATACAATCTAATATGTTCAAAAAATATGCTGAAATACTCTAAATATTAGGGGTATTTTCAGTTTCCCTCTGGGCCGATTTCGTCCACTTTCAATCCCAACCGATCTACAACCATAAGACACATTTAGGAAAAGTTTGAACCTCCTAGCTCATTTCGTTCGGCCGCTATCGTGCTTTCAACAGACAGACAGACAGACAGACAGACAGACAGACAGACAGACAGACAGACAGACAGACAGACAGACAGACAGACAGACAGACAGACAGACAGACAGACAGACAGACAGACAGACAGACAGACAGACAGACAGACAGACAGACAGACAGACAGACAGACAGACAGACAGACAGACAGACAGACAGACAGACAGACAGACAGACAGACAGACAGACAGACAGACAGACAGACAGACAGACAGACAGACAGACAGACAGACAGACAGACAGACAGACAGACAGACAGACAGACAGACAGACAGACAGACAGACAGACAGACAGACAGACAGACAGACAGACAGACAGACAGACAGACAGACAGACAGACAGACAGACAGACAGACAGACAGACAGACAGACAGACAGACAGACAGACAGACAGACAGACAGACAGACAGACAGACAGACAGACAGACAGACAGACAGACAGACAGACAGACAGACAGACAGACAGACAGACAGACAGACAGACAGACAGACAGACAGACAGACAGACAGACAGACAGACAGACAGACAGACAGACAGACAGACAGACAGACAGACAGACAGACAGACAGACAGACAGACAGACAGACAGACAGACAGACAGACAGACAGACAGACAGACAGACAGACAGACAGACAGACAGACAGACAGACAGACAGACAGACAGACAGACAGACAGACAGACAGACAGACAGACAGACAGACAGACAGACAGACAGACAGACAGACAGACAGACAGACAGACAGACAGACAGACAGACAGACAGACAGACAGACAGACAGACAGACAGACAGACAGACAGACAGACAGACAGACAGACAGACAGACAGACAGACAGACAGACAGACAGACAGACAGACAGACAGACAGACAGACAGACAGACAGACAGACAGACAGACAGACAGACAGACAGACAGACAGACAGACAGTCAGACAGACGGACAGACGGACAGACGGACATGGCTATATCGTCTTAGAATTTTACCACGACCCAGAATATATATACTTTATGGGGTCTCCGATGAATATTTCAATGTGTTACAAACGGAATGACAAAGTGAATATACCCCCATCCTGGAGGTGGAGGGTATAAAAAAATATGCTTAAATACTCTAAAATATTAGGGGTTATTTGGGTATTTTTAGTCCTTGTGAGGGAAAAATTTTTCCCTTTGGGCGGATTACGCCCCGTTTCAATCCCAACCGATCTACGACTATAAGACGCATTTGTGGAAAATTTGGACGTCTTAGCTCCTTTCGTTTAGATGCTAGCGTGCTTTCAACAGACGGATGGACATGGCTAAATCGTCTTAGAATTTTATGACGATCAAGAATATATATACTCTATAGTGTCTCAGGTCAATATTTCAAGGTGTTACAAACGGAATGACAAAGTATACCCCCATCCTGGAGGTGGAGGATATAAAAAACTTTACGAACACTGCAAAGAGGTGTAATCGCGATCCGGTCTTATACGTATATACTTATACTCGTCGTTGTAGGTAATATGACGTTTGCCTTAGGTCAAAGTTGTACGTTGCTCTAGTTTTGCACTGGACCAAAATTGGTACTTTTGGACGTTTTTGTGAGGAGATGTATTTTAAGTAGTCTAAAAATACGCATAATCTTTTAATTTTATTTCAAACCTTTTGCTGTTTTTCAAAATAATTACCTATTTTAGCAAGACATAATTTTTAGTTTTTGCTGTGTTAACACCTGTTCTAAACTGATATTCTGTGAAAAATAGTTGCAGTATGAAAAGTAATGACGGAGATTCCCTTTGAACTTAAATTTAAAAAATATATTATGTTTGGAGTACATTTCAAAAGATTTCAGTGCGCTGAATTTGATTATGGCATCAGATCAGATTGTCCTATCCCAGAGAACTAATATGAGAACAATACGGCAACATTTTGTGGAATTACTGTTTTAAAAAGACCGTTTTTTTCATAAAAGAAAACCGGGCAACCGGGTTTTTTTGAAATCACGGTTTTCGAAAAACCCGAAAGCCCGACATTGAAGAAAACCCGGTTTTTTGATCACTCTATTCGACATACACCTTTCTTTTCAAATAACCTCCAAGAAAGAAGTTCAACCGGTGTCAAATCACATGATCTTGGCGGCCAATTGACATCGCCACCACGTGAGATAACACGGCCATTGAATTTGTCGAGCCATTGTTTCGTTAGCTGTGTGGAAAGTGGCATCGTCGTGTTGAAAACACATATCGTCCACATCCATATCTTCCAAATCGGGCTATAGAAAGATCGTTATCATCTCACGGTAGCGAAGGCCATTCACAGTAACCTGCTGACCGGACACATTTTGGAAAAAATACGGCCCGATGATGCCGCCAGCCCATAAACCGCACCAAACAGTCACTCGTTGTGGGTGCATTGGTTTTTCGACAATCACTCTTGGATTATCATTCGCCCAAATGCGACTTATTGACGAATCCACTGAGGTTAAAATGTGCCTCATCAAATTAACCGAAAAAATCAGTAAGTGCACGATATGCATTTTGATTTGAACGCCCATTTTTATACCCTCCACCTCCAGGATGGGGGTATATTCACTTTGTCATTCCGTTTGTAACACATTGAAATATTCATCGGAGACCCCATAAAGTATATATATTCTGGGTCGTGGTAAAATTCTAAGACGATATAGCCATGTCCGTCTGTCCGTCTGTCCGTCTGTCTGTCTGTCTGTCTGTCTGTCTGTCTGTCTGTTGAAAGCACGATAGCGGCCGAACGAAATGAGCTAGGAGGTTCAAACTTTTCCTAAATGTGTCTTATGGTTGTAGATCGGTTGGGATTGAAAGTGGACGAAATCGGCCCAGAGGGAAAAATTTTTCCCTCACAAGGACTGAAAATACCCCTAATATTTAGAGTATTTCAGCATATTTTTTGAACATATTAGATTGTATTTAGTTGATATTTGCAATTACCATTCCCTTTGTAGCATAAAAGGGCACCATAGAGTGATTTTTATTTGTAAGGTGCGAAATGGGACAAAAAGGGATAAAAATGGTACCTATCAAACGACAACAGATAGAAACACGAAATTTGGCGTGTACATTCCTCTAATAGAGTAGATACATAATATAAAAGTATTTTTTCTAAATTCGTACTTTTAAGGGGTTAAATGGGGATAGAGGGATAAAAATAGTACCAACCTAACGGCTGCACCTAGAATAATGAAATTTGATATATACATTCCTCTGATTGCGTAGACACGTAAAATAAAAGAACTTTCCAAAATTCGGGATTTCCAAAAAAGGGGATAAAAATAGTACCTACTAAATGACAGCAGCTAGAATCATGAAATTCGGAGTAGACATTCCTCTGACTGCGTAGACACGAAAAATAAAACGTGTTTTTCCAAATTCGTACTTTCAAGGGATACAATGGCTACAGGGAATAAAAAAAGTACCAACTAAACGAATACAGCTAGAATGATGAAATTCAGTGAGTACGTCCCTCTAATTGTGTAGATACGTAAAATAAAGAGATTTTAGATAGTCGTACTCTTGAGGGGGTAAAAGGGGATAAAAATGGTACCAACAAAACGGCCGCTGGTAGAATCATGGAATTCGGTATATACATTCCTCTAACTGCATAGCCACGTAAAATATTTTTTTTCAAATTCGTACTTTATTTTGTTGCTTTTACGAAAAAAAAATGGTAGAATTATGAAGTTGTCTTGTACTGCGCACGTGAGAGATAAGGTATTTTCAAAATTTATACTTTTGAAATTAAAATAGGATGGAAATACAACCAACCGAACGACTGTAGCTGAAAATACACTCTCTATCCCCCAATATTTAGAGTATTTATGATTGCTCCCTTATATTTACTTTATGAATTAAAGTATTATATCCATTATATATAGTATACAAATATTGGTAGCCTTGGCTTTTAAATTTTGGCTTTTAAATTAAATTTCTTATTTTCATACAGTTAAAATTTGTTGCGGACATTCCTCTTGTAGCTTGGAAGCACCACAAAAAAAATAAAAGTTTTAGCGGGCGAAATGGGACAAAAAGGGATAAAATATGGTACCAATGATACGACAACAGCTAGAATCATGAAATTCGGTGTGTACATCCCTCTAATTGCATAGACACGTAAAATAGAGGGATTTTTCGAAATTCGTACTTTTAAGGGATATAATTAAAAAGACGGATAAAAATGGGACCTACCAAAACGCTGAAGTTGAAATCATGAAATTCCGTGTATACATTCTGACTATGAATACTCGAAAAAGGGTTTTTTCGAAATTTGTACATTTGGGCGGAGAATGGGGCGAATGGGGATACCTTTAAAATTTATACTTTTTTATCACTTTGTCTGTATCTGAACTTCTTTCTAATGGCGACTGATTGTCGATTTTAAACAGTGCGCATAAGTATACATTATAGTTTGAAATAGTAAACAAATATAGTAATGTTCATAAAAAATATCACAATTTTCGTAATATGGTACTGTACTTCTATTTAAGTCGACATCCTTTAATTTGCTGGTAATACTGTGGAATGCACTCCGTGGTGGAGGGTATATAAGATTCGGCCCGGCCGAACTTAACGCCTTCTTACTTGTCATAATTAGCCTGAATAAATTTAACGCGTTGCTCGATTGTGTATCTTTCCATGGTTCAAATTGAGTTAGTCTGAAATTGAGAAATGTCAAATGAAATTCAGAAAAGAACTTGACGTTTAGGTATGGTTCACAATCAACATTGGCCCTGGCAATTTAACCACCCTTTATTTACTTGCTTTGAGGGAAAATATAACTAATATTGAGTTCAAAGCTTGTTCGAAGTTGATATGAGAAAAAACAAGTAAGAAGGCGTTAAGTTCGGCCGGGCCGAATCTTATATACCCTCCACCACGGAGTGCATTCCACAGTATTACCAGCAGATTAAAGGATGTCGACTTTACATAGAAGTACAGTACCATATTACGAAAATTGTGATATTTTTATGCACATTACTATAATTGTTTGCTATTTCAAACTATAATATATACTTATGCGCACTGTTTAAAATCTACTACTATAAATAAATAAAATGCTGTAATTGTGAAAGTGAACATATCTAAATATTAGGCGATTGTCAGTCGCCATTAGAAAGAAGCATTTTCAGATACAGAAAAAGTGATAAGAAAAGTATAAATTTTAAAGATATCCCCATTCTCCGCCCAAATGTAAAAATTTCGAAAAAAAACCTTTTCCGAGTCTTCATAGTCAGAATGTATATATATATATATATATATATGTCATGAATAGAATACTTCAATGCATAAAGTAAATATAAGGGAACAATCATAAATGCCCTAAATATTGGGGGATAGAAAGTGTATTTTCAGCTGCAGTCCTTTGGTTGGTTGTATTTCCATCTATTTTAAATTCAAAAGTATACATTTTGAAAATACCTTATCTCTCACGTACGCAGTATAAGACAAATTCATGATTCTACCATTTTTTGTCGTAAAAGCAACAAAATAAAATACGAATTTGAAAAAAAAATATTTTACGTGGCTATGCAGTCAGAGGAATGTAAATACCGAATTCCATGATTCCCATTTTGTTGGTACCATTTTTATCCCCTTTTTCCAATTTTGCTACCTCAAGTGTACGGCTATCTAAAATCTCTTTATTTTACGTATCTACACACTGAATTTCATCATTCTAGCTGTATTCGTTTAGTTGGTACTATTTTTATCCCCTGTAGCCATTGTATCCCTTGAAAGTACGAATTTGGAAAAAACGTTTCATTTTTCGTGTCTACGCAGTCAGAGGAATGTATACCCCGAATTTCATGATTCTAGCTGCTGTCATTTGGTAGGTACTATTTTTATCCCCTTTTTCCATTTGAACCCCAAAAAGTACGAATTTTGGAAAGTTCTTTTATTTTACGCGTCTACGCAATCAGAGTGTACATATCGAATTTCATTATTCTAGGTGCAGCCGTTAGGTTGGTACTATTTTTATCCCTCTATCCCCATTTAACCCCTTAAAAGTACGAACTTAGAAAAAATAATTTTATATTATGTATCTACTCTATTAGAGGAATGTACACGCAAAATTTTGTATTTCTATCTGTTGTCGGTTGATAGGTACCATTTTTATCCCTTTTTGTCCCATTTTGCCCCCTACAAATAAAAATCACTCTATGGTGCCCTTTTATGCTATAAAGGGAATGCGCAATGCAAATATCAAGTAAATACAAGCTAATATGTTCAAAAAACATGCTGAAATACTCTAAATATTAGGTTATTTTCAGTCCTTGTGAGGGAAAAAATTTTCCCTCTGGTCCGATTGCGTCCACTTTCAATCCCAACATATCTACAACCATAAGACACATTTGGGAAAAATTTGAACCTCCTAGCTCATTTCGTTCGGCCGCTATCGTGCTTTCAACAGACAGACAGACGTACAGACGGACATGGCTATATCTTCTTAGAATTTTACCACGACCTAGAATATATATACTTTATGGGGTCTCCGATGAATATTTCAAGGTGTTACAAACGGAATGACAAAGTGAATATACCGCCATCTTGGAGGTGGAGGGTATAAAAATACTTTAGCGCAATAGCTACATTTTAGTTCATTCCAACTCAAAGTGAACACTATTTTTGTGTGCAGTGAATATGTCTCCTCCATAGGGACACCTCTAGAAACTTGAAGATATTTCCCAATTTATGGGCATACAAGCATAACAGCTGTTGCTATGCCGGTTTAACCAAGTTAACCAATTTCCCCAAGCCAGCATTTGGCTAGCATAGCGTGGGGTAAATAAAAGACGCTTAAATGCGATACTGTTAATTAAGATTTGATTATAATGATTCAGGCATTTTACCACTTTGTCTTGTTCCCTCTTCAACGCTCGTCAACGACTCAATTACGGACGATTCATTCGAAATGTTGATGTTGTCAATGGAATGAGGAATGAATGATGATGTTTGTTGGTCTATCTGCTTGTTTGGTTGTCTGGTGGCGGTGGACAAAATGATGGGTTTGGATATTTTGGATGTTTGTTGGTCAAAATCGCACTGTCACTCACTATCGACTGAGGTTTGGTTGGACGTGATTTTTACACCTTTTTCGACTGGCTTTCTTTCCATCTTTCTTCCCGCACTCATCGGTGCTTTGCTTGTTACTATTTTCGTCGTCTATCTACGAGCATGTTGTACTTTGTGTTAAGTCAGTTTAGTTCTGTTTGTCGCAGTAGCTGTCGGTGTAGCTGCTGCTTAATCGTGATATGGTGAAATTGTAATTTTGTCTGCTAATTGTTTGTTGGGTCACGGCTGATAAGAGGCCATTGAACTCGCTCCCCTCCCCTGCTTTTCCCTTCCCAAAGACCGGTGCTGCTCTTCACTCGGCTCCAGTATTGGCTACTGTTGTGACGTGTCGCTACTGTGTAATGATGAGCGGTGATAGACTGGATTGTAAGCATTTTGCTGTTGCTTCATTTATTCGCTGCAAAGAGCTGAAATTTCAATGAAGACCCCCCTCCCAGCCACGATGTATAGTTTCATTAAAGGCATCGGCATCGGCACTATGGCCTACGTGTTAAACGTGATTTGACAATCTGTTCGTTGCCTTTTCTACAACTGAAACGTATCATCTCAAGAAATCTGTGCTAATGAGTGTTTCGACTTTTTGAAGAATTTTGGGATTTCAACTACAAGTTTTCTGTCGGATGGTGTTGAAGTAAAGATGAGAAGAAATGAAAATGACATTAAAGATGTGTTAAGTTTTTCTTTTTCCGGTATTTCGGGAATTTATTACATGATTCCCGGCAAATATCCATTGCAAGTAAAGTAATTTCTATTTTTATCTCCTCCACCTCCAGGATGGGATATACTAACTTTGTCATTCCGTTTGTAACACCTTGAAATATCGACCTGAGACCCTATATATTCTTGATCGTCATAAAATTCTAAGACGATCTAGCCATGTCCGTCTGTCCGTCTGTAGAAAGCACGCTAGCATCTAAACGAAAGGAGCTAGAACGTTTAAATTTTCCATAAATGCGTGTTATAGTCGTAGATTGGATGGGATTGAACCGGGGCGAAATCGGCCCAAAGAGAAACATTTTTCCCTCACAAGGACTAAAAATACCCATAATAATCCCTAATATTTTAGCGTATTTAAGCATGTTTTTGAATATGTCTGTTTATATTTGCTTGATATTTGGTATGCGCATTCCCCTTATAGCAAAAACGTGCACCATAAAGTGATTCTTATTTGTAGGGGGTGAAATGGGGCAAAAAAGGGATAAAAATGGAACATATTAAACGACAACAGCTAGAAACACGAAATTCGGTGTGCACATTCCTCTAATTGAGTAGATACATAATATAAAAGTATTTTTTCCAAATTCGTACTTTTAAGGGGTAAAATAGGAATACAGGGATAACAAGTAAAAAAGGCGTTAAGTTCGGCCGGGCCGAACTTAATACACCCTCCACCATGGATTGCATTCCACAAATACAAATATTGAAAAAATAATTTTATAAATAAATATAGAATTTTAATTATTTTAATTCAAAAAATAAATATTCTTATATTTATTTTTTCAATAAGCTTAAATGCCATAAATATTGGTAAATAGTGTGTGCTACAGTTGGCTGTACTTCCATTCTATTTTAATTCCAAAAGTACAAATTTTGAAAATCCATTTTGTGCAAAATAACCTAACTTCATGATTCAACCAATTTTTGCCGTAAAAGAAAAATTACGAATTTAGAAAAAAACTTGTTATTTTGCGTGTCTATACAGTCAGAGGTATGTATACACCATGATTCCAGCTGCGCCCATTTGGTTGGTACCATTTTTACGCCCTTGACGTTTCTACGCAATTATAATTTCATCATTCTAGCTGTAGTCGTTTAGTTGGTACTATTTTTATCCCTCTGTACCATTGTATTCCTTGAAAGTACGAATTTCGAACAATTGGTCTATTCTCCGTGTCTACGTAGTCAAAGGAATGTATACTCCGAATTTCATGACTCTAGCTGCGGTCATTTGGTTGGTACTATGGTTATCCCCTTTTTCTATTTTGACCCCAAATAGTACGAATTTCGAAAAATCAGTTTATTTTCCGTGTCTGCACAGTCAGAGGAATGTATACTCCGAATTTCATGACTCTAGCTGCGGTCATTTGATTGGTACTATTTTTATCCCCTTTTTTCATTTTAACCCCAAAAAGTACGAATTTTGAAAAATCCGTGTATTGTACTTGCCTATGCAATCAGCGGAATGTATACACCGAATTTCATTATTCTAGGTACAGCCGTTTGGTTGGTACCATTTTTATACCCTCCACCTCATTCCGTTTGTAACACCTTGAAATATCGACCTGAGACCGGAAATTAATACTTTCAAGGGATACAATGGTACAGAGGGATAAAAATAGTACCAACTAAACGACTACACCTGGAATGATGAAATTCTAATTGCGTAGAAACGTCAAGGGGTTAAAAATGGTACCAACCAAATGGGCGCAGCTGGAATCGGTGTATACATTCCTCTGACAGCATAGACACGCAAAATAAAAAGTTTTTTTCCAAATTCGTACTTTTTCTTTTACGGCAAAAATTGGTTGAATCATGAAGATAGGTTATTTTGCACTATGCACGCCTGATAATGGATTTTCAAAATTTATACTTTTGGAATTAAAATAGAATGGAAATACAACCAACTGTAACACCCACTATCTTCCAATATTTATGGTATTTAAGCTTTTTGAACATATAAGAATATTAATTTTTTGAATTGACTTGAAGTATGAAAACGTATTAATAGCCTTATAAGCGTGGTTTGAAATAATAAAAATATTATATTTATTTATAAAATTATTTTTTTTTTCAATATTTGTATTTGTTTTTGTTTGGCTATTTTAAAAAAATTATATTTTCCTGTAATATTACTGCACTTCTACGAAAACCGACAACCTCTGTGGAATGCAATCCATGGTGGAGGGTATATAAAGTTCGGCCCGGCCGAACTTATCGCCGTTTTTACTTGTTAGTTTTCTTTGAGGTGCAAATACTAATTACTTTTACAAATATTCATATATATTTTTCAAATAAGCATTGTTTTCTTCTTTAGAATATTAGCTTTTAAAAAAATTTATCAAAATAATAGGGCTGTTTTTCTTTAAGACGGGATAACAAGCTGCGATAACAAAAACGTTAATAAAAAATAATTATTTTTTCACATTGTCGCCAACTACAATATAAATATATGTATCAAAACAAATTTTCAAAAAAATATTTTGTGTCGACTTTATTGGACTTAGTCTCGATATGCATAATTTTGACTTACACTGGATAATTATCCAGACTAAGTCAAAAAATTTTAACACAAAATTATTTTTTCAAAATTTGTTTTCACGCTCAAATTGATATTGCTTTTGGCAATAAACAATTTTAAAAAAGACTTTTTTATTTTGAGTGAAATTTTAACATTTTATTTAGATTGTTGTTATTGCAGCTTAATTATCCAGTCCTAAAGAAAAACAGCCATAATGTTTGGTTATTTTTTCCTTTCTTGTTTGGAGTTTTTTATCCCAACAAAATACTATTTAAAACAAGTAAGGAAAGGCTAAAGTCGGGCGGGGCCGACTATATGATACACTCCACTTTCTATCGGAATACAATTTAATTCAGTAAAAAGTGAAAACGGGAAAATTTTTGTATGTATGTTTCCTAATCACAGGCTTATATGACCTGGTCCAATTTGTCAAATCGAGAATAATATTTGTATCGAGGCTATATCCAAACATGGAATGAAGTCACTAACTTTCACAATAAGTTCTTCTAGTCGAAGTATAACGTGTTATGCTCAATTTTAAGAAATTCTCTGGAAATACGCGGTTTCTGGGGGAACGAAATTTGTATGGGAGCTATATCTGAACCGATCTAACACACTTTTACCACAGGTGTTTCCAGTTTAAATATAAGATGTTTTGCGGATTTAGAGGGAAATCTGTTAAAATATGTGGATTCTACAGCGGAAAAAGTCAAATTGGAAACGAAATTTGTATGGGAGCTATATATAAATCTGAACCGATCTAACACATTTTTACCACAGGTGTTTCCAGTTGAAATATAAGGTGTTTTGCGAATTTTGAAGAAAATCTGTTAAAATATGTGGATTCTATAGCGGAGAAATTCAAATTTGAAACGAAATTTGTATGGGAGCTATATATAAATCTGAACCGATCTAACACATTTTTATCACAGGTATTTCTAGTTAAACTGTAAGATGTTTTGCCAATTTTGAAGAAAATCTGTTGAAATATGTGGTATCTAGATTGAAAAGGGTCAAATCGGAAGTGAAATTCGTATATATATATCTAAATCAGAGCTGATTTTCCTCAAATTAAATAGCGTTCGTTCTTGTCCCGAAAAACTTCCTTGTGCAAAGTTTCGTTTGGTTCTGGCTACAATTGCGACCTGTATCGTGATTACAAGAATAGATGGACAGACAGACGGACATTGCTAAATCGATTCAAAAAGTGACGATCGGTATAATTAACAATGGGTCTATCTCCCTTCCTTTTGAGTGTTACAAACAAATGCACAAAGACATAATACTCTCGTGGAGTGTATAAAAACATTATATCCTACACTATAGGATGGGGGTTTATCATTCCGTTTGTAACAGCATGAAATATCGACCTGAGATTCTTTAAAGTATATATATTCTTGATCGTGAAATGACTCAAAAAGGTATAAAAATGGTACCTATCAAACGAAACACGAAATTCGGCGTGTACAATCCTCTAACTGACTAGACACATGCTATGAATTGATCCTTTCCAAATGCGTACTTTTAAGAGATAAATGGGAATAGAGGGACAAAAAAGTACCAACAAAATGACTGCACCTAGAATAATGAAATTATGTATACATTCCTCTGACAGCGCAAAATATAAACAATTATCCAAATTTAATAACTAAATGATGGTACAAATACTTAAATATACCATTAAAAATTTTAACTGCCGATTACTTTGACTTTGAAAGGCAAAATAACATTCATTTTTATTTTCAGGTTAATGTTTGACATTTGCAAAATGGGACGGTATACACTCGAACAAAATTGGGAACGCAAACTGTAAGAAATGTAAGTGGAAAATGTTCGTGTTTTCAGATGAAGCTCATTTTCAACTCGGTGGCTATGTCAATAAGCAAAATGGACGCATATGGGATTCAGATAACCCACACGTGACTATTGAGAAGCCAATGCATCCACAACGTATTTTTTCACTGAATAAACACTCAGGGGATGTCCCCTATAAATATATATGTTAATCATGTTGAGCGTAAAAAGTATGGAGGGTTTTGCCACGCCCATTCTGGAACCTTCCACGCAAATTATCCTAAACTACCTACAATTAAAACTGTTATAACTTATATACTGATGATCGGAATAATCTGAAAATTGATATTTTGCAATGTGATATTGCCACACCCTTTCTGGAACCTCACACACAAAGTGACATATGCTTTTATTAAAATAAAACCGATATAACTTCCATACGGGTTGTCAGAATCTGTTGACATTTGATATTTGAAAACCAGTAAGGAAAGGCTAAAGTCGGGCGGGGCCGACTATATGATACACTCCACTTTCTATCAGAATACAATTCAATTCGGAAAAAAGTGAAAACGGGAAGAATTTTTGTATGTTTCCTAATCATATGTCCTGGTTCAATTTGTCAAATCGAGAAGAATATTTGTATCAGGGCTATATCCAAACATGGAATGAAGTGACCGATTTCTCAATAGGTTCTTCTAGTTCTTAATTTCAAGCAATTCGCTGAAAATACGTTGTTTCTGGGGCGGCAAAATCAAGCCGAAATTTGTATAGGAGCTATATATAAATCTGAACCGATCTAACTCATTTTCATCCTGGGAGTTTCTCATGGAAATATAAGATATTTTGCCAATTTTGAAGAACATCTGTCAAAATATGTGGTTTCTACAGCAGAAAAAGTAAAATCGGGAGTGAAATTCGTATGGGGGCTATATCTAAATCTGAACCGATCTGGCTCATTTTCATGGCTCAAATATAAGATGTTTTGCCTATTTTGAAGAACATCTGTTAAAATATGTGGTTTCTACAACAGATAAAGTCAAATCGGGAGTGAAATTCGTATGGGGGCTATATCTAAATCTGAACCGATTTTCTTCAAATTAAATAGCGTTCGTCCTTATCCCGAAAAACTTTGTTGTGCAAAGTTTCATTTGGTTTGGGCTACAATTGCGACCTGCATATTGATTACAAGAATAGATGGACAGACAGACAAACGGGCGTGGCTAAATCAATTCAAAAAGTGATTCTAATTCGATCGGTATAATTAACAATGGGTCTATCCCGCTTCCTTTTGGGTGTTACAAACAAATACACAAAGACATAATACTCTCGTGGAGTGTATAATAATATTTATATTTTAGCCACGCCCCTTCTAGAACATCCCACACAATTGTCTCTAGCCTAGGTAAATTTAAAACGTGTATAACTTCAATAACTGTGTCTGAAAACCAATATGACTTTATATTTGATCATGGTTTAATAACTATTTACAAATGTGGGAGATAAGACCTTTTGCCACAAACCTTCCAGTACCTCCCACACAAATAATCCGGCGCTAAGTACAATTAAAGACCTTCCATACACATGTTCTCTGAGAGTGAGGGTATATTAAGAAAAAATCACTAAATTTGAGAAATCGTTTCATAAATATTATGAAGTAAAATTCTTTTAGTGCAACCTTTACCGAAACACATATTTATATACGGTATTATTATATAGTGTATTCTTTGTGCATTTGTTTGTAACACCCAAATGGAAACGAGCTAGACCCATCGTTTATTATACAGATCGGCTTAGAATCACTTTCAGAGTCGATTTAACAATGTCCGTCTGTCTGTCCATCTATTGTTCTAATAAAAGGCTAGGTCGCAATTGTTGTCCAATCTTAAAAAAATTGGCAAAAGTAAGTTTTGTTGATCAAGGGCGAACGCCATTTAATTTGAAGCAAATCGGTTCAGATTTAGATATAGCGCCCATACAAATGTCGCTGCCGATTTGACTTTTTCCGCTCTAGAAACCACACATTTTAACCGATCTTCTTCAAATTTGGCTTAACACCTTATAATCCAACTAGAAACATCTATGCATAAAGTGGGTAATATCGGTTCAGATTTGCTCATGTTTTGTCTTTTTCCAATCTGGAAATCACATATTGTACCCGATTTGCTTTAAATTTGGTATAACATCTAATAATCCAACTAGAAACATCTGTGCTGAAAGTGGTTAAGATCTGTTCAGATTTAGATATAGCTCCCATACAAATGTAACTTTTTCCGCTCTAGAAACCACATATAGTACCCGATTTTCTTTAAATTTGGCACAACAACTTATAATCCCACTAAAAGCTCCTGTGGTTAAAGCGGGTAAAATCGGTTCAGATTTAGATAGAGTCCCTTACAAATGTCGCTCCTGATTTGACTTTTTCCGCTCTAGAAACCACATATAGTACCCGATTTCCTTTAAATTTGACACAATATCGTATAATCCAACTATAAACAAATATAGTGAAAGTAAGATCAGTCCAGATTATGATATAGCCCCAAATGTTTAACCAATTTTTGCCAAACTTTACATATCATATTTCACCTTTAAACAAATATGGTGAAAGCGGGTCATATCATTCCAGGTTTTAATATATACCCCATTCCGATTTAACTTTTTCGTCAAACAGATACATTTACAGAATAACTTTAAGTAATTTGGCAGAACGCGTTATACATTACCTTGAAACATGCATTACGAGAGTGGGACACAATGGTCCATGATTAGGTCCCATACAAAAATCCTTCTCGATTGCACTTTTTATATCGAATTGAATTGTAATGGGGTAGAAAGTGCAGGGTATCATTTAGTCGGCTCCGTGCGACTTTAGCCTTTCCTTACTTGTTTTCCTTTATCGTTACCGTTGTCAAAACGGTATTCGTTTCGGCAATATTGACACTTTAATGGTATGAAATAAAGAGGGTTTTGACACGCCCCTTCTACTACCTAACACATAATTCAAAAACCAATCAAATTTGTCCAATATTTTCTGAATTTATAGATCTTTGAAAGCATTTTAAATATAAATTTGTATTCCTGTTGAATTATTGGACGTTTATAGTAATTGTTTAAGATTTTTGAAAGTGATACGATTTAGCATCAGCATTAAAAATCCTGACTGGAAACTATTTTTTTTTTTTTCAAATGTATGGGCTGCGATCCAGCCTAATGTTCACATGTTAATTTTCAGTGTGTACCATTTAAGGAAGAAACCCACCGAACGTAGTAACATAATAATTTATCTGTTTTTAATGACCCGAAGAGGTGCATACCAAATACTTTTTTTACATTATCATTATTTAAAATACATTTAAAAAGCCAAAAATTCTTCTCACGTGTGCTAATGAAATCGTCTAAAAATTGTTCAACGAAAAAAGAAGCCAGCGAAGAATCAAAAGAACAGAACAAGAAACATTTTTATGCATTCTTAGACAAAGTGTCAATGATCTCGGCAACAACTCTACCGACAACGACAGCGACACCATCACCAGCACCGCCGGCCATAGGAACAGCAACAATAGCCGCATAATAACTATTGCCCGAACAAAAATCCAAAAATCAAAACTATAAACATAGATCACATTTGTACATTATACCAAAAAAAAAAACAAAAACAAAAAAACGACGAAAAACCAAAAACTCAAAGGCAAACATGACGAAAAGTTCACTAACCCTTTTTCTTCTTCCAACAACAACAGCAGCAGAAGCAGCAATAGCAACCAACTTCTAACCATAATTCATCATCAAATGCTGGAAGAGCACGGCTACGTGTTAGAGAGTGTGTCTGGTTGCTGGACATACCCGTAACCACACATACCACATTATGTCCCCCAATGAGCTCGATCCCCAGTCAAGCTAAGCCACGGCCGCACTATCCATTAGACAGCTGCCCGGGGGCCGCTGTCTGAGTGATCAAGAAAAGCGCAAGAAAGTCTCATGACCGGTTAATCGGTTGACCGGTTTGAGCGACAACACCATCGTTAGCGTATTTTTTCTAGGTATTCACTAGCACTACCACTATGCATAATGTAGTGCTATCTTTCGATACTCAAAATGGACAAAAAGGGATAAAATTGGAAAATTTCGAAAATATCCTTGATTTTGCACTTTTAGTCATAGGAATTTAAATACCGAATTTCATTATTCCAGCTGCATCAATTTCAAATATTATACCAATTTATCACTTTTTCCACATTCCCCCCTTAAAAGTACGATTTTCGAAAATCACTTAATTTTACGTTTACATTAGGATGGGTCACGGAAATAAATTGAACCGGTCACCCCCCACAGAAATGAAGATTGGATTGTTTAATGATGATCTGCAAAATATTTCGTCACTGGGTCAAGCTATCTGTGAGCTAAACGCTCCTGAAAACGCGTCTAAAAATCATGTTTTTTCGTGTAATTTTTATACACTCCACGAGAGTATTATGTCTTTGTGCACCCAAAAGGAAGGGAGATATACCCATTGTTAATTATACCGATCGACTTAGAATCACTTTTTGAATCGATTTAGCCATGTCCGTCTGTCTGTCCATCTATTCTTGTAATCAAGTACAGGTCGCAATTGTAGCCAGAACCAAGTGAAACTTTGCACAACGATGTTTTTCGGTACAAGGACGAACGCTATTTAATTTGAAGAAAATCGGCTCAGATTTAGTTGTAGCCCCTATACGAAATTCACTCCCGATTTGACTCTTTTCACTCTAGATACCACAAATTATACCGATTTTCTTCAAAATTGGCATAACATCATATATATTAACTAGAAACACCTGTGGTAAACCTGTGTGTTAGATCGGTTCAGATTTATATATAGCTCCCATACAAAATTCGATCCCGTTTAGACTTTTCCCGCTCTAGAAACCACATATTGTATCAGATTGTCTTCAGATTTGGCAAAACATCTTATATTTAAACTAGGAACACCTATGGTGAAAATAGGACAGATCGGTTCAGATTTATATATGGCTCCCATTAAAATTTCGCTCCCGATTTGACTTTTTCTGCTTTAGAAACCACATATTTTAAAAGATCCTCTTCAATTTTGGCGAAATATCTTTTATTTGTTCTATAAACAGCCATGATGGCTTTTCAGAGCCTAAATGTTCAAACACACTTTACAACAAGTAAGAAGGCGTTAAGTTCGGCCGGGCCGAATCTTATATACCCTCCACCACGGAGTGCATTGCACAGTATTACCAGCAGATTAAAGGATGTCGACTTTACATAGAAGTACAGTACCATATTACGAAAATTGTGATATTTTTATGCACATTACTATAATTGTTTGCTATTTCAAACTATAATTTATATAAGTACTGTTTAAAATCGACTACTATATATAAATAAAATGCTGAAATTGTGAAAGTGAACAATATCAGCGGTTTAGTAGGTCCCATTTTTATCCCTCTTTTTAATTATATTCCGAAGTACGAATTTCGAAAAATCCCTCTATTTTACGTGTTTATGCAATTAGAGGGATGTACACACCGAATTTCATGATTCTAGCTGTTGTCGTATCATTGTTACCATATTTTATCCCTTTTTGTCCCTTTTCGCCCGCTAAAACTTTTATTTTCTTTGTGGTGCTTCTAAGCTACAAGAGGAATGTCCGCCACAAATTTTAACAGTATGAAAGTAAGAAATTTAATTAATAAGCCAAGGCTATATGTGTATATGTATACTATGTATATAAAGGGTGATTTTTTAAGAGCTTGATAACTTTTTTTTAAAAAAAAACGCATAAAATTTGCAAAATCTCATCGGTTCTTTATTTGAAACGTTAGATTGGTCCATGACATTTACTTTTTGAAGATAATTTCATTTAAATGTTGACCGCGGCTGCGTCTTAGGTGGTCCATTCGCTTAGTCCAATTTTGGCATTTCCACGTTTTTGAGTAACAGAGACCCAATTGGTGCGAACGGCGACGAATCGAAAATTGGTGGTCATCATTAACACTGGCCGATACAGCTGCGATATTTTCTTCAGTTCGCACTCTACGTAAGCGTGTTGGTGGTTTAATGTCCAACAATGAAAATTTGGTGCGAAATTTAGTCACAATAGCCCGAATAGCCGCTTCAGTGGGTCGATTAAACTGACCATAAAATGGAAGCGCGCAATGAACTTTCTTAACAGAGCACGCATTTTGATAATAAAATTCAATAATTTGCAAGCGTTGTTCGTTTGTAAGACGATTCATGATGAAATGTCAAAGCATACTGAGCATCTTTCTCTTTGACACCATGTCTGAAATCCCACGTGATCTGTCAAATACTAATGCATGAAAATCCTAACCTCAAAAAAATCACTCTTTATAATGGAAATAACACTTCAATTAATAAAGTAAATATAAGGCAGCAATCATAAATACCCTAAATATTGGTGGATAGAGAGTGTATTTTCAGCTACAGTCGTTTGGTTGGTTGTATTTCCATCCTATTTTAATTTCAAAAGTGTAAATTTTGAAAATACCTTATGTCTCACGTACGCAGTACAAGACAACTTCATGATTCTACCATTTTTTGTCGTAAAATCAACAAAGTAAAGTACGAATTTGGAAAAAATTTTACGAGGAATGTATACACCGAATTCCATGATTCTATCAGCGGCCATTTTGTTGGAACCTTTTTATCCCCTTTTTCCAATTTTGCCCCTCAAGATCACGACTATCTAAAATCTCTTTATTTTACGTATCTACACAATTAGAGGGACGTACACACTGAATTTCATCATTCAAGCTGTATTCGTTTTGTTGGTACTATTTTTATCCCCTGTAGCCATTGTATCCCTTGAAAGTATGAATTTGGAAAAAAACGTTTTATTTTTCGTGTCTACGCAGTCAGAGGAATGTATACTCCGGATTTCATGATTCTAGCTGCTGTCATTTGGTAGGTACTATTTTTATCCCCTTTTTCCATTTGAACCTCAAAAAGTACGAATTTTGGAAAGTTCTTTTATTTTACGTGTCTACGCAATCAGAGGAATGTTTATATCGAATTTCATTATTCTAGGTGCAGCCGTTAGGTTGGTACTATTTGTATCCCTCTATTCCCATTTAACCCCTTAAAAGTACGAATTTAGAAAAAATACTTTTATATTATGTATCTACTCTATTATAGGAATGTACACGCCAAATTTCGTGTTTCTATCTGTTGTCATTTGATAGGTACCATTTTTATCCCTTTTTGTCCCATTTCGCCCCCTACAAATAAAAATCACTCTATGGTGCCCTTTTATGCTATATAGGGAATGCGCATTGCAAATATCAAGTAAATACAAGCTAATAAGTTCAAAATATGTTCAAAAAACATGCTGAAATATGCTAAATATTAGGGGTATTTTCAGTCCTTGTGAGGGAAAAATTTTTCCCCCTTGTCCGATTTCGTCCACTTTCAATCCCAACCGATCTACAACCATAAGACTCATTTAGGAAAAATTTGAACCTCCTAGCTCATATCGTTCGGCCGCTTATCGTGCTTTCAACAGACAGACAGACGGACATGGCTATATCGTCTTAGAATTTTACCACGACCCAGAATATATATACTTTATGGGGTCTCCGATGAATATTTCAAGGTGTTACAAACGGAATGACAAAGTGAATATACCCCCATCATGGAGGTGGAGGGTATAAAAATGAGCTCTGCGGCGTCAATTTTTTACTGATGTTCATCATTTAGGCATCATTCGGAAGGTACTGACACCAAATTCAAAAAAGTTTTCAGTTGAAACGAAAAAATGCTATAATTCAATCAATAAGTTAGTCGAAGACAATAATCAACATTTATATTTAAAGTGCTTCCGAGGACATTTTACATTGTCGCCAATTACAATATAAATAATTGTTAGCCAGGCTATGTCCAACTAAGTCCAACATTTTTAGCATAAAATCATTTTTTAAAAATTGTATATCGACAATTTTAAACTTTTATTTAGGTTTTTATTATCGCAGCTTAGTTATCCAGTCTTAAAGAAAAATAGCCCTAATCTCTAGCCAATTTGTCTTAGGGCCCGTTGATGTCTCAATCCGTCGCTGATTCAAGTCCAGCTGAGGAGCCAATTTAGCAGTGAATGAATAGAAAAAGCACACAAATATTCATAGAATTGCACAGCTATGCGAATACAGACACACTCGCACAGGTATCGCTGGGAGGAAAATAAATTAATATGGTCAGCATGTCACGGACTTGGCTTTCTTTTAATTTCCAATTTTATTTGGTGATGGATGATTTCATTTTTTGTTTGATTCGCGTTTCGCAGTATAATTTGCTCTCTGTCAGCGGTGTGTTCTCTTATAAACTTTCACGCAATTGGTGGTACATTCAACCAGAAAATTAAATGGCTACGTTAGGGTATAGAATTGTAAGTGTACACAGGAGTACTAAAGGGTGATTTTTTAGCTATTATCTTTTTGGCAATACTGGTTTAAACAGCTGAAGCACGTTTCGTGTTTCGTTTCACTGTCAAACATCTTCACTTTGGTCTATAATTTAACCATGAATCGTCTTACAAGCGAACAACGCTTGCAAATTATTGAATTTTATTATCAAAATGTTAAGAAATTTCATCGCGCGCTTCCATTTTATGGTCAGTTTAATCGACCCACTGAAGCGGCTATTCGGGCTATTGTGACTAAATTTCGCACCAAATTTACATTGTTGGACATTAAACCACCAACACGTTTACGTAGAGTGCGAACTGAAGAAAATAACGCAGCTGTATCGGCCAGTGTTAATGATGGCCATCAATTATCGATTCGTCGCCGTTCGCAGCAATTGGGCCTCTGTTACTCAAAAACGTGGAAATGCCAAAATTGGACTAAGCGGATGGACCATTTGAGGCGCAGTCAAGGTCAACATTTGCATGAAATAATCTTCAAACATTAAATTATATGGACCGTACTATCGATTAAAATAAAGATTCCATGCATTTCTATAAAATCACCCTTTATGTAAGGATAGTACAGGGATACTATACTTGCAATGGCCAATTCGGACAATTGCACCAAAACAAAAAATCTATTACCTATTGGGTGTTGTTGTAGAATGGATAAGTTGTAAAGTAGGGCAATTATTTTCAAAAAAAAAACATTTTTTTGGAATTATTTTCCCCGTTTTGTTAATTGTGGGATTTTTATTTGAGGTATCACAAAAACTGGCTTTGAAAGTTAAAAAGAATTTGCAATTGTGTTACTTTTGAACAGTTTTTGTTATACCTCTTACAAAAATCCCACAATTCCCAAAACGGGGAAAATAAATCCCAAAATTTTGATTTTTTAATTTCGATCGAAGATCAGAAGAGAAAACATATTTTTAACAGCTGTGTACGTAGCTACAATTAAGCTTTTACTTTTGCAACCGGTGCTTTGCGTTTCGAGAACTAATTGTCTAATAAATGCATATACTTATCTTAAAGAAGATAAAATCTGTTGAAATCCAAGGAAATATAATGAAATATTACCGTTAAAGCTAATTTATCGTCCTAAATGCCACATTTTTATTCAATCTTAATGAAATTTGGCATATATCTCTTTTTGTACTCTAGCTTTATGGTCCAATTGAGTAGTTTGATTAAGATTTTGATATTGCCTGCATATGTATGTGCTTTCAATGGTATGGGGTTCTTCGCTGAGGTAGGCACTTTTAATAAAAAGTTATAACATTTTGGAAAGGACTGAGCAGGAGCATTAATAATGTCTAACACGTTTTACGTGTAATGTCTGCTTCATTACGCGTAAAACCAAAAATTACATAAAAACTAAGTTTTTGAGAAAAACAAATTCACAATAAACAAGTACGGAAATGCTAAATTCGGGCGGGGCCGACTATATAAAACCCTACACCACTCCCTGCGTATGTACCTCGCTTTGATTACTAAACCCAGGTATTTCATGGGAGCAATTTTATGTAGTTCAAACAAATTATATAAATTATATTCATATAATTTATATGCTATAAATTCATTTTTAGTCAAATTTAACGAATATGGTAAATAATATGGTAATTGATCCAATTGTCTTACAGACAAATACAAATTATACCGTAAGTACAACCAAAGTCATTCCAAGGTATGGACATATGGGCATCACCCAAACAATTCTCGTTGCAATTCAATTCGGTAAAAAATTAAAATCGGGAAGGATTTTTGCATCCTGTAAATGTATGTGTTTGACAAAAAATGTTAAATCGGAAAGGACATTTGTATAAGGGTATATTAAAACCTGGAACGATGTGACCCGCTTTCACCATGTCTGTTTATTGGTGAAATATAATATGTAAAGTTTGGCCAAAATCGGTTAAACAATCGGGAGCAACATTTGTATGAGGGCTATGTCTAAATCTGAACCGATCTTACTTACTTTCCATAGGTTTTTTAGTTGGAATATAAAATGTAGTGCCAATTTTAAAGAAAATCGGGTACAATATGTGGTTTCTAAAGCGGAAAAAGTGAAATCGGGGGCTATATCTAAATCGGAACCGATCGTACCCACTTTCAGCATAGGTTTTTTTAGTTCGATTATAAAATGTTGTGCCAATTTTAAAGAAAATCGGGTACAATATGTGGTTTCTAAAGCGGAAAATGTCAAATCGGGAGCGACATTTGTATGGGGGCTATATCTAAATCTGAACCGATCTTACCCAATTTTTGCATAGGTGTTTCTAGTTGGATTATAAGATGTTCTGCAAAATTTAAAGAAAATCGGGTACAATATGTCTTTTCTAGAGCGGAAAATGTCAAATCGGGAGCGACATTTGTATGGGGGCTATATATAAATCTGAACCGATCTTACCCAATTTTTGCATAGGTGTTTCTAGTTGGATTATAAGATGTTGTGCCAAAGTTAAAGAAAAGCGGGTACTATATGTGCTTTATAGGGCGGAAAAAGTCAAATCGGGAGCGACATTTGTATGGAGGCTATATATAAATCTGAACCGATCTTACCCAATTTTTGCATAGGTGTTTCTAGTTGGATTATAAGATGTTGTGCCAAAGTTAAAGAAAAGCGGGTACTATATGTGCTTTATAGGGCGGAAAAGGTCAAATCGGGAGCGACAATTGTATGGGGGCTATATCTAAATCTGAACCGATTTCCTAATATCCAAATTCAATACCGATGGTCATTGGCCAGAAAAAATAACTTCTGCCAAGTTTCATGACAATCGGACAACAATTGCGACCTGTAGAGTGCGAACAAGCTTAGATGGACAGCAGACGGACAGACGGACAGACGGACAGACAGACATCGTTAAATCGACTCAGCTGGTGATTCTATGCCGATCGGTATACTTAAAGGTGGGTCTAGCTCGATTATTTCTTGGTGTTACAACCATTTGGCGCGAAACTAACTTATAATACCCTAGCCCACGAAGTGGTGTAGGGTATAAAAAGAAAAAAATATTGTATTGTATTTCTGGGATTTTATAGAAAAAATATCTAAAAAAATATCAAACAAACAAGTTCCAAAAGTGGGGGAAACATGTTCCAAATTTTCTGATTTTTTTTACTAAAATGGTCGACATTTCATAATTAACCGCAGGAATATGGGACTACTTCTTGATTAAGAAGTCTACATATGGATTTAAAAACAAGTAGGAAAGGCTAAAGTCGGTCGGGCCGGGACGACTATATGATACACACCACATTCCATCCGAAGACTATTCAAATCGGTAAAAAGTCAAAACGGGAAGGATTTTTGTATGTGTCCTAATCATAGACCTGACCCAACCCTAATATGACCAGACCCAATTTGTCAAATCCAGAAGAATATTTGTATCGGGGCTATCCAAACATGGAATGAAGTGACCCACTTACACAATAGGTTCTTCCAGTTCAAGTATATCGTGTTATGTTCAATTTGCAGAAATTCGGTGAAATACGTGGTTTCTGGGGCGGAAAAGTAAGGCCGGGAGCGAAATTTGTTTGGGAGCTATATATAAATCTGAACCGATCTGACCCATTTTCACCAACGGTGTTTCCAGTGAAAATATAAGATATTTTGCCAAAATTTAAGAAGATCTGTTAAAATAAGTGGTCTCTAGAGCAGAAAAAGTCAAATCAGGAGTGGAATTTATATGGGAGCTATATATAAATCTGAACCGATCTGACCTAGTTTCACCATAGGTGTTCCTAGTTTAAATATAATATGTGTTGCCAAATTTGAAGACAATCTGATTTTCTTCAAATTAAATAGCGTTCGTCCTAATACCAAAAAAACTTCGTTGTGCAAAGTTTCATTTGGCTCTGGCTACAATTGCGACCTGTAATTTGATTACAAGAATATATGGACGGACGAACAGACAGGCAGACGGACATTGCTAAATCGATTCAAAAAGTGATTCTAAGTCGATCTGTATAATTTACAATGGGTCTATCTCGCTTCATTTTGGATGTTACAAACAAATGCACAATGGCATAATACTCTCGCGGAGTGTATAACTCATAGAGTGTATTAACATTCGGTGTTTTGCGATTTGAGAATATTAGCAAACAAAATTTGTATGTCTTAAAAATTCACAATTTTGGAGTGGACATACCGGGGAGGTCCGTTTGCTAAAATGATTCAAGAAGACCATTAAACGCCTCTAAAATATTTCATATTTACGAAAAGTAAAATAAACGAAATTTGCACCTACAAGCGAAATGTGGTCGCCATGGAAAAACAATAAAGTTTTGGTTTAAACGCGTATAATCTGAAATCGAACACTATAAACAATTTGAAAATCGAACTAATATGACTGTAGGAGAAAATGAAACTTTTTCCAAAATAACAAGGTTCTGACAACGGATTCGGATAATGGGGGTAAAAAAGAATATACGTGTATCGGTGTTTTGAAAGTTTATGTATGGTGGTTATTTTAGAGGGGCTGAATATTTTTCCACTCACACCTCCCCCCTAAAATTTAGTTTTGTGGTACAGTTTAGCACCAATTCGAAACAAGTAAGAATAGGCTATAGTCGGACGGGCCGACAATATAATACACTCCACTTTCTATTTGAATACAAATCAACTCGGTAAAAAAGTGAAAACGGGTAGAATTTTTGTATGTTTCCTAATCATAGGTTAATATGGCCTGGTCCAATTTGTCAAATCGAAAAGAATATTTGTATTGGGGGAATATTTGTATATTGAATAACTTTCACAATAAGTTCTTCCAGTTCAAATAAAGGGTGATTTTTTAAGAGCTTGATAACTTTAAAAAAAAAAAAAAACGCATAAAATTTGCAAAATCTCATCGGTTCTTTATTTGAAACGTTAGATTGGTCCATGACATTTACTTTTTGAAGATAATTTCATTTAAATGTTGACCGCGGCTGCGTCTTAGGTGGTCCATCCGCTTAGTCCAATTTTGGCATTTCCACGTTTTTGAGTAACAGAGACCCAATTGGTGCGAACGGCGACGAATCGAAAATTGGTGGTCATCATTAACACTGGCCGATACAGCTGCGATATTTTCTTCAGTTCGCACTCTACGTAAGCGTGTTGGTGGTTTAATGTCCAACAATGTAAATTTGGTGCGAAATTTAGTCACAATAGCCCTAATAGCCGCTTCAGTGGGTCGATTAAACTGACCATAAAATGGAAGCGCGCAATGAACTTTCTTAACAGAGCACGCATTTTGATAATAAAATTCAATAATTTGCAAGCGTTGTTCGTTTGTAAGACGATTCATGATGAAATGTCAAAGCATACTGAGCATCTTTCTCTTTGACACCATATCTGAAATCCCACGTGATCTGTCAAATACTAATGCATGAAAATCCTAACCTCAAAAAAATCACTCTTTATAACGTGTTATACTCACTTTGAAGAAATTCGGTGAAAATTCATGGTTTCTGGTTTGTATGGGAGCTATATGTAAATCTCAACCGATCTGACCCATTTTCACCATGTGTGTTTCTAGTTGAAATACAAGATATTTTGAAAGATTGGAAGAAGATCTATTAAAATATGTGTTTTATAGAGTGGAAAAGTGAAATCGGGAGTGAAATATATAAATCTGAACCGATCTGACCCATTTGCACCATGGCTGTTTATAGAACAAATAAAGGGTGATTTTTTAAGAGCTATAGGAAAGTTTTTCAAAAAAAAAAACACATAAAATTCAGAAAAATGCATGAAATCATTATTTGAATCGATAGTACGGTCCATATACTTTAATGTTTGAAGATTATTTCATGCAAATGTTGAACTTGAGTGCGCCTCAAATGGTCCATCCGCTTAGTCCAATTTTGGCATTTCCACGTTTTTGAGTAACAGAGGCCCAATTGCTGCGAACGGCGACGAAT
Source organism: Polietes domitor (assembly GCA_947397865.1). Taxonomy (NCBI): domain Eukaryota; kingdom Metazoa; phylum Arthropoda; class Insecta; order Diptera; family Muscidae; genus Polietes; species Polietes domitor. Next base: position 135,580,053 of record OX377618.1, read on the forward strand.
CGATAATTGATGGTCATCATTAACACTGGCCGATACAGCTGCGATATTTTCTTCAGTTCGCACTCTAAATTTAGGCACAATAGCCCAAATAGCAGCTTCAGTGGGTCGATTAAACTGGCCATAAAATGGAAGCACGCGATGAACTTTCTTAACAGAGCACGCATTTTGATAATAAAATTCAATAATTTCATAAAAATATGAAATATTTTAAGTACATTTAAAGAAACTATAAATTTGTATTTTTTAAGCAAAAATTTTTAATTTGTTAAAGTTTTAGAAAATTAAACATTATTTATTTATAAAAGTAATACAAAAATATATAAAAAAGTTTTTTTCCCGAGTCACGATTCCAACGATACACAGTACGCTCTTTTTCATTCATTTATCTTCTTTCATAATGTGCTTTTGGCAGTTATTTCAAAATTTGACAGGCCCAACTTTGGAGGGTCACCCAGCAGTCCCCATACTCTCTAGAGACCCAAACTTTCCAAATGATCTGGAAAACACCTCTATTCTATGCATATGAAATTTCGTCACTATCTCTTAAAAAATTACAGAATTATTTAAAAAATCGATTTGGAACCTCTGAGCTTCGGTTCAGCATAGAGTTTTAGTCTGTTGTAAGGAACAAACAAACGTAAATTCATTTGTATACCCTCCACTAACTTTGTCATTCCGTTTGTAACACCTTGAAATATCGACCTGAGACCCTATAAAGTATATATATTTTTGATCGTCATAAAATTCTAAGACGATTTAGACCATGTCCGTCTGTCCGTCCGTCTGTTGAAAGCAAGCTACCATCTAAACGAAGTAGATCGGTTGGGATTGAAACTGACCGAAATCGGTTATAATGAAACATTTGTCCCTCAGATGGACTGAAAATACCTATAATAACCCTTACATTTTAGAGTATTTAATCATGTCTACTTGCTTGATATTGGGTATGCGAAATCCCCCTATAACAAATACGTGCACCCTAAAGAGATTCTTATTCGTAGGGGGTGAAATTGGGCAAAATGGGATAAAAATGGTACCTATAAAACGACAACAGTTACAAACACGAAATTCGGTGTGTACAATGTACATTTTACCCCCTAAAAGTACGAATTTTCAAAAAAAAAATACTTAAAAATATTTACTCAATTAGAGGTATGTACAGTGTACAGTGTACATACCTCTAATTGAGTAAATATTTTTAAGTATTTTTTTTTGAAAATTCGTACTTTTAGGGGGTAAAATGGGAATAGAGGGATAAAAATGGTACCAACCAAACGTCTGCACCTAAAATAATGAAATTCCTTGTATACATTCGTAAAATAAAGAGATTTTAGAAAGTCGTATTCTTAAGGGGGTAAAATGTGAAAAAGGGGATAAAAATGTCACCAACCAAATGGCCGCAGCTAGAATCATAGAATTCGGTCTATACATTCATCTGACTGCATTGACATTTTTTATTTTTACGGCAAAAATTGGTTGAGTCATGAAGTTGAGTCATGGAATTAAAGTGGGATGGAAATACAACTTTTAAGCTTTTTTTGAAGATTGCTGCCTTATATATAATTTTGAACTGACTTGAAGTATTATTTCGATATAGAATTTTATGACGATCACGAATGTATATAATTTATAGGGTCTCAGGTCGACATTTCAAGGTGTTACAAACGGAATGACAAAGTTAGTATATCCCCATCCTGTAGGTGGAGGGTATAATAAATCCTTATTTTGTTAAGTGTAGCAGTGACAAAGATAAGAAAGGAAAAGTAACATGAAATGTACCATTCAACAGTAATTAGGGCAGTGGACGGGAACTCGTTCCATCATAAATTTGTTATAGGATGAATTAAACAGATATGCCTATATCTTGTATAATGAGGCAAAATTCTCTATGACTTTAATTTTGATGCTGGACCGAAGTAGCAACTGATGGCATAGCACAGTTTCCATATCCGATGTTATATTTCCGGATCCCCAAAGACGAGGGCGTCGAATAATAAATGCCGCTGTGTGATTGGCAAATGCGGAAAGGATTAACTCTTTGATGTTGATTCGTCGTTAACTCCAACCGATAATAAGTCCAACAACAAAATGTAGATTTCATTAAATTTCTGCAAATATGATTCTTGCCTATTCGACAAGATTTCTTGAAGTAGAAGATACAAAAACAAACTGAAGTCAAACAAAATTCTTGGCCCCAACGAAGGGTTCAACTACCTTTTGTGATTCGATAAGAAGCCGTCATCAGAATGATTTAGCGCAGAACAAAAGGTGTTATTAACATTATTTATGTGCCATTAATATGTATCTACAGACGAGTCTATCTACATTGTATATCCATATACAAACATACAATCATACAATCATACCTAATAAATATGGTCTGCTAATAAGATAGAGGTGTGAATGCGTTCAAATTAGATTTGCATAAATTATGAGAATGGTGAAACATTGTATTTCAGAGGTGGAGGTTTGACCAAACAAATGTTTGTTTTTTTGTTGTTGCTTGTTGATTCTATTGCCCCCAGAATAAAGATCTGTATATGGCCTGTCTGCGACATAGTGTGTCATAGGGTATAATCACATCTAATTCGGTAGGCTATGCGAGGGTTGCACGTGAAATCTTGCAAAAACGCCGAAAAGACTTCTTACTCAAGAAATATTACTACATCCCTTCGGTAAATAAAGAAATCACACATTTTGGAATATATTTTCCCCACTTTGGGAATTTGGGTTTTTGTGTAATAAGCTATTCTTTGTAGAAACATATTTTTACATAATCCAAGAAATTTCGTTACAATATCTCAGTTTTTACAGATTTTACGTAAACATTTAATTATTTCTTAATTGTAGAATACATTAATTTGGAGTTGCTGAAATAAGGTGATCATTTTCCACCCACAAGCTCTCGGGTTCTACACCATTTTCAAGTGTAATTCAAAAGACACCATTTGAAATTCAAAAATTCCACATGAATTGAAATTCAAAAATATCTATTGAAATTCAAAAATTCCATTTGGAATTCAAAAATATCAATTGATATTCAAAAATATCATTTGAAATACAAAACACATAGTTTGAAATTCAAAACTGTGATATCTTTTGAATTACAATTGAAAAAGGTGTAGTCATAACTCCGAAATTTGTTATTTCTCATTTTATTATTAATATTTATTTTATCAACATCATATTATTTTTTGCTCTATGTAAAGAAACTTCAGTGCAGTTTATTGATAATATTCAACATGGACGAAATCAAGCTTATTATACCCTACACCACTTCGTGGTCTAGGGTATTATAAGTTAGTTTCGCGCCAAATGTTTGTAACACCAAGAAATAATCGAGCTAGACCCACCTTTAACTATACCGATCGGCTTAGAATCACCAGCTGAATGGATTTACCGATGTCTGTCTGTCCGTCTGTCCGTCCGTCCGTCCGTCTGCTGTCCATCTAAGCTTGTTCGCACTCTACAGGTCGCAATTGTTGTCCGATTGTCATGAAACTTGGCAGAAGTTATTTTTTCTGGCCAAGGACCATTGGTATTTGGAGGAAATCGGTTCAGATTTAGATATAGCCCCCATACAAATGTCGCTCCCGATTTGACATTTTCCGCTCTAGAAACGACATATTGTACCCGATTTTCTTCAAATTTTGCAGAACATCTTATAATCGAACTAGAAACACGTATGTCGCTACAAATGTCGCTCCCGATTTGACATTTTCCGCTCTAGAAACGACATTGTTGTCCGATTGTCATGAAACTTGGCAGAAGTTATTTTTTCTGGCCAAGGACCATTGGTATTTGGAGGAAATGGGTTCAGATTTAGATATAGCCCCCATACAAATGTCGCTCCCGATTTGACATTTTCCGCTCTAGAAACAACATATTGTACCCAATTTTCTTTAAATTTGGCAGAACATCATATAATCCAACTAGAAACACGTATGCAATCATTGGGTAAGATCGGTTCAGATTTAGATATAGCCCACATACAAATGTCGCTCCCGATTTGACTTTTTCCGCTCTAAAATCCTCATATTGTACCAGTTTTTCTTTAAAATTGGCACAACATCTTATGATCCAACTAAAAAACCTATGGTGAAAGTGGGTAAGATAGGTTCAGATTTAGATATAGCCCTCATACAAATGCTGCTCCCGAATTTTTAACCGATTTTGGTCAAATTTTACATATTATATTTCACCAATAAACAGACATGGTGAAAGCGGGTCACATCGTTCCAGGTTTCAATATACCCCCATACAAATGTCCTTTCCGATTTAACATTTTTTGTCAAACACATACATTTACAGGATGCAAAAATCCTTCCCGATTTCACTTTTTTGTCGAATTGAATTGCAATGAGAACTGTTTGAGTGATGCCCATATGTCCATACTTTGGTATGACTTTGGTATACTACTGTATAATTTGTATTTGTCTATCGGACAATTGGATCAATTAAGATATTATTTACCATATTCGTTAAATTTGACTAAAGTTGAATTTATAGCATATAAATTATATGAATATAATTTATATAATTTGTCTGAACTACATAAAATTGCTCCCATGAAATACCTGGGTTTAGTAATCAAAGCGAGGTACATACGCAGGGAGTGGTGTAGGGTATTATATAGTCGGCCCCGCCCGACTTTAGCCTTTCCTTACTTGTTTTTAATATCTTTCTTTTTACATTTTTTATTTTGCACAGTACTGTACATTAGAGTGGCTTCTTTTGTGAGGAAGGAAAAAATGTTTTGATGTTCCCGACTAAATTGAAAGATTGGTTTGTTTTATGTGTTCTCCACAATATTTCGCGTTTATTATGGTCTATTCGTGAGCTGGACGCGTTCAAAATAACCTTATTAAATCAGGTTTTTCTTAAATAAAATTCACCATGAGAATGGTATTGAGAAACAAACCGCTAGAAATTAAAATCCGACCCGAGCCTTATCAAACCATATTAAAAACTTACAATATAACCCAGTATAAAGGACAGATTTATACTATTTTAGTGCAATTTTTGATGCTTTTTTTTATAAAAACCGCAATAACTACCACATTTTTAGTTCGATTTACGTTTTTAGGGCTCGTTGAAGAGGTGTTGATAACCAATTGCAATTTTTAGAATTTGCTAACCCATTAAGGGCCGCAAATTTTTTTCTTACTGTTAATACTCAGTGGGTTAAATGTGAAGTAAAAACTGAAATATGGGGTTATTTTTTTCTTTCATTTGATACCCATATCGCCATTGTATGACACGCAAAAGTACGAAACTAAATTATTGAAACATTTACATCCTTTGGAAATTAAAAGTCCTGTAAAAAAGACAAACGACCACGAAAGAAAAAACTGAGTATGTGTTTTCCTATTAGTGACTTCTATACTATATAGGAGCCAAATCATGTCGCACGGTTTTATTGTAACATCTTATGTGAAGTTTTCCTCCCAATTTATGCATTGAAAGGCCAAAATTTCAGATGTTAATTTTCAAAAATTAGCTTTTTATGAGACTAGAATGTGTTTACGATGCAAATAACCCCATGTTTATGTTTTTAAATGACATTTAACCCACTGAGAACCAACAGTAAGAAAAAAATTGTTGGTCCTTAAAAATTGTTGATCCTTAAATGTTAAAATTCTACCTCTAGTTAAAATTCTACCTCTATTCTTGATTAAAATGCAAGTTTTTTATATGGTTTGATAAGGCTCCGACCAGATTTTAATTTCGAGCAGGTTTTTTCTAAATACAATTCTCACCTTGAATTTTATTCAAGAAAAACCTGATTTATAGAGGTTATTTTGAACGCGTCCAGATCACGAACGTACAATGATAAAAGCGAAATATTTTGGGACAACACATAAAACAAACTAATCTTTCAGTTTAGTCGGGAACATCCACTACTTTTATTTTGATGCCACTCTACTGTGCATATACAAATATTTTTAGATACACACTAGTGACACTTCACGACTTAAGTATGAATAATCACTCAAATTGGATTTGAGATAATATGTTCGTTTCTTGTTGCTTATCGTTAGCAAACTAGTTGAGCATCTAGCTGTCACGGGTGCACATTCGAATTGAAAAGTTGATTGGAAAGTGCACGGCATGTGCCGAAATAGCTCAGTTGGGAGAGCGTTAGACTGAAGATCTAAAGGTCCCCGGTTCGATCCCGGGTTTCGGCAATTAATATTTTTGTATGACCATAACCAATTTACAAAAAAACAAGTAAGGAAAGGCTAAAGTCGGGCGGTGCCGACTACATGATACACCACTCCCTGTGTATATACCTGGTTTTGATTACTAAAACAAAGTGTTCTATGTGCTCGATTTTATGTAGTTCATATAAATTATAAATGTATCTTTAGTTAAATTTAACGAATATGTCAAAATTGATCGAAAATCGGGATATACACAAACAAAGTCGGTGTTATCCTATCTTATTGTAGCTGCGCCTAAGGAAAACAAGTAAGTAAGCTTCATTCGGCTAAACCGACATATATGTACCCTCACTCTCAGAGAAAATATATACGGAAGTTATAGGGAATTAAATTTTACGTAGGGCAGGATAATTAGTGTGGAAGGTACTAGGAGGTTCGTGTCACATGATCTCAGCTTCCACATTTATAAAACGATTATAAAAACATATTCATATCAAGGATAGAGACAATTGTGTGGGAGGTACAGGTAGGTTTAAAGTAATTATAAAAACTTTTTTTTCAATTGCAAATGAGTTTGCATGGATGGATTTTATGTCTGTCATTATGCCACTTTGTACGGGAGGTATCAGAAAGGGTGTGGCAATATCGCTTGTTGCAGAAATCACTTTTTTAGCCCAACGACGATGGGATTGGAATTTGGAGGAAATCGGTTCAGCTATATCTGATAGCCACCATAAATAATAATAACACTATTATTTTCACAAACTCAAGATTAACGATCAAAGCATAACCCAGCTAAAACTCGGTAAGCACATGTCATTACTATTTGCATTACCAGTTACTGACATTTCATTACCCTCACGATTACTTCCAATTAATTAATAATGTGACCTGTGTAAGTAGTTATTTTTCATTTCTCAAAATAAAAACACATATACCGCCGTCAAAATTATCCAAAAGAACGGATGGAAACTATGACTGCAGTCCATGGGGCCCAGAAATTATTATTACATATATTTACATATTTTTTGGGATGTTTTTAAGCATGGGCGAAGTTATCTGCTTTTTAAATTCTTAGTATGGTTTTAGTAATGCGAAATATAATTGGATAAGAAATGTAATTGGATAAGCAGATAAACGGACAAACAGACAATCGTGCAGTTGATGTTTCTTGACATTACAAACATTTGCCATAAAACTAACTGTAGGGAATACTGAGATCACAACAGTGTGATATACAGTTCTCTTATACCGCCGCATTGTACGATCTGTCTTTATGGTGTAACTATGTGCTCAGTAGCTAAACGCCCCGATCAACTGATCAAACAAATAACGAACACTAACGCTGATAAGTCTTTGCTCAATGGTCACTTCATTTAATTTCATGACTTCCAAAAACTACACAAAGAATGTTTGTCACTGCTGAGAGGGGCGCGAAGTGTGCTGTAAAGGAAATGGGGGGGGGGGTGGCTAAATGGTCGAGTACAAAAGCAAATGTTTGCCGATAAAAATAAATTGTATGTATTCACACAATCAACGGATGGAGGGACGGACGGACAACCGATCGACCGACTGACTGAGTGACTGAAGAAAAAATGAAAATGTAAGAATGTGTGTAAGTACTGATGACGGGCGGACAGACGTTCAGTCCGTCTTCACATCTTAAAGCACACAAAAGCATTTGTGCCGGCCATTAACCTCCCGAAAAAGTATAAAATAAATAAAATACACCACAATACCACCAACAACAATAAATGTATGTAAATAAATACCAACATATGTACATGTAAATACATACATGTATACATATGTAACTATAAGAACCACCGACAAGAGCAAGTAAGAAAAGGCCAATGTGCGGCAGGGCCGACTATGTGATACCCTCTTAACTGCACTGGCTGTTCTAAACGACAAAAGTTTCGATCTTTCATTGATGTATCCAAAAATGCACCATGGACACTATAATTTGTAATCGATGGCTTTTAAGAGATTGGTAAGAGATCGAATCGAGGGGACATCTAGATCAGTTTTGGGTTAAGCTATATCTGAACCGAATTTCTTCATATTCGATAGTGTCCGTTCCTGACCGAAAACAATTCACAGTGTAAGTTTAATTGACGTTGGACTTTGATTATAGAAATAGATGGACAGTCAGAGATCGGTCCATCATGTTACAAACAAATGCGCAAAGCCGCAAATCATTGTGGAGGGTGTGTAATAATGAACAGGGGCCCCAACCACAACGACAATAAAGAAAGCTTACTCACACATTCACATCCATGAATATCTGTTCACATCCATGTGTATGTATGTATGTCGTTTGTGCCGACTTACATGGAGTCACCAAATTGTGCGTATTCGTCCATCCACAGTGAAACCTAACAAGATCGGCCACTAGATTCGACAACTTATATCTTTTGTTGCGTAAATGACATTTAAAATATTTTTTCATTATTTATTATTATACCCTCCACCTCCAGGATGGGGGTATATACCGAAACCTACAGTGTCTACGCACATTCCGTGCCTACGCATTTGTATACCCTCCACCTCCAGGATGGGGGTATACTAACTTTGTCATTCCGTTTGTAACACCTTGAAATATCGACCTGAGACCCTATAAAGTATATATATTCTTGATCAAATTCTAAGACGATCTAGCTATGTCCGTCCGTCCGTCGGTCCGTCTGTTGAAAGCACGCTAGCATCTAAACGAAAGGAGCTAGAACGTTAAAATTGTCCATAAATTTGTCTTATAGTCGTAAATCGGTTGGGATTGAAATCCCTCTAACAAAAACGTGCACCATAAAGTGATTTTTATTCGTAGGGGGTGAAATAGGGCAAAAAGGGATAAAAATGGTACATATCAAACGACAACAGCTGGAAACACGAAATTCGGTGTTCGAATTGAGTAGATACATAATATAAAAGTATTTTTTCCAAATTCGTACTTTTAAGGGGTAAAATGGGAATAGAGGGATAACAAGTAAAAATACGTTAAGTTCCGGGCCGGGCCGAATCTTATATACCCTCCACCACGGAGTGTATTCCACAGTATTACAGGTAGATTAGAGGTTATCGATATTACATAGGACTGCACTACCATATTAGGAAAATTGTGATTCTACATTATTATAATATTAATAGCCTCTACTATATATAAATACTAGCAGTACCCGCTGCTTCGCACGCGAAAAAGCAAGTTATTCGTTAATTTTAACCGTCTCTGTTTTTGGATAGTATTTATTTTTTAATTTTCTTTTGGTGGATATAGATAAATCTAAAATAGTAATTTCGAAAGCTCCTATTAGTGTGTGAGTGCTAACACACAGTCAAAGGAATGTGCTTTTCGATATGCACTATTTTAGCTGAACTACTTCGTATGTATAGTTTTCTACCAAGTTTTGAACAAAAAATTACAACCATTTATATCCTCGATCTCATGTTTCTAGATTCAGCCAGCCAGTTTATAACTTTTTGCACCTCTTTCCCAAAAAGTACACATTTTGAAAAATCACTGTAGGTAACATGTGTTTTTGCTCCCCTAAAAATATGTACTTTATTTGGTAACACAGGATTGTACAGCATTTTTATCCCATTTCGTCCCGAGCACCCCTTAGAAGTACAAATTTCGAAAAATCAAACTGCTGCGCTGCTATATGATCAGAGGAATTTACACACTAAATTTCACGATTCTAGCTGTAATACTTTAGTTGGTACCAGTTTTATCCCTTTTTGTCCCGCTCGCCACTTAAAAGTACAAATTTGGAGAAATCCAATTTTACTTCGTTTCTATATGGTCAGAGGAATTTACATACCGAATTTCAAGATTCTCGCTGTAATACTTTAGTCGGTACCATTTTTATCCCTTTTTGTCCCGCTCGTTCCTTAAAAGTACAAATTTCGAAAAATCCAATTTTACTTCGTTTTTATATGGTCAGAGGAATGTACATACCAAATTACACGATCCTAGCTGTAATACTTTAGTTGGTACCATTTTTATCCCTTTTTGTCCCGCTCATCCCTTAAAAGTACAAATTTCGAAAAATCCAATTTTACTTCGTTTTTATATGGTCAGAGGAATGTACATACCAAATTACACGATCCTAGCTGTAATACTTTAGTTGGTACCATTTTTATCCCCTTTTGTCCCGCTCGTCCCTTAAAAGTACAAATTTCGAAAAATCCCTATTTGTAGCTCGTATGCATGGTCATTGCAAGGAACTCACCGAATTTCATGTTTATAGCTACTGTCGTTTAGTCAGGACGAAGGTTCGATGTTTATCCCTTTTTGGGCCATTTTATCCCCTAAAAGTACGAATTTCGTAAAACCCTTTCTTAGTCGACGTCTACGTCATATTTGGGAACTACCCTGAAAATTTCATGACCCTGGCTTCAGCCGTTTGGTCTGGGGGCTGGTCAATGATAAGTCAGTCAGTCAGTCAGTAACGCAACTCTTTTATATATATAGAAGATTAATATAATTAGTAGTCAGAAATCTTCAAAAGCGTGCCCTAAATATGATTAGGTAGAAACAATTTCACTCAAGCCCGATTTTCCCCATTTACAATTTCTTGATTCCATCTACAGCGTAAATGCCGGTGCCATTTTGATAGACAAAGTTGAAATATTGAAGATATGTTACAGATTCTAGGTACAGCCATTTTATTGGTACAAATTTCTCCACTTTTTCCATTTTGACAATAAAAGTACGAATTTAGAAAAAATCGTACCCCTTATTTTCCTCGTCTACGTAGACAGGCGATTGCAAATACTGAATATCATAATTCTAGCTACAACCGTTTGATTGTAACCAAATTTAATCCACTTAGATCCTGATGGTACGAATATCGGAAGATCTCTATATTATTCGCGTCACCGCAGTCCGAGAAGTGTACACACCGAAATTCATTATTATAGCTGCAGCCGTTCCTCTAATTGTGTAGACACGTAAAATAAATGGATTTTTCGTAATTCGTACTTTTTGTAGTTAAAATGGTAAAAGGGGACAAAAAATAGTACCAACCAAATGACCGCAGAGTCATGAAATTAGGTGTATACATTCCTCAGATTGTGTAGACACGTAAAATAAAGGAATTTTTCGAAATTCGTACTTTTTGGGGTTTAAATGGAAAAAGGGTATAAGAATAGTACCAACCAAATGACCGCAGCTAGAGTCATGAAATTCGGAGTATACATTCCCCTGACTGCGTAAACACAAAAAAATAAAGATTTTTTCCAAATTAGTGCTTTCAAGGGATACAATGGGAATAGAGGGATAAAATTGGTACCAACTAAACGGCTACAGCTAGAATGGTGAAATTCGGTGTGTACGTCCATCTAATTGTGTAGACACGTTAAATAAAGAGATTTTAGAAAGTCGTACTCTTAAGAGGGTAAAAAAGAAAAAGGGGATAAAAATGGTACCAACGAAATGGCCGCAGCCAGAATCATGGAATTCGGTGCATACATTCCTTTCAGTGCATAGACAAGCAAAAAAAAAAGATTTTTCGTACTTTTTACTTTTAGTTGAATCATGAGGTTAGGTTATTTATCTTTTGTTTTCTCTAAAAGTCCTATAAACTTAAAATAATATTTTAAGCGTATGCGCGTAACGAAATTCAAGTTATTTTCGAAGTTACAGCGTTTAGAAATTGGAACGGCAGAGTTGGTACAAAACAGTAATTTTTTGTTGATCTTTTTCGAAACGACCTTTTTCAAACTGGTGCGCATAATATCTCGGAATCTACTGAACCGATTTTGCTCACTTTTTTCTATTTTTCGTTACAGTATTGTCTATCGTCCATTTTTTTTGATTTAATGTCCCCAAAATTTTAGTGAAAATTCATGTTTTCAAGTGCATATAAATCAGAAATTTTTAAAATATGTGTTTAAATAATTTAAGTACAGGATGGCTGATGACTATAGCTACATTAAGAAACTCAAATAACTTTTCAGTGTGTGGAATTCATTTTTCTTTTATTCCTGTTAAAGCTCATTCAATTTTATTATTTATAGCTTAATTAAGTAAGTACGGCCACCATGGATTGCATTGCACAGAGGCTGTCGATTTTCGTAGAAGTGCAGTAGTAATACAGCAAAATATATATTTTTTTAATATAGCCCAACAAAACCAATACAATATAATATTTTTATTAATGCAAACCACGCTTAAAAGGCAAGGCTACCAATACGTTTACATATCGTAATAATACATCAAGTCAATTCAAAAAATAAATATTCTTTTATTTATTCTTTCAAAAAGCTTAAATATCATAAATAATGGTAGATAGTGGGTGCTACAGTTGGTTGTATTTCCATTCTATTTTAAGGCCAAAACCTCAAATTTTGAAATGGATTTTCTCACGTGCAAAATAACTTCATGATTTAACCAATTTTTGCCGTAAAAGTAAAAAGTACGAATTTGGAAAAATATTTTTATTTTGAGTGTCAGACAGAGGAATGTATACACCGAATTACATGATTCCATCCGCGGCCATTTGGTTGGTACCATTTTTTTTTTCTTTTTCCTATTTTATTTATGAGTACGACTTTCTAAAATCTCTTTATTTTACGTGTCTACGTAACTAGAGGGATATACACACCAAATTTAAAATTTCGTTTAGTTGGTACTATTTTTATCCCTCTGTACCCATTTGGTTGATACTATTATTATCCCCTTTTTCCATTTTATTCCCAAAAAGTACGATTTTCGTAAAATGAGTTTATTTTACGTGTCTACGCAATCAGAGGAATGTATACAGCAAATTTCATTATTCTAGGTGCTGAGGTTTGGTTGGTGCCATTTTTATCCCTTTATTCCCATTTTATCCCTTAAAAGTACAAATTTGGAAAAAATATTTTTTTATCTATATAATAACAAGTAAGAAGCCGTTAAGTTCGGCCGGGCCGAATCTTATATACCCTCCACAACGGAGTGCATTCCATAGTATTACCAGCAGATTAAAGAATGTCGACTTTACATAGAAGTACAGTACCATATTACGAAAATTGTGATATTTTTATGCACATTACTATATTTGTTTACTATTTCAAACTATAATGTATAATTATGCGCACTGTTTAAAATCTACTACTATAAATAAATACAATGCAGTAATTGTGAAAGTGAACATGCCTAAATATTATGCGATTGTCAGCCGCCATTAAGGTCAAGCATTTTCAGATACTGACAAAGTGACGCTATAATTTTGATAAGAAAGTACAAATTTTAAAGATATCCCCATTCTCCGCCCAAATGCACAAATTTCGAAAAAAAAAAAACTTTTTGTTTTGAGTCTTCATAGTCAAACACACCGAATTTCATGATATCAACTTTAGCGGTTTGGAAGGACCCATTTTATCCCTCTTTTTCAATTATATCCCTTAAAAGTACGAATTTGGAAAAAATCCCTCTGTTTTACGTGTCTATGCAATTAGAGGGATGTAAATACCGAATTTCATGATTCTAGCTGTTGTCGTATCCTTGGTATCATATTTTATCCCTCTTTGTCCCATTTCGCACCGCTAAAACTTTAATTTTCTTTGTGGTGCTTCCAAGCTATAAGAGGAATGTCCGCAACAAATTTTAACTGTATGAAAATAAGAAATTTAATTAAAAAGCCAAGGCTACCAATATTTGTATACTAATTATATATAAAGAAAATAATATTTCAATTCATAAAGTAAATATAAGGGTGCAATCATAAATACCCTAAATATTGGGGGATAGAGAGTGTATTTTCAGCTACAGTCGTTTGGTTGGTTGTATTTCCATCGTATTTTAATTTCAAAAGTATAAATTTTGAAAATACCTTATCTCTCACGTACGCAGTATAAGACAACTTCATGATTCTACCATTTTTTGTCTTAAAAGTAACAAAATAAAGTACGAATTTGGAAAAAAATATTTTACGAGGAATGTATACACCGAATTCCATGATTCTATCAGCGGCCATTTTGTTGGTACCATTTTTATCCCCTTTTTCAATTTTGCCCCCTCAAGAGTACAACTATCTAAAATCTCTTTATTCACTAAATTTCATCATTCTAGCTGTATTCGTTTAGTTGGTACTATTATTATCCCCTGCAGCAATTGTATCCATTGAAAGTACGAATTTGGAAAAAACGTCTTATTTTTCGTGTCTACGCAGTCAGAGGAATGTATACTCCGAATTTCATGATTCTAGCTGCTGTCATTTGGTAGGTACTATTTTTATCCCCTTTTTCCATTTGAACCCCAAAAAGTACGAATTTTGGAAAGTTCTTTTATTTTACGTGTCTACGCAATCAGAGGAATGTTTATATCGAATTTCATTATTCTACACGCAGCCGTTAGGTTGGTACTATTTTTATCCCTCTATCCCCATTTAACCCCTTAAAAGTACGAATTTAGAAAAAATACTTTTTATATGCTATAAAGGGAATGCGCGTTGCAAATATCAAGTAAATACAAGCTAATATGTTCAAAAACATGCTGAAATACACTAAATATTAGGGGTATTTTCAGTCCTTGTGAGGGAAAATTTTTTCTCTCTGGGCCGATTTCGTCCACTTTCAATCCCAACCGATCTACAACCATAAGACACATTTAGGAAAAAATTGAACCTCCTAGCTCATATCGTTCGGCCGCTATCGTGCTTTCAACAGACAGACAAACAGACGGACATGGCTATATCGTCTTAGAATTTTACCACGACCCAGAATATATATACTTTATGGGGTCTCCGATGAATATTTCAAGGTGTTACAAACGGAATGACATATATATATATATATACCCCCATCCTGGAGGTGGAGGGTATAAAAATGAAATGATGTTCGTTGGTAATCGCATCACTTGAGAACGGCTGAACAGATTTGTCTGATCTTTGTTACAAACTGTTGGTGGTAGTCCGAACTGGGTTTTAAGATGAAAAAACTTTTGGATAGTTGACCGCAAAATAGAAATATTAAAAAAAAAATGAAAGTGCCCTTTTCTATAGAATTTTTTAATGAACTCAAGGCTGTAAGTCTCAATTCCAGTAATGGATATGCGAAATTCTTTTATGTTATGTTCGCTGTGATTCTGCGTAAGTTTTCAGAACACACAAATTCAGATAATTATAAAGAAAATTCGGACAAAATGAAAAAGTCTTTATATTTTATGCACTTTTTATCAGAACTGACGATATGAGTGATATGAATGACATATTTTGTTCATTCATTTTCATTTAATTCAAAATTCCAGTTCGTAATCAGTCATCAAATAAATAAGGAAATCCAGGGAACCAAACACAAAGAGGATATTTCTGAAAATTCACAGTTTGGCATTGAATGAAGACATGCGATTAATTAGCCCAACCAGGAATGACAGCGCCACACTATCCAATGCACTAAGCATTTAATCAAGAGTTGGAATATAATGTGAATACGATGCATTGCGAGTATAAGAAGCTTACGGAATACGAGCTTATGAACGATTGATTGAACTGTAGTGATTTTCTTCTTGAACGCTCTCGGTGAAACCGAAAAATCTTTTTTGATCGTACCAATTTTTCGCAAAATTAAAGCGATACTTGCTTCGTGAGGAATTTCACGTTCGTTCTTTGAAGAAATTGAAATATGGAAATTAACGAAACTCCACCGCCTCCACTTCTTAAAGGAAAACACGAAGATGAAGACATTTTGACAGCACACTCCGCTGTTAAATTGGCAACTAACGTACGACACTCATGGAAGTTTTGAACGATGGAAGTGTAGTGATTATCTTCTGGATGATCATGTTGGAACCATAAGACTATTCTGATAGTGTAGATTTTGGCTACGATTCTCTCGCAGAATTTAAATTTACCGCCTTCATCTGAAATAACTGCTAAATTGTTGAAAAAGGTTGAACAGCTCATTCAGCAATCAAATTGCCGTTGAATACACATATTAAAAAACTTCCAACGTGCAAACTGTCGAAGAACTGTGCCGGTTGTGCAGTAACGTAAATTAATCGCTCGGTATGATTATACGATGTCTCACATAAGTCATAATTAGACCAAATAATGAATGCACAGGCGATGTTTATGCAACTGTATATTTTGACAGGACGATTATTATTTAAGGACGACTTCACACAAATGATTCTCATGATCTCAATATTAAAAAATCGATATAAACAATATTATGTTAGCATATGTTGCATAGATTAAAAATGCTAAGATATAAATATAATCTCCCTAAAAATCCGCTGTCTATTAATGATTTTTGCTGATTTTTTCCAAACACTACCAGTGATTGCACGGCCTACACCACCCAAGAAACTAAATGAATTAGAATACGCCATTTTAGTGGAAAAACATCACGACATTTAAATTAAGCACTATCAAACGTTTCGAGTTGCAGAACCACGAATCTGCACAATTATATTCAAAACACTTGCGTGAAAGTGTCAATGGGAAAATCGCCGTTGAAATGTCAACCTTTTGCATTATATTCCCCGTCAAATTTTCCAGTTCACCGTATGAAAAATCAAACTCATGTGAAAGGCGTTCCTAAATATTGTTCAAAATCCACTTAAGCGAACGTACAGACACTTCCATTGGCGTAATCTGAATTAGATCGTACACTGATAGAATTTTCCTTCATTATACTTATGAAGTGATTTCATAAAAGGTTTTTCATAAATTTAGTGATTTTTTCTTAATATTTCATACATAATTCATAAATAAAATGAAATATTTCATACAATTTTTTCATAAACTTAGTTTCATAAGATCAATGAAAGATTTCATAGTATTAAAGAAACAATTCTTAAATATTATGAAATAATAACCAAATTATTAAATAACCAATAAAATATTTTTGTTATGAAATGTCTTCATAAATATAATTAAGGATTTCATACTTTTTATGAAATGTTTCATAACATACAACTACGTTTTTTAGTGTGTTGACTTTATTCGGTTAATGCTAGCAATTCTCATTCGTCCTCTGTTAACTCTGACATAAGTATTTACCATGAATTTGTTCAGACATATTCATTAGAAAGACTATAAAAATCTGTACTATTTTCTTCGTCCTTATCCCGAAAAACTTCGTTGTGCTAAGTATCATTTGGTTTTGGCTACAATTGCGACCTGTACGCTGATTACAAGAATAAATGGACAGACAGACAGAGGGACATAGCTAAATCGATTCAAAAAGCGATTCTAAGCCTATCGGTATAATTAACAATGGGTCTATCTCGCTTCCTTTTGGGTGGAGTCTATAAAAATGTATAATTTAGGGGATTTTTTCAAAATCTATATTTTTGGGAAAGAGGAATAAAGATTGATAAAACTGTCGGCTGCATCTAGAAACACGAGATCAAGAATGCGTGTGTAATTTTCCGTTCGAATCTGAAAAAAAGGAATAAAAATATACACGCGAAGGGAATTTCGGCTAGAATAGTGCAATTTGGCTGACTGTGTATGGGAGCTATCTAAAAGGAGGTTTCTCAAATTACTATTTTATATTTATCTACATATATCCATCAAAAGGAAATTGAATAAACAGAGATGGAAAAAGCTGATAACAAATAACTAGCTTTTCCACGTTATTTATTATTTTTTTTTTGTAAAAAAAATATATTTTTAAACCTTGTATTTATGAACTAATGAAAGCATTATAATTTTTGATGATTTTTCAATGTAATTCCGGTTAAATTTGTAAAAAAACGAAAAAAATTCGTAAAAAATAGAAGCCATCATTTCACAACTTTCAAACTAACATAGTCTCTTACAAATAGACCAAAGCACACTACTTTAAAATTTCAACAAAATAGATCATTTCGAAAATAAAAAAAAAGTGAAATTGCAAATACTTTAAAAAATCTAACCCAGCTGTGACACTCCACGTCAATATTTTAAAAGTATCTCAGGGGTTACAGGCGATTGAATGAGCAAAAAAGTAGTATTTCTATACCCTCACTCTACAGAGTAGGAGGGTATATAATTTGGGACAGACAGAGTGTAACGCATCGAAGGAGTGTCTTAAGACCCTAAATATGTTTGGACTTAGACTTTAGACTTTCTAAGGTGTTTGAACCCTGTCTGTCCGTCCGTCCGTCTGGCTGACTGGTGTACACGATAAGTCTCGAAAGGAGTTAAGAATTCGAACTTTGCACATGACAATATTTTTTCCAAACTTAGATTAAGTTCGAAGATGGGCGAAATTACCACTACAGCTACCTCACACACAAATGGCCCATATTTCAATGTTAAATGAAAACCCATAAACCTTTCACACGGATAATCGGAATAAGCTATATTTCGGTATTCGGTAATTTTTTATAATCACTTCAAGTGTACTAAATATAATGGGTTTTACCACGCTCCTTCTTCTATACGGATGATCGGAATACTATGAAATTTGATATTTAGCAACGCTTTTATAGTAGTAACATTTGCATGGAATATGGGCGGTATTGCCACACACCTTCTGGTACCTCCCACACAAAGTGACATAAACTATGGTAACAATAAAACCGACATAACATCCACACGAGTAGTCAAAAATATTTGTAATTTGATATTTAAAAATATTTAAAAAAACTTTCAACCAAAAAATGCTTACGCTTTGTCCACCTTCTTGTACCTCCCACGCAATTGTCTCTTGTCAACACAAATTATCCTGCCCTACGTTGAATTTAATTCCTTCTTCCGTATATATGTATATACTTCCGTATATATGTTTTCTGAGAGTGAGGGTATATATAAGTCGGTTTAGCCGACTGAAGCTTACATACTTGTTATACACTCCACGAGAGTATTATGTCTTTGTGCATTTGTTTGTAACACCCAAGAGGAAGGGAGATAGACCTATTGTCAATTGTACCGATCGACTTAGAATCACTTTTTGAATCGATTTAGCCATGTCCGTCTGTCTGTCTGTCCATCTATTCCTGTAATTACGATACAGGTCGCAATTGTATCCAGAACCAAATGATACTATCGGGACAAGGACGAACGCTATTAAATTTGAAGGAAATCGGATCAGGTTTAGATGTAGCCCCCATACGAATTTCACTCCCGATTTAACTCTTTTCACTCTAGATACCACATAATACAACAGATTTTCTTAAAAATTAACAAAACATCTTACATTTCAATTAGAAACACCTGTGGTAAAAATGTCTTAGATCGGTTCAGATTTATATATAGCTCCCATAAAAATGTCGCTCCCGTTTTGACTTTTTCCGCTCTAGAAACCACATATTTTAACAGATCCTCTTCAAATTAGGCGAAATATCTTATATTTGTACTAGAAACAGCCATGGTGCAAATGGGTCAGATCGGTTCAACACTTGGGGCCTGTGCCAAAACATGGGCCTATATAGTTCTCATTCACGGTAGCTATTCCTAGTTGAAATATGTCATGATCTGCAAAATTTGATCCAGATCCGATGTAAGATTTAGTTTCTAGAGCTGTAATAGAATAGAATGGGGGCCATTTGGGTTATACCAAAGTATGGACACATATATTTGACTTTCATAGGTTGTATTATCAGTGAAAACTGTGAAAACTGTGGGTCCTAGAGGGGTAATAATAAAAATGAGGGGCATTTGGGAGGTCGCTTCATTAAAAAGTGGGTCCATATAGATTAGTTTCACAGTAGGTATTATTTCACAGTAGGTATAGGTATTGAGATCCAATGCCCGATGTGGGTTCCAGAGCTCTAATAGAGTAGAATAGGGGCCGAATTTGTATGGGGGTTATATCAAAATATGGACCCATATATTTGACTTTCATAGTATGTATTTTTAGCTGCAATATTTATTTTAGTTGCAAAATTTGACAAACTTCCGATATAAATTGTGGATCCCAGAGGAGTAATAATAAAAATTGAAGCCCTTTTGTAAGGGCGCCACATTAAAAAGTGGGCCCTTATAGATCACTTTCAAAGAGGGTATTCTCTATTGAAATATATATCTGCAAAATGTTATCAAGATCCAATGTAAGATGTGGGTTCTAGGGCGATAATAGTGCAAACTGAGTGCCCATTTGTATGGGGGCTATACCAAAACATTGATCTATACAGCTGGTTTTCAAAATAGGTGTTTCTAGTATAAATGTAACATTGTGTGGGAAATTTGATCAAGATCCGATGTAAAATGTGCATTTTAGAGCAGTAATATTGTAAATCGGATGTACATATGTATGGAGGCTATATCAAAACATAGACCCATGTGGTCCACTTTGTCGTGAGCTGTTTCTAGTTCAAATATAACACGATCCTGAAAATTTGATCATGATCCCATGTAAAATGTGAATTCTAGAGCAGTAATAGTGTAAATTATAGGTATATTGGTATAGAGGTTATATCTAAATCTGAACCGATATCTTCCAAATTCAATACCAATTGTCCTTGGCCAAAAAAGTAACTTTCGCCAAATTTCATGATAATCGGACAACAATTGCGAACAAGCTTAGATGGACAGCAGACGGACGGACAGACAGACATCGTTAAGCTGGTGATTCTAAGCCGATCCGTATACTTAAAGGTGGATCTAGCTCAATTATTTCTTGGTGTTACAAACATATGGCGGAAAACTAACTTAAAATACCCTAGTCCACGAAGTGGTGTAGGGTATAAAAATGTCAATCATAAACCTGTCAAAATCAAAGTAATCGGTAGTTCAAATTTAAAATGTTACAAGGTCCACCCTATTCATGTTAACATTCTTAGGACCAAACGTAAACATTTTCTTATTGGTGCTTTGCGATTTCAGATTTTTTGCAAATAATTTTGTATTTAAAAATCGACAATAATATTTAATCGCTGCTCGAAAATCTTTCTTTTTAATTATCTTGAAAAAATCAAAGTTGTTCACTGTTTTAGGTCTCTTAAACAATCACTAAATGCCATATCGATTGGACAATTGTATTTGTCAAAATTATTGTTTACATTCGGTTGTTCGTGTAGATATATCAGGTTCTACTGTATACAATATTTGAAGTGCATGTGGCAGCGTTACATTACAAAAACGTTACTGCCCGATAAGTTGACGCATTGTGCCAAGATGAAGAAGCATTCACATTCCACAATTTCCATGGCCGAAATTGGTTGTTGGTGCGGTGCGTGTTTCTGTTTTCTTCAGTACACCCACCAACGATGCCACCTTTCTCTGACCCTGTCCGGCCGTTTTACCGGTTTTTGTACAAATCTCATTGGGTCGTAAATTGAACATTTTATTAAGCTCTGCTCATGCCAATCTTGAGGACGTGGACAATCGTTATCTCTATCTTGATCAGCTTGTAATAATGGTTTTGTTTCATTTCTTTTTTTTTTTTGCTTTAATTTCATGTTCTTGATATGTTACATGCAGCACAGTGTTCTTTAGTCACACAGAAGCAGAAAAACAAAACAAGTGAGGAAAGGCTAAAGACGGACGGGGCCGACTATATGATACCCTACACTTTCCACCCAATTATAATTCAATTCAGTGAAATTGGGAACGACTTTTGTACGAGTCTTATATCATGGACCCACTTTTACCATAGATGTAAAATTAGTGTAAATATGAGTTGAATTTGAAGGAAATCGGTTAAAATATGTGATTTCTAGAGTTGAAAAAGTCTAGTCGGGAGCGACATTTATAAGAGAGCTATATATAAATATGAACCGAATTGGCCCACTTTCACCATTGATCTTTCTAGTTGAAATATAAGATGTTGTGCCAAATTTGAAGAACATCGGTAGTAGTTTCTAGAGCGGAAAAAGTCAAATCGGGAGCAACATTTTTAAGCGAGCTATATAAAAAGCTGATCCGATCTGGTCCACTTTCACAACAGATATATCTATTTGAAATATAAGGCGTTTTGCCAAATTTAAAAAAGAATCGGTGAAAATACGTGGATTATAGAGCAGAAAAAGTCAAATTGGGAGCGAAATTTGTATGGGAGCTATATATAAATCTGAACCGATCTGACCCATTGTCACCATAGGTGTTTCAAGTTGAAATGTAAGATATTTTGCCATATTTTAAGAAGATCTATTAAAATATGTGGTCTCTAGAGCAGAAAAAGTCAAATTGGGAGCGAAATTTGTATGGGAGCTATATATAAATCTGAACCGATCTGATCCATTTTCACCATAGGTGTTTCTAGGTAAAATATGAGATGGTTTGCAAAATTTTAAGAAAATCTGTTAAAGTATATGGTGTCTAGAGTGAAAAGAATCAAATCGGGAGTGAAATTCGATTAATCCGATTTTCTTCAAATTAAATAGCGTTCGTCCTTATCCCAAAAAACTTCATTGCGCAAAGTATAATTTGATTGATTATAGTCAGAATTGCGACCTGTACTTTGATTCAAGAATAGATGGACAGACGGACGGACATAGCTAAATCGACTCAAAAAGTGATTCTAAGTCGATCGGTATAATTAACAATGGGTCTATCTCGTTTCCTTTTAAGTGTTACAAACAAATGCACATAGACATAATATTCGCGTGGAGTGTATAATAAATAGTACTACTTTTGCTAAATAGGATTAAAGTACTGAAGACCTCTCAAACAACTTATAACTAGAAGTTTAAAAGCGTTTCAACGGATTTATGCTATAAAAGCCTTGGTCGATGGTAACCTGTATGTAATGTCGTGAAACGAATATCGGATGGAAATGGCGTAGGTATTCCGAGGTATTCTCTTTTTGCTATTTGCAACATCTTCAAATATTCATCGGAGACTCTATGTATTCCGGGCCACGGTAAAATTCTAAGACGATCTAGTCATGCCCGCCTGCCTGTTGAAAGCGCGATAGCTGCCGAAGGAAATGAGTTAAGACGTCCAAATTTTCCAAGAATACGTGTTATAGTTGTAGATCGGTTGGGATTGAAATTGGGCGAAATTGGCCCAAAGGGACAACATTTTTCCTAACAAGAACTGAAAATATACCGTAATATTTAGATTATTTAAGCACACTTTTTTGAACATTTCTGCTTTATATTCAAATGCATTTTTTTGCCTACGTTCCTCTTGAAGCGTGAAAGCACAGCAAATAAACGATGTAGCGGCTAAAAGTTGTACAAAAAGGGATATAAACGATAGGACGAGAAATGTGAGGTAGGGATTTCTCGAAGTTCGTACTTTCAAGGGATACAATTGGAAAAGAGGGATAAAATGGTACTAACCCCTGAAGTTGAAATAATGAAATTCGATGTATGCATTAATCTGACCGTGTAGACGCGAAACATAACGGATTTTTTCGAAATTTGTACTTTTAGACGGAAAATGGGGTGAAAGGGGATAAAATTGGTACCAACCAAACGAGTGTAGTTAGAATAGGGAAATTCGGTGTGTATATTGCTGACTGCGTAGACACGAAAATAACGATATATTTTGATATTCGTACCCTTATGATCAAAATCATGAAATTAATTATTTACGCGTAGGAGCGCAAATTAAGACAATTTTTAAAAATTCGTATTTTTAGGCTTAAAATTAAGAAAGAGGCACATATATAGGTTCCGCCATCTAACGTTTTTTTTTCAACTATTCAACCGTTGGACTATTATTTGTGGGGTGCCCGAGGCAGCCATTTGAATGAAATTATTTTCCATTATTAACCGGAAGGATTGTACTTTCAAATAAAAAAAGAAATTTGAGAAAATATTCAGAAGTTTTTTATAGCATTTCAAAAAAAAAAGTTATTTGGCGGACCCTAATATATTTTTTTACTGAACCAACACTCAGGAGATGTCGCCTATAAATGCAGTGCATTGCTTGGGCTAAAAGAAGATAAGGAGATGGGTTGAGGAAAGAGGGAGAAGTATTTGTAGGCGTCTGTTTTTAATCTCTGGATGTCATAATTCATTCACGTTCTCCCTTTAAAGTATAAATTTCTTAAAAATCGTTTTCGTTGCTCATCTCTGCATTTAAAGGGATACACAGACCAAATTGCATTTAACACTGGTTCCACTATTATCCAGCTCCCCCATTAAAAGTACAAATGCAAAAGAATCATTTATATAGGGCGTTTTAGCACATTTTCATCCCTGTCTGACACACTTCGACTGCAAAAATAAAAACCTTGAAATATCCATTTGTGTAAGTAGTCAGAGGAATGTGCACAGCAATTTTTATAATTCCAGTTTCAATACTTGGTCAGGTTGGTACCATTTGTATCCCTATCTGTCCCGTTTTCCCCTTAAAAGTACACATTTCGAAAAATCCAAATCTGCTTTTGTACTACACACTGAATTTCATGATTCCAGCTGCAGTATTTTTGTTGGTCCCATTTTTATACACTCCACGAGAGTATTATGTCTTTTGGTATTTGTTTGTAAAACCCAAAAGGAAACGAGATAGACCTATTGCCACGACTTAAAAACACTTTCTAAATATATTTATATTTGTCTGTCCATCTATTCCTGTAATCACGATACAGGTCGCAATTGTAGCCAATGTAATTTGAAGAAAATCGGTTCAGATTTAGATATAGCCCCCATACGAATTTCACTCTCGATTTGACCCTTTTCGCTCTAGATACCACATATTTCAAAAGACTTTCTTCAAGATTGGCAAAACATCTTATAGTTCAACTAGAAACACCTGTGGTAAAAATGTGTTAGATCGGTTCAGATTTATATATAGCTCCCATACAAATTTCGTTCGTTTGAATTTTTCCGCTTTAGAATCCACATATTTTAATTGATTTTCCTCTAAAATCGCAAAACACCTTATATTTCAACTGGAAACACCTGTGGTAAAGATGTGTTAGATCGGTTCAGATTTATATATAGCTCCCATACAAATTTCGCTCCCAATTTTTCCGTTCCAGAATCCACATATTTTAAGAGATTTTCTTCAAAATTGGCAGCATGTTATATTTCAACTAGAAATGCCCATGGTGAAAATGGGTCAGATCGGTTCAGATTTACATATAGCTCTAATACAAATTTCGCTCCCAGATAGACTTTTTCCACCCCTGAAACGACGAATTTTCACCGTATTTCATTGAACTTAGTTTGAAGGTTAGTCACTTTAATCCATGTTTGGATATAGCACCGATATAAATATTCTTTTCGATATGACAAATTGGACCAGGTCATATTAGCCTGTTATTAGGAAACATACAAAAATTCTTCCCGTTTTCACTTTTTACCGAGTTGAATTGTATTCGGATAGAAAGAGTGGAGTCGGCCCCGCCCGACTTTAGCCTTCCCTTCTTGTTTAAATTGGAAAAATTGAAATCTGGGAGTGACATACATACATATGTCTGGAGATTGTCCAATTCTCTTGGAAGCTTGGAATATCTCCTGCATTTTATAATGAGTTGTTCAAATCTCAATTATGGACTGCAGACGTTAAAGTACGACCATTTAAGGTTTTTCAGGCAAAGAAGCCTCTTCAAGTAATAGCTTGAAGTGTAGTTCTTTAAGGATTTATTATCACAATGTTTCTGGTATGAGAACTAAAACGTCATTGTTTAGTTCTTATACATATCATTGTGATTTTGATGTATTTGTAATTACTGAAACGTGGTTAAATAGTGATTTTTTTGATAATGAATTTTTTAATACAAATTTGTACAATGTCTATCGAAAGGATAGGGATGAAATATCTACGGGTTGTAGTAGGGGTGGTGGCGTCTTAATAGCTGTGAAAAGGTGTATCTCTTCTAAAGTAGTTCCGTTAAATGATGGAAACTTATTGTATGATCAATTATCTGTCGTAATTGAATCTTCAACTGCTAATTTGTATTTGTGTGTTTCGTACATTCCTCCAAATAGTTCTGATGCTCTATATTTGGGTCATATTCAGAATTTTTTGCATTTGGCGGAGAGTATTAGGCGTACTGATTGTTGTTGCTTTCTTGGCGATTTCAATTTAAGTGGTGTTATATGGTCTAGAATTCAAAATTCCGAGAGGTTTTATCCAGATAATGTAAATAATCTTTTTGAAATTAACTTTATAGATTCTCTATTTAGTCTTGATATGCAACAAATAAATTGTGTTTATAATAGACTGAGGAAAATGTTGGACTTAGTTTTTGTAAGTTCAGATTTAAATTGTTCGGTTTCGGAATGTGCCTTTCCAATTTCTCCTGTGAATGTTCACCATTCGGCTTTAGAATTTGGAATAAAGTTTTATGAATATTTACCTAGTTATAATCGTTATGACTTTCATTACGATTATAACTCATGTAACTTTGATTTATTAAACTCATTACTTTCTAATTTTGATTGGAATGTTGTATTAGACAGTGATATTGTAGCAATTTGTTATGATAATTTTTTAAAAATAATTACAGATATTTTTGATAGCAATATTTCTCGTGTAAAACCTAGGGTATACAAATTACCTTGGTACACTAAGGGATTGAAAAAGCTGAAAAATCTTAGAAATAAATTTTATAAGAAATTTAAAGCGAATAATGATGTCAATGATGAAAGATTGTATTTTCATTATATGAGAGAATTTAATTTTCTCAATAAATTCTTATATAATCAATACATTATGGGTTATAGCGACAGTATCAAGTCTGATCCTAAAAGGTTATGGCATTTTATTAAATCGAAGAAAAATTGTTCTTCTACTCCTTCGTCTATGTTCTATGAACAGAGGATTTCCAATTCTCTGTTGGAATCAGCCAATCTTTTTAAAGACTATTTTCAGTCTACTTTTTGTGATGTGTCTCCTCATATTGATGAATCTATGTTTTCTAATGTTACTGCATTTGTAGATAATTCCAACCTGCGCATTTTTGATGAAGATATTTCAGGAATTTCTAAACTGTCAATTTCATACAAAAATGATATTGATGGAGTTTCTTCCTTTGCTTTAAAAAAATGTTGTGAATCGTTAATCTTGCCACTTAAGATAATATTCACGAAATCTTTATCCTGTGGCTATTTTATACAAAAGTGGAAAAATACTGTTGTTGTTCCGATATTTAAATCTGGTCAAAAAAATAATGTAATTAATTATAGACCCATTTCAAAGCTGTCAAATATTGCCAAACTTTTTGAACACATAATTTGTGATAAATTGTCTTTTAGATTTAAGAGCTATATTAGTCATTCTCAACATGGATTCTTTCATGGAAGGTCTACAGCTAGCAATTTAGCAGTTTTTACAAAATACTGCATTTCGAATTTTGAGAGTGGTGTTCAAGTGGACACTATTTATTCTGATTTCTCTAAAGCTTTTGACAGAGTTCCTCATAATGTATTATTGTATAAATTAATGAGAATTGGCTTTCGTTCTGAAATTATTGATTGGTTCCGAACATATTTAATAAATAGACACTGTTCGGTATTTTTAGATGGTTTCTATTCAGATAATTATATTCCAATTTCCGGTATCCCTCAAGGTAGTGTATTAGGTCCGTTGTTGTTCAATATTTTTGTTAATGATATTGATTACTGTTTTTTGAATTCTAGGCATCTCATGTATGCTGATGATCTAAAGATTTTCAGAGCTATTCGATCTTTTAGTGACATTAAATTATTGCAGGATGATATTGATAGATTTTCCCGTTGGTCTACGTATAATGGTCTAGCAATCAACCATTCGAAGTGTGTACAAATTACTTTCCACAGATGCCGTAATTCAATAATTTCACAATACAATAATTCAAGTTATAATTTGGATGTTGTGTTTGAAAAGCTTGATTTAGGTGTTTTGTTTGACGATAAGCTAACTTTCCTCAGTCATCTAAATTATATTATCCCTAAGGCTTATTCAGCTCTTTTGTTCGATCAAAAATTGAATATGCTTCTTTCATTTGGAGCCCTAATGCATCAGTACATATTAATCGTGTTGAGAAAGTTCAAAAGACGTTTATGAAGTTTGCTTTAAACTCTTTAAACTTTTCTGCACCATTTCCATCGTACGAAAGTAGATGTTTGCTTCTATCTTTAAAATCTTTGACTTCTAGGAGAGATATAGCTTCATTGGTGTTTTTACATGGTATTATTAATGCTGCTGTGGATTGTCCAGAGTTGCTATCACTCATCCAGTTTAGTGCGCCGGCCCGATCTTTGAGACATTACTACCCTTTTCATATCGATAGACATTTTTCTAATTATGCTTCTAATGAACCCTTGATTAAATCGATGAAACTTTATAACACTATTTGTGAGTTTTTAGATTTTTCTATTTCTAGTCTTATGTTTAAAAAATTGTTAAATAATATAATTAATTAAAGATATTATTGTTATACTAATTTTAATATAAATAATGTAAAACATTGCTGTTCTGTAAGGATTTATATCCATAGACTTAATAAATGAAATGAAATCCGAAATGAAATTCAATAGCCGTTCTTGTAAAAGTCCCGGGAATTCCCGGGAAATTTTTTTAAATTCCCCGGGAATACGGGAAATATTAAAAAATATTTTTTTTGTTTATCTTGAGCACTAATTAAGTTCAACCATATAAATGGGAAATTGTAGATATATTTCAAATGCATATATTTAAATTACTGACATAGTGCCATCTTGTTTAACATTAAATTTCTTGTTTTCCCAAAAAAATCGACGAAATAAAAGGTGAAAATCTTCTCAAAGACGAATTTACTTTACATATGAAACCATTAAGAAATGATCTAAAAATAGGAATAAAAATAAAATTGACACTTGGAACCTTTCAAGAGAAATCTGATATGAATAGAAATATACCCTACGATATATTTAAATTACCCTTGACTGACTGCACTATTTCAATGTTTATATTTTTTATGAATTTATTTAATTATACCCTCCACCTCCTGGATGGGGGTATATTCACTTTGTCATTCCGTTTGTAACACCTTGAAATATTCATCGGAGACCCCATAAAGTATATATATTCTGGGTCGTGGTAAAATTCTAAGACGATATAGCCATGTCTGTTGTTGAAAGCACGATAGCGGCCGAACGAAATGAGCTAGGAGGTTCACATTTTTCCTAAATGTGTTTTATGGCTGTAGATCGGTTGGGATTGAAAGTGGACGAAATCGGCCCAGAGGGAAAATTTTTTCCCTCACAAGGACTGAAAATATCCCTAATATTTAGAGTATTTCAGCATGTTTTTTGAACATATTAGCTTGTATTTACTTGACATTTACAATGCGCATTCCCTTTATAGTATAAAAGGGCACCATAGAGTGATTTTTATTTGTAGGGGGCGAAATGGGACAAAAAGGGATAAAAATGGTACCTATCAAACGACAACAGGTACAAACACGAAATTCGGTGTGGACATTCCTCTAATAGAGTATATACATAATATAAAAGTATTTTTTCTAAATTCGTACTTTTAAATGGGGATAGAGGGATAAAAATAGTACCAACCTAACGGTTGCACCTAGAATAATGAAATTCGATATATGCATTCCTCTGATTGCGTAGACACGTAAAATAAAAGAACTTTCCAAAATTCGTACTTTTTGGGGTTCAAATGGAAAAAGGGGATAAAAATAGTACCTATCAAATGACAGCAGCTAGAGTCATGAAATTCGGAGTATACATTCCTCTGACTGCGTAGACACGAAAAATAAAACGTTTTTTCCAAATTCGATACAATGGCTAAGGGGATAAAAATAGTACCATCTAAACGAATACAGCTAGAATGATGAAATTCAGCGTGTACATTAGAGCGTACCAGGTTACAAGTAAAAAAAAAAAAGTTCGCCGTACACCTTCGAATATGAAGTATTATTGAAAGGTAGTTTCAAAAAAATTTTTTTTATTTTTTTATGCCGAACGTAGGGGTCGCGCTTTTACATTTTTCTATATAACTTCTGCATTTATAAACGGATTTTAAAGTGTGATACATCGATGTTTTTGTCCGATTTTTTTGTCTTTGAAGTCATTGAGCTCAAACATGATTCATGATTTTATGCGAGCTTTAATTTTCGATTATTAGAGTGGTACATTAGGGTAGTAGCAACTGAGAAATGATGGGTAAGTACCAGAAGGGGGTGCTTGAGCTCAATGACTTCAAAGACAAAAAAATCGGCCTCGTCGAGACAAAAACATCGATGTATCACACTTTAAAATCCGTTTATAAATACAAGTTATATAGAAAAATGTAAAAGCGCGACCCCTACGTTCGGCATAAAAAAATAAAAAAAATTTTTTTGAAACTACCTTTCAATAATACTTCATATTCGAAGGTGTACGGCGAACTTTTTTTTTGAGGTACGCCCTAGTGTACATCCCTCTAATTGTGTAGATACGTAAAATAAAGAGATTTTAGATAGTCGTACTCTTGAGGGGGCAAAATTGGAAAAAGGGGATAAAAATGGTACCAACAAAATGGCCGCTGATAGAATCATGGAATTCGGTGTATACATTCCTCTGACTGCATAGCCACGTAAATATTTTTTCCAAGTTCGTACTTTATTTTGTTGCTTTTACGACAAAAAAAGGTAGTATCATGAAGTTGTCTTATACTGCGTACGTGAGAGATAAGGTATTTTCAAAATTTATACTTTTGAAATTAAAATAGGATGGAAATACAACCAACCAAATGACTGTAGCTGAAAATACACCAATATTTAGGGTATTTATGATTGCTCCCTTATATTTACTTTATGAATTGAAGTATTATATCCATTATATATATATATTATTCAAATATTGGTAGCCTTGGCTTATTAATTAAATTTCTTATTTTCATACAGTTAAAATTTGTTGCGGACATTCCTCATGTAGCTTGGAAGCACCACAAAGAAAATAAAAGTTTTAGAGGGCAAAATGGGAAAAAAGGGATAAAATATGGTACCAATGATATGACAATGTACATCCCTCTAATTGCATAGACACGTAAAATAGAGGGATTTTTCGAAATTCGTACTTTTAAGGGATATAATTAAAAAGAGGGATAAAAATGGGACATACCAAACCGCTGAAGTTGAAATCATGAAATTCGGTGTATACATTCTGGCTATGAAGACTCGAAAAAGGGTTTTTTCGAAATTTGGGCGGCGAATGGGGATATCTTTAAAATTTATACTTTTCTTATCACTTTGTCTGTATCTGAAAATGCTCCTCCCTAATGGCGACTGACAATCGCCTAATATTTTCGGCAGGTCCACTTTCACAATTACAGCATTGTATTTATTTATAGTAGTCGATTTTAAACAGTGCGCATAAGTATACATTATAGCTTGAAATAGTAAACAAAAATAGTAATGTGCATACAAATATCACAATTTTCGTAATATGATACTGCACTTCTATGTAAAGTCGACATCCTTTAATCTGCCGGTAATACTGGTACGGCCGAACTTAACGCATTCTTACTTGTTAAAATTTACATTTTTAATGATCCTATTGCATTCACAATTTAGAATATGTTCCCCCTTTTTCTGTAAAATAGTTTCCTCTCTAGATTCTAGACGAATGAATTTTCTAAATTGAAGACGCCATAACAATCTCAGTCATACGGGTTCTTTGTTTCTTTAAACATTTTTTATTTTGAATCTAGTGTACGTGTCAGTTCTCTTGTGATTACAATGTCCAATATTATAACTCCTTCAATTCTGACTAATTGTCTAGAGTTAAATATTTGTAAAATGAAAAATAATTTCTAAAATATTTGACCAAAAACATTCTTTTTTAATTTGTAATATGTCAGTATTTTAACCCATTCACACTCATTCATTCCTTATATTATTATACTATTTTCGTAATAACAACTACAATTACAAAGAATATTTCGTTTTAGATTATTAGTATTTTGTCTTGTTCTTCTCGATCACTTGTACTATGAATATGAACTTGTACTATGAAATATGAAAATTATCAAAAAGTACGAAAATCTTGCAATAGTGTATATGGACGTGTACGGTGCGCGTTAATGGGTTAAAAAATCACACCTGTTACTAAATGTTGATATTTTAAACCATATTGGACATACATAATAAATTATTTTTTTCCGGGAATGAAAATTTTCATTCCCGTTTTCCCGGGAAAAGTCCGGGAAACTCCAAACCCTAACCACGACTGGCTTGGCAGTACCTCACCCAATTTTTCAGTACAGTCCAAAATCCACACCAAACAGTGCCTCGTTGTGAATGCATTGGTGTCTCCATAGTCACATGTAGGTTCTCTGAGCCCCCTGTGCAGCAATTTTGCTTAGTGACATAGCAACCGAGATGAAAATGAACTTCATCGGAAAACAAGAAAATTGTCCACGTAAATTTCTTACAGTTGGCGTAAACGACTCACTACTTTGAAAGTAAGTTTTTTATATTTCCCAATTTTGCAAATGTCGAAGATAAACCGAAAATAAAAGTGAATCTTATTCTACCTTCCAAAGTCAAAGTCAAAATCGGCAGTTCAAACTTAAAATGTTACATGACCCACCCTATAGAAACCTTGACAAGAGAATGTAAACTAGGAATAGCACTTGTGAAATTGAAGCATCTTGGATGGTATTTAAATATATCCCCCATATAAATTTCCCACCCGATTTGACGTTTGATGAAATGGAAGTAAAAAGCTGTAAATATAGGTAATTGAAACACTGTGGCTTTTTCGGTTTCGGGTTTTTTATTAACCTCATTTTGGCCCATCATTCCTTTTGGATTTCTTTGCATACATAATGAGTACTTGAATTTGGGATGATACCGTCCGAACGTCCGACCATTCATCCAATCAAACCCGAAAATGTATCTTTCAGCTCTTTGGCAAGTGATAGCCGGCTTTTTCCTCGTCTTCTACTTCGTATTATTCGTTTCGTGGTTTTACTTGTCGCTTGTAATAAGGCTGATAAGTTTCCCTTCGGTCCGTCCGTCCATCCACTTTATTTGGCTTTCTTAGTTCTTCTCATTTCGGACAGTTTACACATTTCTACAGACAATGCCTCGAGGTATTTTACATATATGGAGGGGGTATACACAGATACATGTACATTCATATGGATGTATGTATGTACTTACATACATTCGGGTGTCTTTCAGTTATTTATGTACGTACATATACATATTCTTATTGGAAGTTTTCGTTGAAAATTTTTTAAATTTTGTTTGGTATCAAAAAACTTATGACAGACAACTACTCGCATGTATGCTGTGGCATGTAGTGGCCGTTCTGGCCGTGGCATAACTTCAACGCCTTCTTTGTGAAGAAAAGGCAGGCAGGCAGGCAGTCGTAATGACATGTTTGCGGTGTAATGATTTCAACTTAGCGTGTAACTGGCCCATAGACGTGTCGGATTGGTTGGACGATTAAATTTTCAAGAGCGGAAATGCTAGCATTTCCACAGGCAGGCCGATAGACTAGATCTTAATTTGTTTGTCATTACTCGAAAAATCTCATTTTTGAGACGAAAATTTATTGAGGTGATGCCTGAGGGTTTGTATATTTATTATATGTTGAATATACTGCATTATACCCCATAGAAATTGGAAACTTCTGTCATTTCCCTAAACAACATGTCTCTGGGTCGTCTATTCGCAAATGATCGTATTACATTCTCAAAGAAAACAGCTTGGATCACAATTAATTGACAACACTGATGCGATAAAGTGAAACAAATTGGCAACATCGGCTTAAAAAATTTTAATAAATTATAATTTGTATTAAAAATTATAAAATATAATATATTTCATTTTTTTACATACATACATATGTACATTAGGGCGTACCTAAAAAAAAAAAGTTCGCCGTACACCTTCGAATATGAAGTATTATTGAAAGGTAGTTTCAAAATTTTTTTTTTTATTTTTTTATGCCGAACGTAGGGGTCGCGCTTTTACATTTTTCTATATAACTTCTGCATTTATAAACGGATTTTAAAGTGTGATACATCGATGTTTTTGTCTCAACGAGACAATTTTTTTGTCTCTAAAGTCATTGAGCTCAAGCACCCCTTTCTGGTACTTACCCATCATATCTCAGTTGCTACTACCCTAATGTACCACTCTAATATAAGAAAATTAAAGCTCGCATAAAATCATGAAACTCTTCTGACTTCAAAGACAAAAGAAATCGGCCTCGTCGAGACAAAAACATCGATGTATCACACTTTAAAATCCGTTTATAAATGCAGAAGTTATATGAAAAATGTAAAAGCGCGACCCCTACGTTGGACATAAAAAAATAAAAAAAATTTTTGAAACTACCTTTCAATAATACTTCATATTCGAAGGTGTACGGCGAACTTTTTTTTTTTTACTTGTAACCTGGTACGCTCTAATGTACATATATCAAAAAGGAAGAGAGATAGACCCATTGTTAATTATACCGATCGACTTAGAATCACTATTTGAATCGATTTCATAAAAAATCCTTCCCTTTTTCAGTTTTTTACCGAATTGAAGTGTATTCGGATAGAAAGTGGAGTGTATCATATAGTCGGCCCCGCCCGACTTTAGCCTTTCCTTACTTGTTACAAATGGCATTGTGACATCAGATGGCTGCGCAGCGACTTTTCAACAAAATACCCGGACTCTTTAAGTAAATGATTTACACAAACGAACGAGAACCACAACTCACTTTTTGAATATCAGACAAAAAATTAGCATTCTATAAAATATAGATGCAAAGTGGTCTTGAGTCAGGATAATATCCTAGTTCAAATCAAATATTAATTACACACCAAAAAATAAAACACAAACGAAAACAATTAAAATACCATTTTAAAAAAACAATTCACAATAATACAAGAAAACTTTTGTATTATTACATCGGTTTTTGAATCTAATGCATTCGAATATCAGCCATTTGGTTATTGTTTCATATTACGAAGGAATTTTTGAGCAGAAAACCTGCGTTTTAAGCAGACTTTCTGTGCTTCATGAGTGTGAATTATATAATTGTACCAGTTAGAATGATAGTGGTCTAAGTCAAAAATAAAAAAATGAGATATACTAATTTTTTTCTTTACTTTGATCAGTTCTCTAATATTCTCTAAATCTCTAAATCTAAATCTCTGAATTTTAATAATTCTCTTTAGTAGTAGCTTGAAAGTGGTTTAAGCCTCTGACATATATAAGTGATGATTTAAACATACATTTACAGGATACAAAACCCTTTCCGTTTTCATTTTTTTACCGAACTGAATTGTATTCGGATATTATATAGTCGGCCCCGCCCGACATTACCCTTTCCTTACTTGTTTTTTATTTTCGACCTTGAAATAAAATACATTTTTCTTTCTTTGTCGATTTTTTTTATAAAAGTTCGATATAGTAATAGAATATTCTAGGAAAAAAAGAGTGTTTCGGCGGAAAAATAGTTTTCAATTGACTCAAACGCATTGCATATCTCAAAACGGATAAAGTGTGAATTAGACCACTATCATACTAACTGGCACATGTAGTCATTCACGTGCTCTCTCTGAATTTAGCACCCGCATACTTTAAAAGAATACATTTGTTTTTCATAATTTTGGACTTTCTGGTATAAATGCATATTTTGACCCACCATGACCCTTTGAATATAGCATTGATAGACTTGGGTGTGTCCTCTTCACGCACGGAAAAAAGATTGAAAATATGCTCACATTGGCGCAACATCTTTCAAAGGCCCACAGTGATATGGATATTCACTGTTAACCCATTATGGACGATCGGTGTGTTAGTGCCTTCGCTAATTATATACGTAGTATATAACTTCACACATTTAAAAATTCCGAGGATTTGTTTGGAAATTTTGAAGAACCCTGAATATGATATGACGAAATCAATCGAAATATTGGGAATTTTTAAATACAAACACAACATCGTTGTTGTTTTTAAATTACATGGCCTCAAGTCGGACAAAATCATCTCTACAATTTTACAACTCTTATATTACGTAGCGCCGAACTATTAAGCTTAGCTTTTTTAAGAAAACTTTTTCCAGTGAACACATTTTTGTAAACTATTTTAAGCCATTTTTCATCTTTGACAAATTTTGTTTGCACATTACTTTGTTTGGGAATCATACCACTTGTAAAATTATTTAATTAGCACCTTTAGCAAGAAGTAAGACGCCTCTTTGTTTTTTATATTCGTTATTGAATTTTTTATGAATACTATTTTTTTCAATATTACAAGTTTTGGCCATTCCAGTTCACATAAAGTTCATGTAAATTAAGAGAGATTTACGAGGTCCAATCTAAATACTAAAAATTCATCAAAAATATAAAGACAATGAAAAATTTATAGATATACAATTTTTCAAAAAAATACCCGCATTCCAAAGTGAGGACAAATGTTCCAAAATTGTAGATTTTTTTTATTCAAATGGACGGCATGCTTTATTACTAATTTTATCTGTTTTGATGAATTTTAGATATTTTTATATGGTGTGGGAGCTACTAGAATGGAATAAAAACTTTATCGGCAACGGATGGACATTGTTAAAACAGCTTAAAATGTCGTGAAACGGATTTGGTCCAAATATACTTGGGGTCTTAAGTTACTCCTTCAATGCTTTGCACCTTTTTCCTGCCCAAAATAAAAGTCCCGACTAAAATGAAAGATTGGTTTGTTTTATGTGTTCTCCCAAAATATTTCGGTTTTATCATTGTCCATTCTTGAGCTGGACGCGAAAAAAATATCTGAAATTTTGGTCTTTCAATGGATAAATTCAGAGGAAAATTTCACATGAGATGTTACTATTGTAACATGACATGACATGTGACATGATTTCCCTCTCAAGAACGAGATTATATAGAAGTGAAACTATAGGTTACTAAAGGAAAACTCATTTTATTTCGTGGTCTTTTGCCTTTTTTACAGGACTTTTAATTTCCAAAGGATGTAATTGTTTCAATAATTTAGTTTCATACTTTTGCGTGCCATACAATGGCGATATGGATATCAAATGAAAGAGAAGAACATCTTCTAAATATAATTTTAATTTCATGCGTCTAGCTATGTTAATTTAATATTAACAACCATTTCAATTTTTCCTCTTTAAAATGTTTATGTATATTATTCATGTTTTATTTTTTAAGGGGGAAAATTTGAAATGGTTGAATTTCTTTTATTTGTATTTACGATGCCAATAACCCCATATTTCAGTTTTTACATCACATTTAACACACTCAGAACCAACAGTAAGAAAAAAATTGCAGCCCTTAATGGGTTAGAAAATTCTAAAAATTGCAATTGGTTATCAATGCCTCTCCAACGAGCCTTTATACTGGGTTAGATTGCAAGTTTTTAATATGGTTTGATAAGGCTCGGGTCGGATTTTAATTTTTAGAGGTTTGTTTCTCAATACCATTCTCATCGTGAGTTTTATTCAAGAAAAACCTGATTTATAGAGGTTATTCTGAACGCGCCCAGCTCACGAACGGACATAAAACAAACCAATCTTTCATTTTACTCGGGAACATCAACAACATTTTTTCCTTCCTCACAAAAGAAGCCACTCTAATATACATACTTTCCTACTTTGTAGACTTTGGGTGTAAAAAACGAGTTTAGTACTAACAAGTAAGAAGGCGTTAAGTTCGGCCGGGCCGAATCTTATATACCCTCCACCATGGAGTGCATTCCACAGAATATATACACCGAATTTCATGATATCAACTTCAGCGGTTTGGAAGGTCCCATTTTTATCCCTCTTTTTCAATTATATCCCTTAAAAGTACGAATTTCGAAAAATCCCTCTATTTTACGTGTCTTTGCAATTAGAGGGATGTACACAACGAATTTCATGATTCTAGCAGTTGTCGCATCATTGGTACCATATTTTATCCCTTTTTGTCCAATTTCGCCCGCTAAAACTTTTATTTTCTTTGTGGTGCTTCCAAGCTACAAGAGGATTGTCCGCAACAAATTTTAACTGTATGAAAATAAGAAATTTAATTAATAAGCCAAGGCTACCAATATTTGTATACTATATATATATAATGGATATAATACTTCAATTCATAAAGTAAATATAAAGGAGCAATCATAAATACCCTAAATATTGGGGGATAGAGAGTGTACTTTCAGCTACAGTCGTTTGGTTGGTTGTATTTCCATCCTATTTTAATTTCAAAAGTATAAATTTTGAAAATACCTTATCTCTCATGTACGCAGTATAAGACAACTTCATGATTCTACCATTTTTTGTCGTAAAAGCAACAAAATAAAGTACGAACTTGGAAAAAAAAATATTTTACGTGGCTATGTAGTCAGAGGAATGTATAAAACGAATTTCATAATTCTATCAGCGGCCATTTTGTTGGTACCATTTTTATCCCCTTTTTCCAATTTTGCCTTTAGCCATTGTATCCCTTGAAAGTACGAATTTGGAAAAAACGTTTTATTTTTCGTGCCTACGCAGTCAGAGGAATGTATACTCCGAATTTCATGATTCTAGTTGCGGTCATTTGGTAGGTACTATTTTTATCCCCTTTTTCCATTTGAACCCCAAAAAGTACGAATTTTGGAAAGTTCTTTTATTTTACGTGTCTACGCAAACAGAGGAATGTACACATCGAATTTCATTATTCTAGGTGCAGCCCTTAATTTGGTACTATTTTTATCCCTCTATCCCCATTTATCCCTTAAAAGTACGAATTTAGAAAAAAATACTTTTATATTATGTATCTACTCTATTAGAGGAATGTACACGCCAAATTTCGTGTTTCTATCTGTTTTCGTTTGATAGGTACCATTTTTATCCCTTTTTGTCCCATTTCGCCCCCTACAAATAAAAAAACACTCTATGGTGCCCTTTTGTGCTATAAAGAAAGTGCGCATTGCAAATATCAAGTAAATACAAGTTAATATGTTCAAAAAACATGCTGAAATACTCTAAATATTAGGGGTATTTTCAGTCCTTGTGAGGGAAAAATTTTTCCCTCTGTGCCGATTTCGCCCACTTTCAATCCCAACCGATCTACAACCATAAGACACATTTAGGCAAAATTTGAACCTCCTAGCTCATTTCGTTCGGCCGCTATCGTGCTTTCAACAGACAGACGTACAGACGGACATGGCTATATCGTCTTAGAATTTTACCACGACCCAGAATATATATACTTTATGGGGTCTCCGATGAATATTTCAAGGTGTTACAAACGGAATGACAAAGTGAATATACCCCCATCCTGGAGGTGGAGGGTATAAAAAGCATTATGGGCGCAGGTAGTGATCTTTTTTATACCCTCCACCTCCAGGATGGGGGTATATTCACTTTGTCATTCCGTTTGTAACACCTTGAAATATTCATCGGAGACCCCATAAAGTATATATATTCTGGGTCGTGGTAAAATTCTAAGACGATATAGCCATGTCCGTCTGTCCGTCTGTCCGTCTGTCCGTCTGTCTGTCTGTCTGTCTGTCTGTCTGTCTGTCTGTCTGTCTGTCTGTTGAAAGCACGATAGCGGCCGAACGAAATGAGCTAGGAGGTTCAAATTTTTCCTAAATGTGTCTTATGGTTGTAGATCGGTTGGGATTGAAAGTGGACGAAATCGGCCCAGAGGGAAAAATTTTTCCCTCACAAGGACTGAAAATACCCCTAATATTTAGAGTATTTCAGCATGTTTTTTGAACATATTAGCTTGTATTTACTTGATATTTGCAATGCGCATTCCCTTTATAGCATAAAAGGGCACCATAGAGTGATTTTTATTTGTAGGGGGCGAAATGGGACAAAAAGGGATAAAAATGGTACCTATCAAACGACAACAGATAGATGGCGTGTACATTCCTCTAATAGAGTAGATAAATAATATAAAAGTATTTTTTCTAAATTCGTACTTTTAAGGGGTTAAATGGGGCTAAAGGGATAAAAATAGTACCAACCTAACGGCTGCACCTAGAATAGTGAAATTCGATATATACATTCCTCTGATTGCGTAGACACGTAAAATAAAAGAACTTTCCAAAATTCGTACTTTTTGGGGTTCAAATGGAAAAAGGGGATAAAAATAGTACCTACCAAATGACAGCAGATAGAATCATGAAATTCGGAGTATACATTCCTCTGACTGCGTAGACACGAAAAATAAAACGTTTTTTCCAAATTCGTACTTTCAAGGGATACAATGGCTACAGGGGATAAAAATAGTACCAACTAAACGAATACAGCTAGAATGATGAAATTCAGTGTGTACATCCCTCTAATTGTGTAGATACGTAAAATAAAGAGATTTTAGATAGTCGTACTCTTGAGGGGGCAAAATTGGAAAAAGGGGATAAAAATGGTACCAACAAAATGACCGCTGATAGAATCATGGAATTCGGGGTATACATTCCTCTGACTGCACAGCCACATAAAATATTTTTTTTCCAAATTCGTACTTTATTTTGTTGTTTTTACGACAAAAATGGTAGAATCATGAAGTTGTCTTATACTGCGTACGTGAGAGTTAAGGTATTTTCAAAATTTATACTTTTGAAATTAAAATAGGATGGAAATACAATCAACCTATCGACTGTAGCTGAAAATACACTCTCTATCCCCCAATATTTAGGGCATTTATGATTGCTCCCTTATATTTACTTTATGAATTGAAGTATTATATCCATTATATACAGGGTGCGGCTAAAGTAACTATATGATTTGTTTTTTAAATA
The DNA here is from genome assembly GCA_947397865.1 of Polietes domitor. NCBI lineage: Eukaryota > Metazoa > Arthropoda > Insecta > Diptera > Muscidae > Polietes > Polietes domitor. The sequence continues at coordinate 135,620,672 of OX377618.1, forward strand.
ACTATTGAATGGAATGAAAAAAAAAACAAAAAAAATTATGATAAAAAGAAAGTTTATTTTATGTTATTTTTTTACATTAATTATGAAAAATAATATCAGTTAAATGAGAACCGTTTTCTCTAACGCAAAAATGTGCTCTTTTTATGGCATTTTCCATAACTTTGTTGAGTGTTTCTTGTGGTATACGATCAATTTTTTCTTGAATGTTGTCCTTTAGTTGTAAAGATTTCTGATGAAGATTTTTGGGATCCCTAAAATCTGTTGTTTTGTTTATTTACGAAACCGTTCAAGTGAAAATGCGCTTCGTCGGTCATCATTAAATTTGACAAAAAATTTTCATTTTGATCAACGAGATTTAAAAGTGGTCTAGCAAATTCCAAGCGCAATTGTATAGCGTTCCATTTTTAAATATTCTCCCAAGTTTAATTTCTGAAATAGGATGTATATAGTATACAAATATTGGTAGCTTGGCTTATTTTCATACAGGTAAAATTTGTTGCGGACATTCCTCTTGTAGCTTGGAAGCATCACAAAGAAAATAAAAGTTTTAGCGGGCGAAATGGGACAAAAAGGGAGAAAATATGGTACCAATGATACTACAACAGCTAGAATCATGAAATTCGGTGTGTACATCCCTCTAATTGCATAGACACGTAAAATAGTGGGATTTTTCGAAATTTGTACTTTTAAGGTTTATAATTAAAAAGAGGGATAAAAATGGGACCTACCAAACCGCTGAAGTTGAAATCATGAAATTCGGTGTATACATTCTGACTATGAAGACTCGAAAAAGGGTTTTTTCGAAATTTGCACATTTGAGAATGTCTTTAAAATTTATACTTTTCTTATCACTTTGCCTGTATCTGAAAATGCTTCTTTCTAATGGCGACTGACAATCGCGTAATATTTAGTCATGTTCACTTTCACAATTTCAGCATTTTATTTATATATACATTATAGTTTAAAATAGTAAACATATATAGTAATGTGCATAAAAATATCACAATTTTCGTAATTTGGTTCTGTACTTCTAATCTGCTGGTAATACTGTGGAATGCACTCCGTGGTGGAGGGTATATAAGATTCGGCCCGGCCGAACTTAACGCCTTCTTACTTGTTAAAATTTAAATTTTAAGTTCCATTTTATTTTTTAACTCTACCACAGTACTTTGTTAATAAATCTTCTAGGTTTTGGCGTGGAAGTTACTCTAGATAGTCGTCGGGGTCAACTCTAAAATGACAGTTTTTCAGGGTGTTACAAACGGAATGATAAACTTAATATACAGACATAGCCGTCCTCCACAGAACCCCTGCGCTACAAATTCTGTCAAATTTTTTTGCTTGGCCTCCCGTATCATTTCGGACAAAGGTACACATTTTTAATAGTCCCAATCTGCAGCTATAATTGGGCCCAAGTTTTAGCCAATATCACTATTAAGTCAGTCTGATGGAATCGTATGACCGGCCTAAGTTTTTTTTATTAAACTGAGATGCGCACTCACTCATATGTATGCACAGTTGTTTGTTGTATACCTACATCTCTTTGCAAACAATGAATTTAAATTTTAGATTAAGAGTAATTGCGCGCTCTCTTCAATTCTAACCGTTCTCAAACAAAAATCAGCTGTTTTCTCACAACTTGGACTCTCTTCCCATGCCTTTGGCAAAACGAACATGTTTTGAAACAAGTTTGATGTAGTGCTCGCAGTGCCAACAACCAAAACAACAACAGCGAAGACGACGACGACGACACTCCACAAACATTTATTATAAGCCCACAATCAACTACGTCACATCGCAACAAAATGCAATTGATGCCAACCAACAACAGCAACAGCGAGTGCCCCATCACTGCAGTTCGTGTGAGAGCCGGCGTGCGTATGGCTGTGGCTGTGTGTTTGTGTTGTTTGGTAGCACTGCCGCAACAGCAACACAAGATCATGCAACAACATGCTTTAGTGCATTCGTTGGGGTACACACAAGAAGAATAATGCGGAAGTGATATTGCATCCGTAATCATGTAACCTAACATGTGACTTTGCTTTTCCTCTCCATCTCTCTCTCGCTCTTCTTCTTCTTCGCCAACTCCGTGTGCTTGGTCTTCTTCACAACGACTCCTATGTATGGCTGTTGTCGTTGTTGTTGTTGGTGTGTTAATTTTTTGTTTTGTTTTTTTTTTTTTTCGATTTTTGGATTTCAATTGTGTGAGCGTGCGATCTGAACAAAGTTCTCACACATTCACGACTTTTAAAGTGACTAAACTGGTTCAAAATAAAAACAATTTTTGATTATGAATGTATGTTGTCCATATGTACATCTTTACAAACTAACATACATATCTATGTATATGTTGGGTACATACCTGGGCATATACACACATATCTACATACATACATTTTGGTCACATGAAAGCTAAACGTTGTTTGGTTTTGGAGATGTGTTTAATGTAATAAATCTTCCTGGTAATGGTCAGCATAGTATGTATGTACATATGTACACGTACGTCTATACTGTCTGATGGCGCTAGGTGCTCCAAATTTGTTGCGATACCCTACACCAATCTACATTATTTATAACTACAGTCACGCAATCGAAATCTATTTAAAAATCTACCTATTTCCGCATATTAGTTTAAAAAATAATAAAGCATTTATAAAGGATCATTTAATTCTATAGAACTAACAAGTCAAAAAGGCGTTAAGTTCGACCGGGCCGAACTTTATACACCCTCCACCATGGATTGCATTCCACAGAGGCTGTAGATTTTCGTAGAAATACAGTAGTATTACAAGAAAATATATTTTTTTTTGTATAGCCAAACCCAAACAAATACAAATATTAAAAAAAAAATAATTTTATAAATAAATATAATATTTTCATTATTTCAAAACACGCTATAAGACAAGGCTACCAATACGTTTACACTATATAAATCGAAATAATACTTCAAGTCAATTAAAAAAAATATTCTTACTTTATACTTTCGAAAAGCTTAGATAGCATAGATATTGGTAGACAGTGGGTGTTACAGTTGGTTGTACTTCCTTTCAATTTTAATTAATTATTTTTCACGTCTATGAAGTCAGAGGAATGTATACACCGAATTCAATGATTCTGCCTGCGAGCGTTTGTATCCCATTTCCCTATTTTACCCCCTTAAGATTACGACTTTCTAAAATCCCTTTATTTTACGTGTCCACGCAATTAGAGGGATGCACATACCGAATTTCATCATTCTAGTTGTAGTTGTTTAGTTGGTACTATTTTTATCCCTCTGTACCCATTGTATCCCTTGAAAGTACGAATTTGGAAAAAAAAACTTTTATTTTTCGTGTCTACGCAGTCAGAGAAATGTATACTCCGAATTTCATGACTCCAGCTGCGATCATTTAGTTGGTACTATTTTTATTCCCTTTTCCATTTTAAACCCAAAAAGTACGATTTTCGAAATATCAGTTTATTTTACGTGTCTACGCATCAGAGGAATGTATACACCGAGTTTCATTATTCTAGGTTCCCATTTTATCCCTTAAAAGTACGAATTTCGAAAAAATATTTTTATATTATGTACATATCTAGTCAATTAGAGGAATGTACACACCGAATTTTGTGTTTCTAGCTGTTGGCGTTTAATATGTACCATTCCCCATTTAACTCCCTACGAATAAAAATCACTTTATGGTGTACGTTTTTGTTATAGTAAGTACAAGCAGACATATTGAAAAACAAGTAAGGAAAGGCCAAAGTCGGACGAGGCCGACTATATGATACACTCCACTTTCTATCCGAATACAATTCAATTCGGTAAAAAAAAGAAAACGGGAAGAATTTTTGTATGTTTCCTTATCATAGGCTAATATGACCTGGTCCATTTTACAAATATTACAGAAGAATATTTGTATGTTCACAATAAGTTCTTCCTGTTCAAGTATAACGTGTTATGCACATTTTAAATATATTCGGTGAAAATACGTGGTTTCTGGGCGGAAAGAGCCAATCCGGGAGCGAAATTTGAATGGGAGCTATATGTAAATCTGAACCGATCTGACCCATTTTCGTCAAGGGTGTTTCTAGTTGAAATATAAGATATTTTGCAAGATTTGAAAAAGATCTGTTGAAATATGTGGTTTTTAGAGTGGAAAAAGTGAAATCGGGAGTGAATTTTGTGAGGTAGCTATATCTAAGTCTGAACCGATCTGCCCATTTGCACCATGGCAGTTTCTAGTACAAATATAAGATATTTCGCCTAATTATAAGAAGATCTGTTGAAATATGTGGTTTCTAGAGCAGAAGAAGTCAAATCGGGAGTGAAATCTGAATGGGAGCTATATATAAATCTAAACCGATCTGACCTATCTTCTCCATATGTGTTCCTAGTTTAAATATAAGATGTTTTGCCAAATCTAAAGACAATATGATATAATATGTGATTTATAGAGCGGAAAAAGTCAAATCGGGAGCGAAATTTAAATGGGAGCTATATATAAATCTGAACCGATCTGACCCATTTGCACCATGGCTGTTTCTAGTACAAATATACGATATTTCGTCTAATTTGAAGAAGATATGTTAAAATATGTGGTTTCTAGAGCCGAATAAGTCAAATCGGGAGCGAAATTTGTATGGGAGCTATATAGAAATCTGAACCGATCTATCACATTTTCACCACAGGTGTTTCTAGTTGAAATATAAGATTTTTTGCCAATTTTGAAGAAAATCTGTTGTAATATAAAATCGGGAACGAAATTTGTATGGGAGCCATATATAAATCTGAACCGATCTGACCTATTTTCACAATAGGTGTTTCTAGTTTAAATATAAGATGTTTTGTCAAATCTGAAAAAATCTGATATAATATATGGTTTCTAGAGCGGAAAAATCATATCGGGAGCGAAATTTGAATGGGAGCTATGTATAAATCTGAACCTATTTTCTTCAAATTAAATAGAGTTCGCCCTTGTCCAGAAAAACCTCGTTGTGCAAAGTTTCGTTAGAATCGTACAATAATTGCTACCTTTATCGTGATTACAAGAATAGATGGACTGGCAGACGGACATTGCTAAAACGATTCAAAAAGTGATTCTATGTCGATCGGTATAATTAACAATGGGTCTATCTCCCTTCCTTTTGGGTGTTACAAACAAATGCACAAAGACATTATACTCTCGTTGAGTGTATAAATATGCTTAAATACTCTAAAATATTAGGGGTTATTATGGGTATTTTTAGTCCTTGTGAGGAATAAATTTTCCCTTTGGTCCGATTTTGCTCAGTTTCAATCCCAATCTACGACTATAAGACCTCCCACACAAATTGGGGATTTATTTGTTTATTATAAATTAGCATATTCGGAATACTGTTGCAGCTAGAGTCTTGAATTTTTGTGAAAGATCACTAACTGTTAGGGTGAACAGTTCTGCCGAAAATGGGCGGTATTGGAATAGTGGGTGTGGCACCTCCCATACGAAGTTAAAACCTATTATTGAATATTGTCACTTCTACAACACCTAGAGTGCTGTAATTTTGTGTAAGTGAATCTAGCGTAAACATGCGTAGTTGTGGCAAAAATGGGCGGTATTGGAAAAGTGGGTGTGGCACCTCCCATACGAAGTTATAACCTACTATTGAATATATTCCGTTCTATGACAGATACAATACTGAAATTTTGTCTGAGTGCATCCAGCATCAATGTCCGTAGCTGTGTCAAAAATGGACGGTAATGGAAAAGTGGGCGTGGCTCTTTTAACACCTATTATTGAATATTGTCAGTACTATGAAACCTAGAGTGCTGTAATTTTGTATAAGTGCATCTAGCATCAATGTACTTAATTGTGGCAGAAATGGACGGTAATAGAAATATGGGCGTGGCACTTCCCATACGAAGTTAAAGCCTATTATTAAATATTGTCAGTTATATGACACCTAGAGTGCTGAAAATCTGTGTAAGTGTATCTAGCAGCAATATGTATAGCCGTGCAAAAAAATGGGCGGTATTGGAAAAGTGGGGGGGACACCTCCCATACGAAGTTAAAACCCATTTTCGAATATATTCCGTTCTATGGCAGATACAATACTGAAATTTTGTGTGAGTGCATCTAGCATCAATGTGCGTAACTGTGCCAAAAAATGGGCGGTATTGGAAAAAAGGGCGTGGTACCTCCCATACGAAGTTAAAACCTATTATCGAATATATTCAGTTTAATGACAGCTACAATATTCATCTTTTGTGTGAGAGCATCTAGCATAAACCTGCGTTGTTGTGCCAAATATGGACGGTATTGGGAAAGTGGGCGTGGTACCTCACATACGAAGTTAAATCATATTATCGAATATGGTCAGTTCTATGACACATAGAGTGCTGAAATTTTGTGTGAGTTGATCCAGTGTAAATAGTTGTGCAAAGATGGGCGGAAAGTGGGTGTGACCTTTCCCATATGAAATTAAAACCGGTTTTAGAGTATTTCGACACCGAGATGGGCGGAAATTGGCCTTGACCCTTCCCATACGAAATTAAAACCTGTATTTTCGACACCGAGATTCCTATATTGTTGTGTGAGTTTATTTAGTTGTAACCTGTTTAGACAATATACAAATGGGCGGGATTTGAAAGATGGAACATTTTTGATTTGAATTTTGTAAAATTACACGTTTTCTGTGGCTTAGCGAAATAGTAAAGAAAGATTATAAAAAGAGAAATATTCATTCGTCAACAACTGACTCAAGTCAAGAAAACGGATATTATATTACTTTTTTAGTTTTTGTGTTGTTTGATTAGTGAACAATTTGATTGATTTTCTATGTGTTTTGAATGTAATGTAATTTCTTCTTACGAATGAAGTTTTTGTTTAGGTAATGGAAAGGAGGAGAATCACACTTAACAAAAAACAAGTTGATTTTTGACATTTTTTCCATTATTCGCCGTAAAATAAGGTTCTCCATGGAACATATCCATTTCTTTAGAATCTCAGGGAAGTTCCTTGATTATAATTGGTACATATATTACCGATCAGAAGAAAAATTAATACGAAGCGGTCGGGGGTTCAGTAAATTATAAAAAATCAGATATTGTCCTGGCTGAAGGCCATTTTACATCTATATTTTATAGAATGCCATTATTTACTGATATTCGAAAATTGAGTCATGGTTCTCGTTCGTTTGGGTGAATTATTTACATAAAGAATGTGGGTATTTTGTTGAAAAGTCGTCACCTGAAGAAGGCCGTCATGGCACGGAAATAGTGATAGTGTTATTGTGCAGCCACGTAATAAATAACACCATACCACCTGTAAATACATACATTTACACACTATAAAATATAGATGGGAAATGGTCTTGAGCCAGGACAATATCCCAGTTCAATCAAATATATAGTCTTTGTTGTAAAATATTGAGATCTAACTAAAACCCGCCAGCATATGGAGGAAATATTAACCACATGGAGGAATCCACTAAAGTCTCGACTTTATTTGCTGCTGATAATGCTATGCTACTAATTGTTGCATGCATTTCTTATCCTAAATTGTATCTAGCACATAATCGCCTTAGACACAAGTTTTCACTTGCTCGAATTTTTACGATTTTTCGGCTAACACGGAGTATGAAAGAGCTGGAGCTGGAGAGAACGAACAATAAAGAAAAGTGATAACAAATTATTCAGCACCTTTTCCTTTATGTTTCGTTAAATGTTTTAGCCATTAAAAAGACGTTAAAACTGATTTAATTTAGAACATAGCAGCGCTATAACAAACACAACAGCACAATCATCGAATGCAGAAGCAACAGCAGCAAAAACGGCAACACTTGCCAACGACAAGTTGCCAACCGGAGAACCCAGGGTATCAGCCTCCTCAAATGGGGTAACAGCCAGAAGAGTTGGTTACTGGAAACCCGAAATGTAAACATGATCGCCAGTTTGCATGTTGTATTATAAAAGAACAACAACAACGACAGCAACAACCATGACAATAACAACAACTGCAGCAGGAGCTGCAACAATAATCGAAACAAGCGACCGAGCAAAGCCACCAATTGACTGCATTAGCACGCCATAAACTTGGCTAAGAACTCAATAAAGAAGGACGGACGGCGGCAAAACAACATTCGAACAAAACCAACACAAACAAAGAGGAGAGACAACAACATTATCATCAGAAACACGATCCGCCGAGTAATCAACCATAATCAATTGAAGGGTGTGGACTGACTTTCTTTTTTTAAACAATTCATAACAATTTCAATTTTATTGACATATTTGTTGCAAACTTGCCTTCTCCGCATATTCGCCTTCATCGTCGTCGTCGTCGTCGTCGTCTTCTTCTGGTATTCCTTGGTATGTATGTACCTTAGAGTGGGTCACTACACATGGTTAGCAACTAATTAGTTTAGTGGAAATTCGTGTTAAATCAACCAGAAAGTTTCGAAGGTATTACGACGCGCAGTGGTGTATTGCTGGAAAAGGGGTATTTTTCGACAATTAATTTTCAAAAATCTAAATAAAAGTCTTTCAATAACCAGCAAAAAGAGAGCACCCAAAGAAGTGAAAAAGATGTTCATCTTGTGATTCGGAAGTAGTGAAAACTGGGATCTTCACCAATGAATTTAACATGGAGTTGTCATAGGAGGGATGATGTCCTTTATTTTGAAAGACTTAAAAGTTATTTTAATGTAATTGCAAAGGAACCACTTTTTCACTTGTTTCCATTTCTGTTTTAAAAAATCCGCCGCTACCGGGGCTAGAACATCGGATCTTCTGGTTGCTACTACGGCACTCTAACCATCTCAGCTATCCTCTGTTGTGAGTGGTGAATAACTAAAACCTATCATTTAGTTGGGTAGAACTGGCAATAGGAAACTTAACAAAATTTTTATTTAATATGAACTAATATATAACGCAAATGAATTTAATAAATACTAATTAAATTTAGTATTAAATAAATTGTCACTACTTTACTGATATTATGTAGTATTAGTAATTAATAAAAATATGAAATATGTCAAGTACATTAAAAAGGCAATAAATTTGTATTTTTAAGCAAACATTTTTAAATTGTTAAAATTATGCTAAATTAAACATTGCTTATTTATAACAAGTAAGGAAAGGCTAAAGTCGGGCGGAGCCGACTATATAATACCCTACACCACTCCCTGCGTATATACCTCGTTTTGATTACTAAGCCCAGGTATTTCATGGGAGCAATTTAATGTAGTTCATATAAATTATATAGAATGCTACAAATTCATATTTAGTCATATTTAAAGAATACGGTAAATAACAATGTAATTGATCCAATTTGCCAGCAGATATTCCGAGTAAAGTAAATATAACATGATCTGGAAAAATTGATCAAGATCCAATGATAAATAGAGCGGTAATAGGATGAATCGGACGGACATTTGAAGGGGGCCAATAACAACACTTGAGGCCTGTGAACCGATCTCAAATCGGGAGCGACATTTGGATGGGGGTTGTATTTAAATCTGAACCGATCTTACACACTTTCAGCATAGGTGTTTCTAGTTCGATTATATAATGTTGTGCCAATTTTAAAGAAATTCGGGTACAATATGTGGATTTTAGAGCGGAAAATGTCAAATCAGGAGCGACATTTGTATATGGGCTATATCTAAATCTGAACCGATCTTACCCACTTTCAGCATAGGTGTTTCTAGTTCGACTATAAAATGTTGTGCCAATTTTCAGCATAGGTATTTCTAGTTCGATTATAAAATGTTGTGCCAATTTTAAAGAAAATCGGGTACAATATGTGGTTTCCGGTATAAAAAAAATAAAAAAAAAATTTCCAGAGCCACCATTCGAACCCGAGACCTTCTGGGTGCAAAGCGGACACTTTACCTTTGTGACCCCATACTAAAAAGTCGTTCCCATTCAGTTGTGAAAATGCTATTCATAAAATGTTACGGAATATTAACATATTAAAAACTTTTTTGGAAGTAGTTTAAAAGAAGAAGTCCTCAAAAATTTTCTTCCTTCGGAAGTACTTCCAATTTTGTTTGCTGGGTAAGAAATATCCATAATTTGTCTTATCATTGACCAGCGCCCAGACCAACAGGCTGAAGCCAGGGCCATGACATTTTCAGGCTAGTTCCCACATATGACGTAGACGCCGACTAAGAAAGGGTTTTATGAAATTCGTACTTTTAGGGGGTAAAATGGGACAAAAAGGGATAAACATCGAAGCTTCGTCCTGACTAAACGGCAGTAGCTAGAAACATGAAATTCGGTGTGTTCCTTGAACTGATCATGCAGACGAGCTACAAACAGATTTTTTAGAAATTTTTACTTTTAAGGGAAGACACAGACAGAAAGGGATAAAAATGGTACCAATTTAAGTATTGCAGCAATATTCGTGAAAATCGGCATCAAAATGGCATCAACTAAAGTATTAGAGCTAGAATCATGAAATTTTATATGTAAATTTCTCTCACCAATATAAATGCATTTTTGTACTTCTAAGGGGTGAACGGCACATAAAGGGATAAAAAAGGTATCATCTAAAGTATTTCAGCTAGAATCGTGAATTTTGGTATGTAAATTCCTCTGACCACATAGAAGTGCAGAAAAATTGGATTTATCGAAATTTGTAAAAAAAGGGATACAAATAGTACCAATTTAAGTATTGCAGCTGTAGTCATGAAATTTGGTTTGTAAATTCCTCAGACAACGTAGATGCCCAAATCTAAATGGATTTTTTCGAAATTTGTGGGCGGGACAAAAAAGGCTACAAATTGTACAAACTAAATTATTGTAGCTAGAATCGTAAAATTCGTCATGTACATTCCTCCGAAAACGTAGTTTTTTCGAAATTTGTACTTATCAGGGGTGGGCGGAAAAAGGGTACCAACTGAAGTATTGTAGCTATAGTCGTGAAATTTGGTGTGTAAATTCCTCTGACCACATAGAAGCGCAAATCTAAATGAATTTTTCGAAATTTCTACTTTTAAGGGTTGCGCGGGAAAAAAGGGATAAAAATGTTACCAATTTAAATATTGCAGTTATTTGGTATGCAAATTCCTCTCACCATGTAGTTTAGTTTGATCTGCATTTTTGTACTTTTAAGGGGTAAGCGGCACAAAAAGGGATAAAAATGGAACCAACTTAAGTATTACAGCTAGAATCGTGAAATTTGGTATTTAAATTTCTATCGCCATATAGAAAGAAGCGCAGTAAAATTGACTCTTTTCGAAATTTGTACTTTCAGGGGTGCGCGGCACAAAAAGAGATAAAAATGGTGTACAGACCTTTAATTGCGTAAATGGGGAACATAAACGGATATTTCAAAATTTTTACTTATATGAAGGATGCGGGACGACAAGGGATAAACGTGGTACCAATTAAAGTACATGTTTTTGGGAAGCAAAAATACATGTTACCTACAGTGATTTTTTGAATATGTGTACTTTTTGGGAAAATGGTGCTACAAGTTATAAAGTGGTTTCCAAATTACTATTTTAGATTTATCTGTATCCACCAGAAGAAAATTAAATAAATACTATCCAAAATAACAAATAAATAAATAATAATACAAATAACTGTTTTTTTTCGCGTGCGAAGCAGCTCTTTCTGCTAGTGAATTGATAGTTTGATCATGTCTTTGTAATTGGTTTTTTAAATGTGCTGAGATCCTTCTTGTACCTTCCACACAAATTAATCTGCCTTAAGTAAAATTTAATTCATCATAACTTACGTATATATATATATGCCAGTTAGAATGAGATATGCCAATTTTTCTCTTTAGTTTGATCAGATCTCTAATTTAAGAACTTTTCTTTTTGACGTTTATAAAAAATTTACCCTCACAATGACATTTCTCATTTTATACACACCAAAATTGTCTTTAGTGTTAGTTTGAAAAATTTAAGAATTTTGTGTGTTAATTTTTTTCAATTTTGAGAAGAATGAAAGTGGTCTAAGTCAGTACATCCTCTGAAAGTAGTGGTTTCCTTAGTGGTACCAACGTTGTCGATTTTGTATAAAAGTTCGATATAGTAGTAAGATATTCTAAGAAAAAAAATTTGTGCTTCGGTGGAAAAATATTTTTCAATTGACTCAAACTTAAACCATTGCATATCTCAGAACGGATAAAGTGTGGCATAGACCACTATCATTCTAACTGGCACATATGTTCTCTGAGAGTGAGAGTATATATAAGTCCGTTTTGTCGACTGAAGCTTACTTACTTATTTTTTGGATATTGAATAATTATGGATATTTTTAATGTTTGGATTTCTTGCACTTTTCTCGCACTTTCCTAAAGAGGAGATGAAACCCTTTCAGGCGATACCAAAATTTATTAAAATCTGAAGGAGCGTTCAAATGTTATTACATCATCAACAGTTTAAAATTCCCAATGTTTCAAAATCTTTTTGAATTTTACCCATACCCTGAAGCAGAATCATTTATCCACAATTTTAACGAAAATTGTTTTCAAATTTGAGTATAATTGAACTTATTTTGAATTTACATTTTTTCTGTATATTATTATTGTAAATGATCATTTTGTATTCAATAAAATTCGACATCGTAAAACACTTCGAATTTTTCCCTCTAGTCCTTTGGCCAATCGTTATATGAAACCGCGACACTGTGCGACGTGACAAGTGTATGATATCCGAGGACCAAGATCTGGTAATTTTTTGTGGGTAAAAGGTCCTCAAAATATAAAAAAATGGTGTGTCTGTTATCGATAACTCGCCTAGTTATCGAGTTGTTGGAAGTGAACGTTTGAAAAAATCTATTTTTATACCCTCCACCTCCAGGATGGTGGTGTACTAACTTTGACATTCCGTTTGTAATATCTTGAAATATCGACCTGAGACCCTATAAAGTCTATATATTCTTGATCGTCATAAAATTCTAAGACGATATAGCCATGTCCGTCCGTCCGTTCGTCCGTCCGTCTGTTGACAGCACGCTAACATCTAAACGTCCAAATTTCCATAAATGCGTCTTATAGTCGTAGATGGGTTGGGATTGAATCTGGGCGAAATCGGCCGCAAATGGAAAATTTTTTCCCTCACAAGGACTAAAAATTCCCATAATAACCCCTAATATTTTAGAGTATTTAAGCATATTTTTTCAATATGTCTGCTTGTACTTACTAGATATTGGGTATGCGTATTTTCCTATAACAAAAACGTGCACAATAAAGTGATTTTTATTCGTAGGGGGTGAAATGGGGCAAAAAGGGATAAAAATGGTACATATTAAACGACAACAGCTAGAAACACGAAAATCGTTGCGTACATTCCTCTAATTGACTAGATACATAATATGAAAATATTTTTTTCGAAATTCGTACTTTTAAGGGATAAAATGGGAATAAAGGGATAAAAATGGTACCAACCAAACGCCTGCACCTAGAATAATGAAACTCGGTGTATACATTCCTCTGATTGCCTAGACACGTAAAATAAACGGATTTTTCGAAAATCGTACTTTTTAAGGTTAGAATGGAAAAGGGGATAAAAATAGTACCAACTAAATGACCGCAGCTAGAGTCATGAAATTCGGAGTATACATTTCTCTGGCTGCGTAGACACGAAAAATAAAAGGTTTTTTCCAAATTCGTACTTTCAAGGGAAACAATGGGTACAGAGGGATAAAAATAGTACCAACTAAACAACTACAGCTAGAATGATGAAATTCGGTATGTACATCCCTCTAATTGCGTGGACACGTAAAATAAAGAGATTTTAGAAAGTCGTAATCTTAAGGGGGTAAAATAGGGAAAGGGGATACAAATGGTACCAACAAAACGCTAGCAGACATAATCATGGAATTCGGTGTATACATTCCTCCGACTGCATAGACGAGAAAAATAAAAAGATTGTACCAAATTCGTAATTTTTACTTTTACGGCAAAAATTGGTTGAATCATGAAGTTAGGTTATTTTGCACTATGTACATGAGATAATGGATTTTCAAAATTTGTACTTTTGGCATTAAAATAGAATGGAAATACAAGCAACTGTAACACCCACTATCTACCAATATCTATGGTATCTAAGCTTTTCGAAAGTATAAATTAAGAATATTTTTTATACACTCCACGAGAGTATTATGTCTTTGTGCATTTGTTTGTAACACCCAAAAGGAAGGGAGATAGACCCATTGTTAATTATACCGATCGACTTAGAATTACTTTTTGAATCGATTTAGCAATGTCCGTCTGTCTGTCTGTCCGTCCAACTATTCTTGTAATCACGATACAGGTCGCAATTATAGACAGAACCAGAACCACTTTGCACAACGAAGTTTTTCGGGATAAGGACGAACGCTATTTAATTTGAAGAAAATCGGTTCAGATTTAGATATAGCCCCATACGAATTTCACTTCCGATTTGACTCTTTTCACTCTAGATACCACATATTATAACAGATTTTCTTCAAAATTGGCAAAACATCTTATATTTGAACTAGCAACACCTGTGGTAAAAATGTGTTAGATCGGTTCAGATTTATATATAGCTCCCATACAAATTTCGCTCCCGATTTGACTTTTTCCGCTCTAGAAACCACATATTTTATCAGATTGTCTTCAGATTTAGTAAAACAACTTATATTTAAACTAGGAACACCTATGGTGAAAATAGGTCAAATCGGTTCAGATTTATATATAGCTCCCATACAAATTTCGCTCCCGATTTGACTTTTTCAGCTCTAGAAACCACATATTTTAACAGATTTTCTTCAAAATTCGCAAAACACCTTATATTTCAACTGGACACACCTGTGGTAAAAAGGTGTTAGATCGGTTCAGATTTATATATAGATCTCATACAAATTTCGCTCCCAATTTGATTTTTTCCTCTCTAGAATCCACATATTTCAACAGATTTTCTTCAAAATTCGCAAACCACCTTATATTTCAACTGGAAACACTTGTGGTAAAAATGTGTTAGATCGGTTCAGATTTATATATAGCTTCTACACAAACTTCCCTCCCAATTTAAATTTTTCCGCTCCAGAATCCACATATTTCAACAGATTTTCTTCAAAATTGGCAAAACACCTTATATTTCAACTGGAAACACCTGTTGTAAAAATGTGTTAGATCGGTTCAGATTTATATATAGCTCGCATACAAATTTCGTTCCCCCAGAAACCGCGTATTTTCGGAGAATTTCTTAAAATTGAGCATAACACGTTATACTTTAACTAGAAGAACTTTTTGTGAAAGTTAGTCACTTCATTCCATGTTTGGATATAGTCCCGATACAAATATTCTTCTCGATTTGACAAATTGGGTCAGGTCATATCAGTCTATGATTAGGAAATATACAAAAATTCTTCCCGTTTTCAATTTTCTACCGAATTGAATTGTATTCGTATTGAAAGTGGAGTGTATCATATAGTCGGTTTCGCCCGACTTCAGCCTTTCATTACTTGTTTTTAATTGACTTGAAGTATTATTTCGATTTATTTTGTGTAAACGTATTGGTAGCCTTGCCTTATAAGCGTGTTTTTTTAAATAATAAAAATATTATATTTATTTATATTTTTTTTTTTTCAATATTTGTATTTGTTTGGGTTTGGCTATATTAAAAAAATTATATTTTCTTGTAATACTACTGCACTTCTACGAAAATCGACAGCCTCTGTGGAATGCAATCCATGGTGGAGGGTATATAAAGTTCGGCCCGGCCGAACTTAACACCGTTTTTACTTGTTTTCGTTCCAGTGGACTCAATCAACATGGAAAATTATAAGAACTTTTTGATCTTGGAGCCTCGGATACAATAGTCTCTCCTTGCAAAATATTTTACAGGGAAATAATTGCCAATATCTATTAAATTTTGAAGGAGCATTCAAAAATTATTACTTGGGTCAAAATCTTTTGAAATTTTACCCATACCCTGATGCAAAATCATTGAATACACTATCTTTGAATATAATTCTGAAAGGGCATGTTAAGTGGAATAAATTTATTCTTTTTATAGAGGATCAAAGTTTTAATTTTTTGGCCGAAGGTATCATTATACCAAGTGAAAGTGTTGTAAGTTAATGTCTTAGAGAATTCTTATTGTCAGATATTTTATGGGTCTAGCTCCTCTCTTTATGGGTCAATTTAACCCATTTTTTCGAGAAAATCAAAAACGTCCTGTATAGTTGTATAAGTTGGCTTGTAACTTTGCTACTTGTCTTTGGTGATTCCGCAAATTGACCCATAAATAGAGAAGTTAGAGGGTTAAGATCTTCCAAAAAAATGATCCTGATAAAATTGCAAAATATAGTTCTGATAATTCTCTCAGACATTAACTTATAACACTTTTTTCACTGAGTATGATTTATTATTTTAATTGATCCTTTTTCAGAAAAAATCACTAAAATTCTACATCACAAAACATTTCGAATTTTTATTTGATGTTGAGACTGGGATGTAAGGAATGTGACCCAGTTTATGGTACATGCATGCAGGTTGCATCAATGTAACATTGTAAAATTCTGAATTAGTGCAGATGGAAGATGAGTACTCGTTGAATTTTAACATTGGGTACCTGCACCAAATGAAATGCTAGATTGCAATATGTAGCTTTTAGGTCAGATTAATAAGGTGGCGATATATCCGAAATCAAAACGATGTTCTGCATATTTCATAGCGGCTATCCACACTAGAACCTGAGAAATTTCAATGAGTTCGGACAACAAGTACGACCAGTACTTTGATGATAAGATAACAGACAGACAGACAAGCAAAATCGTTTCAGAAGGTGTTTCCGATTATTTATCGATCAGTTTCCTTAGAGTGCATAATGTCTGTAATATTCGAATACGCATACAAGTACCCAACTCATACTCAAGATTGCCCCCAACACTAAGATTTTGTCCGAACATGTTATGTTTGAGTGTGTAGTCCATGCCTTCCTGCGGGCTTGCAGAGATTGTAATGGGAAAAGGTGCCTGCTTTTTAGTGAGAATTTGTTTTTTGTTGTTTCTTTTTTGTTTTGAAAATTTGTCATGCAGCTCTCGAGGTTCGAAAGAGGAAGAAGAATCCACCACGACAGTGTCGTTGCCGACGACTGGCATGCAATTCATATAAAAATAAAAATAACAATAAAATCAAATAACAAATTACATGCAACACTGGTCACACGATCATCATCAAAGGAAGGCACCTCACATACAAATGAGGAACGCCAGCAACAACAATAACAGCGAAAGAAAAGAGCATCGAAATTCGTGCATTTTAATACCTGTGGATGGTTGGATGAATGAATGGATGGGTGGTTGGATACACAGGGCACTGGGCAGGGCGGGCGCACAGTAGCTGAAATTGTGAGAAGCTGGAATTCAGTCTCTTTTTCAGGCTCTGCTGTCGAAATTAGAGTTGCAGGTTGTCGTGTACTCGTACTTCCATGTGAATTGTTTTCAGAACCTAAAATTTTGAATGGTCTCTTTTTATAGGTTGTATGGATTAAGCGGAAACCCATGCATTTCTGGAGGTCTTCGGTACCGATGATAAAATTACATGGCCAGTGCAAGTTAGCGATTCCAGACGGTACTACTATTACATGAACTACGATCGGTTTTTCAAATAAGATTTGGGCTGATATAAATGGAGAACGAATCGGCTATCCCAGCATGAAATTACGTTTAAAGTCCAGTTAAATACTGAACCGATTAACAAACTGTGTTTGAAATACCTGTAGTCCAGTTAATTGACATAAAAAGTTTGTTCATATATTTTTTTGGATTTAGAACGCAACAAATAAAAACAAGTAAGAAAAGGCTAAAGTCGGGCGGGGCCGACTATATAATACCCTACACCACTCCCTGTGTATGTACCTCACTTTGATTACTAAACCCATTTATTTCATGGCAGCAATTTTATGTATTTCATATAAATTATACAGTTACTATAAATTCATCTTTAGTCATTTTTAACGAATATGGTAATATCATCCGACAGACAAATAAAAATTATACAGTAGTAATAGAACCGACATTTCAAAAGGGGACCTATAACAACATTCTGGGCCTGATCCAAAACATGGGCCTATATATTTCTCATTCACGGTAGGTATTCCTGGTTGAAAAATATCATGATCTGCAAAATTTGATGAAGATCCGATGTAAGATGTAGTTTCTAGGGCTGTAATAGATCAGAATGGGCCCCATTTGGGTTATACCAAAGTATGGATATAGGGCATCACCCAAACAAATCTCATTGCAATTCAATTCGGTAATAAAGCGAAATCGGAAAGGATTTTTGCATCCTTTAAATGTATGTGTTTGACAAAAAATGTTAAATCGGATAGGACATCTGTATGGGGGTATATTGAAACATAGAACCATGTGACCCACGTGTATGTTTATAGGTAAAATATAATATGTAAAGTATGGCCAAAATCGGTTTAACATTTGGGAGCGACATTTGTATTGGGGCTATATCTAAATCTGAACCGATCTCAACCACTTTCACCATAGGTGTTTTTAGTTAGATTATAAGATGTTGTGCCAATTTTAAAGAAAATCTGGTTCAATATGTGGATTTTAGAGCGGAAAAAGTCAAATCGGGAGCGACATTTTTATGGGGGCTACATCTAAATCTGAACCGATCATACACACTTTCAGCATAGGTGTTTCTAGTTCGATTATAAAATGTTGTGCCAATTTTAAAGAAAATCGGGTACAAGATGTGGTTTCTAGAGCGAAAAATGTCAAATAGGGAGCGACATTTGTATGGCGGGTATATCGAAATCTGAACCGATCTTACCCAATTTCTGCATAGGTGTTTCTAGTTGGATTAAAAGATGTTGTGCCAAATTTAAAAAAAATCGGGTACAAGATGTGATTTCTAGAGCGGAAAATGTCAAATCGGGAGCGACATTTGTATGGGGGCTATATCTAAATCTGAACCGATCTTACCCAATTTCTGCATAGGTGTTTCTAGTTGGATTATAAGATGTTGTGTCAAATTTAAAGAAAATCGGGTACAAGATGTGGTTTCTAGAGCGGAAAAAGTGAAATAGGTAGCGACATTTGTATGGGGGCTATATCTAAATCTGAACCGATCTTACCCAATTTCGGCATAGGTGTTTCTTGTTGGATTATAAGATGTTGTACCAAATGTAAAGAAAATCGGGTACATTATGTGGTTTCTAGAGCGGAAAATGTCAAATCGGGACCGACATTTGTATGGGGGCTATATCTAAATCTGAACTAGAGATGGGCGCGACTCACGTGAATTGCGTGAATCACGCGTGAATCACGCGTGATCGTGAGCAAAATTTATTTTACTCACGTGATCGTGCGTGAACGTGAGGAACGAAAAAATGTTCGTGCGTGAATGTGCGTGAGTCTTATTTTTGCGTGAGTCACGTGATTTTTGCGTGATTCGCACATATTTTTCTCTCATTTTATTATTTATTTCGCCCGTCTTTACCCTCATATATTTTCATTGTTAGTTGAGTATTTTCAATTAGATTTACGTGTATACATAGGTTTTAACTATAATACATGCGCGCGAACAAAGTCAAATTAAATACTTTTTCGTGGAATGGTAACTTTAGGAATATTTATATATTTTTTAAATATATATACACCCAGCAAAAGAATTGGAAGTACTTCCGCAGGAAGCACATTTTAATCGAATCTCAAAATCTAAATGCGCATTTTACTGCATTTGAGGAGTTCTTTTAAACAACTTCCAAAAAAGTCGATAATACGTTAATATACACAGTGCAACACGAAAAAAAATAACCATATACGGACACCGCTACATGATAAAAGACCAAAAAAAAAGACCCGTGTTTTTTTGTTTCCCCCAAAGTCATGCACTTTTTTTTTTATGGGCCCCCAGAGATTTGAGGCCTCGGTGTAATTTTTGGAAAAAAGTGATCATATTCTCAGGCTCATATCTTGCAAACCGTTCGGAATTTTGATTTACTCTCTGAGGCAAAGTTCTAGCTCTTGTCATAAAGAACAAAAATTGTGAACATATAAAATCAAAAAAACTTCATCTTCAAGGTCAAAATCGCAAAAAACTTAAAAAAATTCGATTTTTTTTAACCTTTTTTCCCCTGTTCAGGTCCATAGGTAGCAAACCGTTGAAAATTCAGGGAAACAATCAACTACAATTTTTGTTCTTTGTGACAAGAGCTAGAACTTTGCCTCAGAGAGTAAATCAAAATTCCGAACGGTTTGCAAGATATGAGCCTGAGAATATGATCACTTTTTTCCAAAAATTACACCGAGGCCTCAAATCTCTGGGGGCCCATAAAAAAAAAGTGCATGACTTTGGGGGAAAAAAAACACGGGTCTTTTTTTTTTTTTTGGTCTTTTATCATGTAGCGGTGTCCGTATATGGTTATTTTGAAATGACTTCAAAAATGTTGCACAGTGAAATTTTTGGGAAATTTTTCAATTTTGCGGCTACCTAAGCGCTACCTAAGCGCTACCTAAACGGTGTTAAGAATAATTCCTAGGAAGTTCATATGTTCTAGAAAGTTGTTTATTGAGATCTTAGGTACATTTTTGTAGTTGATTGTTTCCCTGAATTTTCAGCGGTTTGCTACCTATGGACCTGAACAGGGGAAAAAAGGTTAAAAAATCGAATTTTTTTAAGTTTTTTGCGATTTTGACCTTGAAGATGAAGTTTTTTTGATTTTATATGTTCACAATTTTTGTTCTTTATGACAAGAGCTAGAACTTTGCCTCAGAGAGTAAATCAAAATTCCGAACGGTTTGCAAGATATGAGCCTGAGAATATGATCACTTTTTTCCAAAAATTACACCGAGGCCTCAAATCTCTGGGGGCCCATAAAAAAAAAGTGCATGACTTTGGGGGAAACAAAAAAACACGGGTCTTTTTTTTTTGGTCTTTTATCATGTAGCGGTGTCCGTATATGGTTATTTTGAAATGACTTCAAAAATGTTGCACAGTGATACCGTAACATTTTACGAATAACATTTTCACAAGTGAATGGGAATGAATTTTTAGTATGGGGACACAGAGGTGAGGTGTCCGCTTTTCACACAGAAGGTATCGGGTATTTTTAATTCTTAAAAAAGTATTTTTTATTTCGTAAAAAAGAATGGGAAAATATTCTTTATGGAAATTATTTGCGTGATTTACGTGAATCACGTGATTCACGCGTGAATCACGCGTGATCGTGAGCAAACTTATTTTTACTCACGTGAGCGTGCGTGAACGTGAGTAGAGAAAAATTCTTCGTGCGTGAGCGTGCGTTATTTAATTTTTTTCCTTCGTGAGCGTGCGTGAACGTGAGTCAAAAATCACTCACGCGCCCATCTCTAATCTGAACCGATTTCCTCCAAATTCAATACCAATGGTCCTTGGCCAGAAAAAATAACTTCTCCTAAGTTTCATGAAAATCGGACAACAATTGCGACCTGTAGAGTGCGAACAAGCTTAGATGAGCAGCATACGGACGGACGGACGGACAGACGGACAGACAGACATCGTTAAATCGACTCAGCTGGCGATTCTAAGCCGATCCGTATACTTAAAGGTGGGTCTAGCTCAATTATTTCTTGGTGTTACAAACATTTGGCGGAAAACTAACTTATAATACCCTAGACCACGAAGTGGTGTAGGGTATAATAATTTAAAATATATATTTGGGATGCTCTTTTATCCAGAGGATTACCCAATAAAATTGTTACAATAATAAAGAATAGCTATGATGGCACCTCTTATACGAAATAAATCTTAGCAGCCTTTTGTTACCACCAGTGGAGTTCGCTAAGTATGTGCACTAGGGCGGAGTGAAAACAACATTTTTGCGAATTTCGTTAGCAAAATATTGGATTTCTATGATCACGTCTTGGGGTGCCTCATCGGGGTCAAATGTGGAGGAAAAAGGGTAAAAATATACATTTTATCAGAACATACCTAACCTCTATCTTCAAGCACTAAGGCCCCGTTACGATTTTTTATTTTTTTTTTTATGAAAGAAAAGCCAAAAAATACCCCTAAGTCGCCCCTAGAAGCGTTAAATATAAGACCGATCGCCATTAATTTTTACTTTCCAACATTTTTCCGAACACATATACAAAATTAATCCCAAGGAGGACCCTAGTAATGTCAAATGTATAACTGACCCCCAATATTTTTTCAACCCTTCAAACATTAAGTTGGCCCCCATATGAATTTTATGTTTTTTATAATTTTTATGAAAGAAAGGCCAAAAAATGCCCCAGAGTCGCCCCCACAATTTTTTCGAAGACACCTAACCTCTATTCACTCTCTTTAAATGGGCCCATACAAAAATTATTTTTTTATAAAATTTTCTCCTATCACAAAAACTGCCCCAAGGAGGACCCTAGTGGAGTCAAAAGTATGACTGACCCCAATATTTTTTCAATCCCCACATTTGATCAGAACATACATTGACCCCCATACGAATTTTTTATTATACCCACACACATCGAGAAGTTAGTTTCGCGCCAAATGTTTGTAACACCCATAAATAATCGAGCTAGACCCACCTTTAAGTATACCAATCGGCTTAGAATCACCAACTGAATCGATTTAGCGATTTCTATCTGTCCGTATCTAAAGCTTGTCCGCGCCATACAGGTCGCAATTGTTGTCCGATTGCCACGAATCTTGGCAGATGGAATTTTTTCACCCAACGACGGTCGGTATTGAATTTGGAGGAAATCTGTTCAGATTTAGATATAGCCTCCATACAAATATCCCTATAATTTACGATATTACTGCTCAAGAATACACATTTTACATGGGATCATGACAAAATTTTCAGTATCGTGTTCTATTTGAACTAGAAACAGCTAACTGGAAAGTGGACCACATGGGTCCATGTTTCGTTATAGCCCCCACATTTTACATTGGAGTTTGATAAAATTTTGCAGATCATGTTATATTTCAATAAAGAATACCTACTATGAAAGTGATCTATAAGGGCCCACTTTTTAATGTAGCGTCCTTGTTGCGCCATTGGGATCCCATTTTTATTATACCCCTCTAGGACCCACATTTTACATCGGATTTTTTTTTTCAAATTTTGCGGATTATATTATATTTCAGCTAAGAATACCTACTAAGAAAGCCAAATATATAAGATTGGCTTTTGAAAGCACGAACGAAATGAGCTAGGAGGTTGACATATTCCGTAAGTGTGTCTTATGGTTGCATATCGGTTGGGATTGAAAGTGGGCGAAATCGGCCCAGTGGTAACAATTTTTCACTAACAAGGACTGAAAATACACTCAAGAAAAAGTGAACCCTATAACGAGTTAAAATGAAGTAAAACTTAAGAAAATTGAACTTCGTATAGCACCAAAGCAATATTTCCTCATATCAAGTTCAAACTCTTCCTTGGAAGTAATACATGCTTTGAACTTGATTCTAGTTCAATTTTCCTCAAACCAAGTAAATATTTACTAAATCTAAGTAAAATTTTCCTAAAACAAAGCAAATTTTTACTCAAATTAAGTGAATATTTACTTAAACTGAGGACAATTTTGGTGATTTTTTTCCTCAAAACGAGAAAAATTAACTTAAAATCAGAGCTGTTAAATTTCGATTACGATTAGTAATCAATTACATTACGTTTTAAAAAGAATCGTAATGATTATATAATCCACTATTCAACAATTTCTGATTACTAATTGATTACGATTACAAATAATCAAAAAATAATCAGGATTACTTGCGATTACCGTTACCTTTCGGTTTTAGCTGGCAAAAGAACGAGAACAGAAAAAATCAAAACTGACATATATTGAAAAGTCAAAAGTTTTGACAAACAGACTACTGTGACTCTCATACCGATTTCGCGAGAATCAAAAGTAATCACAAAAAAATCAAAAGTAATCTAAAATAGTCAAAAGTAATCTTTTAAAGTAGTCGAACTCATTTTCGATTACTTTTGATTATTTTTGATTATTTTTCAGTAATCGCAAGTAATCCTGATTATTTTTTGATTACTTGTAATCGTAATCAATTACTAATCGTATAAAACTGAATGTAATCGTATTGTAATCATTATTTCTACTTTAAAAAAAAGTAATCTAATTACTAATGATTACGATTACTAATCATTACTTAACAGCTCTGCTTAAAATAAGTTCAACTTATCTAAAAACAATTAAAACAAATGATTTTGCTTCAGAGTATGCAAAAATGTTACAAAAATTGGCAACATGAAATATTTCTCAAAGAATTCAATATACCTCTGCCATAAATAGTTGATCTATTTTATTCCATTATTGCTGCGAAGGCATGATAGGCGCCTTCGCAGTGGTTGTTTAGAATAATACTTCAAGTATTTAAGAAATAAGTCTCGGAAAACGAATAAGAATTGTTTCTTAGATTAATATTCAAGAATTTTCTAAACATTTTAAGAAAAAACTAATTTTTAGTTAAAATTTCCTAAATAAAATTTGTTCCATACAAATAAAAATCAACATTTTTCTTACTTAAAACCTTGGAAATTTTCTTCCACACAAGTATGAATTTGGTCAATTGTAAGCATTTTTTATGAGATCCAATGAAATGGTTTTAAAGTAAATTTGCTACCCTATTTCTAGTAAATGAACTATTTGCTATGACTTTGCTATAAGGAAACTTTATTCATACTTATTTAATTTTTCTATTTTCAAGGACATTTTTACTAAACTGGAGTAAAACTAAATTGGAGTATGGATTTTACTCAAATTGAGGAATGCTATTTTTCTGAGTGTACCCCTTATATATAGATTATTTAAGCTTTTTTTTTGAAAATTTCTGATTTTTATACACTCGAAATTTGTTTAGTACATGAAATATTTCTCAAAGAATTCAATATACCTCTGCCATAAATAGTTGATCTATTTTATTCCATTATTGCTGCGAAGGCATGATAGGCGCCTTCGCAGTGGTTGTTTAGAATAATACTTCAAGTATTTAAGAAATAAGTCTCGGCAAACAAATGAGAATTGCTTCTTAGATTAATATTCAAGAATTTTCTAAACATTAACTTAATTTTAAGAAAAAACTAATTTTTAGTTAAAATTTCCTAAATAAAATTTGTTCCATACAAAAAAATCAACATTTTCCATGCTTTATATAAGGTTACTTTCTATATATGTTTGTGTGCCACAAAATTTGAAATCAATTTTTGAAAGCTTTTTTCTCAACCAATTTTGCTCAAATTTTGCACACTTAATCATTTTCGATGACAATACAAGGAAATGGAAAAATTTGACCAATTGGACAAAGGGGCGTGGCACCTCCCATACAAAGTTAAAACCTATTATTGAATATTGTCAGTTCTATGACACCTAGAGTGCTGAAATTTTGTGTAAGTGCATCTAGCATCAATGTGCATAGCTGTGCCAAAAATGGGCGGTAGTGGAAAAGTGGGCGTGGAACCTCCCATACGAAGTTAAAACCTATTATTGAATATTGTCAGTTCTATGACACCTAGAATGCTGAAATTTTGTGTAAGTGCATCTAGCATCAATTCGCATAGTTGTGCCAAAAATGGGCGGTATTGGAAAAGTGGGCGTGGCATCTCCCATACGAAGTTAAAACCTATTATTGAATATTGTTAGTTCTATGACACCTAGAGTGCTGAAATTGTGTGTAAGTGCATATACCATCAATGTGCATAGTTGTGCCAAAAAGGGGCGGTATTGGAAAAGTGGGCGTGGCACCTCCCATACGAAGTTAAAACCTATTATCGAATATTGTCAGTTCTATGACACCTAGAGTGCTGTAATTTTGTGTAAGTGCATCTAGCATCAATGTGCATAGTTGTGCCAAAAATGGGCGGTATTGGAAAAGTGGGCGTGGAACCTCCCATACGAAGTTAAAACCTATTATTGAATATTGTCAGTTCTATGACACCTAGAGTGCTGAAATTTTGTGTAAGTGCATCTAGCATCAATTCGCATAGTTGTGCCAAAAATGGGCGGTATTGGAAAAGTGGGCGTGGCATCTCCCATACGAAGTTAAAACCTATTATTGAATATTGTCAGTTCTATGACACCTAGAGTGCTGAAATTTTGTGTAAGTGCATCTAGCATCAATTCGCATAGTTGTGCCAACAAAGGGGCGGTATTGGAAAAGTGGGCGTGGCACCTCCCATACGAAGTTAAAACCTATTATTGAATATTGTCAGTTCTATGACACCTAGAGTGCTGAAATTTTGTGTAAGTGCATCTAGCATCAATTCGCATAGTTGTGCCAAAAATGGGCGGTATTGGAAAAGTGGGCGTGGCACCTCCCATACGAAGTTAAAACCTATTATTGAATATAGTCAGTTCTATGACACCTAGAGTGCTGTAATTTTGTGTAAGTGCATCTAGCATCAATGTGCATAGTTGTGCCAAAAATGGCCGGTATTGGAAAAGTGGGCGTGGCACCTCCCATACGAAGTTAAAACCTATTATTGAATATTGTCAGTTCTATGACACCTAGAGTGCGGAAATTTTGTGTAAGTGCATCTACCATCAATGTGCGTAGTTTTGCCAAAAATGGGCGGTATTGGAATAGTGGGCGTACCACCTCCCATACGAAGTTAAAACATATTATCGAATAGTGTCAGTTCTATGACATGTATAGTGCTCAAATTTTGTGTGATTGTACAAAGGGGCGTGGTACCTCCCATACAAACCACAAATTAAAAATCTATTATTTCTCCTCCTGATAACGGTATTTGAACAAAATTTGGTACGTCGGTTTGGTGTGGATTTTTTAAGTGCTGCTGCAAATATGGGCGGGATTGTACAAAGGGGCGTGGTACCTCCCATACAAACCACAAATTAAAAATCTATTATTTCTGCTCCTGATAACGGTATTTGAACAAAATTTGGTACGTCGGTTTGGTGTGCATTTTTTAAGTGCTGCTGCAAATATGAGCGGGAATGGACAAAGGGGCGTGGTACCTCCCATACAAACCACAAATTAAAAATCTATTATTTCTGCTCCTGATAACGCAGTAATTTTTCCTTCTACAAAAGATAACTAAAAAAGAATTTCTAGGCCCAATAGAATTCTGCTTGCATAAAGCATGGATTTGAAAAAAAAAATTTTTTTGATTTACTAGTTCTTACTTAAAACCTTGGAAATTGTCTTCCACCCAAGTATGAATTTGCTCAATTGTAAGCATTTTTTATGAGATCCAATGAAATGTTTTTAAGTAAATTTGCTACCCTATTTCTAGTAAATTAACTATTTGCTATGACTTTAAAATAAGGAAACTTTATTCATACTTAGTTAATTTTTCTATTTTCAAGGACATTTTTACTAAACTGGAGTAAAACTAAATTGGGGTATGGATTTTACTCAAATTGAGGAATGCTATTTTAATACACTCCAAATTTGTTTAGTACCTTCCTCTAGTAACGTGTAATCACCAAAGAGTACACAAAAGATTTAACGAGATAAAATGATACGACAACAGCTAGAAACATGAAATTCGGTGTGTACATCCTTATAATTATGTAGACACGTAAAATACACAGATTTTGTACTTTTAAGGGATACAATTGGAAAAGAGGGATACAAATGGTACCAACCAAACCGCTGAAGTTAAAATCATGAAATTCGGTGTATGCATTTATCTGACTGCGTAGACGCGAAACATAAAGGATTTTTTCGAAATTTGTATTTTTAAGCGGAAAATGGGGCGAAGGGATAAAAATGGTACCAATCAAAGGGTTGCAGTTAGAAAAGTGAAATTGCGTAGACACGAAAAATAAAGTATAGTTATATTTTGAAATAGTAAACAAATATAGTAATGCGCATTAAAAATATCACAATTTTCAAAATATGATATTTCACTTCTTTGCAAAGTCCAAAGCCTCTAATCTACCGGTAATACTGAGGAATAAACTCCGTGGTGGAGGGTATATAAGATTCGGCCCGGCCGAACTTAACTTGTTTAATTTCTGACTTGTATCTACTTCACATTTAATAAGATCAATCCTTTTGTAGCGGGAACGCGCACCATTATGTGATCCATATTTTTAGGGGGAGAAATGTGAAAAAAATGGTACCAGTGAATCTCATTGAGTTGCATATGTAAGTATGTGTATATGCAGGTATAGTAACACAGCAATACTTCTGCCGTGCCAACGCTCATTTGTTTTAGTTATTTCGTTTCTATTTTTTCCCTTTTCTATTATTTTCAATTGTTCAATCAATTGTTATCGCCGTTATCTTAACTCAAGATTTTCCAGGGTTATAACCGTTTTTAGCAACTGGATTCAGTTGCCGACCATCCTGGAAGAGGTGCTCATCGACATATTCGCACAGAAGACAACGTGGACAAAATATCAATCTGTCGCTCCGACCAATCTTTAAGTTGGATCTTATATCCATTCAAAAATTCAAACTGTGCAACAAGTGTCATTACAAGACATAACTAGGTCTCATTTGGGCCACTCAGTAGTTCGCTTATTTAAAAAGTTATTTTAAAAGTAGTATAACTCGTTATTCGCCTTTTAGTCGGGCAATAACTTCAACTACAAACAACATTTGTATTTTGTTAAATTTCAAAAAATTCCCGACTAGAAATACGGAGTTTTAATTTGAAATCATATCGCGACAAACTAATTAACCATAATGAGAAGCCCACATCAAAAATCAAATTACAACGCACGATGAATGGTATCTAATGTAACGTGGCCGGAGCCCATGTCGATGTCATGACCAAAAACAAACTAATTGATCATAAATCAAAAAAAAAACGACGAATTTCCCAAATAAAATAAGAAGTCATAATCGAGCTTCGGATTACAACAAAACAAATAACAACAATAGCAACAGCAGCAAGAGCCAAAGAAGCCAAATTTGGTCAAACCACCAACAAAATGTTGGGCAAGACCATTAGAAGTTCATTAGCCACTTTATGAGCAATTTATAGTCACCAACTATGGCAACTATGTAATAATAATTAAAAAATTAAAAAACACACACACAAACACACTCAGGACAGGAGTCAGGCGAAAACGACAACGATGACGGTGGAAAAGATCCACGGACAGTGTGCAAAAGAAAACAACGCACAGTGGGGATGTTGGGTACACAGAGTGGAGGATTATATAGACGATACATTAATTAATAATACGAGAATTTTTTGTCAATAATTGACTAGTAAGTGTCCGCCTCTCCTCCAGCGGGAACCTGTCATATTTCAAAAATTCCCTCTGAACATTTTCACCACCGCGTCGGATGTCTATAAACTTCATATGACGAAATATCGTAAATCTCTTCAGACAATTAAACGATTATGCTGGACATATTCTTAACTTTTATCAGCCAATTCTGTCCATTCTCTGCATTGTATCGTTGTGGTCTACACATTCTCCGACGAATGTTAACCGGCATATTCTGGACATTATCTAAAGAACTTTCTTACACCAGATTTATCCGACAATTTCTGCACATTCTCTGAAGATACATTTATTTGCTTTATTTTTCCCAATTTTACTTTTGTGCTATGGGACGGAAGTTACCACACTATATATCGCTTGGAATGTTGCAAGAAGATCACTCAAGTGGTGATGGTTGAGGGCAAAATCAGGTTAAACTTCATTTTTATGTCTGACGAGGACCTTTTTGATCTAAACGGCAATGTTAGCAAACAAAATTGTCGAATATGGAGTGACTCTAATCCAGCTCTAGTAACAGTTTCATCAAGCTGCATTGTTGATCACTGGAGACCGTTACTTAAAAATGCTGAAAGTGATTTTATTTACAGAACTACGCCAATAGGTTGCTGACAATTTTTTCACTGAACCAACAGTCATGGGGCGTCCCCTACAAATTCATTGCTTTGGGGGAATGAAGTTAGGGAATTAGAAGGATGAAAGAGGGAGTAATGTTTGTTGGCATCAGGTTTGAATCTCAGAGTGCTGTAATTGTCGGGAAAGATGTGCGGGAGAAAAACGAATTTATTTATTATTCATAAGTCTTAAAAGTAATTTAAATTTAGAGTTTTCTTAAATATATTTAATGTGGATGAAAAATTTATATCATGCTTAATTATTAAGTTACTATATTCCTTCATGGATCTCATAATAGGCTCAAAAGAAGCATATTTAGTTTTATGAAAAGGAATATTAAAAAATTCATTATGTCTTAGGCATCTAGATGGTATAATTCATTATATTATGTATAGTGCGGTCGACTGTCCAATCGACAACAACTTGGTGAAAGTTCCTACAATGTCGCCTATATCTACCGGGATAAAATCACCAGAACAAACACCATGAATGTATCGATAGAACAGCGACATATATCCCACATTATGACGGTGATCAAGAGAGAGACGAAACCGTCATCTATGAATACTGGCGCCCTCCTCTAAACACTATCAAGTAGATCCAAGTATGATCTTGGAGCACCTGACCATATATGGAGGTTGCATTCCATCTTTGGTCTGATGTAGGTAGTGTAGATATTGAGAAGTCTTTCTTATTCGCTTTAAAAAGCGTAGACACTTGAATGCTTCTTTCGACACATCAAATACATGTTTAGTCCAACGACCATCACATCTAGAACATCAAGAGCATCCGATTGCTCAATATCCACAAGGAGCACTGGGCGTGCATTAATATCTACTCCATTCACACGACCCCATTCGGAAATGGCCTGGCTAAGTGACTCACCCATCAATCGCCTTCTGTGCCCAATTTCTTGTCTGTGATCGAATGAGTATGAATGACAGAGGTTGCTGTCATCCGCGATTGAGTAGATTGGATTCGAAGTTCGATCCAATATGTTGTCGATGAAAATAAGAAAATGGGAGGGGAAAGGAAAGAGCCCTCTGCTACTCCTGCGGTTAACCTATGCTCGTCGGATGAGAACACAACACGTATAATTCCTTCCTTCTAATTTTGGAATAAAATTGTTGAAATAAATTATAGTTTGGATATTACTCAGATTTAGGAATGCAATTTTTCTGAGTGTTATATCGCTTTGCAAAGTCTACTTCTACTACATTCGACGCATCCAATATGAAGATCTTCCGATAAGGGCTGGAAGTTTGTGGTGTTCGTTAATGATGGCCCTAGTTTTAGAGATGTTCATTCTCTCTGCTTCTCTTTTTAAGACTTATGTAGAAGTTTTTTTCTGAATATCGGAGCAACTCTTAGTCAATAAGCAAATGCCATCTGTATAGCCTAGATCTTCCCATCGACCTTTGAAGATGTCCATGCGTGTTGAAGTTGCCTCTTTATGGCCAAGTTAAACAGTAGCGGTGATAGGGAGCATTTTTGTCTCACTCTCTTTTTTTTCCTATCAGATCCTCATGAGCTATGCGTCAGCAGTATTTTCGTATAGGAATTGAAGTAGCATTTCAGAGTGCTCCCTGCATACCACTGTCTGGCTGATAGTGTCGAGGGCCTTCTCGAAGTCAACGAAAGTTATGTATAACACTGACCGCCATTCTATTCTGTTATTATTCGTCAATGAAAGATTTGTTGGGCGAAAACCTGCTTGTTCGCAACGGATATCGGTTTGGAGTCCGAAAGATTTTTGCTCGGAAAATTCTCCACGAAGAGCTGTGTTATTCCCATCCAGTTTTAATAATCGATTAAGTCGCCTTTTCGGAATCTCGATGATCATTCCCTCTCCATTAGTTCTATATCCGGTGTATTTTTTAGCCAGAATCGATTTATTATTATTGCTTTAAAGCAAAAGGTCGCCATCTTATTGATCGATAGGTTTCCCATTGATTCGGTTTCAGTGATTTCTTATTTAAGATGAGATTATGTTGGTTGGATGCTGAAACCTCCAATCCTGGATCTGGGAATGCCAATACGACTCTAGAAGACAGTCTTCGGGGGGGTGATTTGATCGCCTCCGTTTACGAAGCTTATTCCCTGATCGCAACCCAGCGCGCTTTCCTCTCCGGATTTGAAATCGATTGTATCTTGGGTCGCTACATTGGAGTCCATCGGATCACGAGAACTCTGTGTGGATAGAACTTCCATCCTCAATGTTGCCCCCACCCTGTCTTGAGTTATGTCAGAATTGGGTGAATGAAGGCGAAAAGTATGAAATGGATATCACAGAAGTGTAATTTTCAGCCCCACTGTGCGTCACATCACGTTTCGTGATGACAGCGGGGGAAAATCTGATACCAAAACGAAAAGATCGCTGGCAAATAGAAGAGAATTTCAAACTGGTGAACTGAGAGCGGATTTGATTACTCGGATTTGAGTGAGTATCTGTAATATTGGCTAAAATATGTAAGAGGAGGTGTGTGCGTGTGTTGTAAAACCTATGTATGTATGCCCTGTACTTGTAAGCCAAGTCTAAAGAAAGCACAATTCTCTTAGTGGCGCTCAAAGCTCTTCGCTGAGCGCGTATCCATTTAAGAGCGTCAATGCGGAAACAAGTTTTGGACTCTTTAGACGCTGTTGCGCTTGGCTCTGTACATGTTTTTTGTGTTGGATTCAGTCAAGACAAACAATAAAAAAATAAACACACAATCAGTGAATCGTGCAGCGCAGACAATCTGGGTCACAATTTGCCATTGAACCGGTGACGTCACACGGGGCCAATGACCGTAGTAAAGCAGTAGTCCAGCAGCAGCAGCAACAGCTAGCAACTGCAGCAGCATCAGCATCAGTCGCTGCAACAACAACCGCATCAGCAGCCATGATCACGACGATAGAGTACCAAGCAAGTACGTACTAACCAAGTAAGCAAGTATTGGCAACAACAACAACATACCATTGGCTTAAACACATACAGTTCTCCGCTAGCATAGCACCTCACAGCTCTGCAACTGATGATGATGGTGGTGGTGGTTCAGTATTGCCAGCACTAGACCACAAAATGTAGCAGTTATCGTTCGGAAATTATCCAAAATCACTTCAAATAAGACGTGCAAAAATATGTTAACTTCCACCCATCTGGGGATATTTGACGGGTGAGCAATGGGTAGCGTAATGCTTTCTCACACAGAAAATATTCGTTCTTTCACTGATCCAACACTCAGGGGATGTCCCCTATGAATGCAGTGCGTTGAGTTGGCGAAAGAGGGAGTACTGTCGGTTTACATCTGTTACTGATAAAGATATTTGCGGAAGTAGATTCCACATACGGATAGTATGGGCGGGTGCTGTGCCCCATAGATCAGCAGAGGTATAGATAGGCCTCATCCCCTTACCAAGAGGGTACTTATTCCCATATAGCAGAAGCTTCGAATTGGTATTAGAGATTTAAAACTTAATTAATTCTGCTGGGTCGCTTTCCGTCGCAAGATAGCGTGTCCCTATGCGGTGGTGCACCATGGTTAGAGCCTGACGGCGAGAATCATGTAAAACTCACGGACGATGTCCAATCGACAACAAAGTCAGTTAATCGGTTCTGAACCAACAAGGAACACTCTATACACTCGACTTTATTCGAAAATGACCAGTAAATCCTGACTAATTGAATCAATCCCATTTCGATGAAATTCGACGCGTCGTACCGAATTCGGATCGACATCTGATGTAAAATCAGAAGAAAATCGGATGTGTGTGATGTATTATAGGATATGCTCGGAGAATAAAACAAAGCAAAATAAAAGAAACAGACAGAAAACTAACGACAGACAACAAAACACAAAAAATACCACAGATTAGCGATCAGATATCGTTACGAAATCGTACAGACATGTCGGAACCAATGGCAATTACACAAAAAACAAAGTTCAGATATCATTCCAAATTCTATCAGAACTGTCGGAACGAAATAAATACAATTTCCCTTCGACTAATCGAACAGAATTCTGCACGAAATCGTTGCGAATATCTCTGAAGAGTTCATAGAATGTACAAACCGTCGGATCTTGTGGTTAGCTGGGCATATCAGTGATTGGTTGGCTTACATGGCCGACCGCACGGGAGCGACAAGTAGTGCCTGAAGGCACTGTTTTGGATGGACCACACCTCTCAGGAAGTTCTGTTTTATCCAGCCGAAAGATTGAGATATTTGATAAGATCTCTAATATGAATTTCCGATATCCGTCAATACCCGTAAGTGGTTTCCAAAGGCCCCATGGCGTGGGTTTATTGCAGCTGTGAGAAGTGCTCGACAGTCTCCTCCTCCAATAACCCGTCAACACTGATATCACTCTTGATACGTTACGCGTGACTGGGTGGATAGAATTCCTAGTAGAAATTGTTTTCGCAAATTTTACACCGAAGACTCTAAACTTGGTGGTATATTATGGATGGTAAGTCTACATTGCAAGACACTGGAAGTTAATTTGGGTTTTAAGCTACCGATACATGTACCTTAATATTGTGGCGGTATTCAAAACGGTGTCTTAGGGCCCTACTTGACGCCCACGCGTGAGAGCGGCCACGAAAACAAATAATGTGGCGAACACTGGTGGCGACATCTACTTCAATAGCCTGTCTGCCATAAGATCCAGTAACTTGTTTAATCTAAATTAAAGAAAGGGTCAAGATTACCGCACATTTCTTCAGGAGATGTTCACACAGTACGATATTCGCCTTATTTGGATGACAGGACATATGGAACTGTCGAGTTTGCCAGAGGAGCTACACAACAAGTTCCAGGTTCCTGTTCCAGCTCAGACAGAAGCACTGATGCTGGCAAACCGGAGGTGGGCAGACCAGGACCAACAGTAGGAGGGCAGATATGGATACATGCAGAGTCTCGAATATGGTCTGGCCAAATTGTGATGTGAAACGGTCGAGGTCTACATTAATTTCCGTATTGACGAGGCGCTGCATAATAGGTTGCAGCTTTCTACTCTCTTACCCAGCAAAAAAATTGGATCCGTAGGAAGCACATTTTAATCACATCTCAAAATCCAAATATGCATTTTTCCCGCTTTTGAGGAAGTTCTTTTAAACAACTTCCGAAAAAGTCGATAATATGTTAATATCCCGTAACATTTTACGAATAGCATTTTCACAAGTGAATGGGAACGAATTTTTAGTATGGGGTCACAGAGGTAAAGTGTCCGCTTTGCACCCAGAAGGTCTCGGGTTCGATTCGTGGCTCGGGAAAAAAAATTTTTTTGTTTTTATACCCTACACCACTTCGTGGTCTAGGGTATTATAAGTTAGTTTCGCGCCAAATGTTTGTAACGCCATGAAATAATAGAGCTAGACCCACCTTTAAGTATACCGATCGGCTTAGAATCACCAGCTGAGTCGATTTAACGATGTCTGTCTGTCCGTCCGTCTGCTGTCCATCTAAGCTTGTTCGCACTCTACAGGTCGCAATTGTTGTCCAATTGTCATGAAGCTTGGCTGAATTTATTTTTTCTGGCCAAGGACCATCGGTATTGGAGGAAATCGGTTCAGATTTAGACATAGCCCCCATACAAATGTCGCTCCCGATTTTACATTTTCCGCTCTAGAAACAACATATTGTACCCGATTTTTTTTTTAAATTTGGCAGAACATCTTATAATCCAACTAGAAACACGTATGCAAAAATTGGGTAAGATCGGTTCAGATTTAGATATAGCCCCCTTACAAATGTCGCTCCCGATTTCACTTTTTCCGCTCTAGAAACGACATATTGTACCCGATTTTCTTTAAAATTGGCACAACATTTTATTATCGAACTAGAAACACCTATGCTAAAAGTGGGTAAGATCGGTTCAGATTTAGATATAGCCCTCATACAAATGTTGCTCCCGAATGTTTAACCGATTTTTGTCAAAGTTTACATATTATATTTCACCAATAAACATACATGGTGAAAGCGGGTCACATCGTTCCTGGTTTCGATATACCCCCATACAAATGTCCTTTCCGATTTAACATTTTTTGTCAAACCAATACATTTACAGGATTCAAAAATCCTTCCCGATTTCACTTTTTGAATGAATTGAATTGTAGTGAGATATATAGTCGGCTCCATCCGTCTTTAGCCTTTCCATACTGTTGGGGAGATGCCCATATGTCCATACTTTGGTATAACATAAATGGGGCCCATTCTGCTCTATTACAGCTCTAGAAACTAAATCTTACCTTGGATCTTCATCAAATTTTGCAGATCATTCTATGTTTCAACTAGGAATACCTACCGTGAATGAGAAATATATTGGCGCATGTTTTGGCACAGGCCTCAAGTGTTGTTATAGGCCCCCTTCAAATATCCGTCCGATTCATCCAATTACCTCTGTATAATCTGTATTTGACTTTGGATCTTGATCAATTTTTCCAGATCATGTTATATTTACTTTACTCGGAATATCTGCTGGAAAATTGGATCAGTTACTTAGTATTTACCATATTCATTAAATTTGACTAAAGATGAGTCTATAGTATAGTTTATATGAACTACATAAAATCGATCCCATGAAATACCTGGGTTTAATAATCAAAGCGAGGTAAATACGCAGGGAGTGGTGTAGGGTATTATATAGTCGGCCCCGCCCGACTTTAGCCTTTCCTTACTTGTTTTTTTATTACCTTTATAAATAAAAAATTATTAATTTTGTATAATTTTAACAATTTAAAAATTTTCCTTAAAAAAATAATTTTTTATTTTATATTATATTTATTTATAAATTTATTAATACTACATTCACCTATTACTGCCATTAAATTAAGTAAAGTTAATTTATTTAATACTACTTTAATTTATTATATATTTGCGATATATATTTATTCAAATTAAATAAATATTTTGTTATCCTATTGTCAGTTCTAACGAAAAACATGGTTTGCTTTAGTTTTTCAATGCTCACAACAGAGGATAGCTGAGATGGTTATAAAGGGTGATTTTTTAAGAGCTTGATAACTTTTTTTAAAAAAAAAACGCATAAAATTTGCAAAATCTCATCGGTTCTTTATTTGAAACGTTAGATTGGTCCATGACATTTACTTTTTGAAGATAATTTCATTTAAATGTTGACCGCGGCTGCGTCTTAGGTGGTCCATCCGCTTAGTCCAATTTTGGCATTTCCACGTTTTTGAGTAACAGAGACCCAATTGGTGCGAACGGCGACGAATCGAAAATTGGTGGTCATCATTAACACTGGCCGATACAGCTGCGATATTTTCTTCAGTTCGCACTCTACGTAAGCGTGTTGGTGGTTTAATGTCCAACAATGTAAATTTGGTGCGAAATTTAGTCACAATAGCCCGAATAGCCGCTTCAGTGGGTCGATTAAACTGATCATAAAATGGAAGCGCGCAATGAACTTTCTTAACAGAGCACGCATTTTGATAATAAAATTCAATAATTTGCAAGCGTTGTTCGTTTGTAAGACGATTCATGATGAAATGTCAAAGCATACTGAGCATCTTTCTCTTTGACACCATGTCTGAAATCCCACGTGATCTGTCAAATACTAATGCATGAAAATCCTAACCTCAAAAAAATCACTCTTTAGTACCGTTGTAGCATCCGGAAGGTCCGCTGATCTACCCCCAGTGGCAGCGGATTTTTTAAAAATGAAATGGAAACTAGTGAAAAAGTGGTTCCTTTGCAACAATTTAAAATAACTTTTAAGTCATTCCAAATAAATGACAACTCCGTGTTAAATTCATTAGTGAAGATCCCAATTTTCACTACTTCCGTATCACATGCTCTCTTTTTGCTGGCTGGTAGTGCTGCCAAATTTTTCTTGTTGATCCCATTCGAACAGACCTTAGTTTGAAACGTGCTTTGAAGTCTAACATTCAAAACCAGTCCCGATTTTGTTGATACACATTTGACCAAAAAATAGTGTTCCTAGTTTTGAAACGCAGCAATGCACAATAAGATAGAGAAATTACACAAATTCCACATTATCAGCTAAATTTCCAACTGTCCTATTTGTGATTGGCGGATGGCAACACTATCGAGGTGTTTGATTGTTGCAAGCGAACCGAGTAACGAGAAGATCATTTTACACCGGAATGGATGGATGGTGTGTGTAGCGCTTCATTTCTGGTTTGCTGAGTTTTTGTTTTTTTTTTTGTTGGTTGATCTGTTTGAGCCGTGTTCTCTGTTTTGTTGTGATTATTCAGGTTGGGCTGACTAGCCATCCAACCAGCTTTGGTAGTGGTGTTCCTGCTGCCGTTGTTGTTGTAGCCGTCGCCTAGAGTTTTTTCTACTTTTGTTGTGACCACATTCATAAGTACGAGTATTTCGTGTCTAGATACTGGTGGCGGCTGCATTCATGCAGCAAATATTTGTACTTCAATGCATCGGTCGGACAGCAGTCAGCAGTATTCTCGGGTTTGAATGAATTTGAGTTGGTGGAGCTTTGCTCGAGTATGAAGTTTGTTTAGGAGTTTCTTATTGTATTTTGTTGTCGTTGTTGCTGTTGTTGATGGCAAACCAAAGGTCGCATTTTTGTGCTCAACTTCCAGTCGTATCCGTATTTCGCTGGGATTCCACAAAAATCTGTGTTTTTTTCTTTGCGCCATGACAATTTCCGCGTCACCATGGGCAAGGCTTGATGTTCCTGTGCCGTTGTTCAGGCTTTCTGAACCTGGAGGCGACATGTCTGTTCCTTCTGACAATGGGAAAGGAAGTGCTAGGATATGGTTTGATTCAAAAACTAGTAGCCTGATAGGAAGATTGTTGCTTAAAAAAAGAGAGGGAATACTTTGTTTATTTTCATTAAATCGCAAATGTAAAACCCAGTCTTTTTCAAGATTTTTAGACATTGTCTCTTGTTTGAGCTACTTGCCAATTGATTATTAGGAAAAAGAAATCCCTAGCTTCCAAATCTTATTTCCTTTAGGCTGTATAGGCATTTCCATGACCCATCAAATATTTTAATTTTCATAATAATAAAATAATTTTAATGCTCATAGTAATGGTAGTTGAAATACAAAATGATGTGCAAAATTGCATCAGCTTCTGATGTAAAATATGGGTTCTAGAGCGATAATACTAACAAGTAAGAAACCGACTAATACATACCCTCACTCTCAGAGAACATATAAGTTATAAGGAATTAAATTTTACTTAGAACAGGATAATTTGTGTGGAAGGTAGGAGAAGGTTAGTGATACATGGTCCAGCTTCCACATTTATAAAACAATTGTAAAATCATGGTCAAATATCAAGCCATAGTAGATTCCCTGCACCAGTATAGAAGATAAGAAGGATTTCATTTTATCTAGGATAGAACAATTGTATAGGAGGTACACGAAGGAGCGTGTATATTTATATACACTCCACGAGAGTATTATGTCTTTGTGCATTTGTTTGTAACACCCAAAAGCAAACGAGATAGACCCATTGTTAATTATACCGATCGACTTAGAATCACTTTTTGAGTCGATTTAGCAATGTCCGTCCGTCTGTCCTTCTATTCTTGTAATCACGATACAGGTCGTAATTGTAGACATAACTAATTTAAACTTTGCACAATAAAGTTTTTCGGGACAAGGACGAACGCTATTTAATTTGGTGAAAATCGGTTCAGATTTAGATATACAGTGGTGGTCACGAATTTAGCACAGTCACCACATGTAACTTTATAAAGCAAATATTTCAACTTCAACTTTATGTTTTTTGACCGGTATTTTTTTTAAAATATTACGTACGATAAGATGACCATTTAACGTTGTTTTTGTTCGGTTCTTATGTTGCATTTTAATTTTATTCCATCTAAAGTACAAATAATACGAAAAGTGATTGGACAGTAATTTAGCACACATTAAAAAAACTTTAATCGAACCGGATAAAACTGAAATAACCAATACATTTTATTATAAACTTAATATTTGGTTGGATAACAACTATTTTGAGTAATAGCTGTACATCTACTGGACATACTCTCCAATAGAGACGTAAAAGGCTCCATTGGAATAGCATATCAGGAATTTTGTGTTTAATTCAAGAAATCGGGCAAATTTTTGGGTTTTATTGCTATAATATGTTGTTAAAGTCCATTCCATAGATTCTCAATAGGATTGAGATCCGGTGACTGTGCTGCACCATTTTTAAAAATCTATTTTGTTCAGCCTCAAACAGCTCTTCACTGGCGTTAAGTGTGTTTTGGTCGGTTGTCGTGTATAAAATGCTACTTAATTGGCGTGTCTTTATCTGAATATGTTATCATAGTATCACCAAATAGATTTTTGTAAATATTCTGATCCATAAGTGCATCGATTTTGTGTATCAGACAAACGCCGTGTCCAGAAAACGCAGTATACATCATTAGATTTTCGCCAACAAGCTTTAACGTCTCAGATTTGTACTTTGGATTGTGCTGCATGTTTGGAGGGCACACTTCGTATTGTTTCCTATTTGATCCGCACCGACAAATGTTCGATTCGCCAATCCAGGCGATATTTTCCCAAAAATCTTGGATTTTTCTAAATGATCCTGAGCAGATTAAATTTGACACTGTAAGCCATATTTTGATACGTCTGGCTTATGTTGAACAATGCAGCCAAGTAAATTTTTTCCATTGGTTCTTCTTCTTATGGTTCATGAGGAAATGCTAATGTCAATTTTTGCCGAAAAATCTCTCTGAATCACAGTTGACCTTTTAAATGGATCTGCTACGCAGGTTCTATAAATTAAAAAATCCGATTTATTGATTGTTTTTCTCGGCGGAGGACATTTTTCAATATTTTTGAAGCTCCCATAAGTGCCAATATTGCTTAGTATATTGCACACAATCTGTCTGGATCAATTTATAATGTTTGCAACATCCCCATCGGTACTTCCACTGTCGTTCAATTGCATAATAACCTGACGCTGCGCCTCAATGCACTATTTTCCTTTAGCAATATCTAATTAAAATTTTTGTTAAATAATAAGTTCCATTTGAGTAAAAATTACCCAAACATACCAATTAATTAATTTAAACGCAAAAATAAATAGAAAATAACAACTTTTATCAAATGTGCTAAATTTGTGTCCAGCCCACATTACGAATTACTTGCAAAAACATGAGAGTACGAAGAAAAGGCACAAAAGAATTCGAAAAAAAATTATTTGGCTTACTGATCACACCATAAGCAAAACTAAAAAACAAATATTTTGCGCAGAGTTCATTATCCGAACAAATTATTTGCTATTGTAGACAACACATGTGAAGTGTGCTAAACTCGTGACCACCACTGTAGCCCCCGTACGAATTCCACTCCCGATTTGACTCTTTTCACTCTAGATACCACATACTACAACAGTTTTTCTTTAAAATTGGCAAAACATCTTATATTTCAACTAGAAACACCTGTGGTAAAAATGTGTTAGATCGGTTCAGATTTATATATACCTCCCATACAAATTTTGCTCCCGATTTGACTTTTTCCGCTCTAGAAACCACATATTGTACCCGATTTTCTTTAAATTGGGCTCAACATCCTATAATCCATCTAGAAACACCTATGCAGAAATTTGGTAAGATCGGTTCAGATTTAGATATAGCCCCCATACGAATGTCGCTCCCGATTTGACTTTTTCCGCTCTAGAAACCAAATATTGTACCCGATTTTCTTTAAATTTGGCTCAACATCCTATAATCCATCTCGAAACACCTATGCAGAAATTTGGTAAGATCGGTTCAGATTCAGATATAGCCCCCATACAAATGTCGCTCCCGATTTGACATTTTCCGCTCTAGAAACCACATATTGTACCCGATTTTCTTTAAATTTGGTACAAAATCTTATAATCCAACTAGAAACATCTATACAGAAATTGGGTAAGATCGGTTCAGATTTAGATATAGCCCCCACACAAATGTCGCTCCCTATTTCACTTTTTCCGCTTTAGAAACCACATCTTGTACCCGATTTTCTTTAAATTTAGCACAACATCTTATAATCCAACTAGAAACATCTATGCAGAAATTGGGTAAGATCGGTTCAGATTTAGATATAGCCCTCATACAAATGTTGCTCCCGAATGTTTAACCGATGTTGGCCAAACTTTTCATATTATATTTCACCAACATGGTGAAAGCGGGTCACATCGTTACATGTTTCCATATACCCCCATACAAATGTCCCTTCCGATTTAACATTTTTTGTCAATCACATACATTTACAGGATGCAAAAATCCTTCCCGATTTCACTTTTTTACCGAATTGAATTGTAATGAGAATTGTTTGGGTGATGCCCATATGTCCATACTTTGGTATAACCCAAATGGGGTCCATTCTGATCTATTACAGTTCTAGAAACTACATCTTACATCGGATCTTCATCAAATTTTGCAGATCATGATATTTTTCAACTAGGAATACCTACAGTGAATGAGAAATATACAGGCCCATGTTTTGGACCAGGCGCAGAATGTTGTTATAGGCCCCCTTTCAAATGTCGGTCCGATTCATGCTATTACTACTGTATAATTTGTATTTGTCAGTCGGATAATTGGATCAATTACCATATTATTAACCATATTCGTTATATATGACTAAAGATGAATTTATAATAACTGTATAATTTATATGAACTACATAAAATTGCTCCCATGAAATGCCTGGGTTTAGCCGGCCCCGCCCGACTTTAGCTTTTCCTTACTTGTTTTTGTATATGTCTGTTTATATTTGCTTGATATTTGGTATGCGCATTCTCCTTATAGCTAAAACGTGCACCATAAAGTGATTCTTATTTGTAGGGGGCGAAATGGGACAAAAAAGGGATAAACATGGTACTTATTAAACGACAACAGCTAGTAACACGAAATTCGGTGTGTACATTCCTCTAATTGAGTAGATACATAATATAACAGTATTTTTTCCAAATTCGTA
This sequence comes from Polietes domitor, assembly GCA_947397865.1. Lineage (NCBI taxonomy): Eukaryota > Metazoa > Arthropoda > Insecta > Diptera > Muscidae > Polietes > Polietes domitor. Next base: position 135,663,315 of record OX377618.1, read on the forward strand.
CTTTTAAGGGGTAAAATGGGAATAGAGATACAAATGATACAAATGGTACCAACCAAACGGCTGTACCTAGAATAATGAAATTCGGTGTATACATTCATCTGACTGCGTAGACACGGAAAATAAACGGGTTTTTGAAAATTCGTACTTTTAAGGGATACAATGGTACAGAGGGATAAAAATAGTACCAACTAAACGACTACAGCTACAGGCCCGTGCGCAGGATTTTCCCCTGGGGGGTTTTCATCTACACTCATAAAAAAGTTAACCCTATATTGAGTTAAAATTAACTAAAATTGAGTAAACCAAGTACATTTTTACTAAATATAAGTAGAATTTTGCTGGAATTTTCCTAAATATAAGTAAATTTTTCCTAAAACCAAGTAATTTTTTACTAAATTTAAGCAAAATTTTCCTAAAATTAAATTTTTACTAAATCTTTGAAAAAATTTTCTGAAAATGTCCTAAAAATCAAGTAAATATTTACTCAAACTGAGCACAATTTTGCTGATTTTTTTTTCTCAAAACGAGTAAAGTTTTACTTAAACTGAGGAAAATTTTATTTTATACAAGGAAAAAAGGTGAAATAAAGTTGAACATTTAACTAAAATTATTAAAGAAATGATTTTTCTTCAGAGTATGCAAAACTAATAAAAAAAAATTAAATATTTCTCAAAAGTTTCATGATACCTCTGACATAAAGAGTTGAGCTATTACTCCATGATTACTGCGAAGGCAAAATAGGCGCCTTCGCAGTGGTTGTTTAGAATAATTCATAAAGTATTTAAGAAGTCTCTGTAAACGAACGAGAATTGCTTCTTAGATTAATATTCCAGAATTTTTTAAACAATTTCAAATGTTTTTCATATGTTCATTAATACTTAAATGTAAACATTTTAACTTCATTTTAGGAAAAAACACATTTTTAAGTTAAAATTCCCTAAATGGATTTTTTTCCATACAAAAAAATTCAGTTTTTTTCTCACTTAAAACCTTGAAAATATTCTTCCACATAAATATGAATTTACTCAATTGTAAGATTTTTTTATTAGATCCAAGGAAATGTTTTAAGTAAATCTACTAGCCTTTTTCTAGTAAATGAACTATTTACTATGGCTTTGAAAGAAGGAAACTTTACTCATACTTAGTTAATTTTCCAACTTTTTAGAAAATTTTTACTGGAGCGTTTGGAAACCGCACATATTTTATTGCCAGGAAATATTTTGATACATTCGTCCGACAAACATTGTCGGCAAAATTGCATTTCAGTAATCCATCTATCAGTACACTCAAAGGAATATGCCAGTAAAAGAAAGCAGAAAGTCTACTGAAAGAGCAGACTTTCTGCTGTTAAAAAAGAGATAGCAGATTTGTATCTGCTGAGATGGTAAACAGCTGTTTGCTGTATTTAGCAATATATATGATACGCATATTGTCCCAAGCTAATATAAAAGAAAATTCGAGCTAAACTCGCTTATGAACGCTTATCTTTTTATATTTTAATTAACAACAGCCAATTTTAGCAGACTGCAAACTCTTTAGCAGTGTGAATGGTGATGTAAGATTGCTGAAAACTGCTGTTATGCCAAAAAACAGCTGTAATATCAGAAAAGTGTCTGCTGATAGGCAGCAGACAATCGCTGCTTTTATTAAAAGACTTGTTCTCTAAGTGTAGAAATTTTTTAAATAGTTGCTTGAAATTACATACATACATATCGAGGGCTTATATTCATAAGTGGCTATGAACAAAAACATAACTTTTCATGAGAGCGAAAAAACTGATTTTCTCCTTAATTTGAAGAGAAATTTTTAATCGTTCTTCTACAGTTTAATCTAAAAAGGATTTCTAATCATGGTTCATAGCCACTTTTGTATGTTTAGAATTGAGCGCTATGAATGTTGAAATAAGAATACGATTAATTGTAAACTCCATAACTTTTTTCATGAAATCTTGGCAATCCGTCAGATTGGTCGCTTGTCTATATATATAACAAGAAAGGAAAGGCTAAAGTCGGGCGGGGTCGACTATATGAGACACTCCACTTTCAATCCGAATACCATTCAATTCGGTAGAAAATTGAAAACGGGAAGAATTTTTGTATATTTCCTAATCATAGGCTGATATGACCTGACCCAATTTGTCAAATCGAGTAGAATATTTGTATCGGGACTATATCCAAACATGGAATCAAGTGACTAACTTCCACAATAAGTTCTTCTTGTTGAAGTATAACGTGTTATGCTCAATTTTAAGAAATTCTCTGAAAATACGCGGTTTCTGGGAACAAAATTTGTATGGGAGCTATATATAAATCTGAACCGATCTAACAAGATGTTTTGCCAATTTTGAAGAAAATCTGTTAAAATATGTGGTATCTAGAGTGAAAAGGGTCAAATCGGGAGTGAAATTCGTATGGGGGCTATAGCTAAATCTGAACCGATCTGACCTATTTTCGCCATAGGTGCTCCTAGTTTAAATATAAGTTGTTTTACCAAATCTGAAGACAATCTGATAAAATATGTGGTTTCTAGAGCGGAAAAAGTTAAATCGGGAGCAAAATTTGTATGGGAGCTATATATAAATCTGAACCGATCTAACACATTTTTACCACAGGTGTTTCTAGTTCAAATATAAGATGTTTTGCCAATTTTGTAGAAAATCTGTGGCATCTAGAGTGAAAAGAGTCAAATCGGGAGTGAAATTCGTATGGGGGCTATATCTAAATCTGAACCGATTTTCTTCAAATTAAATAGCCTTCGTCCTTGTCCCGAAAATCTTCGTTGTGCAAAGTTTCATTTGGTTCTGTTTACAATTGCGACCTGTATCGTGATTACAAGAATAGATGGACGGACAGACAGACAGACGGACGGACATTGCTAAATCGATTCAAAAAGTGATGATTCTAAGTCGATCGGTATAATTAACAAAGGGTCTATCTCCCTTCTTTTTGGGTGTTACAAACAAATGCACAAAGACATAATACTCTCGTGGAGTGTATAAAAATGAATCTGTGTTTGTATGTTTGTTTGTTAGTTTGTTTGTTATTTATAGCACCCTAAACTACTGAACCGATCTTCTTGAAATTTTCACAGTATATTCATAGTGACCCGGTGGTGAAAATAGGCTATATATTTTTTGGATATTTTCAGTGGGCGTGGCACCTCCCACACAAACTTGGGATTTATTCGTTTTATATAAATTAGCATATTTTGAATACTGCTGCAGGTGGAGTCTTGATATTTTGTGAAAGTTCACTAATTATTAGTCTGCACAGTTGTGCCAAAAATGGGCGGCATTGTAAAAGTGGGCGTGGCACCTCCCACACGAAGTTAAAACCCATTTCCAATATATTCCGTTCTATGACAGATACAGCACTGAAATTTTGTCTGAGTGCATCCAGCTTCAATGTGCGTAGTTGTGCCAAAAATGGGCGGTATTGGAAAAGTGGGCGTGGCACATCCCACACGAAGTTAAAACCCATTTTCGAATATATTCCGTTCTATGACAGATACCATACTGCAATTTTATCCGAGTGCATCCAGCATCAATGTGCTTAGTTGTGCCAAAAATGGGCGGTATTGGAAAAGTGGGCGTGGCACCTCCCACACGAAGTTAAAACCCATTTTCGAATATATTCCGTTCTATGGCAGATACTATACTGAAATTTTGTCTGAGTGCATCCAGCATCAATGTGCGTAGTTGTGCCAAAAATGGGCGTTATCGGAAAAGTGGGCATGGCACCTCCCATACGATGTTAAAACCTATTATCGAATATATTCAGTTCTATGACAGATACAATACTGAAATTTTGTCCGAGTGCAACTAGCATCAATGTGCGTAGTTGTGCCAAAAATGGGCGGTATTGGAAAAGAGGGCGTGGTACCTCCCATACGATGTTAAAACCTGTTATTGAATATTGTCAGTTCTACGACACCTAGAGTGCTGAAATTTTGTGTAAGTGCATCCAGCATCAATGTGCGTAGTTGTGCCAAAAATGAGCGGTATTGGAAAAGTGGGCGTAGCACCTCCCACACACAGTTAAAACCCATTTTCGTATATATTCCGTTCTATGACAGATACAACACTGAAATTTTGTCTGAGTGCATCCAGCATTAATGTGTGTAGTTGTGCCAAAAGAGGGAGGTAGTGGAAAAGTGGGCGTGGCACCTCCCATACGAAGTTAAAACCTATTATTGAATATTGCCAGTTCTGTGACACCTAGAGTTCTGAAATTTTGTGTGAGTTCATTCAGTGTAAATAGTTGTACAAAGATGGCCGGAAAGTGGGCGTGACCCTTCCCATATGAAATTAAAGCCGGTTTTAGAGTATATTCGACACAGAAATGGGCGGAAAGTGGTCGTGACCCTTCCCATTCGAAATTAAAACCTGTTTTTGAGTATATTCGACACCTAGATTCCTATATTGTTGTGTGAGTTAATTTACAAATACAAATGGGCGGGATTTGAAAGTTTGGGAATTTTTGATTTGAATTTTGTAAAATTACACCTTTTCTTTGGATTTTCTTCTTTTCAAGAAATCGGAAAGTTTTTGTGTTGTTTGATTAGTGAACAATTTGACTGATTTTCTATGTGTTTTGAATGTAATGTAATTTATTCTTACGAATGAAGTGGTTTGTTTATTTAATGGAAAGGAGGAGAATCACATTTAACAAAAAATCATTTTGATTTTTGACATTTCTTCCATTTTTCGGCGAAAACTAACGTTCTTCATGGAACATATCCATTTCTTTAATATCTCAGGGAAGTACCTTGATTATAAGTGGTACATACATTTTAATTTTACCGTTTGTTTTTTTTTGCCTGGCGAAGCGGGCGGGGTTCAGCTAGTAACATATAAGTATCCAGTTGCGAAAATCGCTGCAATTGACGAAAAATCCAAAATTCGCGCTTGCAATTCCTTGCCTTCTTCATTCATAAGTCTGAAACTTTTCATACACAAATATTTCCCATGAAGTCAGCAATCACATGCCAAAGAAATATTTTTGTATTCTCAATATAATAAAGATACTTTTCGCGGCTTTTCTAAAGATACTTTTCACAATTTTGACTTTACAGCAACTATTTATCCTATTTTAGGCTGATAACTTGGGAATCAAAATGCTATTAACGCGAAATGATGGAATTTGATAGCACGATATGCCCTAAACCTAGAAAAATGTTTTAAACAAAATCGTTGTAGCGAATTATAACCTTCGGTTTTATGCTGCTTCATTGTTGAACTATTTTATTTATATTATTTTTATGTTCATAGCCACTTATGCAGTCACAAACTAACGTGCGAGGGGATAGCCAAATCAGAAAATTATAAAAATGGCTTTAGAAAATATCTCATTTTCGAGAAAATGGTTCATAATCACTTTTGAACATAAGCCCTCGATATTTATTTTGAAGAACTATTACACAAAAAATGATCAAATTCCTCGGCGATAAACCCTTCAGTTCCGCATTTTTTCTATGATAAATGTAGAAATTTGGATATGACAAAGTATGGGTCTAAATAGGCTGTCTAATTAGTTTTGGGGGTTTTAATTTATATAGGACATGAGTAACAGGATGTTTACTCAAAATCTTTATACACTTATTCCGATTAAATAAAAAATATTTGGAAATGTTTCTTCATTTTTATAATCTTAAATATGTATAAATTCGAATAACAAATACAGTTTTTGTGTATTCGATGAAATGCAAGAAGAAACAACTAGAAATTTTAATTCCAAAAAACCAAATAATTGGTATTTTAGAGTTTCGTTTGTCTACGTAGATCCAAGTTTCTGAATTTGTTGTTTCTCTTTTGAATAATACTTGTTACATATATACAAAAAAATACTAACTCTGAAAAATATTTGACATAAGTGATAAATATAACAAAAATTTTAGTAAGTTAAAACTCATTTCTTATTGTTTCACAACTTTAAAGTAAATTTTAAAATAGAGACCTACACGCAGAGAAAAAATGCATTTCGTAGAAACGAAATTTTTGTTTCTTTTGTGGGAAAAATTAGTTTGTTTGCGGTAAACATGCCAGTTGTTGTAAATGAACAAAGAGAAATATGTTCGTTTGTCGAAATGGATTTGTATTATAATTACAAAGTCCCAATACATTGGCAGTAACAGAAACCGTTGTTAGATTTAGATTTCATTACGATATTTTGTTATTAAATTTCAAAAACATTTATTGCAGTACACAATTAAAATTTCATAAGATATAGCTCTAGTCGAATGCCAAGAAGTGGTATCGGTTAATAAAAATGAAAATTTTGCGAACAATTTGGTGTCCATTAGCGAAATTAGCACTACACAATCATGAAATTGGCACAATTCATTTAGTTAGTTTGTATTTTTCATAACCTTTGTCCGAAATTCCAGAAAGTCTCCACGATTTTTTATGTAATTTTCGTGTTTTCATGATTTTACTGCAAAATTACCATTTCAGGAGAGTTGTTTTAAAAAGACCTTAAAAATTCTATATTTTATTGCTTCGGAAAGTCTAGAAGGTTTTAAAAAGTATATGTTCAAAACCTCTCTCCCCCCCTGCGCACGGCCCTGTACAGCTAGAATGATGAAATTCTAATTGCGTGGAAACGTCAAGGGGGTAAAAATGGTACCAACCAAATGGGCGCAGCTGGAATCATGGAATGTATAATTCCTCTGACTGCATAGACACGCAAAATAAACAGTTTTTTCCAAATTCGTAATTATTCTTTTACGGCAAAAATGGGTGAATACTAAATTTAGTTAGGTTATTTTGCACTATGTACGTCTGATAATGGATTTTCAAAATTTGTACTTTTGGAATTAAAATAAAATGGAAATACAACCAACTGTAGCACCCGCTATCTACCAATATTTATGGTATTTAAGCTTTTTGAAATTATAACTGCAAGAATATTTATTTTTTGAATTGACGTATTGGTACCCTTGCCTTATAAGAGTGGTTTGAAATAATTAAAATATTATATTTATTTATAAAATTATTTTTCAATATTTCTATTTGTTTTGGTTTGGCTATATTAAAAAAATATATTTTCCTGTAATGTAAGTTCGGCCCAGCCGGACTTAACGCCGTTTTTACTTGTTTAAAAAGAACTTTAGGTTTTTTGAAGCAATGCGAAAAGGAAGAAAGAATTGAAACATTATTATTTAATAATAATAATATTTAATAATTATTTAATAATAATAACACTCACTTTATCGGGTAAAACCTAATGTAGCTCTTAGGATAGAAGATTGGTAAAGCGATAGAGATGAGTTAATATGAGGATAGGTAGACGAAGATGTCAACAGTTACTCATGTCCTGGAGTCCATCCATCCATGCTAAAAATCGAATCAAAGTCAATTCATAATAATCCAATATGTTTACACAATAGATCGTACGATAAGTTTTTAAATGCATATTTGTTTTAAAAATTTTTTATATTTGAGAAAACTATTAATTTATAATATAAAAAAGTTGATCTCATATTTTATTATTTATAATTTCTTTGAGTTCAATTTGTTTTTTATGCGAACTAAAAAAAATTACTTTAATAAAGTTTTGAACGTTTTATTCGAAAAAAATAAAAAATATATTTTTATATAGCAAACAGTATGCTGTCGATTTCCTGTCCAGTTCCAGGATCCCGGGAAATAAAAAGTACGGGAAAATGCAAACGCTAATGTAGACACCGAATTTCGTAAATCTAGCCGTAGCCGTTTGGTTGGTATCACTTTTATGCTCATTCGATCCGTTTTTCTCCTAAAAGTATAAATTTCGAAAAAATCTTTTATGACTAGCGTGTACATAATCAACATGTGTGTAAGTACACACATATCTTTATGATTTTAGCAGCAGCTCAATAACATTTTGCATCTATATTTTATAGAATGCAAATTTATTTACAAATGACATTTACTTGGCTGCACACTACCACTATTATGATTTCTGACCCGTGAGCCAGGATAATATGCAAGTTGAAATCAAATATTGATTACAGACCAAAATAAAACAAACGAGAAAAAATAATTCCTTTATTTTACGAAACTACGCACCGAATTTAATGATTTTAGCCATATGGTATGTCCTATTTGGATCCTTAATAGTATGAATTTAGAAATATCCATATATTTCACTTGTCTACGCAATTAGACGGATGTACTCACCAATTTTCTTGTTCATAGCTCTAGTCGAGTGGTTGGTACCATTTTAATCCCTTATTAAGCCCTTTCTCCCCAAAAAGTATGAAATTTTGCAATGGTATCAATAACTACAAACTGTTGCAGCTAGAATGTAAAAAAATATAGAATTAATAAAACGTTTGAAGATGTGAAATAAGATGTGTATATTATTCCTCTGAGATATAGGGATTTTTCGAAATTTGTACTTTTATGTAGGAAGAGGGATACAAATGGCACCATCCGAAGTGTTTTGGAATAAAAAAATACCGGTTAATAGTGAGAAAACAGAAAAACAACGACCATCGATTGGTATAGAAACTTATAGATTCGAAAATTGTCCGCGTGTGAAGTAGTAGGCATTTGTTAGTGGTATATATTGGCATTAAAATCCTTGTAATGGCACAGATAGTGGAGGGTGTCATACAGTCAGCATGGTAATCAATCGAAGTAGACTATGGTAGTCGATTAAAATAAATCAATATTTTCTATTTTTAATTGTTTTAAGAAAACTGGATTGGAGCGCGATTTTAAGGAAATAGAGATCACTGCAAAGATGTTTTATGAAAGCACGAAACGCCGACTTAACAACAAATCCGGGTGGGTCATTAATCACACTAATACTGTTGTCTTATAAAAATTCTGTCATTTCGAATTCCAAATGCACATGTGATACCTAGAAGAGATCCGGTTGCTTTTGTCAGGAGGTCACGTCAGTTATCAAACTCATGCTAGCAAATCGAATTGGATTAGAATGTTTTATTTTGAATACGCAAATGCGCATATGCCGAAATAGCTCAGTTGGGAGAGCGTTAGACTGAAGATCTAAAGGTCCCCGGTTCAATCCCGGGTTTCGGCAAACATATTATGTATTTTATAAAATTAGGATAAAACAACAAAGTTTAACACGATTAAACTTGGACGATGGATGTACTATAAATTCTAGAAAATCATACTTATTTGAGTCATGTAATACAAAAATTGATTCAAAATAATCGTGTAGAAAATGTTAGCAATTACGCACTATTGGCCTCTGGTGCTAGAAGAATGGTAGCGAAAGGTTACACATGCAACTAATGCCAATAATGTAGGCTGTATGAAGTATATTACGTACAGGATTATTTGTATGTTGAACAAAAATCCACAACTAAATTATTTTTCATTGGACCTTTACTCTGCGTAGCTGGATTTGGACTACCCCAGAACAGAGATACAAGCCGACCGATTTTAAGCCGATAAGCCGCCGCCGCTGCATGTTTCCGCACGAGCCGCGCCGCCGCTGATTTCATCGGCTCAAATCGACTTCAACCACGCCGCCGATTTCATCGACTCATATCGATTTCAACCACGCCGCCGAGATTTGACGGAGTTCTAACTCAGTCAAATCTTACTAGCAAAATAGACAACCCACTTTAAATTACAAAAGAAAATATAAATGTTGACTTAGACTACCTACTGCTGTGAAATATACTGATCTTTCTTTGAATTTGGTATCCTACTATATGATTACGGCTATAGAAAATTGAATGATTGTATTTTGATTTGAAAGTCGCATTTATATAAGTCAATTCCAGTACGTGTGGTCATATAAATACAGGGTGATTTTTTAAGAGCTTGATAACTTTTTTAAAAAAAAAAACGCATAAAATTTGCAAAATCTCATCGGTTCTTTATTTGAAACGTTAGATTGGTCCATGACATTTACTTTTTGAAGATAATTTCATTTAAATGTTGACCGCGGCTGCGTCTTAGGTGGTCCATTCGGAAAGTCCAATTTTGGGCAACTTTTTCGAGCATTTCGGCCGGAATAGCCCGAATTTCTTCGGAAATGTTGTCTTCCAAAGCTGGAATAGTTGCTGGCTTATTTCTGTAGACTTTAGACGTGACGTAGCCCCACAAAAAATAGTCTAAAGGCGTCAAATCGCATGATCTTGGTGGCCAACTTACCGGTCCATTTCTTGAGATGAATTGTTCTCCGAAGTTTTCCCTCAAAATGGCCATAGAATCGCGAGCTGTGTGGCATGTAGCGCCATCTTGTTGAAACCACATGTCAACCAAGTTCAGTTCTTCCATTTTGGGCCAAAAAAAGTTGGATATCATCTCACGGTAGCGCTCACCATTCACAGTTACGTTACGATTCGCATAATCTTTGAAGAAGTACGGTCCAATGATGCCACCAGCCCATAAACCGCACCAAACTGTGACTTTTTCTGGATGCATTGGTAGCTCTTGCAATGCTTCTGGCTGATATTCACTCCAAAATCGACAATTCTGCCTATTTACGTACCCATTGAGCCAAAAATGAGCTTCGTCGCTGAACACAATTTCTTTCTTTCTGAACTTTCTTAACAGAGCACGCATTTTGATAATAAAATTCAATGATTTGCAAGCGTTGCTCGTTAGTAAGTCTATTCATGATGAAATGTCAAAGCATACTGAGCATCTTTCTCTTTGACACCATGTCTGAAATCCCACGTGATCTGTCAAATACTAATGCATGAAAATCCTAACCTCAAAAAAATCACTCTTTATATATATATAAATAACAATGAACAACAGCTCCTCTATTGTGCTTCTGTGTGTCAAAGTAGGTAGAGTATTATTATTCTTTGGAAGGATTATGATATTCAAGCCTCACATGAAAAGCTGTAATTAAAAAAATATTTATTAAATTCATCCATATTAAAAAATTTGGGAATGGATTCCCACTCCCAAAAAATTATTGTATGGGGTAACAATTAGGGTGTCCAACTGCGATTAATCGAATAATTTTTGTCAAATATTTGTTTGAATAATAAAAAATCATGATTTTTTAATAACGAATAATTCGAATAAATTGTCCCAAATAATAGATTAGTCGATATTATAATGCTTTGTATGATAAATTGATTTTGAATAGCCAACTATGCAACACCGAATATAAAACCACAATTTTTTCGATTTTTGATTTGTATGCTCTACAGATATTAAAACAACGATGTATCCGACATCATTCAAAAATTGCAAAACGTTGCCAATAGCTTCGGAATTATTTAAAATTTAAAGAAAAGTAATTTCATAGAATAGTAAATTCATAGAAAAATTGAGATTAACACCGCAATACTAAAGTCAGTTCTTTTATAAATCATATGATCCATATTCGAAAAATATCAATGGATAACTTCTGATATTGTGCTCATTTAAGGGAAGGTTCTTTATTTTGATAAGATATTAAGATTTTTGTCAACTTCTAATGAATTTCGAATTTGATATTACAATTTTTAAATAGAATTAGATACGCAATAAACGTTCAATATATAGTGGAACTACACGTAAACTGGCGTGTCTTGTCTATATCACTCTTATTAATTATATTTTATTTAAGTGGACAATTGTTCGATTAATCGGTTAATCGAATAACTCTCGACTTCATCATTCCATTAATTGGAAATTTTTTGTTTACAAATAAACGATAAATCGAATAGCATAAAACTCCGAATAATTGGATACCCTAATAACAATATTAAATTATTGGAACATTGGCTAATATTAACGAATATTGAACTACTTGGCAAAAAATAAAAGAAAATTGTTCCTTCCGTTTTCCCAAAATTGCCAAATGGCAAACGGCAAATCAGCCGAAAGCCGCCGCCGCCGATAACTATGGTTCGGCTTGTAACTCTGCCCCAGAAGAGAAAATCTTAAGCACGACCGAAGAACGACAACGCAAAACCTTTACTTTGTATAGCCGGCTTTGTCATATCCCAGAGGAGAAAATCATTAGTCCGACCAAAGGCCCTATATTCGTGGCCAATTTTTCATATTAAAACAAGTAAGGAAAAGCTAAAGTCGGGCGGGGCCGACTATATGATACACTCCACTTTCTATCCGAACACAATTCAACTCGATAAAAAAGTGAAAACGGGAAGAATTTTTGTATGTTTCCTAATCATAGGCTAATATGACCTGGTCCAATTTGTCAAATCGAAAAGAATATTTGTATCGGGGATATATCCAAACATGGAATAAAGAGACTAACTTTCAAAATAAGTTCTTCCAATTGAAATATAATGTGTTATGCTCAGTTCGAAGAAATTCGGTGAAAATTCGTGGTTTCTGGGGCGGAAAAAGTCTACCTGGGAACGAAATTTGTATTGGAGCTATATGTAAATCTGAACCGATCTGACCCATTTTCACTATTTTGAAATATAAGATATTTTGAAACATTTGAATAAGATCCTTTAAAATATGTGGTTTATAGAGTGGAAAAAGTGAAATTTGTGTTGTAGCTATATATAAATCTGAACCGATCTGACCCATTTGCAACATAGCTGTTTATAGAACAAATATAAAGTATTTCGCATAATTTGAAGAGGATCTGTTAAAATATGTGGTTTCTAGAGCAGAAAAAGTCAAATCGGGAGCGAAATTCGAAACCTGAGCGAAATATACATCGATTTTCATTATTATCGTTGCAGCTGTTTAATTGGTACTAAGTTTATCCCTTTTCTCATAGTTTCCCCATAAATGCAAAACTTCTTTGATATTCTACATCTATGCAGTCATAAGAATCCATTATCTCTCACGTACACAGTGCTAGATAATCAAACTTCATGATTCTACACATTTTTGCCGTAAAAGTAAAAAAGTACGAATGTAGAAATCTCTCACCGAATTTCATCGTAGCCGTTAGTTAGCACCATTAGGGATAACCATGTTGCTTATCCCTTGAAAGTACGAATTTGGAAATACCTTTTTATTTTTGGTGTAGACACGAAAAATAAAAACGTCAGAGGAATGTCTACTCCGAATTTCATGATTCTAACTGCGGCCTTTTTGTTGGTACCATTTTTATCCCCATTTACCCCCCTAAAAACCAGTAAGGAAAGGCTAAAGTCGGGCGGGGCCGACTCTATGATACACTCCACTTTCAATCCGAATACAATTCAATTCGGTGAAAAAGTGAAAACGGGAAGGTTTTTTGTATCCTGTAAATGTATGTGTTTGACAAAAAATTTTATATCGGAAAGGACATTTGTATGAGGATATATTGAAACCTGGAACGAAATAGGTGAAATATAAAATGTATAGTTTGGCCAAAATCGGTTAAACTTATGGGAGCAACATTTGAATTTGGGCTATATTTAAATCTGAACCGATCTTACCCACTTTCACCATAGTTTTGTTTAGTTAGATGATAAGATGTTGTGCGAAATTTAAAGACAATCGAGCACAATATGTGGCTTTTAAAGCGGCAAAAGTCAAATCGGGAGCGACATTTATATGGGGGCTATATCGAAATCTGAACCGATCTGTCCGATATTCACCATGGGAGTTTCTAGTGGGAATATAAGATGTTTTACCAAATCTGAAGACAGTGGTCTCTAGAGCGGAAAAAGTCAAATCGGGAGAGAAATTTGTATGGGAGCTATATATAAATCTGAACAGATCTAGCACATTTTTACCACAGGTGTTTCTAGTTACAATATAAGATGTTTTGCCAATTTTAAAGAAAATCTGTTGTAATATGTGGTATCTAGAGTGAAAAGAGTCAAATCGGGAGTGAAATTCGTATGGGGGGCTATATCTAAATCTGAACCGATTTTCTTCAAATTAAATAGCGTTCGTCCTTATCCCGAAAAACATCGTTGTGCAAAGTTTCATTTGGTTCTGTCTACAATTGCGACCTGTATCGTGATTACAAGAATAGATGGACGGACGGACGGACAGACAGACAGACGGACATTGCTAAATCGACTCAGAAAGTGATTCTAAGACGATCGGTATAATTAACAATGGGTCTATCTCGTTTCCTTTTGGGTGTTACAAACAAATGCACAAAGACATAATACTCTCGTGGAGTGTATAATTAGGACTTTCGAACATCTATTTCTTTTACTTGTCTACGCAATTAGAGTGACGTACACACCAAAGTTCATCCTCTATCTCTCTGTTCTCATTGTATCCCTTGAAATTACGAATTTAGAAAAACTGTTTTATTTCCACTTATCCCCCTTAAAAGGACTTATATTGAAAATCGCTTTTTTACCAATTTCGCTCCCAATTTGAATTTTTCCACTCTAGAATGCACATATTTTAACAGATTTTCTTCTAAATTCGCAAAAACCCTTATGTTTCAACTAGAAACATCTGTAGTAAAAATGTGTTAGATTGGTTCAGATTTATGTATAGCTGTATAGTGTGTTTCTAGGTGGATTATAAGATGTTGTGCCAAATTTAAAGAAAATCGGGTACAATATGTGGTTACTAATGCGGCGAAAGTCATATTGGGAGCGACATTTGTATGGGGGCTATATCTAAATCTGAACCAATCTTATCTTATTTCTGCATATGTGTTTCTAGTTGGATTATAAAATGTTGTGCCAAATTTAATGAAAATCGAGTACAATATGTTGTTTCTAGAACGGAAAATATCAAATCGGGAGCGAAATTTAAATTAAATAGCGTTCGTCCTTGATCCACAAAACTTATTTGTGGCAATTTTTGTTAAGATCAGACTATAATTGCGACCTATAATTTGATTAGAACAATATATGAACAGACGGTCAGACATACGGCTCAGAAAGTGATTCTAAGTCGATCGGTATACTTAACAATGGGTCCATGTCGCTTCCTTTTGGGTGTCACAAACAAATGCACAAAGACATAAGTGTATAAAAAGTAAAAAAATTGGCAAAAATAAACTGTACACACCGAATTTCATACCATTTGTATCCCTTTTTGCCCCATTTCACTCCCTACAAGTAAGAATAGATTTATGGTGCATATAAGCAGACATATTCGAAAGATATGCTTTAATACTAAAATATTAAGTGTGTGTTTTTTGTCCTTGTTATTGAAAAATGTTTCCCTTTGGACCGATTTCGCCCACTTTCAGTCCTTATCGATCTACAACTATTAGACGTATTTTTGAAAATTTGGACGTCCTAACTCCTTTCGTTTTGATGCCAGCGTGCTTTTAACAGACTTTTAGATATTTCAAGGTGTTACAAACGGAATGACAAACTTAGTATACCGCCATCCTGGAGGTGGAGGGTATAATGAGTACTAATTGATCGTTTTAAAATATGCTTTGCATATTTGTGTGGGAGGTAGTAGAATGGAATAGCAAAATCATAAATATAAAGTATATATATTCCTGATCGCCATACAATTCTAAGAC
The DNA here is from genome assembly GCA_947397865.1 of Polietes domitor. NCBI lineage: Eukaryota > Metazoa > Arthropoda > Insecta > Diptera > Muscidae > Polietes > Polietes domitor. Next base: position 135,678,647 of record OX377618.1, read on the forward strand.
GTTCTAGACATGTCCGTCCGTCCGTCTGTTGAAAGCACGCTAGCATATAAACGAAAGGAGCTAGAAATTTCAAATTTTCGATAAATGCGTCTTATAGTCGTAGATCGGTTGGGATTGAAATCGAGCAAAATCGGCCCAAAGGGAAACAATTTTCCCTCACAAGGACTAAAAATACCCATAATAATCCCTAATATTTTAGAGTATTTAAGCATGTTTTTTGAATATGTCTGTTTATATTTGCTTGATATTTGGTATGCGCATTCCCCCTACAGCAAAAACGTGCACCACAAAGTGATTCTTATTTGAAGGGGATGAAATGGGGCAAAAAAGGGATAAAAATGGTACATATTAAACGACAATAGCTAGAAACACGAAATTCGGTGTGTACATTCCTCTAATTTAGCAGATACATAATATAAAATTATTTTTTCCAAATTCGTACTTTTAAGGGGTAAATGGGAATAGAGGGATAAAAATGGTACCAACCAAACGGCTGTACCTAGAATAATGAAATTCGGTGTATGCATTCCTCTGATTGCATAGACAAGTAAAACACACGGATTTTTCAAAATTCGTACTTTTTGGGGTTAAAATGAAAAAAGGCGATAAAAATAGTACCAATCAAATGACTGCAGCTAGAGTCATGAAAATCGGAGTATACATTCCTATGACTTTGTAGACACGGAAAATAAACGGATTTTTCGAAATTCGTACTTTTTGGAGTCAAAATGGAAAAGGGGATACAAATAGTACCAACCAAATAACCGCAGCTAGAGTCATGCAATTCGGAGTATACATTCCTCTGACTTTGTCGACACGGAAAATAAACTGATTTTTCGAAACTCATACCTTATGGAGTCAAAATAGAAAAAGGGGATAAAAATAGTACCATCCAAATGACCGCAGCTAGAGTCATGAAATTCGGAGTATACATTCCTCTGACTGTGTAGACACGGAAAATAAACGGATTTTTCGAAATTCGTTCTTTTTGGGGTTAAAATGGAAAAGGGGATACATATAATACCAACCAAATGACCGCAGCTAGAGTCATGCAATTCGGAGTATACATTCCCCTGACTGCGTAGACACGGAAAATAAACGAATTTTTCAAAATTCGTACTTTCAAGGGATACAATGGGATACAGAGGGATACAAATAGTACCAACTAAACGACTACAGCTAGAATGACGAAATTCGAATTGCGTAGAAACGTCAAGGGGTAAAAATGATACCAACCAAATGGGCGCAGCTGGAATCATGGAATTCGGTGTATACATTCCTCAGACTGCATAGACACTCAAAATAAAAAGTTTTTTTCCAAATTCGTAATTTTTCTTTTACGGCAAAAATTGGTTGAATCATGAAGTTAGGTTATTTTGCATTTTGTACGTCTGATAATGGATTTTCAAAATTTTTACTTTTGAAATTAAAATACAACCAACTATAGCACTCACTATCTACCAATATTTATGGTATTTAAGCTTTTTGAAAATATAAATATAAGAATATTTATTTTTTGATTTGAAATAAATAATGGTTTGAAATAATAAAAATATTATATTTATTTATAAAATTATTTTGTCAATATTTGTTTTGGTTTGGCTATATTAAAAAAATATATTTTCCTGTAAAATTACTGCACTTCTACGAAAACCGACAACCTCTGTGGAATGCAATCCATGGTGGAGGGTATATAAAGTTCGGCCCGGCCGAACTTAACGCCGTTTTTACTTGTTTTATTTTCAAAAGCATACAAAGTAGGGGAATAGGGAAGAATGAAACAGTGCAACACCGGGTAAAAAACTAGTCCTTTATAAATTCTATACTGGTTCCTAAAATCCACTGTAACTTGATAGTTCATATCATACTTTTACAATTATTTTTCAAATGTGGAAGTTAAGCTCAAATACTCCGGTTCTAAGTAAAATTAAAGACGTTATAACTTCCTGAGAGTGAGGATATATATAAGTGGGTTTAAACGACTGAAACATAATCACTTTTTATTTAGGTTTTTCTTATCGCAGCTTAGTTATACAGTCTCAAAAGAAAAACAGCCCTATTATTGATAAACAGTTCATCATTTTGACAATCAGACTCAGAGCTGAAAATTCAATATTTTTGCACTTTCAGAAAAGCAAAATTTGTAGAAAATAATGTGAAAGCCTTTTGCAAAGTTTATGAAAAATGCAGCCTTATGCAGCATTAATGAAGCACCTGAACTAGTCTTTTAACAAACTGCGTTTAATATGAGTTTTTAGATTAAAAGTCTAGACACTCATTCTCCTACATCAAAAAAATGTCAAAAAAGATAAATCTGTCAAGTTGGTCGTATGAACAAAATCTATCAAAATCAGGTATTATTCCGGTGACGACAGAATAATTGTCATGCCATTTTCTAATCACCCACGGCCGAAATAGCTCAGTTGGGAGAGCGTTAGACTGAAGGTCCCCGGTTCAATCCCGGGTTTCGGCATATTCATTTATGCTAAACATGGCTTGCTCGCAAATTTTTTATATTGATTGATATTAATCTTTTGTTTCCGAATGAAAGGTGCATCTCTTGCACATGCCTATCAAAGCCACAAAGCAATTTAGCTAATCCATCCTTTAGCTGGGCGAATGTTGACCACCACGAGCTGATGGCCGGGCAAATTTAGCACCTTTTGCAGCTTAAGGTCCGAACCAAAAAGGGCTATTCTTTTTGGCGAATTTTTAGGCGTGTGTCCACAAACACACTTCGATATGGCAGAGAATGCATTCGCCACGTTTCAAAATGATATGGTGTTTTGAATTTATTTACCTGCCCAGTCCATTCATGCATTCTTCCATCCAATCGTTCGTTCATTCAGTGCAAGTGGTAGGACAATGCAATGCGACACACGCACCAGAAATAGTTCAATAGGACAAATGCCCGGCAAAAGGTACGCATGCGTGGCAGTGTTGTTCCGGCTTGGACGTATTAAGGTGGCCAATAGGTATGGCCAGCACAACAATGATCAAAAGGTTTTGTTCGACGTATAGACGTACTTTTAGGTAGCATTCATGGACGGACGGACGAACGCACCATAGACGAGTGAGTATTAACATAATCGTTGTCCTCAGTTGTACGGCCTTAATTGAAAGCAATTGATTGAGGAGCAGCACCATACAAAGCCAAAAGGGATATACGACAACCTTCATTTCTTTGTCTTTCTTTTTGTCATACTTTTCATATGTTTTATGCATAATTTAAATTATGGTCTATAAGAAAGTAAAAATATGCACATGGCTTCTGTGGACTCTGAAAGTACAGTGATGTGTAATAAAGTAGCAGAGGAGCAGGGTAACAATTTGGAATACAATTTCTCGATAAATAAGAAAATTTTCGGGTAATTCTATCCATGTCATAAATTCGTACTCTAGAATGAAATTATATCTGCATAGTTCACGGTGGTATGGAAATAACAATTTGGCGAAATCGGCCCAGAAAGAAAAAGTTTGTTGCCTAATATTTCCGCTAATATTTAGTGCAAAATTTTGAAGATTACTGCCGTATATTCATTCAGAAAAAAAGTAAAAAGTGAGTTAAAATTTAGGAAAATTGAACTTCGTATAGCGCTAAAGAAATATTTCCTCATATCAAGTTTAAACTTTTCCTTGAAAGTAGTACATGCTTTGAACTTGATTCTAATTCAATTTTCCTCAAACCAAGTAAATATTTACTCAAACTGAGGAAAAATCCAATAAGTTTTTACTCAAACCAAGTACATTTTTACTAAATTTTAGTAAAACTTTGCTGAAGTTTCCCTAAATCTAATTAAATTTTTACTGAATTTAAGTAAATTTTTAATAAATTTAAATAACATTTTGCTGAAATTTTCCTAAAATTAAGTACATTTTTATTCAAATCATGTAACTATTTACTCAAATTGAGTACAATTTTACAAATAATTCAAACAAATGATTTTGCTTCAGAGTATGCAAAACTAGGACAAAAATGGCAACATGAAATATTTCCCAAAAGTTTCATGAAACCTCTGATATAAAGAGATGAGCTATTACTCCATGATTGCTACGAAGGCAAGATTGGCGACTTCGCAGTGGTTGTTTAGAATTATTTAAGAAATAAGTCTCTACAAACGAAAGAGAATTGCTTCTTAGATTAATATTCAAGAATATTTCTAAACAATTTGAAGTGATTTTTTATAGGTTCATTAACCTATGCAGAAATTCGGTAAGATCGGTTCAGATTTAGATACAAATGTCGCTCCCGATTTGACATTTTCCGCTCTAGAAACCACATATTGTACCCGATTTTCTTTAAATTTGGCACAACATCTTATAATCCACCCAGAAACACGTATGCAGAAAGTGGGTAAGATCAGTTCAGATTTATATATAACCCCCACACAAATGTCGCTCCCGATTTGACATTTTCCGCTGTAGAAACGACATATTGTACCCGATTTTCGTTTAATTTGACACAACATCTTATAATCCAACTAGAAACACCTATGCAGAAGATGGGTAAGATCAGTTCAGATTTATATATAGCCCCCACACAAATGTCGCTCCCGATTTGACATTTTCCGCTCTAGAAACCACATATTGTACCCGATTTTCTTTAAATTTGGCACAACATCTTATAATCCACCCAGAAACACGTATGCAAAAATTGGATAAATCGGTTCAGATTTAGATATAGCCCCCATACAAATGTCGCTCCCGATTTGACATTTTCCGCTCTAGAAACCACATATTGTACCCGATTTTCTTTAAATTTGACACAACATCTTACAATCCAACTAGAAAAACCTATGCAGAAATTCGGTAAGATCGGTTCAGATTTAGATACAAATGTCGCTCCCGATTTGACATTTTCCGCTCTAGAAACCACATATTGTACCCAATTTTCTTTAAATTTGGCACAACATCTTATAATCCACCTAGAAACACGTATGCAGAAAGTGGGTAAGATCAGTTCAGATTTATATATAGCCCCCACACAAATGTCGCTCCCGATTTGACATTTTCCGCTGTAGAAACGACATATTGTACCCGATATTCGTTAAATTTGACACAACATCTTATAATCCAACTAGAAACACCTATGCAGAAGATGGGTAAGATCAGTTCAGATTTATATATAGCCCCCACACAAATGTCGCTCCCCATTTGACATTTTCCGCTGTAGAAACGACATATTGTACCCGATTTGCTTTAAATTTGACACAACATCTTAAAATCCAACAAGGAAGACCTATGCAAAAATTGGAGAAGATCGGTTCAGATTTATATATTGCCCCCACACAAATGTCGCTCCCGATTTGACATTTTCCGCTGTAGAAACGACATATTGTACCCGATTTTCTTTAAATTTGGCACAACAGCTTATAATCCAACTAGAAACACCTATGCAGAAGATGGGTAAGATCGGTTCATATTTAGATACAGCCCCCATACAAATGTCGCTCCCGATTTGACATTTTCCGCTCTAGAAACCACATATTGTACCCGATTTTCTTTAAATTTGGCACAACAGCTTATAATCCAAGTAAAAAACCTATTGTGAAAGTGGCTAAGATCGGTTCAGATTTAGATATAGCGCAAATACAAATGTTGGTCCCAAATGTTTAACCGATTTTGGCCAAACTATACATATTATATTTCACTATTTCGTTTCAGATTTCAATATACCCCCAAACAAATGTCCTTTTCGATTTAACATTTTTGGTCAAACACATACATTTACAGGATACAAAATTCTTCCCGTTTTCACTTTTTCACCGAACTAAATTGTACTCGGATAGAAAGTCGAGTGTATCATTGAGTCGGCCCCGCCCGATTTTAGCCTTTCCTTACTTGTTTTAGTTAAAATTTCCTAAATGGAATTTTATCCATACAAAAAAATTCTTAATATTTTTCTTACTTAAAACCTTGAAAATTTTCTTCCACACAAACATGAATTTACTCAATTGTAAGAATTTTCTATTAGACCCAATGAAATGATTTCAAGTAAATTTTCTACATTATTTCTAGTAAAAATTCTTTTTGTTTCGCATCATCACAGTCAGATGAACGTAAATACCGAATTTCATGATTTCAACTTCAGCGGGTTGGTTGGTACCATCTTTATCCCTCTGTTCCAATTGTATCCCTTGAAAGTACGAATTTTGGAAAATCTCCCATTTTACGCATCTATGCAAGTCATGTTTCTAGCTACTGTTGTATCATTGGTACCATTTTTATCCCTTTTTGCCCCATTTCACCCGCCAAAACTTTTATTTGCTTTTTGGCGTTTTTACCAGAGGAACGTACGCAACAAATTTCAAGTACATATAAAGCAGAAATTTAACAATTAAAAATGCGTTAAGTTCGGCCGGGCCGAATCTTTTATACCCTTCACCAAGGAGTGCATTCCATAGTATTATCGGTAGATTAGAGGCTGTCGACTTTACAAAGAAGTGAAGTAACATATTTTGAAAATTGTCTAATGTTTGTTTACTATGTTTTGTTTACTAAACTATAAGTCACACTTATGCGCAGTGTTTTAAATAAATGTCATTGCTCCATTATTATAATATTACTAGTCTACTATATATATAATACTGCAACTGTAATCAAAAAGTGAACATGAGGGAGCAATCTTCACAAATGTACTCTAAATATTAGGTATACTGTCAGTCATCATTAGAGAGAAACATTTTCCCTCAGGGCCGATTTCTCCCATTTGCAATTTCTTGATTCAACTACAAACGTAGTGACTGCATCATTTTGATAAGAAAAGTACAAATTTCAAAGATCCGTTATGTTTCGCATCCATATTGAAATGAACACATCCACCTTTATCATTTTCTAAAATTTTGACCCTAAAAGTACGATTTTGGAGACATACTCATATTGTGCGTGTCTCCGAAGACAGGAGAGTGTAGCACTGAATTTCATGATTCTAGCTACAGCCGTTTGCGTGGTACCAATTTTATCCCGCTTTGATCCTAAAGGTACGAATATCGGAAGATATCTTTATTTTTCATAAATACACAGTCACAGCAATCTACACATCGAATTTCACTATTCTAACTGCAACCGTTTGATTGGTACCATTTCTATCTCCTACGCCCCATTTTCCGCCTAAAAGTACAAATATCGAAAAAGTCCTTTATGTTTCGCGTCTACACAGTCAGATAAATGCATTCACCGAATTTCATAATTTTAACTTCAGCGGTTTGGTTGGTACCATTTGTATCCCTCTTTTCCCATTGCATCCCTTAAAAGTACAAATTTCGAAAAATCTGTCTATTTTACGTGTCTACGTTCGTAGATAGGTTGGGATTGAAACTGGACGAAATCGGCCTAAAGGGAAAATTTGTTCCCTCACAAGGACTGAAAAAAAAACCAAATAACCCCTAATATTTTAGAGTATTTAAGCATTTCTTTTCAATATATCTGCTTGTACTTACTTGATATTGGGTATGAGCATTCCCCCGATGCATTCACACGGGCACGGGATAAAAATGGTACTAACCAAACGGCTGCACCGAAAATAATGATATGTGGTGTATACATTGATCTGATTGCATAGACACGTAAAATAAATGGACTTTTCGAAATTAGTACTTTTTGGAGTTAAAATGAAAAAAAGGGATAAAAATAGTACAAACCAAATGACCGGAGCTAGAGTAATGAAATTCGGAATATGCATTCCTCTGACTGCATAGACACGAAAAATAAAAGATTTTTTAAAAATTCGTACATCCAAGGGATGCAATGGGTACAGAGGGATAAAAATAGTACCAACTAAACGACTTATTCGGTGTGTACATGTCTCTTATTGCGTAGACACGTAAAATAAAGAGTTTTTAGAAAGTCGTACTCTTAAGGGGGTAAAGGGGAAAAAATGGTACCAACCAAATGGCCGCAGCTAGAATCATGGAATTCGCCTGACTGCATAGACACGCAAAACAAAAAGATTTTTCGAAATTTGTACTTTTTACTTTTACGGCAAAAATTAGTTGAATCATGAAGTTAGGTTATTTTGCACTATGTACGTTAGATAATAGATTTTCAAAATTTATACTTTTGGAATTAAAATAGAATGCAAATACACCCAACTGCAGCACCCACTATATACCAATATTTATGATATTAAAGCTTTTTTGAAGACATAAATATAAAAATATTTATTTTTTGAATTGACTTGAACTATTATTTCGATATACAGTGTTAACGTATTGGTAACCTTGCCTTGTAAGCGTGGTTTGAAATAATAAAAATATTATATTTGTTTTTAAAATTATTTTTTAATATTTGTTTTGCTTTGGTTATATTAAAAATATATATTTTCCTGTAATAATACTGCACTTCTACGAAAATCGACGGCCTCTGTGGAATGCAATTCATGGTGGAGGGTATATAAAGTTCTGCCCGGCCGAACTTAACGCCGTTTTTACTTGTTAAGGGGTAAAATGGGAATAGAGGGATAAAAATGGTACCAACCAAACGGCTGCACCTAGAATAATGAAATTCGGTGTATACATTCCTCTCATTGCGTAGACAAGTAAAAGGATTTTTCGAAATTCGTACTTTTTGGGGTTCAAATGGAAAAAAGGGATAAAAACCAACCAAAATGACCAAACCAAATGACCGCAGCTAGAGTCATGAAATTAGGAGTATACATTCCTCCGACTGCATGGACACGCAAAATAAAAGTGTTTTTCCAAATTCGTGCTTTCAAGGGATACAATAGGTACAGGGGATAAAAATAGTACCAACTAAACGAATACAGCTAGAATGATGGAATTCAGTGCGTACATCCCCCTAATTGCGTAGACATGTAAACTAAAGAGATTTTAGATAGTCGTACTCTTGAGGGGGTAAAATTGGAAAAAGGGGATAAAAATGTTACCAACCAAATAGCCGCAGCTAGAATCACGGAATTCGAATTTGGCCCATTTCGGCATATATTTGGTCCCTTTAGTATATGTCGACTGGGGTGGGCAGTTGCATAAGAATTGCACGACAGTCTCTTCCTCCACTTCGTTGCCGCAGCTTCGACAGTGATCGTTCATCAGCTTCATTGTTGTAAATTACATTTTCTTAAGATTGATGCATCGATGCGATATATAATAATAAGAACACTACATTGAACAAGCATTTTTACCATGCTGCTCATTTACTGCACACAGCTGTATACATCAAATAAAGCCATTCATAGAATGCAATACACCATTTCTTTCCTTGATGTGCATACCTTCCATTCATACGAGTGTACTATTGACCATTTCTTCTTCGCTTGTGGCCATTTATGGCTGTCTGTCGCATGTATTGTTGTAGTCGTTCTCGTTCTTATGGGAGTTTAAGCCCTATTAATGTTGGCCATGTGTTTCATGTCATGTCCCTGATTAATATTGTACGGAGATTATAACTGACAGTTGACCAGATTTGTCCATTGACACGAGTACGTGCTGACATCTCTGATGGATGTTTCAATTGGCATATGGCCATAATTGAGCATATGCCTGACTATATGTTCCACTTACTATTGAGTTGATTTTTATTTTTGAACAACGAGGCTTACACGAAGAACATAAGCCGAAATAGCTCAGTTGGGAGAGCGTTAGACTGAAGATCTAAAGGTCCCCGGTTCAATCCCGGGTTTCGGCAAATAATTATCTTTTTCGTTTAATATTAAAAATATATACTATGTATATACAATCTCAAGTATTTTCTCTCTGAGTATATTTGTATGCTATAACATTAAGGTGGTCTATATGAAATCAGCGAATTTATTAAAATTAAAGCGCTTTTTAAAAATGTGTGCGAAAGTTTGGGATGCTGTCCAAACAGGGCCGCGCGCAGGGGGTGGGGGGTTTTGGGGGTTCAAACCCCCCAGAGAGGTTTCGAACATATACTTTTTAAAACCTTCTAGGCTTTCTGAACCAATAAAATATAGAATTTTTAAGGTCTTTTTAAAATAACTCGTCTGAAATGGTAATTTTGCAGTAAAATCATGAAAAAAAAAATCGTTTAGTAACACAGTGCAACACGAAAAAAATAACCATATACGGACACCGCTACATGATAAAAGACCAAAAAAAAAGACCCGCGTTTTTTTTCCCCAAAGTCATGCACTTTTTTTATGGGCCCCCAGAGATTTGAGGCCTCGGTGTAATTTTTGGAAAAAAGTGATTCTCAGGCTCATATCTTGCAAACCGTTCGGAATTTTGATTTACTCTCTGAGGCAAAGTTCTAGCTCTTGTCATAAAGAACAAAAATTGTGAACATATAAAATCAAAAAAACTTCATCTTCAATGTCAAAATCGCAAAAAACGGCTACCTAAGCGCTACCTAAACGGTGTTAAGAATAATTCCTAGGAAGTTCATATGTTCTAGAAAGTTGTTTATTGAAATCTTAAGTACATTTTTGTTGTTGATTGTTTCCTTGAATTTTTAACGGTTTGCTACCTATGGACCTGAACAGGGCAAAAAAGGAAAAAATCTAATTTTTGGAAAATTTTTCACTTTTGCGGCTACCTAAGCGCTAATTTGCGATTGGACATTTTTATGGAGCTGTATCTAAATCTGAACCGATTTGTCCGATGTTCATCACAGATACAACAACAACGGTTTCTGTTACTTCCAATGTTTCGGGAGTTTGCAATTATAATACAAATCTATTTTGGCAAACGAAGAGAACTGTTTGATATACATAAACTTATTTCTCTTTGTTCATTTACAACAAATGATGACATGTTTACCGCAAACAAACAATTTTTTCCCACAAACGAAACTCAAAAACGATGTTCACGTCTCCAAAATTTCGATTCTACGAAATGCATTTTTTCTCTGCGTGTAAAATCTACTTTAAAGTTGCGAAACAATAAGAAATTTACCACTTATGTCAAATATTTTTCAGAGCTAGTATTTTTTTGTACATATGTAACAAGTATTATTCAAATGAGAAACAACAAATTCAGTAACTTGGATCTACGTAGGAAGACGTAACTCTAAAATACCAATTATTTGTTTTTTGGAATTAAAATTTCTAGTTGTTTCTTCTTGCATTTCATCGAATCCAAAAAAAACTGTATTTGTTATTCGAATTTATACATTTAAGATTATAAAAATGAAGAAACATTTCCAAATATTTTTTATTTTATCGGAATATGAGTATAAAGATTTTGAGTAAACATCCTGTTACTCATGTCCTATATAAATGAAAAACTCCAAAACTCTTTAGACATCCTATTTAGACCCACACTTTGTCAAAATACATATCCAATTTTCTGCATTTATCATAGAAAAAATGCGGGACTGAAGGGTTTATCGCCGAGGAATTTGATCGTTTTTTGTGTAATATTTCTTCAAAATAGATATCGAGGGTTCTTGAAAATGAGTTTTTGATGCCAAACTATTCTCAGATTTGGATGTCATCTGTCATATAAATTTGGAAAAGTTTTTTTTCTAAAGCCATTTTCTTTTAATTTTCTGATTTGGCTATCCCCTCACACGTTAGTTTGTGACTGCATAAGTGGCTATGAACATAAAAATAATAGAAATAAAAATAGTTCAACAATGGAACAGCATAAAACCGAAGGTTATAATTCGCTACAGCGATTTTGTTTAAATCATTTTTCTAGATTTAGGGCATATCGTACTATCAAATTCCATCATTTCGCGTTAATAGCATTTTGATTCCCCAGTTATCAGGCTAAAATAGGAAAAATGGTCTCTGTAAAGTCAAAAATTGCGAAAAGTTTATTTAGAAAAACCGGCGTAACTTTTTATTATATTGAGAATACCAAAATATTTCTTTGGCATGTGATTGCTGCCTTCATATATATATTTGTGTATGAAAAGTTTCAGAATTATGAATGAAGAAAGTTAAAATATAAGGAACTGCAACGGCGAATTTTGGATTTTTCATCAGTTACAGCGATTTTCGTGACTGGCTACATATATGTTACAAGCCCCAAGTGCCAAAACATGAGCCTACAGTTCTTATTTTCGGTAGGTGTTTCTAGTGGGAATATATCATGATCTGAAAAATTTTATCAAGATCCGATGTAAGATGTAGTTTCTAAAGCTGTAATAGAGTAGAATGGGGGTTATACCAAAGTATGGACACATATATCTGACTTTCATAGTATATATTCTTAGTTGAAATATAATATAATCTGCAAAATTTTAAAAACTTCCGATGTAAAATGTGGGTCATAAAGGAGTAACAATAAAAATGGGGAACATTTGTAAGAGCGCTACATTAAAAGTGGTTCCATATAGATCACTTTCAAAGTAGGTATTCTTAGTTGAAATATAACATGATATGCAAAATTCTATGAAGATCCAATGCACGATATGGGTTCTAGAGCTGTATTAGAGTACAATGGGTGCCCTATTTGTATGCGGGTTATAACAAAATATGGACCCATATATTAGTCTTTCATGTATGTAGTATGAGTTGAAATATAATATAATCTGCAAACTTTGAAAAACTTCTGATGTAAAATGTGGGTCCTAGAGAGATAATAATTAAAATGGGGGCCATTTGTAAGGGCGCTACATTAAAATGTGGGCCATTATAGATCACATTCAAAGTATGTATTCTTTATTGAAATATAACATGGTCTGCAAAATTGAGATGTGGGTTCTAGATGTGGGTTCTAGATCGATAATAGTGTAAACTGGGGGCCCATTTGTGTGGGGGCTATACCAAAACTTTGACCTATATAGCTGGCATTCAAAATATAAATATAACATTGTGTGGGAAATTTGATCAAGATCCGATGTAAAATGTACATTTTAGAGCAGTAATATTGTAAATCGGAGGTACATTTGTATGGGGGCTATATCAAAAAATGTGATCCACTTTCCCGTGAGCTGTTTCTAGTTAAAATATAACACGATCCTAACAAATTGGTCATGATCCATGTAAAATGTGTATTCTAGAACAGTTATATATATATATATATATATATATATATATATATATATATATATATATCAACCGATTTTACCCACTTTCAGCATAAGTGTTTCTAGTTAATAAAAGTTATAAAATGTTGTTAAAGAAAATCTGGAACAATATGCGGTTTCTAAAGCAGAAGAAGTGAAATCGAGAGCGACATTTGTATGGGGCTATAGGTAAATCTGAACCGATCTTATCCACGTTCACCATAGGTTTTTTTGGCTGTTGTGCCAAATTTAAAGAAAATCGAGTACAATATGTGATTTCTAAATCGGCAAAAGTCAAATCGGGAGCGACATTTGTATAGGGGCTATATCTAAATCTGAACCGATCTTACCCACTTTCTGCATAGGTGTTTTAGTTGGATTATAAGATGTTGTGCCAATTTTAAAGAAAAACGGCTACAATATGTGGATTTTAGAGCGAAAAAAGTCAAATCGGGAGCGACATTTGTAAGGGGGCTATATCTAAATCTGAACCGATCATACCCGCTTTCAGCATAGGTGTTTCTAGTTCGATTATTAAATGTTGTGCCAATTTTAAAGAAAATCGGGTACAATATGTGGTTTCTAAAGCGGAAAAAGTGAAATCTTGGGCGACATTTGTATGGGGGCTATATCTAAATCTGACCCGATCTTACCCAATTTTTGCATACGTGTTTCTAGTTGCATTATAAGATGTTCTGCCAAATTTAAAGATACAATATGTGGTTTCTAGAGCGGAAAAAGTGAAATAGGGAGCGACATTTGTATGGGGCTATATCTAAATCTGAACCGATCTTACCCAATTTTTGCATACGTGTTTCTAGTTGCATTGTAAGATGTTCTGCAAAATTTAAAGAAAATCGGGTACAACATGTCGTTTCTAGAGCGGAAAATGGCAAATCGGGTGTTTCTAGTTGGATTATAAGATGTTGTATCAAATGTAAAGAAAATCGGGTACAATATGTGGTTTCTAAAGTGGAAAATGTCAAATCGGGAGCGACATTTGTATGGGGGCTATATCTAAATCTGAACCGATCTTACCCAATTTTTGCATACGTGTTTCTAGTTGGATTATAAGATGTTCTGCAAAATTTAAAGAAAATCGGGTACAATATGTCGTTTTTAGGGCGGAAAATGTCAAATCGGGAGCGACATTTGTATGGGGGCTATATCTAAATCTGAGCCGATGGTCCTTGCCCAGAAAAAATAACTTCTGCTAAGTTTCATGACAATCGGACTACAACTGCGACCTGTAGAGTGCGAACAAGCTTAGATGGTCAGCAGACGGACGGACAGACAGACATCGTTTATTTCTTGGCGTGAAACTAACTTATAATACCCTAGACCACGAAGTGGTGTAGGGTATAAATTAGGGTTTGCATCCCGGGATTTCCCGCGGGAAAATTCCCGGGAATTCGCACATTTTCCATTTCCCGTATCCCGGGAAATTCGTACGGGAATCCCGCGGGAATTCAGTAGAAAATTTTGCATATTTTTTCCATCATTTCCACAATAAAATTAAAAATGTTGTATAAAAATGTAGATCACTGACATAGCTTTTAATCAGGTATGTCAAATATTGCAGTTGGATGACCAAATATGTTAAGCTGCGTTCGGATGTAATTCAAAATCCACTTTTTCGGATTTTTCCTGTCAAGCTCCATATGAAAAAAAATAAAACCCGTGAAAAATAGATTTTGGGCGTGTATCCGAAAGCCAAAAAGAATTTAAAGTTTTCGAAGCGACAGGACAAAGCACAACATTTCATTTAATGCTCTACTCACTATTAATGTGAACGATCGTTCTCCGCCGCGTCCTCATTTTCCAATAAGATAACAAATATCTGATCTTTAATTAATTTTGAAACTTGAAAAGATAATATGAATTCTGTAACAGGTTCGTTGTGAAATATATATTTATTTTACTTTAATAAAATGTAAATATTTCATTGGAAAAATAAGCTTAACTCATGGTAAACAGTATGTTGACGATTTCCCGGGATCCCGGGAAATTGAAAAAATAATTCCCGTTTCCCGGGAAATAAAAAGTACGGGAAAATGCTAACCCTAGTATAAATAGATAAGCGTTCATAAGCGAGTTTAGCTCGAATTTCCTTTTATATTAGCTTGGGACAATATGCGTTATTTTACTGACATATTCCTTTGAGTGTACTGTTATATGGATTACTGAAATGCAATTTTGCCGACGATGTCTGTCGGACGAATGTATCAAAATATTTCTCGAAGATCCTGACAATAAAATATGAATGGTTTCCAAACGCTCCACTAAAAATTTCCTAAAAAGTTGGAAAATTAACTAAGTAAAGTTTCCTTCTTTCAAAGCCATAGTAAATAGTTCATTTACTAGAAAAAGGGTAGTAGATTTACTTAAAAACATTTCTTTGGATCTAATAAAAAATTCATAGAATTGAGTGAATTCAAACTTATATGGAAGAATATTTCCAAGGTTTTAAGTGAGAAAAAAAAATCTGAAATTTTTTGTATAGAAAAAAATCAGTTTAGGAAATTTTATCTTAAAAATGAAGTTAAAATGTTTACTGAAATTTATGCCGAGTTCTTCATACATTTAAGTATTAATTGTTTAAAAAATTCTTGAATATTAATCTAAGAAGCAATTCTCGTTCGTTTGCAGAGGCTTATTTCTTAAATACTTTATGAATTATTCTAAACAACCACTGCGAAGGCGTTTATCTTGCCTTCGCAACTATTTTGGAGTAATATCTCAACTCCTTGTGGCAGAGGTATCATGAAACTTTTGAGAAATATTCCATGCTGTCGTTTTTTGTATCAGTTTTGCATACTCTGAAGCAAAACATTTGTTTGATTTTTTTAGTTAAATTGAACTTATTTTAATTTTGCCTTTTTTCCTTGTATAAAATAAAATTTCCCTCAGTTTAAGTAAATATTTACTCGTTTTGAGGAAAAAATCAGCAAAATTGTCCTCAGTTTGAGTAAATATTTATTTGATTTGAGTAAACATTTACCTAGTTTTAGGAAAATTTCAGCAAAATTTTACTAAGATTTAGTAAAAATTTACTTAGTTTTAGGAAAATTTTGCTTATATTTAGTAAAAATGTACTTGGTTTTCTAAATTTTAGTTAATTTTAACTCATTATTGGGTTAACTTTTTTATGAGAGTTGATGAAAACCCCCCCCCCCCCCCCCAGGGGAAAATCCTGCGCACGGGCCTGTGTCCAGAGATTCGAATATGAATCAATGAACCTTTAATAATTCCAATAAACTTGAATAATTCTCGAAACGCTGAAGAAAAACAGCGAACACATCCAAACATTTTAAAAGAAAGTTCTTCCCACCAATGAAAGCTATTTCATTATATTAATTACACTAAAAAATCCAAAGTATCATTAATGAAAGATTTCAATATGGTAATGTAGTGAAAGGCTTGCGATTTTTAGAATATGGATGCGTAGATGCGCATCCAGAGCGGGGCGACATTTCTCCAAGAAACCATCGGTCTAATGTAAATTTCTAGCCCGCTGAAATCAACTTCAAATTTGAGACAGACAGATGGAAATGGATAGATCTTTTTGAATTTGAAGTCGATTTCCGAAGGCAAGGAATTCATCCTAGAGCCATAGTTTCTTGGAAAAATGTTCAGTAGATTTCTTTGTTGCCTGGGAGTGAGTTCGAAACGCATAAAGTCGGTGCAAAAGGTTTCTCCAGTTACTTTTTTGTCGTCCCATCGCTTCTATATTAAATTTTTAGATTTCTCATTATACAACGGAAGCCGAAATAGCTCAGTTGGGAGAGCGTTAGACTGAAGATCTAAAGGTCCCCGGTTCAATCCCGGGTTTCGGCAGAAAATAACTTTTTAATTTAATAGAATTCGTAATAAATACCAACTGTGCTGCATTCCATATTTGGGATCATATATGCTGATAAAATGCAGTAGGAGCGGATAAACAGAAAATCTCAAACGAAGCTCTCGATTCTCATATAATTCAGATACATTTTATAGCACAATTCATTGCAAGGATATAAAAAGACATTGTCTGCCGAAACCCGGGATTGAACCGGGGACCTTTAGATCTTCAGTCTAACGCTCTCCCAACTGAGCTATTTCGGCTTCCGTTGTATAATGAAAAATCTAAAAATTTAATATAGAAGCGATGGGACGACAAAAAAGTAACTGGAGAAACCTGTTGCACCGACTTTATGCGTTTCGAACTCACTCCCAGGCAACAAAGAAATCTACTGAACATTTTTCCAAGAAACTATGGCTCTAGGATGAATTCCTTGCCTTCGGAAATCGACTTCAAATTCAAAAAGATCTATCCATTTCCATCTGTCTGTCTCAATTTTGAAGTTGATTTCAGCGGGCTAGAAATTTACATTAGACCGATGGTTTCTTGGAGAAATGTCGTCCCGCTCTGGATGCGCATCTACGCATCCATATTCTAAAAATCGCAATCCTTTCACTACATTACCATAATGAAATCTTTCATTAATGATACTTTGGATTTTTTAGTGTAATTAATATAATGAAATAGCTTTCATTGGTGGGAAGAACTTTATTTTAAAATGTTTGGATGTGTGAGCTATTTCTAGTTCAATCTAAGCTTGTTCGCACTCTACAGGTCGCAATTGCAGCCCGATTATAATGAAATTTGGCAGAAGTTACTTTTTTGGCCAAGGACGATTGGTATTGAATTTGGAGGAAATCGGTTAAGATTGAGATATAGCCCCCATACAAATGTCGCTCCCGATTTGACTTTTAACGCTCTAGAATCCACATATTGTACCTGCTTTTCTTTAAAATTGACACAACATCTTATAATCGAACTAGAAACACCTATGGTGAAAGTGGGTATGATCGGTTCAGATTAAGATATAGCCCCAATACAAATGTTGCTCCCGAATGTTTAACCTATTTTTGGCCAAAGTTTTGAAAGCGAGTCACGTCCCCCAGACAATGGTCTTTCCAATTTAACTTTTTTGTCAAGCACATACATTTACATAATTCAAAAATCCTTCCCGATTTCACTTTTTTACCGAATTGAATTGTAATGAGATAGAAAGTGGGGTGTATCATATAGTCGGCTCCGTCCGACTTAAGGCTATCCTTACTTGTTTGGGAGATGCCCATATGTCCATACTTTGGTATAACCCAAATGGGGCCCCATTCTGCTCTATTACAGCTCTAGAAACTACATCTTACATCGGATCTTCATCAAATTTTGCACATCATTCTATGTTTCAACTAGGAATACCTACCGTGAATGAGAAATATATAGGCGCATGTTTTGGCACAGGCCTCAAGTGTTGTTATATTATTTGTCTTTGGATCTTGATCAATTTTTCCAGATCATGTTATATTTACTTTACTCGGATTATCTGCTGGAAAATTGGATCAATTACTTTATTATTATTCACCATATTCATTAAATTTGACTAAAGATGAATTTATAGTAACTGCATAACTTATATGAACTACATAAAATTGCTCCCATGAAATACCTGGGTTTGGTAATCAAAGCGAGGTATATACGCAGGGAGTGGTGTAGGGTATTATATAGTCGGCCCGCCCGACTTTAGCCTTTCCTTACTCGTTTTATGTTTATATTATTTAAAATAGATTTGATTAAATTCAGTTTAGATTTTTTTCCTAGAATGGGAAGAAGCAAGCATTGCAGTCCTGAGTAGCGTGCTCTTATTAAAGAAATAATTTTTGAAGGCAAAACTTACAAGGAAGTAGAATATTTAATAGGATGTTATTCAGCAATGATACAAAATGCTATAAAATTTACTTCTAGACGTGAAACTCGCGGAAGACCACGTGTTATGTCAGAAAAATTAGTAACCCACGCAGTGAGATATATAAAACAGCATCCGTTTACGAGCTCTAATAAAATAAGAGTTGAATTAGGTGTGAATGCAAGTGTGCAAACAATAAGAAATAATTTGGCGGCTCGTTGTCCAAGAAAAGTACCGCTTTTAACAAAAAAATATGTTTCGAAAAGAATAAAGTTCGCACAAGAGCGTGTCGATTGGCCAGTACAGAAATGAAGGAATATATTATGGTCAGACGAATCGAAAATTGTGCTTTATGGTGGAAGTGGATCTCGACAATATGTCA
This sequence comes from Polietes domitor, assembly GCA_947397865.1. NCBI lineage: Eukaryota > Metazoa > Arthropoda > Insecta > Diptera > Muscidae > Polietes > Polietes domitor. The sequence continues at coordinate 135,697,694 of OX377618.1, forward strand.
GGCGATCACCTAACGCCAAATACAATCGGAGATATTAAACACTCGTATTATGATCTGTGTGTGCTTTTCGTATTACGGTGTAGGGTCTATATATTGGATCAAGGTCGTCATGGATTGACACTTGTACGTGCATATAATGCAAGAAATAATGCTACCATATGCCAATGAAGAAATGTCACTGATTTGGATATATCAACAGGACAACGATCCCAAGTACACTAGTAAAGCTGCCAAGCAGTGGTTTCAGGCCAATAATATAAATGTCCTTGAATGACCAGCGCAGTCCCAGACCTCAACCCAATTGCGAATTTGTTGTGCGATGTGAAGAAAGCAGTTGCCCAGTCTCAACCAACAAATGTATCTCAACAAAGATGCCAAAAACTTGTGGACTCGATAACGAAGCGCTGTTCTGCAGTAATTGCTAGCAGAGTCCATGCCACTAAGTATTAATAAATCTAAAATTCTATATTAAGTCTTAATATAAAAACAAAATCGAAATATCAAAGTTGTTATCAATTTTTCTTCCAAATGTGATGAGCACTACTATTATTTTGAGCGGCCTTTTTTAAGAGGCTTTTAAAAAATAATAAACATGCTTCCTAAATAGCTTTAAATCGTTGATATTGTCTTTCATATATATCCGATGATTTTAAAAGTTATGGACTTCTTAATAAATTTGTTTTTAAGTAATAAAATTTTTCCATGGGCACTACTATTATTTTGAGCGCAGCTGTATATACAAATGTTTCTCCCGTTTTTAGTTTTCTACTCTAAATTATACCCTCACTCTACAGAGTAGAAGGGTATACATATATCATTTGGGACAGCAACAAAGTGTAACGCATTGAAGAGGTGACTTAAAACTCTAACTATGTTTGGACCAAATCCTTTTCACGACTTTTTCATTTGTTTGAGTCATGTCCGCCCGTCCGTCTGTCCGTCCGTCTAACTGGCTGGTGTACACGATAACTCTCGAATGGAGCTAAGGAATCATTTCAAAATTTGCCCATTGTTATATTTTCCCCAAACTTAGTTTAAGTTCGAAGATCGGCGAAATTGCCACGCCCCTTCTGGTACCTTTGATATTTGAAAATGTTTTTATAAGCGCATTAATCCTAACAAGTAAAAACAGCGTTAAGTTCGGCCGGGCCGAACTTTATATACCCTCCACCATGGATTGCATTCAGCAGAGGCTTTCGATTTTCGTAGAAGTGGAGTAATATTACAGGAAAATATAATTTTTTTAATATAGCCAAACCAAAACAAATACAAATATTGAAAAGTTAATTTTCTAAATAAATATAATATTTTAATTATTTCAAACCACGCTTATAAGGTAATGCTACCAATACGTCAATTCAAAAAATAAATATTCTTATATTTATATTTTCAAAAATATTTTCAAAGCCATAAATATTGGTAGATAGTGGGTGCTACAGTTGGTTGTATTTCCATTCTATTTGAATTCCAAAAGTACAAATTTTGAAAATCCATTATCTGACGTACATAGTGCAAAATAACCTAACTTCATGATTCAACCAATTTTTGTCGTAAAAGAAAAAGTACGAATTTGGAAAAAAAACTTTTTATTTTGGTGTCTATGCAGTCAGAGGAATGTATACGCCGAATTCCATGATTCAAGCTGCGCCCATTTGGTTGGTACCTTTTTTACCCCCTTGACGTTTCAACGCAATTAGAATTTTATCATTCTAGCTGTGGTCGTTTAGTTGGTACTATTTTTATCCCTCTGTACCATTGTATCCCTTGAAAGTACTAATTTCGAAAAATTCGTCTATTTTCCGTGTCTACGCAGTCAGAGGAATGTATACTCCGAATTTCATGACTCTAGCTGCGGTCATTTGATTGGTACTATTTTTATCCCCTTTTTTCATTTTAACCCCAAAAAGTACGAATTTTGAAAAATCTGTGTATTTTACTTATCTATGCAATCAGAGGAATGTATACACCGAATTTCATTATTCTAGGTACAGCCGTTTGGTTGGTACCAAAAAGTACGAATTTCGAAAAATCTGTATATTTTCCGTGTCTACACACTCAGAGGAATGTATACTCCGAATTTCATGACTCTAGCTGCGGTCATTTGATTGGTACTATTTGTATCCCCTTTGTTTATTTTAACCCCAAAAAGTACGAATTTCGAAAAATCAGTTTATTTTCCGTGTCTACACACTCAGAGGAATGTATACTCCGAATTTCATGACTCTAGCTGCGGTCATTAGATTGGTACTATTTTTATCTCCTTTTTTTCATTTTAACCCCAAAAAGTACGAATTTTGAAAAATCTGTGTATTTTACTTATCTATGCAATCAGAGGAATGTATACACCGAATTTCATTATTCTAGGTACAGCCGTTTGGTTGGTACCATTTTTATCCCTCTATTCCTATTTTACCCCTTAAAAGTAAGAATTTGGAAAAAATACTTTATATTATGTATCTACTCAATTAGAGGAATTTCGTGTTTCTAGTTGTTGTCGTTTAATACGTACCATTTTTATCCCTTTATTGTCCCATTTCACCTCCTACAAATAATAATCACTTTATGGTGCACGTTTTTGCTATAAGGGGAATGCGCATACCAAATATCAGGCAAATATAAACAGACATATTCAAAAAACATGCTTAAATACGCTAAAATATTAGGGATTATTATGGGTATTTTTAGTCCTTGTGACGCAAAAATGTTTCCCTTTGGGCCGATTTCGCCCCATTTCAATCCCAACCGATCTACGACTATAAGACACATTTATGGAAAATTTCATCGATTTTCGCTAAACCATCCTTTCAAATCCAATTGAATTTCAAAAACGCGAACTTTGGCCTGAGTGGTGTCGGATATCAAAGAGACCAATGGTCCAATGGGGTTTTTAATTTTATTAATTTTTTAGATTTTCCATAATGCAACGGAAGCCGAAATAGCTCAGTTGGGAGAGCGTTAGACTGAAGATCTAAAGGTCCCCGGTTCAATCCCGGGTTTCGGCAGGCATTGACTTTTTATATACATACATATATCAGTGCAATAAATAAAGCTAACATTATGGTTTGCATTTAGGGTAAAAATGTACATGAATACTAGGCGATTGTTAGTGCTGCAATTAAGTGTCGCCGGAGGTATAGATTATAGAGCACTTCGTTTGACCTTTTATGTTAAGTGGCTCTACTGCATTTTATCAGTATATATGTGCGATTCCATATATGAAATGCAGCAATTATTGCAAATTGGTTTAAATTAAAAAGTTGTTTTTCTGCCGAAACCCGGGATTGAACCGGGGACCTTTAGATCTTCAGTCTAACGCTCTCCCAACTGAGCTATTTCGGCAACTTGCAGTTTCCTAATCTCTGAACCCCAAATATGCAAAATCCTTATCTTAAATATGAAAAGGAACCATTCATATTTTTATTGGAAACCAAAGGCCGAAATATCTGTCTTAATTTTCATTATCGAAACCCGGGTTAATTGTCATTAGCAATTCTTAAGCGATGTCGATTTTTTTATCTGTAATCCCAAACAATCTAGTTTTTTTTTCAAAAAATGTACACAATCTTGCAGAGTTAAACAGGAATCTGTTTCTGAAATTTCTTAAATTCTCCACAAAATTTTGATTTACGTGTAAAAAACCTTTCTTTCGTACCTTTGCACACTTATAAGCTTGATTATCAACCGTTTTTCAGTTTCTCACCGGATTTATGCCTTTCGAACTATATATTCCTATTTAAGGAGATTTCTGAAACATATTCTACAAGTGTTTCGACTTAATTCTTTATTGCATCACTGCGTAATTCATAAAAAATTGTCTGCCGAAACCCGGGATCGAACCGGGGACCTTTAGATCTTCAGTCTAACGCTCTCCCAACTGAGCTATTTCGGCGCACTCTAGCTTGCGTCTTTGTATCCCTAACATTATAAAATACCTTTAAATCCCGACCAACTCAGTGTGGCTTCAATAGGAGCTATACTGTCACTAAAAATGGCAATAGAAGCCGAAATAGCTCAGTTGGGAGAGCGTTAGACTGAAGATCTAAAGGTCCCCGGTTCAATCCCGGGTTTCGGCAGAACAATTATTTTTATTTTGAATATTGTTGAAAACATGTGAAATGTATTTGAGAAACAACGAATAGTTTTTTAATGCATCATACAAAGAATTAATTCAGTGGTAGAGTGAAGATGAAGTTATAAAACGTATATCAATACATTCAAATTATAACCACAGATAAGAATCAGCCGAAATAGCTCAGTTGGGAGAGCGTTAGACTGAAGATCTAAAGGTCCCCGGTTCAATCCCGGGTTTCGGCAAAAGCAACTTTTTTAATTAAATTGAAGTAATAATAAATATTCAGCTGTCTAATTAAAAAACATGTTGCTGCTGTTGCATTCCATATTTGCTGTGCTGCAAATATCACATACGAGCAACGGGGTTGGAATAAGTGATTATTATTTGTGATTATTGATTGAATTTGAAGAAATTTCGCTAAAATTGACAATAGGCGAGTTTTATTTGATAATGTGCAATTTTCGCGCCGTTTGACAGCATTGTCCAATTTACTATAACATTAGAAATTGCAAACAAACAATAGAATTTTAGTGACATAATCAATTTGTATACCCTCCACTAAAGTCGGGCGGGGCCGACTATATAATACCCTACACCACTCCCTGCGTTTATACCTCGCTTTGATTACTAAACCCAGGTATTTCATGGGAACAATTTTATATAGTTCATATAAATTATACAGTTACAATAAAATTATCTTTAGTCAAATTTAATGAATACAACAATTGCAGTTTTATTTGGGACTGATTACATATATGTTGCAGGCGATATTGGTTCTTAATGCACATACAAAAAATCCACAGTATCCATCGGTTAGATCGCGAACAAAATACAAAATAAAAATGTCATGCATACAAAATCATTTTAGCCATAGCTCCCGCGAAAATGAAATCTAGGCAAACAGATTTTTGTATAAATTAATTCAGATAATTTTGGGCTACACTTATACATAAACATATTTTGCCTTATTTATATTTAAAAAAATGGCCTCTATTCAAATTTGATTTGCTTGACTTTATTTAAAGAATTTTTTAATCAAAAGTATACTCATATTTCCTACTTTTAGATAAATTAAGATGTAAAATTAAATTAGAGTATGTATTTTACTTAGTATGATATGTAATATATATGTATATATATATAATGCAGACCAGCGATTCCAAATCTAAATTAATAATGACTGGAACCAGGGCCGTGCGCAGGATTTTCCCCTGGGGGTGGTTCGGTTTTCATCTACACTCATAAAAAAGTGAACCTATAATGAGTTAAAATTAACTAAAATTTAGGAATATTTAACTTCGTATAGCGCTAAAGCAAAATTTCCACAAATCAAGTTCAAACTTTTCCTTGAAATTATTACATGCTTTGAACTTGAAACTGAGGAAAATTCCAGTAAATTTTACCTAAAACCAAGTAAATTTTTACTAAATTTAAGTAAATTTTTACTAAATCTCAGTAAATTTTGCTGAAAATTTCCTAAAACTAAGAAAATTTTTTACTCAAATCAAGTAAATATTTACTCAAACTAAGGACATTTTTGCTGATTTTTTCCTTATACCAAGTAATTTTTTACTTAAACTGAGGAAAATTTTTGGAATTGGAGGAAAAAAGTGAAATTAAAATAAGTTCTATTTAACTAAAAAATCAAACAAATATTTTTACTTCGGAGTATGCAAAACTGATACAAAAAATGACAAAATGAAATATTTCTCAAAAGTTTCATGATACCTCTACCATAAAGAGTTGAGCTATTACTCCATGATTGTTGCGAAGGCACGATATGCGCCTTAGCAGTGGTTGTTTAGAATAATTCTTAAAGATTTTTTTAAACAATTTCAAATGTTTTTTATAAGTTCATTAATACTAAAATGTATGAAGAACTCGGCATAAGTTTCAGTAAACATTTTAACTTAATTTTAGGAAAAAACACTTTTTAAGTTAAAAATTCCTAAATGGAATTTTTTCCGTACAAAAAAATTCAGATTATTTTTCTCACTTAAAACCTTGGGAATATTCTTCCACATAAGTATGAATTTACTCAATTGTAAGATTTTTTTATTAGATCCAAAGAAATGATTTTAAGGAAATCTACTAACCTATTTCTAGCAAATGAACTATTTACAATGGCTTTGAAAGAAGGAAACTTTGCTCATACTTAGTTAATTTGCTAACTTTTAGGAAATCTTTACTGAACTGGAATAAAATTGTTGAACTAAATTGTAGTATGAATTTTACTCAGATTTAGGAATGTTATTTTTCTGGGTGTAGTTTTACAAAAAATAAAGCAGATGAAAATTCTGTTAATTATTTTAGTCAATTTTCAATCAATGTTCAATTTTTCTCGCGAAGTCTAGTCAGTCTATGGCGCATTGATAAATGACGTTAATTATGTGTGATTAAGTGAGCGTTTGGAAACCATTCATATTTTATTGCCAGGATCTTCGAGATATATTTTGATACATTCGACCGACAGACATCGTCGGCAAAATTGTATTTCAGTAATCCATCTATCAGTACACTCAAAGGAATATGTCAGTAAAAGAAAGCAGAAAATCTACTGAAAGAGCAGATTTTCTGTTGTTAAAAAAGAGATTGCTGATATGGTAAACAGCTGTTTTTAGCAATATAGAAAAAACTTTAAGCATATGTACTAGGGTTTGCATTTTCCCGTACTTTTTATTTCCCGGGAAACGGGAATAATTTTTTCAATTTCCCGGGACAGCACGGGAAATCGTCAACATACTGTTTACCATGAGTTAAGCATATTTTTCCAATGAAGCATTCACATTTTATTAAAGTAAAATAAGTATATATTTCACAACGAACCTGTTACAGAATTCATATAATAAATAGCAATGTGAGGTCAATCTTTTCAAGTTTCAAAATTTATTAAAGAGCACATATTTCTTATTATATTGGAAAATGTGGACGCGACAGAGGTCGATTGTTCACTTTAATAGTGAGTAGAACATAGGGTTTGGGGTCCGGGAATTCCCGAATCGTTTTTGAAAAATTTTTTTCAATTTCCCGGGAATACGGGAAATATTAAAAAACTAATTTATATATTTTGTTGATCAATAATTTAATGTTACTGTATAAATTGGAATTTTTAGATGTATTTCAAATTCATATATGTATTTACATTACTGACAATAATAAGTATTTGTTTATATTATATTACTACAAACAAAACTTTTTAAATTCGTTAAATAGCCATTTTATGCAAAACCCAGCTAGGGAAATAAAAACTTTCTGTGAGGCTATTTGCAGGATCTTTATTGTGAAATAAAAATATCATGCCGACAATACTATGGCTTACATAATGTAAATTTTCTTGATTTCCTAGAAGAATCGAGGTGAATATCTTCTTCAAGAACAATTTACTTTACATATGTAGCCAGAAAGAAACGGTCTAAAAATAGGAATACAATAAAAATTGTTCGCCTGGAAACTTTCAAGAGAAATCTTATAGGAATATAAATATAGGCTACGATATATTTAAATGGCCCTTTGTAAGAATTAATGACTGGACTATTTCAATATTTTTATTTTTTATGAATTTATTAAATTAATATTAATTTTTTTATGTTTCTATTGTTTTTACAGTTTAGAATATTCCCCCCTGTTTCTATAAAATATTTTTGTCTCCAGACGAATGAATATTCTAAATTAAATGCGTCATAACTAGGGTTTGGGGTTTCCCGGACTTTTTCATTTCCCGGGAAAACGGGAATGAAAATTTTCATTCCCGGGAATCCCGGGAAAAAAATAATTTATTTTAGGTATGTCCAATATTGTTTAAAATATCAACATTTAGTAACAGGTGTAATTTTTAACCCATTAACGCCCACCGTAAACGTATTTTTTTGATCATTTTCAATATGAATGCAATTCTTGATTATTAAACTATATGGTACAAGTGCTCGAGAAGAACACAACAAAATAATAATAATCTAAAACTAAATATGTTGTATTACTGTAGTTATTATTACGAAAATAATATAATAATACAAGAAATGAATGAGTGTTAATGAGTTAAAATACTGCCACATTACAAATTAAAAACGAATGTTTTTGGTAAAATGCTTTAGAAATTATTTTTCATTTTACAAATATTTTACTCTAGACAAATAGTCAGAATTGAAGGAGTTATAATATTGGACATTAATCACAAGTGAACTGACACGTACACTAGATTCAAAATTAAAAAAATATATTTAAAGAAACAAAGAATGTTATGTCGTCTTCAATTAAGGAAATTCATTCGTCAAGACTCTAGAGAGGAAAATGTTTTACAGAAACAGGGGGAAAATATTCTAAATTGTGAATGCAATAGAAATATTAAAAAATGATAATTTTTATTAAATAAATTCATAAAAATAAAAACATTGAAATGATGCAGTCATTAGTTCTTACCAATGGTAATTTAGATATATCGTAGGGTATATTTCTATTCATATTAGATTTTTCTTGGAAGGTTCTAGGTGCCAATTTTATTTTTATTCCTATTTTTAGATCATTTCTTAATGGTTTTACATGTAACGTAAATTCGTCTTTGAGAAGATTTTCACCTTTTATTTCGTCGATTTTTGTGGGAAAACAAGTTAAACGTGATAGCACGAGGGGTTTCGTATTGGCACTATGTCAGCCATAGTATCAAATGGTCATAATTATTGTCAGTAATTTAAATATATGGATTTTACAATTTCCCATTTATATAGTAAAACTAAATTAGCTCTCAAAATAAAAAAAAAATATTTTTTAATATTTCCCGTATTCCCGGGAAATATTAAAAAACGATTCGGGAATTCCCGGACCCCAAACCCTAGTCATAACATTCTCCGTCATATGAGTTATTTGTTTCCTTAATCGTTTTCAATTTTCAATCTAGTGTAGGTGTCAGTCAATTCCACCTGCGATATAAATGTCCAATTCTGACGATTAGTCTACAACTTTTCAATTTTATAATGAGAAAATGTAATTTATAATCGGAATATGTAAGTTCACGATGAGATGTAAATTCATAACAGGAAATGTAAATTCATTACAGGAGCATGATAATTCATAATCAGCACTGTAAATTCGTAATGTGAAATGTAAATTCATATATAAATACAAAATGAGAAAATCCAAATAAATTCTTATTCAGGAATATATATTCATAAAATATAAATTCATAATCAGGAACTCTAAAATTTATAATCGAAGCTATGTGTGTACGTTTTTCTATGGATATTTTCGTAGAAACACATATTTTATCAATGTTCTCATTATAAATTTACATTTTCTCAATATGATTTTATATTTTCTCATTATGAATTCATATTTTCTGAATATGAAAACGTATTTTCTGATTATGAATATGGATTTTCTGATTACAAACTTGTATATTTCATTATGAATTGGTATGTTCCTATTATGAATTAATTGTTCTCAATGAGTTATGATTTATATATCTCATTATGAATTAACATGTTCCTATTATAAATTTACATTACACATTATGAATTTATATGTCCCTAATATTAATTTACATTTCTCAGGTGTAGAGTAAAATATTTGTAAAATGAAAAATAATTTGTAAAATATTTTGACAATAACATTCGTTTTTAATTTGTAATATGACAGTATTGAAAAAAACACACCAGTTATTAAATGTTGATATTTTAAACCATATTGAACATGCCTATAAATAAATTACTTTTTCCCGGGAATTCCCGGGATTCCCGGGAATGAAAAATTTCATTCAAATGAAAAAAGTCCGGGAAACCCCAAACCCTAGTAGAACATTAAATGAAATGTTTGTTATTTGTCCTGTCGCTTCGAAAATTCTTTAATTTTGTCGTTCGGATACACGCCAACATTTTTTTCTTGGATTTTTTTTTTTCATATCGAGCTTGACAGGAAAAATCCGAAAAGGTGGATTTTGGGTCTACATCCGAACGCAGCATAAAAATATTTTGTCATCCAACTGCAATATTTGACATACCTGATTAAAAGCTATGTGATCTAAATGTTTATATACATTTTTAATTTTATTGTGGAAATGATGGGAAAAAATATGCGAAGAAATATGTAAAATGTTCTATTGAATTCCCGCGGGATTCCCGTGCGAATTTCCCGGGATACGGGAAATGAAAAATGTGCGAATTCACGGGAAATTTCCCGCGGGAAATCCCGGGATGCAAACCATAATATGTACAGAACAGTATACCACTTAGATGCACATGTTAACAATACTTTTTTTGAATAGAAATTATTTTAAAACAATTTATTACCACGGAAATATATTGCGATTGACTTCTTAATGATACGCATATTGTCCCAAGCTAATATAAAAGGAAATTCGAGCTAAACTCGCTTATGAACACTTATCTATTTTTATATTTTAATTAACAACAGCCAATTTTAGCAGACTGCAAACACTTTAGCAGTGTGAATGGTGATGTAAGATTGCAGAAAACTGCTGTTATGCCAAAAAACAGTTGTAATAGCAGAAAAGTGTCTGCTGATAGACAATCGCTGCTTTTATTAACAGACTTGTTCTCTGATTTCCTCATTAATTGGAAGAGAAATTATTAATCATTCTTCTACAGTTTAATCTAAAAAGGATTACTAATTGCAAAGATTAAACAGTTTTCGAAATTTCCTATTAGTCGCGGTTTTATGGTTCATAGACACTTTTGTATGTTTAAAATTGAGCACTATGAATGTTGAAATAAGCACATAGCCATTTATGCCCAAATATATAAATAAGATTTGTTGTAAGCTGCATAACGTTTTTCATGAAATCTTGACAATGTTGTATATAAAACGCATTTTCTGTGATGTACAGAGCGAATTTAAATATTCCAGCTTCATCCGTCAGATTAGTCGCTTGTATCATATATATAGCCAGTCGCGAAAATCGCTGCAATTGATGAAAAATCCAAAATTCGCGGTTGCAATTCCTTATATTTTAACTTTCTTCATTCATAATTCTGAAACTTTTCATACACAAAAATTCCCCATGAAGTCAGCAATATGCCATAAAAATATTGTGGTATTCTCAATATAATAAAAAGTTACGCCGGTTTTTCTAAAGATACTTTTCACAATTTTTGACTTTATAGCCACTATTTTCCCATTTTAGCTGATAACTGGGGAATCAAAATGCGCGAAATGATGGAATTTGATAGTACGATATGCCCTAAATCTAGAAAAATATTTTAAACAAATCGTTTTAGCGAATTATACCCTTCGGTTTTATGCTGCTCCATTGTTGAACTATTTTATTTCTATTATTTTTATGTTCATAGCCACTTATGTAATCACAAACTAACTGTATTTGTTGTTTCTCTTTTGAATAATACTTGTACATATGTACAAAAAAATACTAACTCTGAAAAATATTTGACATAAGTGAGAAATATAACAAAAATTTGAGCATTTCTTATTGTTTCCCAACTTTAAAGTAGATTTCAAAATATAAACCTACACGCAGAGAAAAAATGCATTACGTAGAAACAAAATTTTAGACGCGTGAACACCATTTTTGAGTTTCTTTTGTGGGAAAAATTTGTTTGTTTCCGGTAAACATGTCATCACTTGTTGTAAATGAACAAAGAGAAATATGTTCATATCAAACAGTTTTCTTCGTTTGTCGAAATGGATTTGTATAATCATTGCAAACTCCCAAAAAATTAGAAGTAACAGAAACCGTTGTAGTTGCATCAGATTTAGATACAACTCCATAAAATTTTCGCATCGCAAATGTCACATTTTAGCGCTCTACAAGCATCAAGCAAATTATTGGCTTTTATTAAGAACGTTTTTATATTTTATTATTATATCGTAGTGATTCTTATCTACACATTTTTAAAATTACTGTTAACAAAATTGTTATTAAATTTCCAAACTTTTATTGTAGTACAAAATTAAAAGTTCATAAGATATTGCTCTATTCGAATGTCAAGAAGTGGTATCGGTTAATATAAATGAAACTTTTCCGAACAATTTGGTGTCCATTAGCGAAATTAGTATTACACAATCTTGAAATTGGCACAATTCGTTTAGTTTTATTGTATTTTTCATAACCTTTGTCCGAAATTCAAGTGTCAACTTTCGAGTTATTTTAAAAAGACCTTAAAAATTCTATATTTTATTGCTTCTGAAAGTCTAGAAGGTTTTAAAAAGTATATGTTCGAAACCTATCTGGGTGGGTTTGTTTTTATTACATGTTCCATTAAATTAAAAATCCTTTTTTCCGACGAAACCCGAGATTGAACCTGGATGCTCTTCCAACTGGTTTCCGTTGTATTGTGGAAAATGTAAAAATTTAATAAACGACAATATAAAGATTAAAATAAAAATAATATTTAAATGTGTAAAGCCTGGAAGTGTCGACTTTATGAAATCCTATACCAATCTGCCTAGTTCCTACTTCTAGATAAAATGTAAAATTAAATTAGAGTTTGGATTGTACTCAATCTTCTCTCAGAAGTTCTCAGAAAATATTTTTAAATCGAGTGATATAATAATTATGAGTGAATCCGTTTCTTTTTGGATGTTTCAAACGAATGCACAAATGCAAACCCCTGTTCGGTGTAGGGTGGTAAACACGTTAAACTGAATGCCGCAATACAATCACTGGCCTTGGTAAATGTTGTCCCTCAAAATTGTCGCCACATTATTTTCCATGTGATTCTTTCATATCGAAACCATATGGCACAGCTCTATAAGCTATCACATACATTTATCACGCTAATAAGAATCCGCCGAAATAGCTCAGTTGGGAGAGCGTTAGACTGAAGATCTAAAGGTCCCCGGTTCGATCCCGGGTTTCGGCAGATTATTTTTTATTTCCTTTTTAGTCCTCTATTGTTTTGAATTCGATTCGATTTCGAATAAACCGTATTTGATTTTTCGGATTTTTCTTTCCGAAGAATCAAGTCGACTAGATTGTCTTTGATTTTTCAGCACATATTCGACATTTCACTTTGACTTAAAACAAATAACATGTGCTAATTAGGGGTTCTTTCTGGCCGCAGACAAATACTCACACGATTCATAGGATTGAGTTGCAGTTGCCGAAATAGCTCAGTTGGGAGAGCGTTAGACTGAAGATCTAAAGGTCCCCGGTTCGATCCCGGGTTTCGGCAAATAATTTTTTATTATATCTTATGATTTTTACTTTTCTAAAAAGATATTTTTTTATTAAATATTGAGAAAACGAACAAATAATATTTATTTTTTAAAAATTAGGATCGAAATATTTTGTTTTATAAATTATGATCGAAAAAGTTTTTATTTTTTTGCGTTGAAAAAATAAACTGACTTCATTGGATCGAAATTCCAAAACGAAGATGTTAATATGAACACATAACTTTTAAAAATATGTAAATCTTTCATAGCTATAAAATAAATGTCCTCAAAATCATAGAATCATCACAATTTATGGAGTTCTTGCGTCAACGACAACAAAATACAATCATTTTGTTTAATAATTATTTGTTTACATTTTGTACTTACATACCCTTCGATATAGATTGATAAACCGAAAGAAATATAATTTTATTTTTTTGTGAAATAACATTTTGTTATCAATGTTCATAATGTTAATGAAAATGTTGATTGTTAAAGTTGTCCCTCGTTGAAATGTGCAAACATATTTGGTTTCAATTATTTCGTACATCAAATGAGAATTTTTGAGTTTGAAGCTCACTTTGGTGAAACTTATTATGATGTTCACACACACGAGGTGACTCAGCATGTGCCGAAATAGCTCAGTTGGGAGAGCGTTAGACTGAAGATCTAAAGGTCCCCGGTTCGATCCCGGGTTTCGGCAGACAGCTTTTTTATGAATTATTCAAAATAAGTTCAATTATTCAAAATAAAAATTATGCTTTTTCAATTTTTTAACTGAAATTCCAATTTTCGTTAGTATTTTATGAGTATGAACCCGATAACGTCAATATTTATTTTTATTTTTTGATTTAACGTTATACGATAAATCCAAAAAAAGTATGAAGGCTAAATAAATATTGTTAATTTCACTTTTAGGAACAATCAGCAAAAATTGAGAATTTCTCGGAAAATAGAAAAAAACGAACAATCTGCAAAATTTGAGAATTTTTCGGAAAATAGAAAAAACGAAAATATATTTTTTATTGTAATTCTAATGAAAAAAGCCATAGCTTTTTGCAAGATATCTAGTTTTAATTATTAACACAACCTGCTATTGCTATCTATTGCATTTCGACGTCGTGTATGATCCCAAATATGGAAGACTAGTTTTTATTATATGTACCATTAATTTAAAAAGTTTTTTTTCTGCCGAAACCCGGGATTGAACCGGGGACCTTTAGATCTTCAGTCTAACGCTCTCCCAACTGAGCTATTTCGGCTTCCGTTGCGTTGTGGAATATCTAAAAATTCTATAAACGACAATATAAAGATTGAAGAGGGAATTTTTAAAGCCCGTTAGGACCGACTTAATGAAATCCTATATCAATTTTTTTTCTTATACCCTCCTACTCTGTAGAGTTACGGTATAAAAATGCCCCTATTTTTCTTCTAACCACGCTAGGATACACATTGGGAAGATTGTTGTATACTATAGCATTTCGCTTAGAAACATCTATTGTAAAAGTGGATCACATCGGCCAATGCTTTGATATAGACCCCGTATTTAAATATTTATTTTTTTATACCCTCCACCTACGGATGGGGGTATACTTGTCATTCCGTGTGTAACACCTTGAAATATTCATCGGATACTTCACAAAGTGTATATATTCTGGGTCGTGGTAAAAAGCTAAAGACGAAAACGCCAGATAAAAACTGCTGTAGTTGAAATCATTTAATTCGGTGTATACATGAAAATTGATTTATTTATTTGTATTTATGAAATTTGTACTTTTAAGCGGAAAATGGGGAATAAAAATGGTACCAACCAAACGGCAGCAGCTATAATAATGATATTCGGAGTGTACATTTGTTTGACTCCGTAGAGGCGAATGGGATCAAATTTGACATCAATCAAACGGCTAAAGCTAGAATTATGATATTCATAACGTTTCCTATCAAAATGGTACATACATTTATTTATTTATTTATTCATTCATCCCACTTTAAGCCTTTTGGGCCAAATTAGCGATAAGATATGGCAATACAATTAAATTTGAGAATATTAAAATTAGGCCTAAGAACGTAAATTAAAGTAAAACAAGTAAGGAAAGGCTAAAGTCGGGCGGGGCCGACTCTATGATACACTCCACTTTCTATCCGAGTACAATTTAATTCGGTGAAAAAGTGAAAACGGGAAGAATTTTTGTATCCTGTAAATATGTATGTGTTTGAAAAAAAATTTTAAATCGGAAAGGACATTTGTAGGGTGGTATATTGAAACCTGGAACGAAATAGGTGAAATATAATATGTATAGTTTGGCCAACATTTGGGAGCAACAGTTGTATTTGGGGTATATCTAAATCTGAACCGATCTTACCCTCTTTCACCGTAGGTTTTTTACTTGGATTATAAGCTGTTGTGCCAAAATTACGAGTACAATATGGGGTTTCTAGAGCGGAAAATGTCAAATCGGGAGCAAGATTTGTATGGGAGCTATATCTAAATCTGAACCGATCATACCCATCTTCTGCATAGGTGTTTCTAGTTGGATTATAAGATGTTGTGCCAAATTTAAAGAAAATCGGGAACAATATGTGGTTTCTTCAGCGGAAAAAGTGAAATCGGGAGCGACATTTGTATGGGGACTATATCTAAATCTGAAACGACCTTTCCCCATTTTCAACATAGGTGTTTCTAGTTCAATTATAAGATTTTGTACCAATTTTAAAGAAAATCGGGTACAACATGGGGTTCCTAAAGCGGAAAAAGTGAAATCAGGAGCGACATTTGTATGGGGGCTATATCTAAATCTGAACCGATCTTACCCACTTTCAGCATAGGTGGTTCTAGTTCAATTATAAAATGTTGTACCAATTTTAAAGAAAATCGGGTACAATATGAGGATTTTAGAGTGGAAAAGTCAAATCGGGAGCGACATTTGTATGGGGGCTATATCTAAATCCGAACCGATCTTACCCACTTTCACCATAGGTGTTTCTAGTTCAATTATAAAATGTTGTAAAAATTTTAAAGAAAATCGGGTACAATATGAGGATTTTAGAGTGGAAAAAGACAAATCGGGAGCGGCATTTGTATGGGGGCTATATCTAAATCTGAACCGATTCCTCCGAATTCAATACCGATGGTTCTTGGCCACAAAAAACAACTTCTGACAAGTATCATGACAATCGGACAAAAATTGCGACCTGTTGAGTGCGAACAAGTTTAGATGGACAGCAGACGGACGGACAGACAGACATCGGTAAATCGATTCAGCTGGTGATTCTAAGCCGATCCGTATACTTAATACTTATTTCTTGGTGTTACAAACATTTGGCACGAAACTAACTTATAATACCCAAGACCATGAAGTGGTGTAGGGTATAAAAATAAAGTACGAATTTAGAAAACAATTTTTATTTTGCGAGTCTATAGTGTCAGATGAATGTATACACCGAATTCCATTATTCTAGCTGCAGCCTTTTGGCGGGCATATACATTTTCAAGTCGAGAGGCTCAGATTAGGATTTGATTTTAGACCCATGGTTTCTTCGGAGAATTTGCTTAGAATTTATTGAGGATTACGTTTTTGCTACACGATTTTTTTCTTCCATACAAATCAACCCGCCCTTATGTCTATACATACTGAAATACTAAAATATTAGGGGTTATTAGGAGGGAAACATTTTCCCCTGTGTACCGATTTCTCCCACTTGCAATAGCAACCGATCTACGACTATAAGACGTAGTCATGCAAAATTTGAACGAAGTGCATTCTATCAAAAAGTGTTTCGAAAATTGAGACCATGATTTTTCATACATGGGATTCAGAGAACGCAACTAAAATGTGCCGAAATAGCTCAGTTGGGAGAGCGTTAGACTGAAGATCTAAAGGTCCCCGGTTCAATCCCGGGTTTCGGCAGATAGAAACTTTTTAATTGAAACGAATTTGCAGTAAATACTAATGGTGGTTGCTATTCCTCGTATCGACGCAGACTTAACGCCGCTTTGCACGTTTTCAAAGAACGTTTTTAGATTCTACGTGATCGGCCAATTCAATCAAAAGTTATGCTCAAAAGTGTTTTACAAAAACTTAGTTATATAAAATATACTTTGAACTGAACGCCTCTCTTGCAAAGCCTACTTTTCAGACTTAGCAGCATACTATTGTTCGAAGGCTATATGTATGTTATCATTAAATCATGATTAAATGTCGTAGACGCGTTTAATAGAAAATGTCAAACGAAACAACTAATTAATCTAACTTAAACTGATTTCGATTATCACATAATTTGTATACGTCAAGGACGTTAGATCATTGCAATCACATAAAATGATAGTGTCTGCCGAAACCCGGGATTGAACCGGGGACCTTTAGATCTTCAGTCTAACGCTCTCCCAACTGAGCTATTTCGGCTTCCGTTGAGTAGTGCGAAATCTAAAAATTAATTAAACAGATTTAGAACGGTTAGGACCGACTTTATGAAAACCGATCGTACAAGTTCGTGTCCAGAGTTACAAGCCGAACCATAATTATCGGCGGCGGCGGCGCTGTTCAAAATGGGTCGGCGGCGGCGGCTTTCGGCTGATTTGCCGGCTCGTTCTGTAATTCGATTACCCCTATTTATTTGACAATTTTGGGAAAACGGAAGGAATAATTTTCTTTTATTTTTTGGCAAGTAGTTCAATATTCATTAATATTAGCCAATGTTCCAATTACTTAATACTGTTATTAGGGTATCCAATTAATCTGACTTTTATGTTATTCGATTTATCGTTTATTTGAAAAAAAAAATCCAATTAATCGAATAATGAAGTCGAAAGTTATTCGATTAACCGATTAATCGAACAATTGTCCACTTAAATAAAATATAATTAATAAGAGTTATATAGACAAGACACGCCAGTTTACGGGTAGTTTGATTTTATTTAAAAATTTTAATATTAAATTCGAAATTCATTAGAAGTTGACAAAAATCTTAATATCTTATTAAAATAAAGAACCTTCCCTTAAATGAGCATAATATCAGAAGTTATCCATTGACTTTTTTCGAATATGGATCATATGATTTATAACAGAACTGACTTTATTATCGCGGTGTTAACCTCATTTTTTCTATGAATTTACTATTCTATGAAATTACTATTCTTTAAATTTTAAATAATTCCGAAGCTATTGGCCAGTTTTTGCTATTTTTAAATGAATTGGCTATTCAAAATCAATTTATCATACAAAGCATACGACGATTTCAAAACTTATAGTATCGATTAATCGATTATTTGTTCGAATTATTCGTTATTCGAAAATCATGATTTTTTATTATTCAAAAAAATATTTGACAAAAATTATTCGATTAATCGCGGTTGGACACCCTAATTGTTATCCCATACAATAATTTTTTGGGAGTGGGTATGCATTCCCAAAATTTATAATATGGATGAATTTAATAAATATTTTTGCAATTACAGATTTTCATGTGAGGCTTGAATATCATAATCCTTCCAAAATAATAATACTCTACCTATTTTGGCACACTAAAGAAGCACAATAGAGGAGCTGTTGTTCATTGTTATTTATAGAAACACATGGTCACACGTACTAGAATTGACTTATATAAATCAATCATTCAATTGTCTATAGCCGTCATCATATAGCGGGATACCAAATTCAAAGAAAGATCAATATATTTCACAGCAGTAGGTTGTCTTAGTCGACATTTATATTTTCTTTTGTAAGTTTTAAGTGGGTTGTCTATTTTGCTAGTAAGATTTGACTGAGTTAGAACTCCGTCAAATCTCGGCGGCGAGGTTGAAGTCGATATGAGTCGATGAAGTCGGCGGCGTGGTTGAGTCGATTTGAGCCGATGAAATCGGCGGCGGCGCGGCTCGTGCAGAAACATGCGGCGGCGGCGGCTTGTCGGCTTAAAATCGGTCGGCTTGTATCTCTGTTCGTGTCATAGAAATTAAATTGGAATTTAAAAAGATGGGTACAAGATGACATACGAATAGATCATAAAATTTGCAACTATATTATGAATTTGGTTTCATTCTAACTACACTTAGAGAAAAAAGTCTGCTATTAACAGCAGCGATTGTCTGCTGCAGACACTTGTCTGCTATTACAGCACTTTTTCTGCCATAACTACTGGTTTTCTGCCTTTTTAGCTGACTTTTTGCCTTCTTTTACTGGCAAATTCCTTTGAGTGTACCAACTATAAAATGTTCAAAGTTTACTGGCCGACGAACGATGGAAAACGTAAAATTTTTCTTGTCAAAAACATTAAAAAACTATTTTTCTTAAGACTGTTCATAAACCATGTTCGCGTAGAAACGATAGTGAAATTCGCAACATTTGTAGCCATCATAAAGGGTGATTTTTTAGCTATTATCTTTTGGCAATACTGGTTTAAACAGCTGACGCACGTTTCGTGTTTTGTTTCACTGTCAAACATCTTCAGTTTGGTCTATAGTTTAACCATGAACCGTCTTACAAACGAACAACGTTTGCAAATTATTGAATTTTATTATCAAAATGCGTGCTCTGTTAAGAAAGTTCATCGCGCGCTTCCATTTTATGGTCAGTTTAATCGACCCACTGAAGTGGCTATTCGGGCTATTGTGACTAAATTTCGCACCAAATTTACGTTGTTGGACATTAAACCACCAACACGCTTAAGTAGAGTGCGAACTGAAGAAAATATCGCAGCTGTATCGGCCAGTGTTAATGATGGCCATCAATTATCGATTCGTCGCCGTTCGCAGCAATTGGGCCTCTGTTACTCAAAAACGTGGAAATGCCAAAATTGGACTAAGCGGATGGACCATTTGAGGCCCAGTCAAGGTCAACATTTGCATGAAATAATATTCAAACATTAAATTATATGGACCGTACTATCGATTCAAATAAAGATTTCATGCATTTTTCTGAATTGAAAAACTTTCCTATAGCTTTTAAAAAATCACCCTTTAGTTATATTATCGTTATCGGGCTTATATTTCCAAATGAGAATATTTATTGAAAAAAGTTGTGTGATTTTTGGTCCATTTTTTATATTTATAACATTTTCTCGTTCAATAATACGAATTATTCTAATATAATAATGAATATATAATTATAAAGTGCTTTATATTTCAGCAAAACGTTTGGGAGAAAAATGCAACATAACAAGTAAGTTGGCGTCAGTCGGCTATATATGTGGAAAATGTTCAACCTTTATGAAGCTCATTTTCATCATCATATGTGGTTCAGAGAACCCTCACTTGACTATTGAGAAGCCAATGTATTCACAACGAGTCACTGTTTGGCGTGTGTGTGTGTTTTGGGCTGTACTGAAAAATTGGGTTGATCGGATGAGGTACTGCCGTGGTAGTCATATGGATGATATTGTGTTCCATTATTAAATGACAAAGTTCAACCTTTCCAATAAAACCAGAAATTTGATTTGATTCTAATTTAAAGTTTTAAATGGCCCACCCTTTATAACTGCTTGTTAGCCCTTAACTTGGCATTGTGAAAATGGGTGATTAAAGTGATTATTTAAAAACAAAACATATTCAAATATCTAATTAAAACTGATTTAGTCTATCTGTATTTGTTTTAACCAAAGGTTACGACCATTTATGCGGGAGGTACCAGAAGTGGTGCGACAAATCTCTCCACATTTCGCACGCTTAAGGTAGTTACAAAAATATATTCTTTGATTTTAATTTAATAATGAATTTCAGACACACATATGAGTGGAGGTACCAGAAGGTGAATGCCAATTTCGGCAGGAGTTTGATACCCGATGCGCCAAGATTTGAATATTTTATTATTGGAAACAGGACTTGTAAATAAGAAAAAAACGTTAACTAAACGAGTTATATGAGGTTAAAATTTGGAATAATAAAAACTGTTTTTTTTTGTGTAAAATGTTGTAAAAGGGTAATTCCAACAGAAAACGACCCAACACGGATTTCGACCCTCATCGATTTTGATGAAATTTGGCACATACGTTCTACTAGTGGTTGCGGGTTATATACCGTTTACCGTTCCGTAATATACCATTAAGTTCTACAGTGGTCCAAAGTTGGTTACCTCGGGGGTTTTTGAAGAGATGGCTTCCTTATCGATATCATAACTTTGGATCGCGTCATCAGATTTTAACGATCGGGCGGGGCCGACTAAATGATACACTATACTTTCTATCCGAATACAATTCAACTCGGTAAAAAGTGAAAACGGGAAGAATTTTTGTATGTTTCCTAATCATAGGCTAATATGACCTGGTCCAATTAGTCAAATCGAAAAGAATATTTGTATCGGGGCTATATCCCAACATGGATTAAAGTGACTAACTATCAAAAAATAAATTCTTCTAGTTCAAATATAACGTGTTATGCTCAGTTCGAAGAAATTCGGCGAAAATTTGTGGTTTCTGGGGCGGAAAAATTGTATCCGAGAGTGAAATTTGTATGGGAGCTATATGTAAATCTGAACCGATCTGACCCATTTTCACCATGGGCGTTTCTAGTTGAAATATAAGATATTTTGAAAGATTTGAAGAAGATCTGTTTAAATATGTGGCTTATACAGTGGAAAAAGTGAAATCGAAATTGAAATTTGTGTGACAGCTATATATAAATCTGAACCGATCTGACCCATTTGCACCATGACTGTTTATAAAACAAATATAAGATATTTCGCCTAATTTGAAGAGGATATGTTAAAAAAGTGGTTCTTAAAGCAGAAAAATTCAAATTGGGAAATTTTAATGGGAGCTATATATAAATTTGAACCGATCTGACCTATTTTCACCATAGGTGTTCCTAGTTTAAATATAAGATGTTTTACCAAATCTGAAGATAATCTTATACAATATGTGGTATCTAGAGCGGAAAAAGTCAATTCGGGAGCGAAATTTGTATGGGAGCTATATATAAATCTGAACCGTTCTGAGCCATTTTTACCACAGGTGTTTCTAGTTGAACTATAAAGAAAAGAAAATCTGTTAAAATATGTGGTATCTAGTGTGAAAATAGTTAAATCGGGAGTGAAATTCGTATGGGGGCTATATCTAAATCTGAACCGATTTTCTTCAAATAAATCGTCCTTGTACCGAATCGTCCTTGTACCGAAAAACTTCGTTGTGCAAAGTTTCATTTGGTTTTGTCTACAATTGTGAACTTTATCGTGATTACAAGAATAGATAGACGGACGGACATTGCTAAATCGATTCAAAAAGTGATTCTAAGTCGATCGGTATAATTAACAATGGGTCTATCTATCTTCCTTTTGAGTGTTACAAACAAATGCACAAAGACGTAATACTCTCGGGGGGTGTATAAGTACTAAAGCAAGTACAGTTTTTGACCATAAAATTCCGAATTCGTAGAATCACTCTTTTTTCCTTTTTACCAAATTTATCAGATTTTCATCCTACGAATATCGAAATATACCTTTATTTTTCGCGTCTATGAAGTCAGAGCAATGGACACACCGAATTTCACTATTCTAATAGCAGCCGCTTGGTTGGTACCATTTTTATCCCCTTTTGCCCCATTTCTGCCTAAAAGTACAAATTTCGAAAAATTCCTTATATATCGGGTCAATACAATCAGATGCGTCAATACACCGAATTTTATGATTTTAACTTTTTATCCCTTTTGTCCCATGTCACCCGCTAAATCTTTTATTTACTCTTGGGTGCTTTCCACAATCAATAACTATGGAAATTATCGATTACTAAGTCAGGTAACTAAAAAAGTTACTGAAATTTAAATAAAATTGAAATTTTCGATTTTGAGTCCATTGGAACGAAAAAACGATTTTGCCCAAACATACACTTTCGGCTGAGGATATAACAAATAGATAGCTTGTTAAAATTATTTTTTTAAATTGCTTTCGTTGTTTTTATTCTGCATCCGACTGTGTTACGTATGTTTCAGAGCTCGTCCATATAAATGTCTTTCATACAACAATAGATATGTATTTATGCAGTCCAATGTATGGCTGTACGAATGGATGTTTGTTTGGTTTGGTCACAAACATTCACATTCACACGAATACTAATTTTATTTATTTTTAAACCACATGACTTATGAAGGGAGTGGAGCAGTGAGTGAGTGAAAGAGCGAGTGAGTGAGTGATAATCTTATCACCAGCACTGACTTAGCTTGTGGGGTGTTTTATTTTTAGATTGTGTGCGTGTGTGTGTGCTGTCACTATCAATAGCGGTGGCTACTTAAGACGTACCGTTATACACAGCCGAAATAGCTCAGTTGGGAGAGCGTTAGACTGAAGATCTAAAGGTCCCCGGTTCAATCCCGGGTTTCGGCAAATTATTATTATTTTTTTTTTCTAATATCTACTGATTGTAGAGTTGCCAAATAAATAAATTTATCTTAGGCTGATAGTTTATCGGAAGGAGAATATTATTCAATAAACTGATACTGATAACTGATAAATAAAGTACGCCATGTACTTTTTGTAATTTTTATTCACGAAATTTGCTGTTATTCAGTAAAATGTTTGTTATATTTTGTTATTTCAGTACAATTTAAATGTATTATTTTGTTGTATTTTTCAGTTTTCGTGATTTAGTTAGAAAAACAGTTTTTCTTCCATGTATTCATGTAATATTAGCAAACATTATATGTTTTTGTGTGTATTGAATCCAAATACAGGAAATTGTCATTAAATAACTAACAATTTAACGATAATCCGATATAACGAATGCTAAGAAAAAATCTCGCATTTTTTTAAAAAACATTAATTTTTGTTCAATACATATTTGTATGACCTTCTATTACAGACTTGAGATGTCAAGATAGAAAATTGAAAAATAATTACGCTGGAAGAAAGCAAATTAGAACGGAAAATTTGGAACTGATGTTTTTATTTGAAATATAAGGTGTTGTGCCAAAATTGAACAAAATCGGTTAAAATGTGCTGTGTCTAGACACACAAATCGGGTAAAATGTGTGGTTTCTAGAAGAGGAAAAGTAAAATAGGGAGTGACATTTGTATGGGGGCCAGGCCCGTGCGCAGGATTTTCCCCTGGGGGGGTTTTCATCTACACTCATAAAAAAGTTAACCCTATAATGAGTTAAAATTAACTAAAATTTAGAAAACCAAGTACATTTTTACTAAATATAAGTCGAATTTTGCTGAAATTTTCCTAAAACTAAGTAAATGTTTACTCAAATCAAGTAAATATTTACTCAAGCTGAAGACAATTTTGCTGATTTTCTACCTCAAAACGAGTAAATTTTTACTTAAACTGAGGAAAATTTTATTTTATTCAAGCAAAAAAGGAGAAATTAAATTAAGTTTAATTTAACTAAAAAATTCAAACAAATAGTTTTGCTTCAGAGTATGCAAAACTGATACAGAAAATGACGACATGAAATATTTCTCATGATACCAGGAGTTGAGCTATTACTCCATGATTGTTGCGAAGGCAAGATAGGCTCCTTCGCAATGGTTGTTTAGAATAATTCATAAAGTATTTAAGAAATAAGTCTCTGCAAACGAACGAGAATTGCTTCTTAGATTAAAATTCAAGAATTTTTAAACAATTTCAAATGTTTTTTATAAGTTCATTAATACTTAAATGTACGAAGAACTCGGCATAAATTTCAGTAAACATTTTAACTTCATTTAAGGAAAAACACATTTTTAAGTTAAACTTTCCTAAATGGAATTTTTTCCATACAACAAATTTCAGATTTTTTTCTCACTTAAAACCTTGAAAACATTCTTCCACGTAAGTTTGAATTTACTCAATTGTAAGAATTTTTTATTAGATCCAAAGAAATGTTTTTAAGTAAATCTACTAACCTTTTTCTAGTAAATGAACTATTTGGCTTTGAAAGAAGGAAACTTTACTCATACTTAGTTAATTTTCCAACTTTTTAGGAAATTTTTACTGGAGCGTTTGGAAACCACTCATATTTGATTGCTAGGATATTCGAGAACTATTTTGATACATTCGTCCGACAGACATTGTCGGCAAAATTGCATTTCAGCAATCCATCTATCAGTACATTCAAAGGAATATGTCAGTAAAAGAAAGCAGAAAGTCTACTGAAAGAGCATATTTTCTGCTGTTAAAAAAGAGACAGCAGATTTGTATCTGCTGAGATGGTAAACAGCTCTTTGCTGTTTTTAGCTATATATACGATACGCATATTGTCCCAATCTAATATAAAAGAAAATCGAACTAAACTTGCTTATGAACGCTTATCTATTTTTATATTTTAATTAACAACAGCCAATTTCAGCAGACTGCACACTCTTTAGCAGTGTGAATGGTGATGAAAGATTGCAGAAAACTGCTGTTATGCAAAAAAAAACTGTAATAGCAGAAAAGTGTCTGCTGATAGGCAGCAGACAATCGCTGCTTTTATTAACAGACTCGTTCTCTAAGTGTAGAACTTTTTTTAAATAGTTGCTTGAAATTACATTCATACATATCGAGGGCTTATATTCATAAGTGGCTATGAACAAATCTTTTCAGGAGAGCGAATTTGTATGTTTAAAATTGAGCACTATGAATGTTGAAATAAGAATAAGATTTATTGTAAACTCCATTACTTTTTTCATGAAATCTTGCAATGTTGTATAGAAAACTCATTTTCTGTGATGTACACAGCGAATTTGGAGATTCAAGCTTCATCCATCAGAATAGTCGCTTGTAACATATATGTAACATATATGTCGCAAAAATCGCTGCAATTGATGAAAAATCCAAAATTCGTCTTTGAAATTTCTTATATTTTAACTTTCATTATTCATAATTCTGAAACTTTTCATACACAAATATTCCCCATGAAGTCAGCAATCACATGCCAAAGAAATGTTTGGTATTCTCAATATAATAAAAAGTTACGCCGGTTTTTCTAAATATACTTTTCACATTTTTTGACTTTACAGCCACCATTTTTCCTATTTTAGCCTGATAACTGGGGAATCAAAATGCTATTAACGCGAAATGATGGAATATGATAGTACGATATGCCCTAAATCTAGAAAAATGTTTTAAACAATGCTGCTCCATTAAATAATGGCTTTAGAAAAAAAATCTTTTCCAAATTTATATGATAGATGGCATCCAAATCTGAGAATAGTTTGACATCAAAAACTCATTTTCGAGAAAATGGTTCATAGCCACTTTTGAATATAAACCCTCGATATATATTTTGAAGAAGTATTACACAAAAAACGATCAAATTCCTCGGCGATAAACCCTTCAGGCCCGCATTTTTCTATGATAAATGCAGACAATTGGATATGCTTTTTGACAAAGTATGGGTTTAAATAGTTTATATAGGACAGTTATATAGGACATGAGTAACAAGATGTTTACTCAAAATCTTTATACGCACATTCCGATTAAATAAAAAATATTTGGAAATGTTTCTTCATTTTTATAATCTTAAATATGTATAAATTCGAATACAAAAACAGTTTTTGTGTATTCGATGAAATGCAAGAAGAAACAACTAGAAATTTTAATTCCAAAAAACCAATAATGGTATTTTAGAGTTTCGTTTGTCTACGTAGATCCAAGTTGCTGAATTTGTTGTTTCTCTTTTGAATAATACTTGTTACATATATACAAAAAATACTAACTCTGAAAAATATTTGACATAATTGATAAATATAACAAACATTTTAGTAAGTTAAAACTCCTAAAGACCTACACACAGAGAAAAAATGCATTTCGTAGAAACGAAATTTTAAACACGTGAACATCGTTTTTGAGTTTCTTTTGTGGGAAAAATTAGTTTGTTTGCGGTAAACATGGCATCAGTTGTTGTGAATGAACAAAGAGAAATAAGTTCATGTATATCAAGCAATGTTCTTCGTTTGTCGAAATGAATTTGTATTATAATTGCAAACTCCCAAAACATTGGAAGTAACAGAAACCGTTGTTGTTGCATCTGTGATAAAAATAGGACACATCGGTTCAGATTTAGACACAGCTCCATAAAAATGTACAATCACAAATGTTACATCTTAGCGCTATACAAGCAAACTATATGCTTTTATTAAGAATATTTTAGATTTCATTATGATATCATAGTGATTCTTATCTACACTTTTTTAAAATTACTAAACGATTTTGTTATTAAATTTCCAAACTATTCTATTGCAGTACACAATTAAAAGTTCATAAGATATAGCTCTAGTCGAATGTCAAGAAGTGGTATCGGTTCAAAAAATTAAAATTTTCCGAAAAATTTGGTGTCCATTAGCGAAATTAGCACTACATAATCTTGAAATTGGCACAATTCGTTTAGTTTGTTTATATTTTTCATAACCTTTGTCCGAAATTCAAGGAAGTGTCCACGATTTTTTATGTATTTTTTCATGATTTTACTGCAAAATTACCATTTCAGACGAGTTATTTTAAAACGAACTTAAAAATTCTATATTTTATTGCTTCAGAAAGTCTAGAAGGTTTTAAAAACTATATGTTCGAAACCTCTCTGGGGGGTTTGAACCCTCAAACCCCCCCCCCCCTGCGCACGGCCCTGATGGGGGCTATATATAAATCTGAAGCGATTTGCTTAGCGTTTGTCCTTGGCCCGCAAAACTTGCTTGTGTTAATTTTTGTTAGGATCGGACAATAATTACGACCTGTACTTTGATCACAAGAATAGATGGACAGAAAGGCGGGCATTGCCAAGTCAACTAAGAAAGTGATTTTAAAGCCATCTGCATAATAAACGATGGGTGTTACAAAGAAATGAACAAAGACTTAATACCCTAGTGGAGGGTATAAACAACACTTTTCTGTGAACGGATGGTGAATAGGATTCCTTCGCAAGTTAAGGCCAGTGATTGATAAAAAATACGGAATTTCCCTTTATGATTTCATTGTTTTAAAGCAAGGGAAGATTTTGCAGATCCATGAACGGTCGACGAAGGATTTAAAATTACGAGGTATTTATTTATATGCCTACTAGGGTTTGGGGTCCGGGAATTCCCGAATCGTCCAAATTTTTCCGGGAATTCCCGGGAAAAAATTTTCAATTTCCCGGGAATACGGGAAATATTAAAAAAATAATTCATTTATTATGTTGATCAATAATTTAATGTTACTATATAAATTGGAATTTTTAGATGTATTTCAAATTCATATATGTATTTACATTACTGACAATTTGACATTGTTGAGTATTTGTTTATATTATATTACGACAAACAATATTTTTTAAATGCGCTAAATATCCATTTTATGCGAAACCCAGCTAGGGGAATAAAAACTTGTTGTGAGGCTATTTGCAGGATCTTTATTGTGAAATGAAAATATCATGCCGACAATACTATGGCTTACATAATGTAAGTTTTCTTGATTTTCTAGAAGAATCGAGGTGAACATATTCTTTAAGAACAATTTACTTTACATATGTAGCCAGAAAGAAATGGTCTAAAAATAGGAATACAATAAAAATTGTTCGCCTGGAAATTTTCAAGAGAAATCTAATAGCAATATAAATATAGGGTCCGCCATCTAACGTTTTTTTTACAACTATTCAATCGTTGGACTATTATTTGTGGGGTGCCCGAGGCAGCCATTTGAATGAAATTATTTTCCATTATTAACCGGAAGGATTGTAGTTTCAAATAAAAAAGTAAGTTGAGAAAATATTCAGTAGTTTTCATTTTCAAAAAAATTATTTGGCGGACCCTATATATGCTACGGTGTATTTCAATGGCCATTTGTAAGAATTAATGACTGGACTATTTCAATAAATTTATTTTTTATGAATTTATTAAATTAATATTAATTTTTTATGTTTCTATTGTTTTTACAGTTTAGAATATTCCCCCCTGTTTCTATAAAATATTTTTGTCTCCAGACAGAATGCATATACTAAATAAAATGTGTCATAACATTCTCCGTCATATGAGTTATTTGATTCCTTAATCGTTTTCAATTTTGAATCTAGTGTAGGTGTCAGTCACTTCTACCTGCTATATAAATGTCCAATTCTGACGATTAGTCTACATCTTTTCAAGTTTATAATGAGAAAATGTAATTTATAATCAGAATATGTAAGTTCATGATGAGAAATGTAAATTCATAATAGGAGCATGATAATTCGCAATCAGCACTGTAAATTCGTAATGCGAAATATAAATTCATATTGAGAAATATAAAATCATAATAAGAACATACAAATTGATAATGAGATATATAAATACAAAATAAGATTTGATAATTAGAAAATATAAATTCTTATTTATATATATTCCTAAAATATAAATTCATAATCGGGAAGTGTAAAATTTATAATCGAAGCTATGTATGTACGTTTTTCTATGGATATTTTCGTAGAAACACATATTTTATCAATGTTCTATTTATAAATTTAATGTTCTATTTATAAATCTCATTATGAATTCATATTTTCTGAATATGAAAACGTATTTTCTGATTATGAATTTGGATTTTCTGCTTACAAACTTGTATATTTCATTATGAAATGGTCTGTTACTATTATGAATTAATTGTTCTCCATATAAATTAACAATTCTCATTATGAATTTATATTTCTCATTATGAATTAACATGTTCCTATTATAAATTTACATTACCCATTATGAATTTATATGTTCCTAATATGAATTTACATTTATGAATATTAATTTGTATGTTCCGAATATAACCTTAAAAAGGTGTAGAGTAAAATATTTGTAAAATGAAAAATAATTTGTAAAATAGTTTTACAACAACATTAGTTTTTAATTTGTAATATGACAGTATTGAAAAACCATATATTAAACCATATTGGACATATCTATAAATAAATTACTTTTTCCCGGGAATTCCCGGGATTCCCGGGAATGAAATTTTTCATTCCCGTTTTCCCGGGAAATGAAAAAGTCCGGGAAACCCCAAACCCTAATGCCTACAAATATGACACCCTTAATCTAAAAACAAGTAAGGAAAGGCTAAAGTCGGGCGGATCCGACTATATGATACATTCCACTTTCTATCCTATTACAATTCAATTCAGTATAAAAGTGAAATCGGGAAGGATTTTTGTGTCCTGTAAATGTATGTGTTTGACAAAAAATTTTAAATCGGAAAGAACAAATGTATGGGGGTATATTGAAAGATGGAACGCTGTGACCCTTGTTGACTTGTATGTTTATAGGTATTATATGTAAAGTTTGGCCAAAATCGGTTAAACATTTGGGAGCAACATTTGTATATATATAAATAAATGTATATCTAAATCTGAACCGACCTTACCCACTTTCACCATAGATCTTTTAGTTAGATTATTAGATATTGTGCCAATTTTAAAGAAAACCGGGTACAATATGTGGTTTCTAGAGCGGAAAAGGTCAAATCGGGAGCGACATTTGTATGGGGGCTATATATAAATCTGAACCGATCTTACCCACTTTCTGCATAGGTGTTTCTATTTGTATTATAAGATGTTGTGTCAAATTTAAAGAATATCGGGTACAATATGTGGTTTTTAGAGCGGAAAATGTCAAATCGAGAGCGACATTTGTATGAGGACTATATTTAAATCTGAACCGATCTAGCCCGCTTTTGCCACAGGTGTTTCTAGTTACATTATAAGGTGTTGACCAAAATTGGAAGAATATCGGGTACAATATGTGGTTTTTAGAGCGGAAAATGTCATCTAAATCTGAACCGATTAAATAGCGTTCGTCCTTGATCCACAAAACTGACTTGTGCCAATTTTTTTTAAGATCGGGCTATAATTGCGACCTGTAAATTGATTACAACAATAGATGGAACATATGGGCATGGGTCTAACTCGTTTCTTTTTGGGAGTTACAAAAAAAATGAACAAAGACATAATACTCTCGTGGAGTGTATAATTATTGTTATTCTTCTTTATACCCTCAACAACATGAATATAACCCCATATATTCATGTTGTCATTAAATTACAAAATTACATTACACCTTGAAATATTCATCGCAGACCCCATAAAGTAAAGTAAAGACAATATAGCCATGTCCGTCTGTCTGCTGAAAGCATACAAGCATCCGAATGAAATGAGCTCAAATTTCAAATTTTGCTCAAATGTGTCTTATGGTTGTAGATCGGTTGGCATTGAAAATGGGCGAAATGGGACCAGAGGGAAACATTTTTCCCTAATATTAAGATTATTTAAACACTTTTTACAAAATTTCTCCTTTATATGTACTTGAAATTTGTGATGTAATAGCGCAAAAAAATAAAAGATTTAATATATATATATATGAATCTGTGTTTGTAAGTTTGTTTGCGTGGCACCTCCCATACGATATTAAAACCTATTATCGAATATATTCAGTTCTATGGCAGATACAATACTGAAATTTTGTCTGATTGAATCCAGCATCAATGTGCGTAGTTGTGTCAGAAATGGGCGGTATTGGAAAAGTGGGCGTGGCATTCGAAGTTAAAATCTATTATTGAATTTTGCCAGTTCTATGACACCTAGAGTGCTCAAATTTAGTGTAAGTGCATCTAGCATCAATGTACGTAGTTGTGCCAAAAATGAGTGGAATTAAAAAGTGGGCGTGGTACCTCCCATACGAAGTTAAAACCTATTATGGAATATATTCAGTTCTATGACAGCTACAATACTTAACTTTTGTGTGAGTGCATCCAGCATCAATGGGCGTTATTGGTAAAGTGGACATGGTATATCCCATACGAAGTTAAAACATATTATCGAATATGGTCAGTTCTAAGACACCTAGAGTGTTGAAATTTTGTGTGAGTTGATCCAGTGTAAATAGTTGTGCAAAGATGGGCGGAAAGTGGGCGTGACCCTTCCCATATGAAATTAAAAGCGGTTTTAGAGTACATTCGACACCGAGATGGGCGGAAAGTGGCCATGACCCTTCCCACAGGAAATTAAAACCAGTTTTGAGTATATTCGACATCGAGATTCCTATATTATTGTGTAGTTAATTTAGTTGTAACCTGCTTAGACAATATACAAATGGGCGGCATTTGAAAGATGGGACATTTTTGATTTGAATTTTGTAAAGAAAGGTTATAAAAAGGGAAGCATTCTTTCGTCAACAGCCGACTTAAGTCAAGAAAACGGATATTATAGCGGGGCATCAGCTAGTAACTTATATTAATAATATTTCCATTCTTATGTCATAATATCTTCGAATTCATGTAAAAATTATTGTTATCCTTTTTTATACCCTCAACAACATGAATATACCCCCATATAAAGGGTCCTCCATCTAACGTTTTTTTTTGACTATTATTTGTGGGGTGCCCTCAAAGATAAGGGTTACGCCGACAAGCCAGAGACAATTGACGCTTTAAAGGAAAATATTCGTGAAGCCATTGGTGAAATACAGCTGCACACAATCGATAATGTGCTTAAAAATTGGACCGATCGTGTAGGCTACTGCATGGCCAGCCGAGGCAGTCATTTGAATGAAATTATTTTCCATTATTAACCGGAAGGATTGTACTTTTAAATAAAAAGGAAATTTGAGAAAATATTCAGTAGTTTTTTTATAGCATTTTCAAAAAAAAAAAGTTATTTGGCGGACCCTTTATATATAGCAATTGCAAATGGTGAAATCGGTACAGAGGGGATATAACAATACACGTAATATTTAGGGCATATTTTTGAAGATTGCTGCCTCATGTTCACTTTTTGATTA
This sequence comes from Polietes domitor, assembly GCA_947397865.1. Classification (NCBI taxonomy): domain Eukaryota; kingdom Metazoa; phylum Arthropoda; class Insecta; order Diptera; family Muscidae; genus Polietes; species Polietes domitor. The sequence continues at coordinate 135,730,538 of OX377618.1, forward strand.
CATTTGCAGTATTATATTTATATGTAGTAGTGGACGATTAAAATTATAAGATGAAACATCACAATTTATTTAAAACATTGCGCGTTAGCGTTCCTTATAGTTCCTTATAGAATATTACAATTTACTTAAAATGTTAGCGCACTTCTATGTAAAGTCGACAGGCTCTAATCTGCCAGCAATACTGTGGAATGCACTCCGTGGTGGAGTCTATATAAGATTCGGCCCGGGCGAACTTAACGCCTGCATATTTCTTTTTATTTACTTGGTGCTTTTACTCTACAAGAGAAAAGCGGAAAATTTCAAAAATTGTGCTTAAAGAATCTAAATATATATGTATTTTCAGTCCTTGTTAGTGATTTATTTTTTAAATTGTGATATTTTTACTGCGCATTCCTATATTTGTTTACTATTTCAAACTATAAGGCATACTTACACTGAAAGAATTATTTTCATACTATTTATGATTTTGTCTTAACCTCAGTGAAAATTTTCATTAAAAAGTCGCCAAAGAAGAAACACTCCATCAAATGTATGAAACATGTTTCATAAAGCACAAATCAATGAAAAGTGTCATGGAATTTATGAAACATTTCTTAGAAACTATGTAATGCATTTCTTCATTCTATGAACATTTGTAATAAAAATTCTTTTTTTTTTCATAATATATTTTATGAAATTTTTCATAGATTTTATAAAGAAACTCCATTAATTTTATGAAAAAGTTTCATAAATATTAATAATTTATACAGAAGTTTCAAATATAAACAAATTAACACACACCATCATTGCGAGAGTCTTTGCAATGAGTATGTCTTTGACCAAAATCAGGGTAAACACTTACAGTTGCGGTCAAAATAATAGCAGCGCACCACAGCTTAATATACATTTTCATATATTTATTTGCGTGATCATTTTTTTTATTGATCCTTCTGCATTAAGTTCTGCGTTATGAGGTTACAAACATTACATTTTTTATTTGGTGATATGATTTTAATTACTTAAGAAATTTCACATTTTTTGGATTATTCGACATTTTGGACCGGTCAAAATAATAGCAGTGTTCAAAAAATCTCATGAAAATGGAATTTTATCTAAATATTTCCATTCGATTTGATGTTATAAGTAAGATATTATGAAATTTACACTACTTGTGAAATGTTACTGTATTATTTTTCTTCATAAGTAGGGCGAGGAGAGCATTGTGGAGAAGAAAATCAAGTTCATATGAAAAGGTTGAAATCTGAGGGAAAATCGTATAGGGAAAATCGTCCAGTGTTATATCTGTAAGCCAGAAGTCCGAAAAATTTCCCACTTATAAATAAAAGACATGGTAAAAAAAATTGCAATTAGCAAAAACACACCTGGTGTAGCCAACCAAGAAGTGGGTGCACGTTTTATGGTCAGTTGAATCAAAAATTGTATTGTATGGTTGGACAGCTATATGGTGGGACAGGTATAGTACCAAAACAGCCAAATAGGGAGGATCAAGAATAATGTCTTGGGCGTGTTTTTCATATTATGGAGTTAGGTCAATACATTGGCCCAGAACTACTATGGAGTCCGCCCAGTACATCAAAATACTGCATAATATTATACTTACGTATGCAGTATATGGAATGCCCCTTAAATGAGTCTTCTAGCAGGTCAGGAATGCCCCTTAAATGAGTCTTCTAGCAGGTCAATTATCCCGAAAACACCAGCCGACTCGCAAAAAGGTTGTTTGAAGTCAATAATATCGATGTTATGGAATGGTTCGGGCAGATACCGCACCTAAATATGATCAACAGTTTTAAGTGTAATGACTAAAATGAGGTCTCACTAGCAATAATGAAAAACAATATCGAGCTTTGACACGATATTTTAGCGGTATGGACAAAAATATCGGGTAACAATTGTAAAATACTAGTCTATGAAACGGCCTTATGTAGCAGTAATAAGCCATAAAGTCAGTACAACTAAGTATTAAATTCAAGGAAATATCCCTATTTAACTTTTTATTCAAAAAAGTTTTCAATTAAAGTGAATTGAAACAAAATATTTTTAGTTTTTATTAGCGCTACTATTTTTTTTGGCCTAATCTCAAAATTACAAAAACTTAATTTTTTATTTAAAGCCAGATTAAGAATGACACAATACCACCTTTCAATCACCGTATCACCGTAAAAACTTTTAGGATTTTCGAAGTAAAACTAATATTTTTCTTTGTAGACATATTTTATCTCGTCGCTGCTATTTTTTTGACAGCAGCTGTATGTCAGAGTTAACAGAGGACAAATGAGAATTGCTAGCATTCAACCGAATGAAGTGACACACTGGAAATTTAGCTGTAAGTTATGAAACATTTCATAAAAACTATGAAATCCTTCATTATGTTAATGAAGACATTTTATAACATAAATATTTTCGTGGTTATGACATATTTCATAGCTTCTATTATGGAATTGCTTCTTTAATACAATGAAATCATTCCTTGATCTTATGAAACTAAGTTTCATCAATTTAGTTCTGCCGATAAGAATTCTCTCAGACATTAACTTACAACATTTCTTTCGCTTACTATAATGCTCTTTTCGACCAAAAATTAAAACTTTGACCCACTGTTTAAAGAAACTCAGGCCAGCTGGACTATAAGTTTATTCTGCAAAAATTGTCTACTAAACAAGACCATTCAGAATTATATTATATTATTATAGCGATCCTCTATTCTCTTCCAATCAAAAAGTCCTAATTTGTTGGAAAGTAATTAGTTTAGTTTTTAATTTTAAGAGCTTTTTTATATAAATCCAATCATTATAATAGTTTTGTTTCAACACTCACCATTTGAATACAAAATTTTCAGTTTTCTTGTATTAATTTTAATAATTAAATCTTAAGCTATTGCAATTTTGGCACCTTAGACTCTAAGAATCTTGCACTGCTATCTCAGAAAATTTCTATTAAGTAAAGGAAACAATTGGTTCTATTGTTGCTTTCTCTCGGTTTCCTGGGATGCTTTCTCAATACTCGCCTTATGCCAACCATCAGCAACCATCATATTCAAACACAATTCAAATTTTCTTAATGGTCTCTTAACTTTTACTTTTGCTACCAATTTAGAAAACATCCGGCCATCTTGCAGCATAAAAAGTGAAAACAAATCTGAGCCCCCGACAAGCTGACAATAGCAGACAAAGAGTCCATTAACATGTCCTCCCATATTCCACAGCGCAGGGTAACCACAACGCACATATTTCTGGGGGTCACAAACAATAAAACTCGAATGTTTAGCTACGAAAAAAACACCACATGCTTTAAAGGAAGTCCTTAAAAAATCATGCATATGCGCAGAAAAAATGAGGCACCCTCGCCAGCCAACAAGGATCTGCCCATGGTGAATGGTGATCGTAAACAAAACAAAAAAACAGGCTCATAAAAAAGAGAAAACATTTCCGCGATACTATCAACATATGCATAAAAAGTTAAACCTCAAATCTAAAAAAACTCAGAAGGAATCTAAACAAAAGAAGGCCCACAATGAAAAGATGAAAAAATGAAAAACAGATCCTTTCACTTTCGACAGCTTGTGCCACGAGCTCTCTTCTTTCACTTCTCCTTTTCGATCGCAGATACTCCAACTGATGTTGCACAAGATGTTGTCCTAAAACCAATTTAAGGGTGTTTCTGGAGAACACAATCGACCAACACACACACAAAAAGGTTAGCTCGGTCTTACATTTTCACTTTCATTGATTCTTTCTTCATTCATACCTCAAAGTGTGGAATGAAACCTTAAAGATCATTGGCGTCCATCACAAGCAGATTAGAAAAATGAAAAAAAAATTATCACCACTGCCCCGAGACGGAAGAAAGGTGGCGCACCTCATTTTTTATGAGCTCTATTCATTTTGGGATTTTTTTCTTTCGGCTTTTAATTGCACCGGCACGATGCTGCGGATCCAAAACAAAAAACGAAATTTGAAATTATTCATCCATGCCTTGTGTGTTGCACAGAACGTTTTGATAGATTTCAAACTGTCATGTGCCATTTGGATCGTGTCAGCAGTTGTTGTGGTTTTTTTTCTAATCTTTTTTCGCTCAAATTATTTTCTGGTTATTTTCGGAATTGAGCACGAGCTAAAACAAGACATTTGGTTTGAAAAAAAAAAAAATACTAAAAACAGTGTGGTGATTTCCATCGAGAGTTTTTGTTTGATTCATAAATCGCCTTGAGATTAAACTGATTTTTTGCTCACTATCTACTCAACAACTCAAATTCATAGAATATCTGAATACAATGTATACCACGTTTAGTCATCGCTGATTTTTTCCATGTCGAGATTTCGGTGTGACATCGTTTTTTGTTTAATTGGATGATATTTTTTTTATAACCTGGAAAATAGTCTCTGTTAACATTGCTGTGTTAAAGCGTTTCAAATCTGCACATTTAAAGCACCTTTTTCTTGGTACTACCGTCAAAGAAAGCTTTCACAAATCTCTTCTTTCTTCTTCGTATGGGAGAGAGCGACAAAAATAGTTAAAGAAGTGATATAGGCTTGCATTTTTCGGAATATGCTATGGGCATGGTCGCATAACGATAACGCCCACTTTGCGCACATTTCTCCGTGAAGAAGATTTCCAGAACTTTTCAGAAATGATACAATTTGAAATAAATGTATATAAATTTGACTTTTAGTTAGAATGACCCTATCAACACTAATTTGTTTTCAGACTCATGATAGTGGTCTAAGTCAAAAATAAAACTAGTAAGGAAAGGCTAAAGTCGGGCGGGGCCGACTATATAATACCCTACACCACTCCCTGTGCCCATTTATTTCATGGGAGCAATTTTTTGTATTTCATATAAATTATACTATAAATTAATCTTTAGTCATATTTAACGAATATGGTTAATAATATGGCAATTGATCCAATTATCCGATAGACAAATACAAATTATACTGTAGTAATAGGATGAATCGGACCGACATTTTGGGCCTGGTCCAAAACATGGGCCTTTATATTTCTCATTCACGGTAGGTATTCCTGGTTGAAAAATACCATGATCTGCAAAGTTTGATGAAGATCCGATGTAAGATGTAGTTTCTAGAGCTGTAATAGAACAGAATGGGACCCCATTTGTGTTATACCAAAGTACGGACATATGGGCATCTCCCAAACAAGTAAGGAAATGCTAAAGACGGACGGACTTTCTATTTCATTACAATTCAATTTGGTAAAAAAGTGAAATCGGGAAGGATTTTTGCATCCTGTAAATGTATGTGTTTGACAAAAAATGTTAAATCGGAAAGGACATTTGTATAGGGGTATATTGAAACCTGGAACGATGTGACCCGCTTTCACCATGTATGTTTATTGGTGAAATATAATATGTAAAGTTTGGCCAAAATCGGTTAAACATTTGGGAGCGACATTTGTATGAGATATCGCCATATCTAAATCTGAATCGATCTTACCCACTTTCACCATAGGTTGGATTATAAGATGTTGTGCCAATTTTAAAGAAAACCGGGTATAATATGTGGATTTTAGAGCGGAAAACGTCAAATCGGGAGCGGCATTTGTATGTGGGCTATATATAAATCTGTACCGATCATACCCACTTTCAGCATAGGCGTTTCTAGTTAGATTATAAGATGTTGTGCCAAGGGTGACATTTGTTTGGGTCTGTATCTAAATCTGAGCCGATCTTACCCAGTTTCAGCATAGGTGTTTCTAGTTCGATTATAAAATGTTGTGCCAAATTTAAAGAAAATCGGGTACAATATGTGGTTTCTAAAGCGGAAAAAGTGAAATCGGGAGCGACATTTGTATTGGGGCTATATCTAAATCTGAACCGATCTTACCCAATTTCTGCATACGTGTTTCTAGGTCAATTATAAGATGTTCTGCAAAATTTAAAGAAAATCGGGTACAATATGTCGTTTCTAGAGCGGAAAATGTCAAATCGGGAACGACATTTGTATGGGGGCTATATCTAAATCTGAACCGATATTACCCAATTTTCGCATACGTGTTTCTAGTTCTATTATATGATGTTCCGCAAAATTTAAAGAAAATCGGGTACAATATGTCTTTTCTAGAGCGGAAAATGTCAAATCGGGAGCGACATTTGTATGGGGGCTATATCTAAATCTGAACCGATCTTACCCAATTTTTGCATACGTGTTTCTAGTTCGATTATATGATGTTCTGAAAAATTTAAAGAAAATCGGGTACAATATGTCGTTTCTAGAGCGGAAAATGTCAAATCGGGAGCGACATTTGTATGGGGGCTATATCTAAATCTGAACCGATCTTACCCAATTTTTGCATAGGTATTTCTAGTTGGATTATAAGGTCTTGTGCCAATTTTAATGAAAATCGGGTACAATATGTGGTTTCTAAAACGGAAAAACTGAAATAGGGAGCGACATTTGTATGGGGGCTATATCTAAATCTGAACCGATCTTACCCAATTTCAGCATAGGTGTTTCTAGTTGGACTATAAGATGTTGTACCAAATGTAAAGAAAATCGGGTACAATATGTGGTTTCTAAAGTGGAAAATGTCAAATCGGGAGCGAAATTTGTATGGGAGCTATATCTAAATCTGAACCGATTTCCTCCAAATTCAGATAAATCGACATCGATAAATCGACTCAGCTAGTGATTCTAAGCCGATCGGTATACTTAAAGGTGGGTCTAGCTCGATTATTTCTTGGTGTTACAAACATTTGGCGCGAAACTAACTTATAATACCCTAGACCACGAAGGGTAAAAATGGTACCAACCAATTGGGCGCAGACGGAATCATGAAATTCGGAGTATACATTCCTCTGACTGCATAGACACGCAAAATAAAATGTTGTTTTCCAAATTCGTAATTTTTCTTTTACGGCAAAAATTGGGTGAACCATGAAGTTAGGTTATATGTACGTCTGATAATGGATTTTTAAAATTTCTGCTTTCGGAATTAAAATAGAATGGAAATACAACCAACTGTAGCACCCAGTATCTACCAATATTTATGGTTTTAAGCTTTTTGAAGAGAAGAGAATATTTATTTTTTGATTTGAAATAAATAATGGTTTGAAATAATTAAAATATTTATAAAATTATTTTTTCAATATTTGTATTTGTTTTGGTTTGGCTATATTAAAAATTTTATATTTTCCTATAATATTACTGCACTTCTACGAAAACCGACAACCTCTGTGGAACCCATGGTGGAGGGTCCCGGCCGAACTTTAAGCCGTTTTTAATTGTTTTATTTATAATGTCCATTTTAGGTGATTCAGATAATTTGAATACCATATAAAATGAAATTATTTAAAAAGTAAAAAATAATTTTAATATAAAAACGAACAACCTGTAAATATTTATATATATTAAACAAAAACGAAAGAAACTATTTTTAATTTCTTTAATTTTTGGTAAGGAAACATTACTTTTACGGAAATATTAAAAATTTTCTGAGTTCGATTATGAAAGGAATGAAAGTGGTATAAGTCATTACATCATTTGAAAGTAGTGGTTCCATTAGAGGTACCAACGTTGTCGATTTTTTTATAAAAGTTCAATATAGTAGTGGAATATTCTAAAAATATGGAAAATATTTTTCAGAACGGATAAAGTGTGACTTAGACCACTATCATTCTGACTGGCACATATGTTCTAAACCTTCACTTTGCAGATCTAGAATGGTAACTTTGTGTTTACTCGGTTTTCTATTTGATGATCTTTTCTCCTTTTTACAGAACTCATAATTTCCAAACGATATATAATTTATTTTCATAGTATTTCGATACGTACATATGGACATCGAATCAAACAGACGAATATGTTTTGCGAAAATGCTGCTTTAAAATACTTCAAATTCAATGCATCCCTTTTGCCATATTTGTCCCCCTTAAAAAGTTAAAGTTTATTTATTTGTATACACACCACCACAGGATGGTGGTATACTAACTTTGTCATTCCGTTTGTAACACCGTCTGTCTGTTGAAAGCACGCTAGCATCTAAACGAAAGGAGCTAGGAGGTCCAAATTTTTCATAACTGCGTCTTATAGTCGTAGATCGGTTGGGATTGCAATTGGGCCAAATCAGTCCACAGGGAAAATATTTTCCCTCACAAGAACTTGAAAAGCTCGTTTTTTTCAATATCGGCGTTTATATTACTTTACATTGGGTGTGCGCGTTCCCCCTATAACAAAAACGTGCACCATAAAGTGAAGTGGGATAAAACTTGTACCAACCAAACGGCTGCACCTAAAATAATAATAAAATTCGGAGTATACATTCCTCTGATGGCGTAGACATGTAAAATGAATGGATTTTTCGAAATGTGTACTCTTTGGGGACAAAATGGAAAAATGGGATAAAAATAGTACCAACTAGTGTCATGAAATTCTGACTATGTAGACACGAAAAATAAAAGGTTTTTACCATATTTGTACTTTCTAGGGATACAATGGGTACAGAGGGATACAAATAGTACCAACTAAACGACTACAGCTAGAATGGTGAAATTCTATGTGAACATCCTTCAATTGCGTAGACACGTAAAATAAAGAGAGAAATGGTACCAACCTATGTGCCTGAGATAATAGATTTTCAATTTTTTTTCTTTTGGAATTCAAATTGAATGGAAATACAACCAACTGTAGCAACCACTATCAACCAATGTTTATGGTATTTAACTTAATAGACGATTACACTACTCAACAAAATGAAAAAAATTTCATGTACTCCGGATGCGATAATTTTTTCTGTGTAGATAACCTTGACATGAGCTCGAAAAACGCAATAAAAATTTTTTTTTCGTTTGGTTTTTATTTTTTTTTTAATTTAAAAAATTTTTTTTTGGTTAATTTGTTTCGTCCGGCATAACTCGGGAACCACAAGCCCGATTTAATTGAATTAAATTTTAAAAACCGATAACCTTAAGGAAGGCAAACTTTCCAATCGTGCCTCTCATAGTTAAGGCACTTTAGAAGATTGTCCATGACTTCGTATGTTTCCTTGGTGTCAACGTCATGAGCAATTGGAATCGAAGGTTTCTCGTTGCCGTTGTGCAGTAAAATTGCTTTAAGGCTCTGCTTGTTGCTGTCGATGAAAAGACGCCACTCTCCTGGATCGTAAGAGTACCCGAGTTCACCAAATAATCCGGGAATGTCCTTACAAAAACAGATGTTGTCTTTTTTTGTGTAGTACCTTGCGTATGGTTCATGACGCTTCCTGTAGATTGTTGTCACCACACCAGGAGCCAAGAAACCGAACTGTTGCATGCGCGATGCATGCAACTCTGCATCTTCCTTGGAGAGTTTCAATTCTCTAACCCAATCGTTCAGTTCTGCTTGGGAACATAAGCGTTGACCTCCATGCAATGTATATGTTGACTCGCATTCTGATGTGGTTTCTACTGTCTCCGGATCTGATGTTGGATGTATCGCCTCATTATTAGATGCCCATCTTGAAACGGACGGTTGCGGGTCCACTGGTTCTTCGGAAAATGGCACTGGAAAATTCACTGTTGAAACAGCAGCGTAAGTCCATCGTATATTTTTTCCCACGCCTGTTTTTTTGCTAAGACAGAAGTAGCAATCTGTTACATGGCAAAGCGGAGCTCTCCAAAGCATTGGCATGATGATTCTCGGCTGTCGTCTGAAAGAATTTCAATAATAAGTTATATATGTTATCGTATGCAATGTTTAACATAAACATTTGCTACATTATTCCCACCAGTCTACATCATACGATTTGTTATACGACGCCGTGTAATATGAATACCATTGCGACTGCTATGTAATGTTCATTATGATTAATATGATCTTAGCTAATAAGTTATTTTGTAGGTATAAACTATTTGGTATCATTTGATTTAGTTCAGTTCAAGTTTGCACTCCGATTAATAAAGTCTTTTTTAAAAAGAACTTTATGCGTTAAATTATTTAACTGGCGCCCAACGTGGGGCAGTCACTATAAGTACCCCACAGGCTACCGAGGACTTTCCACCTAACCAACAGGTTAATAAAAACCACAGTATCCCACAGGTTACAAATAACCGCATCCCATAGGCTGCTGGCGTAGAGGATCAGTGAAGACGTCGTTGACGAAACCCGCAAATTGATTCCGTTTGCTTGGCTCCCCAGTACTAGTAGAAAAGGATAACGCCGACAACCGAAATTTGCGATGATCATCTATACCTTCTTGTAAGCATTAAGTGATTAGAACCCCCACTGAGAATCCTACGGGACCCTCCAGTGGTCATAAGATAAAAGTTACATTAAAAGTGAGAAATAAAATTATTTAAGTAAAATTACATTAAGAGAAACTGATTGGAAAACCACTGCGAATCCTACGGGACCCTCCAGTGATAATAAGTGTATTAAAAATTGTTAAATTTTAAAGAAAATATTTTTGTGAAATTCAAAGAGATGAATAACTTAATCAGACCACCGGTTCTTAACGTTGCCAATCCAATTCCTAATCCCGTTCCTAATCCCGATCCAAATCCTAATGTAGGAAGTGTTGAAATTGAAGCATTGGTGTCTAGATATTGCGCACAACAGTGCAGACAAATAGTGAGCCAAATTCTTAACCCAGGCTCGGGTATTAATGGCGCAGATCAGGAGATAGCTGATCGATTTAGGAATGATTTATCAGATCTGGACAAAGTTCCCGATATAGTGAAATGTTTGAGAGACTTTTCGGGTGATCCTTCAGAATTCGGCGCATGGAAAAAAAGTGTTGACCGAGTGCTGAATTTATACGCGTTTTCTCAGGGTACTCCCAAGTATTATGCTATTATAAATGCCATCAGGAACAAAATTATTGGACCTGCTTCTGCGGCATTGGAATCTCACAATGCCCCTTTAAATTGGCAATGCATTTCTAAATGTTTGACCTTACATTACGCGGATAAACGTGACTTGACGACACTCGAATGTCAAATGTCGATATTGTCACAGGGAAATAAATCTATTGAGGAGTATTATCAAACCGTTTGCTCAAATCTGTCTCTTATTACGAACAAACTTTCCTGTTTAGATATTGGTCAAGAGGCCAAAGACGTTCTTACCCAAACGTATAGGGACAAAGCATTAGATGCTTTTGTTCGAGGGCTGGGTGGAGGATTCTCGGAACTTCTTGGTGCAAGAGAACTAACTGATCTTCCACAGGCGTTACATTTATGTTTAAAGTTGGAAAACCAACGTTTCAAAGCGGATTATGCTCGCTCTTTCAACAATCCAGGCAGGACTGTTAAACCAAATTCGAGACTGCCACCTCCAGTTCCACAGAGAAGATCTTTCCAACAACCGAATTATCTGCCACAAAATTCGCATACTGCTTCGGCACCTCAATACTTTTATGATTCCATCCCTAGATGGCAACCTCAACATATGCCACAAGTGCAATTGGCTATGAGGAATCAACCGGTTTCTCACTTCCAACCCCAGAGACCACTTGCGCCTAAACCGCAACCACGCCCGGAACCCATGGAGGTAGATCAATCCATGAAATCTAAAATGGTGAACTATATGAATAGACCGCCTCAGGATAGTAAATTTGTAGGGAAAAGACCTCAGGGACAATCCGAAAGACAGACTCACCCAAGTAAATTTCAGAAAAACTTCCACTTAGATGTCGATTCGGAAGAGGGAGGATGTGTCGAATCCGATTATGAACTTCAAATGAACAATTATGAGGATGAAGGAAAGTTACCACCCTTGGATGAATATGTTCAGAATTACGACCAAAATCAGGACGATTCTCAGTTCATTACTCAAGACTTTGTTGACCTTAATTTTTTAGATTAACGGACTCGTCTCTGCCGTATTTTGAGTGCAGGACGAGTTCTGGCCGAATAATAAGAATTCTCATTGATACAGGATCTAACAAAAATTATGTCCAACCTAGTTTGATTAAAACGGCTATACCCAATGAAAATGAATTTTTCGCAAATTCTGTTGCTGGAAGGACTAAGATAACTCACCATACATATATGAGCTTATTTGATAAGAACATGAAGGGGATTAAATTTTTTTTAATGCCAGCATTAAGATCATTTCACGCAATTTTGGGTAACGATAGCTTGAAAGAGTTATCAGCTGTCATATATACGGCAAAGGGTCATATGATAATTGACGGTAGGATAAAAGTGAAGATCAAACAACAAACTTCGCAATCCGTTAATTCGATTGATATAAAAACTAACCACATGTCAGAACAGCAGCAGGATAAGATAAGGAACATTATTTTGCAATATAGGAATTTGTTTAGTGATCCAAATGAGAAATTGACGTACACTTCCTCTGTAATAGCAGAGATACGAACGGAGAATGAAACACCAGTGTATTCTCGTTATTACCCTTATCCAGCTCATTTGAAATATGAAGTTGAACAGCAGGTGCGTGAGCTGCTTGAGAATGACATCATCAGACCATCTCGTTCACCATATAATTCGCCAATTTGGATAGTGCCCAAGAAATCTGATTCAGGAGAAAAGAAATATAGAATGGTAATTGATTATAGGAAAATCAATGAAATAACTATTGCTGACAGATATCCGATCCCTGAAATAAATGATGTTTTACCCCAATTAGGGAATAATAAATGGTTTTCGGTGATCGATTTGAAGAGTGGTTTTCACCAGATTCCACTTAAGGAAAGCGATCGGCAGAAAACAGCTTTTTCGGTAAATAATGGGAAGTATGAATTCACAAGACTTCCCTTCGGCCTTAAGAACGCGCCTTCTATTTTTCAGAGAACATTAGATGATATCTTGCGCGAACATATAGGAAAGATTTGTTTTGTGTATATTGACGATATTATAATATTCGCTAAAGATGAGGAAACCCATCTGAACAATATAGAGACAATTTTTCGAACGTTGGAAATGGCGAACATGAAGGTCCAGTTGCGAAAGTGTGAATTCTTGAAAAAGGAGGTTGAATTTTTGGGTTTCATTATTTCAGAGGCTGGAATAAAGACCAACCCCAGCAGAGTAGAGGTGATAAAGAACTTTTCGATCCCAAGGACGTTAAAGGAATTGTGATCTTTCCTTGGCGTTTCCAATTTTTATAGTCGATTTATCAGGGATTACGCTAAGATTGCTAAACCCCTGACATTGCTTTTAAGAGGGGAGGCAGGTCGAGCTTCGAAGCACGTTTCAGCTAAAATAAAGATAACACTCGATGAGGAAGCTATTAGTGCATTCAACAAACTGAAAACATCACTTATATCAGAGGATGTTGTTCTTGCATACCCTGATTTTAATAGGGAATTTCATCTGACTACAGATGCCTCTAATTATGCACTTGGTGCAATTCTGGCCCAAGGTGATAGACCCATAGTGTTTTTGTCCCGAGTTCTTACTAGAGCAGAGGAGCACTATGCCACTAACGAGAAGGAAATGCTTGCTATAGTATGGGCATTGCAATCGTTAAAGAATTATCTTTATGGTCCGTCCAAGCTTAAGATTTTTACGGATCATCTTCCCTTGACTTATGCTTTGAGGAATAAAAACACTAATTATAAATTGAAACGATGGAAAGCATTCCTGGAGGATTATAACTATGAATTATGTTACAAACCGGGAAGTTCTAATGTGGTTGCCGACGCATTATCTAGACCTTCGCAAGAAATCTTGCATACCGAGTCAATGGCAACTACGCAGCATAGCGACGAGAGTTCTATGCATAATTTGATTCAGTTCACCGAAACACCGGTAAATGTTTTTAAAAATCAACTGATTATTTCGTCCGATGGGGATTCTCCCTCGTATAAATTCGAGATTATATTTCCGACGTATCACAGACACTCAGTGGTAATACCATCTCCAAATGTGGAAAATCTGATCGATATTCTTAAGAGATATTTGAATCCGTCTGTGACAAATTGTATTATGACTTCGGATGAAGTTTTGGGTAGAATTCAGGAAGTATTTCAGACCCACTTTAATAAATATAGGGTTAAGTATTCAAGGCTCATTGTCACAGATCTTGTGAATGAGGAGGAGCAGGAGACTGTAATAATAGCGGAACATAATAGAGCGCACCGGAACAGTACTGAGAATAGGATTCAATTATTGTCGAAATACTTCTTTCCAAGGATGCACGCGAAGATAAAGAAGATAACTAATGCATGTAAGATCTGTAAGGAGAACAAATATGAACGACATCCGAACAACACAATTCTTTTTGAGACTCCGATTCCTCAATTTCCGGGACAAATTGTGCATGTCGATATATACATCACTGGGAAGACACCTGTTTTAACTGCTATAGATAAGTTCTCAAAGTACGCGCAGGCGAGGATTCTAAGATCAAGAGGTACTGAAGATGTAAAACAACCATTGAGAGAGATGCTCTTATCATTTGGTATGCCGGAAATAGTTGTTATAGACAACGAAAAATCTCTTAATTCCAACACGATTATCTTTATGCTGGAGAATCAGTATAAAGTTAAGGTTTTTAAAATTCCGCCTTATTCGAGCTCAGTGAATGGACAGGTGGAACGGTTCCACTCAACCCTAACTGAATTGATGCGATGCTTGAAGGTTGAAAATGTCCATAACTCATATTCAGAACTGTTAGATAGAGCCCTCTATGAATATAATAATTCAGTTCACTCCACCACACTGAGGAAGCCAGTAGAGGCATTTTTTGGTAGGAGGATTACGACAAATCCCGATGAATTGGAAAAAGAGAGACAGGAAATAATTTCCAGAATTAAGGGTAAACAATCCAAGGATTTAACTTACCATAATAAGAAGAAAATACCTCCAAAAATATTTGAAGTAGGCCAGGAAGTTTATGTAAAGCAAAATAAGCGTCTGGGGACAAAGTTGAGTAAAAATTATAGACAAGAAATAGTGAAGGAGGATAGAAACACGGCCATAATGACTGAATCAGGGAAAATAATTCACAAGAATAATATTAGGAATTAAAATTGTGTCTTTATTTTCAGATTATCTGTAACACTTGTTGGTGCAGATGTCAAGATATTTGATTACTCTAACTCCCAGGTTGTTACCATCGATATGGGATACGCAAAATTGCAGAGGGGCACATTCGATCTGGTCCATGTTGTAGAACCAGAAAATTATCAGAATTTGATTGATGACATACGAAACACCTTACATTCCAATATAAACCAATCCCATCCCATTTTCCCTTTCCTGAACCATGAATTAACTCAACTCCAAATTATTTTAGATAAGTTAAAATTTAGAGTTAAACGGTCTCTGAATTTCATTGGGTCAGCATGGAAATGGATTGCTGGAAATCCTGACCATGATGACTTTGAATTAATAATGGGAAAAACTGATAATATTGTAAAAAATAATAATAAACAGATAATATTGAATGAACTTACTATTGAGAGAATAAATGAATTAACCAAAACCACCGATCAAATAATAAAGGTGTTGAAATCCGATCAGTTTGTTAAAGAAAGTTTAATAACTAATCTTAAATATCAGATTCATATATTAAAAGAAGAAATTCTGAATATAGAATATGCCATACATTGGGCAAAAGTTGGAATAGTAAATTCGTTTATTCTCTCAAAGGATGAGATAAATATTATTAAAAAGGCTTATGATAATGAATCCATACCGTTTGTAAATTTTGACGAAGCTTTAGAATTTGCTAATGTTGGAATATCATCTATTAACAACACATTGTTTTATGTCATTAGTATACCCACAGTGGATACAAAATTATGTAACAAAATATTAGTGAAACCTATTAAATATGGAAAATTTGTGAATAAATTGCAATATCAAGATATATTAAAATGCAATGAAACAATATATGGTATGGAGAAGCCTTGCAAATATCATAATAATGTAACTATTTGTAATGAAAACAATTTGCGAAATGTAAATAATGATACATGCATAGCTAGTCTTTTGAGAGGTCATATGTCGAATTGTACACTGAGAGATAACAGCAATGTGTCTAACGTAGAAGAAATAACACCTGGAATGTTGTTACTAAATCAGTTCAATGGGACCATATACATTAATAATGAACCCCAGACATTAAGCGGTACATACATCGTGCAGTACCACAATGCATCAATACGGGTAAACGGAATGATCTACACTTTTTTTGACGTAACTTTTCTACAACCTCTGCCGCCATTACTTCAACCAAGACATCCGAATACGGAAATTGAAGAAATTTTAACATTGGAAACTGTTAAAGAACTACACATCAACAACACCGATTCTATTGATCTGCTGGGAAGGAAACATGAATTGATCCTGTCAGTAAATTTTGGATTTATGTCTATACTGATGATATTGATCATTCTTGTGCTCATAAAAACTAATTGGAATACAAATAAGAAGAATACGGTGACAACAATTTCACCATCAGTGCATTTGTCAGTCCCCGAAGTACCCGCAACAGTCAAGCCAGAAACCAAAGATTTTCTCCGAATTTCACAAATTCCATACTTTTGATGTAAACATGCAAACAGAGACGTTCGCATTTGAGAAGGGAGGTGTTATCGTATGCAATGTTTAACATAAACATTTGCTACATTATTCCCACCAGTCTACATCATACGATTTGTTATACGACGCCGTGTAATATGAATACCATTGCGACTGCTATGTAATGTTCATTATGATTAATATGATCTTAGCTAATAAGTTATTTTGTAGGTATAAACTATTTGGTATCATTTGATTTAGTTCAGTTCAAGTTTGCACTCCGATTAATAAAGTCTTTTTTAAAAAGAACTTTATGCGTTAAATTATTTAACTTATATGTTCTTGAATTTCGTAATCTACACTTACCTTGAGTCAGCTAGCTGTACGTAGCACCTTGGACATAGAGCACTTGGTGTCCACCGCTCATCTATGTTTGAGACCTTTAAATTGAAGCTCTCTTCAAATGAATCTCTCAATTTAGGTGAAAAACAACGCTTGTTTTTTTCAGAAACGTATTCTCCGCACATGTAACAAAAATTACTTGGATTGACATTGCATTCAAATCCTCGCGAACGTTTGCTCATTTTAACTATCGCGTTCGTCGACACTTGTTGAATGAGTAAAATCGATCAATGAAGACCTATTTATACTGTGTATTGTTTAGTATTTTACTGACAGGTACTTATAAATGGGTGTATATTTTTTTACGGTGGCTACATACCTGTTTCACCATGTGTGAGTCTTAAATTTTCCGAATAATGACCACCCTTAAATGTGGGTTGCATTTCTGTAAAAAAATCATACAGGTAGCCAACGGAAAACCCAAATAATTAAAAAAGTCCCCTTTCCTTTTTTCCTTTTAATTGTTCACGCACATTTATTAGCGTTTATTACTTTGCTTACGCAATCATAAAAATTAAATAACCCTTTGTTTATTCCGTTTTGTTAATTCTGAGAATCAAAAAAAAAAAAGAAAAAACCTTACCATAGACAAAGTTGTGCATATGTCGAGCAAATTTTTGAAATTCATACCTTTACTCAATTACGAATAAAAGCGAAACGCGTGCATCAATTTTCATGATCTTTGTCTCATTTTGCTCATAGGTTATGTGACTTTACGTAAAAGTAATACGATTTGACATTTTTTTCATTTTGGATTTTTTATGGATTTTTAAAAAAAAAATTAAATCTTTAGGCAAAAAATAAGTTTTTTCCTTTATATATTCATTTTTAACTTGGAAACTGTTGCTTGTATAGGAAAACAATATATGAACAGATTAAGGGAATTGTAATTTTAAATTTTTTAAAATTTAATTCAATTAAATCGGGCTAGTGGTTCCCGAGTTATGCCGGACGAAACAAATTAACCAAAAAAAAATTTTTAAAATTAAAAAAAAAAAAAATAAAACAAAAACCAAACGAAAAAAAAATTTTTATTGCGTTTTTCGAGCTCATGTCAAGGTTATCTACACAGAAAAAATTATCGCATCCCGAGTACATTTTGACTGTTGACTAGTGTTATTTATCTTTTTAATTTACTTGAAGTATTATTTCGATATGAAAAACGTATTGCCTTGCCTTATAAGCATGTTTTGAAATAATAAGAATATTATATTTATTTATAAAATTATTTTTTCAATATTTGTATTTGTTTTGGTTTGGCTATATTAAAAAAATTATATTTTCCTGTAATTTTCACCAGAAATGTTTCTAGTTGAAATATAAGGTGATAAGCCAAATTTGAAGAAAATCTATTAAAATTTACGGTTTCTAGACCGGAAAATGTCAAATAGGGAGTGAAGTTTGTATGGTGGCTATATCTAGATCTGAACTTAAATATAAGGTGTTGTGCAAAATATTATCAAAATCGCTTAAATTATGTGAATTCTAGGCCCGCCTACACTGAAAGAAAACGCTTCATTCCCCCAATGACATCCTATATTGCATCAATGAAATCTGTCATTGTCTGATACAACGTAATGTTTCATTGATGTAATGAAGCATTTTTCTTTCAGTGTATATTAACATTTTGTTCAAATTTCTTTCTGCAAAATGGATATTTCGTAATTGTAAGGGATAAAATGGGAAAAGATGGATATTCGGTGGGTACACTCCGGTGATTGCGTATACTCGTAAAATATTTAAAATTTATTTTATATTTAAATAAATATATAAATTCGTCTTCTTAGGGGGAACAGGGTGAAAGAGGATGGAAATTGTACCAAACAAACGGCGGCACCTTGCCTTTTACTGACTGTGTAGACGGTAAATGGCAAAGGATCCTGATATTTTTGTCGTTAGGGCCATGTTTTGATATAAATGGTGTCCCAAAAATAGAAAATAGTTCTATTTTCAATAGTTTCTGGTTTTGCGGATCGATCGATTTAGGTTCCGAGTATTCGTTTTTGCTCGCTTTACGCCAATAGTACAAGGATGGAACTGTTTAGTATTAGGATGTGTATACGTTTGAATGCATATCTTCGTTGGGCGGCATATATATGTAGTCGAGTGTTATATCATGCTTGTCCCATATGAGGACGCGCGCACAATACTTTCAATTTCAAATAGACAGATACATACAAACATACTCGCACATATCCACATATGTGGGGTGGGGTCTCGGGTAGGAGAAGTAAGTAAAGTTTTCTAGTAACCATATGAAAGGTTCACGTGTATATAAATGGCTATGTTTGTAAATATATAAATACATATATATGTACACATGTGTATACATAAATACATAATATATGCTGCATGTATGTGGCTCGGTATGTATCACATCACCGCGTCGGTGAGTGAGTGTTTTTCCACTTGCGCTCGCGATGATAGTTTTACGATAGTTACTATATAGCTGTGACAAATGCTGGTCGCCTGATACTTAGTTATGGTAATATATTAGTTCTGAAACACTATCCCTTAGTTATAGTTTTAGTTTATGAGCCAGAGACAGCAAATATGAAATGGGCAGGAAAAACCGAGGGAATTGTGGGAAAACTCTCTATCCGAGTATGGGCTACCATGAATGGAGAGTCGGAGGAAGGCAGGCATTTTCATTGTAAACATCTGTCTACATACACATGCAGATAAGATAGAACAATAAGTAAGAAATGTTTGAAGAAAGGGCGAGGTCGACTACACTGTCCCGTATATCAATGTATGATGTAAATAGCAAAATGTTTTATAATTAAAAAAATTTATTATTGATTCAGGAGGGTTATATTGGTTAAATGGTCCACATGGATTTGCTGACTCATGCAAGCCTTTTCGTCAAAATTGCTCATGACCGTCGTACATTGGTCCAGAATTAAATTACATCGACCAAAATTTAATAACTTTTGATTTAGTAAATAGCTTTAAGTTTTGTAAAAAAATAAATTAGGCAAAGAAACAAGGATACATATTAACATTAAAATTGACCAGTCGGGTATATTTTAGAAAGTAGTCCAAATTTGACAATTTTTCTTGGATTTTGGATTTAAGAGAAAAGTATTTTTTGTTGTTTTTGCGCATTTTTACGTATTTGTTCAAAATGCTTTTTGTTGTTTGTAATAAATATTTAAAAAATACATACGAAACACATACGAATATAGAAAGGTTTATGGGTTCAGGGTAATTTTTGCCTGTATGCAATTGCATCCTAGGAAGATAGGTTACATTAGTAGAAAAAGTCACATTTTCCGTTCCAAAACGCAATTTACTAATTTTTCTCACTAAGTTTTGATGCCACAATAAATCTAGGAAAGCTAATACAAATTCTGAATATGAAAATTTGATGAACAAAATTTTATATTGGCCTTTAATCAATATTTGATTTGAACTGGTATATTGGTATTACAAGTGGCATGGTGACATTTATTACTTGGCTGTAGGGTTATATAGTTGCACGTAAAAGTTCGACTTTTCAAAAAAAATTAATAAACAAATTTTCAACTATTCGACTTTTCAAGTATAAACGTAAAAAAGTTGACTTCTCGACTTCTTGTAAGAAAATGAAAAATATCGTTCCTATGTTGAAAACATAGTTGTTTTTTAAAGACAAGTAAAAACATAAAATATATATTTATGTAATATTTATTATTATATTTATAAATATGAAATATTTATTTATATCAAATTTATTTATATAATTCCGTTTGTAACACCTTGAAATATCGACCTGAGACCACATAAAGTATATATATATTCTTGATCGTCATAAAATTCTAAGACAATCTAGGCATGTCCGTCCGTCCGTCTGTTGAAAGCACGACGAAAGGAGCTAGGACGTCCAAACTTTCCATAAATGCGTCTTATAGTCGTAGATCGGTTGGGATTGAAACTGGGCAAAATCGGCCCAAAGGGAAAAATTTTCCCTCACAAGAACTAAAAAAACGATAATAACCTCTAATATTTTAGAGTATTTAAGCGTGTTTTTATACACTCCACGAGAGTATTATGTCTTTGTGCATTTGTTTGTAACACCCAAAAGGAAACGATATAGACCCATTGTTAATTATACCGATCGACTTAGAATCACTTTTTGAGTCGATTTAGCAATGTCCGTCCGACCGTCTGTCCATCTATTCTTGTAATCACGATACAGGTCGCAATTGTAGACAGAACAAAATGAAACT
The DNA here is from genome assembly GCA_947397865.1 of Polietes domitor. Classification (NCBI taxonomy): domain Eukaryota; kingdom Metazoa; phylum Arthropoda; class Insecta; order Diptera; family Muscidae; genus Polietes; species Polietes domitor. The sequence goes on from OX377618.1 coordinate 135,751,577, forward strand.
TTGCACAACGAAGTTTTTCGGTATAACGACGAACGCTATTTAATTTGAAGAAAATCGGTTCAGGTTTAGATATAGCCCCCATACGAATTTCACTCCCGATTTGACTCTTTTCACTCTAGATACCACATATTACAACAAATTTTCTTTAAAATTGGCAAAACATCTTATATTTCAAGGAGAAACACCTGTGTTAAAAATGTGTTAGATCGGTTCAGATTTATATATAGCTCCGATATAAATTTCGCTCCCGATTTGACTTTTTCCGCTCTAGAGACCACATATTTCACTTGATTTGCTTCAAATTACCTTGCTTTACCTTATACTTCAACTAGAAACATCTGTGTTGAAAATGTATTAAATCGGTTCAGATTTAGATATAGCCCCCATACAAATTTCGCTCCCGATTTGATTTTTTCCGCTCTAGAAACCACATATTGTATCAGATTGTCTTCGGATTTGGCAAAATATCTTATATTTCCACTAGAAACAACCATGGATAATATAGGTCAGATCTGTTCAGATTTATATATAGCTCCCATACAAATTTCGCTCCCGATTTGACTTTCTCCGCTCTAGAAATCACATATTGTATCAGATTGTCTTCAGATTTGGCAAAACAACTAGGAACACCTATGGTGAAAATAAGTCAGATCGGTTCAGATTTATATATAGCAGTTGGATGGTTGCTTGGTTCGTCTTCATTTGTTACACAGTCGATAGATTTGAAGGAATGAAGTGAACCAACGATTGGATTTTGAATTGTTCAGTTTAAGTGATCTACATCCTTGTTCTTTGCCAATTGTTCGAACCAATTGGCTTAATGCGTTTGCGTCGCATTCACGTTCACGCTGCAATTCTAGTACGAAAGGGTCGTATGGTCGACAATCTGGCAATGACTAACAAACTGCTGCACATGAGGTAACGCATGTTTTCTATCAAAGCCAAAGCCTGGTTGTGCATCTCTTCATTCATCTCAATATGTTGATTCTCTGAATGGACACGAACTCGATGCAAAATGTCATCCTTGCACTTGTCCCACAATTCACGTGGATTTGATGGAAAACATGAGGCAATAATAATATGTGTATTTTACTTGGGAATGCAGAAACAGTTGCTTCAGCGATTGTCGTATCGTTTGAGTATAGTTTTCAAGCAAATTAAGCAAATGACACGCAGCACGACATGTTGGCAACACTTCACCATGGACATTTCGAAGTGACTCAAATGATGAGACACAAGTAAAGGCATTCATCGTTCTTTGGATGAACTGTATAAATACGGCCAAGAGCTTAGGTAGAACGCAAATCCGAATGAACAGGAACTACATCGCCTTGCTTTCGACGTTGAAATTTTCGAGAAGAAACTGGTCAATGTTGTCGCTGGTGGGGTTTGAGCAGGTTGAGCAGCATTTGCTGCAGTGAAATAAACTCGTTTACCGTTCTACAGATGCACTGCCAAATGAGTAACAGTCGGATAGCGTTCGTAAATGGGAAATTAAAACATACGCCAAATCGGCGCTCCGTTTCTGGAAATCATCAAACGGTCCGCGTTAAAATTCATTGCGCTGACCTTCTTGGTGATTCTATTGCGCCGATAATATCTGCTCCAAATGAAGTCGTTTGAAAGCATCCGTTATATTTCTGAGTGTTCGATAGAAAATGAAGTGATTCTGGACTTTCGCCATGAAGCAAATAATGCAATGGCTCTAGTGGTAAAGACAATGGTGGTAATTTAACCTTGCCACTGAGGCAGCACAATCCAGGCGTTTGTACAGTGAACTTCAATGCACGGTAAACGTAAACGTCATATATTATGAAGATGGCGTCGTAAAATCACTTCATACAAATCGGGGATATTTCGGGAATTTTCTTGGGTATTCTTCTTTCGATTCATCGAAATCGGTCCATGCGTTCTTGAGTTATAAGCGTAGTAACTAACGCCACTCTCTTTTATATATATAGATTAATAAATGGCATATTCCATCAAATTGTTAGCATTCCTTTACATTTAATAATTACAAAATATATATTAAAAGGCCATAAATATGTATGGATCCTAATTATGTATGTTTTCAGATAAAATATAACACGTTCTGCCAAATTAGATAAATATCTGTAAAAGTATGTGTCTCTGTGAAAAAAGTAAAACCGGGAAGGACATTCGTAGACTCAGAAAAAAAGCACTCCTAAGTCTGATTAAAATCCATACTCCAATTTAGTTTAACAATTTTACTACAGTTTAATAAAAATATTCTTAAAAGTATTACAAATTATCTAAGTATGAGTAAAGTTTCCATATTTCAAACTCATAGTAAATAGTTCATTTACTAGAAAAAGGGTAGTAAATTTACTTAAAAACATTTTTTGAATCTAATAAAAAATTCTTACAAAATTTCCAAGGTTTGAAGTAAGGTTTTAAAGTAATAAAACTTTTGAGAAATATTTCATATAGTAATTTTTGTATTAGTTTTGCATGCTCTGAAGCAAAATCATTTGTTTCAATTGAACTTATTTTAATTTCACTTTTTTCCTTGTATCAAGCAATATTTGTCCTCAGTTTAACTAAATATGTACTTGATTTGAGTACAAATTTACTTAGTTTTAGGAAATTTTCAGCAAAGTTTTACTTAGAATTAGTAAAAATGTACTTGGTTTGAGTAAAAATTAGTTTTAAGAAATTTTCAGCAAAATTTTACTTAGATTTAGTAAAAATGTACTTGGTTTGGGTAAAAATTGACTTAGATTTAGGAAAATTTTACTTAAATTTAGTAAAAAAATTTACTTAGTTTTAGTAAAAATGTACTTGAATTGAGGAAAAACTTACTGGAATTTTCATTAGTTTGAGTAAATATTTACTTGGTTTGAGGAAAATTGAACTAGAATCAAGTTCAAAGCATATACTACTTTCAAGGAAAGGTTTGAACTTGATATGGGGAAATATTGCTTTAGCGATATACGAAGTTCAATTCTCCTACATTTTAGTTCATTTTAACGCATTATAGGGTTCACTTTTTTTGAGTGTATAAGTCGGTTTAGCCGACTGAAGTTTGTATTAGTTTTCCATATTCTACAGCAAAATCATTTGTTTGAATTATTTTGAACTTATTGTAAGTTCACTTTTTTTCAAGTAAAATCTTCCTCAATTTAAGTAATAATTTACTTGTTTTGAGGAAAATTGCCTCAGTTTAAGTAAACATTTACTTGATTTGAGTTAAAAATTACTTAGTTTTAGGAAAATTTCAGTAAAATTTTCTTAGATTTAGTAAAAATGTACCTGCTTTGAGGGAAAACTTACAACAATTTTTCTCTGTTTGAGTAAATACTTACTTGGTTTATGGAAAATTGAACTAGAATCAAGAATCAAATCATTTCGTACTTTCAAGGAAAAGTTTGAATTTGATATGGGGAAATATTGCTTTTGTACTAAACGAAATTCAATTTCCTTAAATTTTAGTTCATTTTAACTCATTACAGGGTTCAATTTTTTCTGAGTGTATGGGTGATATATTACAACCTGGAACGATGTGCTCCAATTTGACCATGTATGTTTCTAGATGAAATATAATATGTTGTGTTAAGTTTGAACAAAATCGGGTGAAGTTTTTGGTTTCTAGGGCGGACAAATTCAAATAGTGAGCGACATTGGTATGATCGTTACACTTGAACCGGATGGTATATGGTATGAAACTATAGGCAAAATGGATTCAATTGGCATTTTTAGTTTTTCAAATCCTCATCCTGTGAAGGGGACTACACAAGTCTACCAAGTTCCAAAGGATACAATTTTTCAAAAAAATATTTTATATACTTTTTGCACCCTATGATAACGGTCTTAGTGTCAAATTAAAAATACTTTAAATATCATGAGTCTATCTATATTAGTTCAGCATTAACATATATTTCGAGTTTACCCCTTAGTATTTCTGGTTTATTAATATCTTGCTTTTTAACAGACAAAACTTTAAATGGTTGTTGATACTAAACTAATACAGATAGAAGCTTAAGCTTTAAAGTATTTTTATCATATATTCTCTTCTTTAATTTGGCATTTATATCGTTCTCATAGGCTGCAAAACAGCATTAAAAATAGTTTTTGAAAATTGTTATCCTTTGGATCTTTATAGTCCTTTTAAGGGGCAACAGGATGGGGAAATGAAAGACTAAAAACGCCAATTAACACCTATAGTTCAGATGTTCAAGTGTACTATGGACTGTCGGACGGTGTGATACTCGAAACTTTACCTACAATCAGTTTATGCAGAAATCTTTACCAGATCAAATGTTTTTTGAATTGTCTCTTGTAATTGATTCTAAACCACTGTACAAATGCAAGATTCATTTAGAAGAAATAATACAATAATAATAATGAACATACCTAACGCTCCATTTAATATGACGACCCCAACGTACTTCATTTAAACTATGAACTGTGTAAGCAAAGCAACAGAGCGCCTAAACTATGTATTAACCACGGAGGGTGCCACAATGTCATAATCACTGACATAAAGAGCCCTTTCTACACACATTGACGTTTATTCGAATGTTTTTCGACAAGTAGAATTAACGGAAACTTATTTAAAAAAATCTTAAAGAAAACCCTTTCAGCGAATGCTGTTGACCATGTAATTATTTATGAACACATGCCACAATTCTGAACGCCCAATACCACTGAGAAATGTTGCAAAAATGAAAAAAATGTGGCACATAAACGACGGCACGACATCCTTTTAGTGCTCCACCGAGTGCTGGGGGAGGGGGTCTACCAAGGTGGGCAAAGGTGAAAATACCTTGTCAGCTTTTAAGAAAAACTAAAAATGTTAGAATAACGACTTTTCACCTGAGATTTGTTCCCGTGACGAAATCACACCTTTGGTTGGTTATTATTAGTTTAAGATGAAGGTGTAGCGATAAAGATTGCATAATTTACCTGTATCGAACAGGCCAACAGCACAATTAGGAGAGCTACCCACATTCTATTGTGGAATTCCACACAAAAAACACAATCCCTAGATAGAAATACAAATTTGTAAAACATAATGACAACATGTAAAAAAAGAAACACACAATGACAATAAATGTTTTACTTCCCGGTTTGTGGGTGTGTCTATGTTTTATGCTCAGCGGTAGCATGTGCCTGCCACCCATCCACACTCGGGTGGTATCTATCTACATACAAAAATTTTTATGTTACATCCCTGCTCCCCCATCCTAGGACAGACAATGCCTTCCCTCCTTCTACGGAACTTCATTCGCTCAATTCACATTCCATTAGAATTATTAGTGTGACGTTGTTGTTGCTGGTGTGCCTGGCACTAGAAAAGATTTGCTGCTCCGTCGTTAGAAATTTCTAATCAGACTTCGTGATAGGAATTTCGTTATTAGAAAGTATCAGGAGACCAGAAACGCAGAGCAGGCATGCAGTGGCATTAGAACATTTGGTTACACACAGGCGCAGTCAACATTGAATCCACCCGCATGAAGGTTGAGTGGGCAATGGATAAACATTAGGTCGTATCCGTATTTGTTGGTATTTCTCTAATGTTCTTTGTCATCAAATGGGCAGTACTATTAGAAAATGCTTTCCGTAGTATTAGCGGCTGGTCGCCAACATTAAGCTGAATGAAATTAAAAAAAGAAACAGTTAAGGAAAAACTAAAGTCGGGTGGGGCTGACTATATGAGACCCTACATCAGGGATGGAGAGATATAAAAATATATATAACATATATAACAAGTAAAAAGGTGTTAAGTTCGGCCGGGACGAATCTTATATACCCTCCAACACGGAGTGCATTACTCAGTATTACCGGTCGACTCTACAAAGAAGTGAAGTAACATATTTTGAAAATTGTGATATTTTTAATGCGCATTACTATATTTGTTTACTATTTCAAACTAAAGGATAGTTTTTTCAAAAAAAAAAAACACATAAAATTCAGAAAAATGCCTGAAATCTTTATTTGAATCGATAGTACGGTCCATATAATTTAAAGTTTGAAGATTATTTCATGCAAATGTTGGCCTTGACTGTGCCTCAAATGGTCCATCCGCTTAGTCCAATTTTGGCATTTCCACGTTTTTGAGTAACAGAGGCCCAATTGCTGCACTGGCCGATACAGCTGCGATATTTTCTTCAGTTCGCACTCTACGTAAGCGTGTTGGTGGTTTAATGTCCAACAATGTAAATTTGGTGCGAAATTTAGTCACAATAACCCGAATAGCCGCTTCAGTGGATTGATTAAACTGACCATAAAATTGAAGCGCGCGATGAAATTTCTTAACAGAGCACGCATTTTGACAATAAAATTCAATAATTTACAAGCGTTGTTTGTTTGTAGGATGATTCATGGTTAAATTATAGACCAAACTGAAGATGTTTGACAGTGAAACAAAACCCGAAAGGTGCGTCAGCTGTTTAAACCAGTGTTGCCAAAAAGATAATAGCTAAAAAATCACCCTTTATAAGGCATACTTATGCGCACTGTTTTAAATAAGTTTAATTGCTTCATTGTTATAATATTAATAGTCTACTACTATAGATATATTACTGAAATTGTACTAAAAAAGTCAACATGAGGTAGCAATCTTTAAAAATGTCGTCATTAGGGAGAAACAGTTTTCCTCAGGGCCGATTTCTCCCATATTGTAATGATCGCATTTAATTTCATGATTCTAGGTACATCCGTTTGCTTGGTACCAATTTTATCCCGTTTTGATACTGAAGGTACGAATATCGAAAGATATCTTTATTTTTCATGTCTACGCAGTCACAGCAATGTTCACACAGAATTTCACTATTCTAACTGCAACCCTTTGATTGGTAACATTTTTGTCCCTTTGGCCCCAGTTTCGCATTTACGCAGTTAGATAAATGCATACACCGAATTTCATGATTTTAAATTCAGCGTTTTGGTTGGTACCATTTTTATACCCTCCACCTCCAGGATGGGGGTATAATCACTTTGTCATTCCATTTGTAACACCTTGAAATATTCATCGGAGAACCCATAAAGTATATATATTATGGGTCGTGGTAAAATTCTAAGACGATATAGCCATGTCCGTCTGTCTGTCTGTCTGTTGAAAGCACGATGGCGGCCGAACGAAATGAGCTAAGAGGTTCAAATTTTTCCTAAATGTGTCTTATGGTTGTAGATCGGTTGGGATTGAAAGTGGGCGAAATCGGCCCAGAGGGAAAAATTTTTCCCTCACAAGGACTGAAAATACCCCTAATATTTAGAGTATTTCAGCATGTTTTTTGAACATAATAGCTTGCATTTACTTGATATTTGCAATTCGCATTCCCTTTATAGCATAAAAGGGCACCATAGAGTGTTTTTTATTTGTGGGGTGCGAAATGGGACAAAATTCGGGGTTCAAATGGAAAAAGGGGATAAAACTAGTACCTACCGAATGACCGCAGCTAAAATCATAAAATTCGCAGTGTACATTCCTCTGATGGCGAAAACACGAAAAATAAAACGTTTTCTCCAAATTCGTACTTTCAAGGGATACAACGGCTACAGGGGATAAAAATAGTACCAAATAAACGAATACAGCTACAATGATGAAATTCGGTGTGTACATCCCTCTAATTATCTAGATACGTAAAATAAACAGAGTTTAGATAGTCGTACTCTTGAGGGGGCAAAATTGATAAAAGGGGATAACAATGGTTGTTGCTTTTACGACAAAAAATGATAGAATCATGATGTTGTCTTATACTGCGTACGTGAGAGATAAGGTATTTTGAAAATTTATAGTAGCTGAAAATGCGCTCTCTATCCCCTAATATTTAGGGTATTTATGATTGCACCTAGAGATGGGCGCCACTCACGTGAAATGCGTGAATCACGCGTGAACATGAGCAAATATTTATTTTACTCACGTGAGCGTGCGTGAACGTGAGGAACGAAAAAATGTTCGTGCGTGAATGTGCGTGAGTCTAATTTCTGCGTGAATCACGTGATTTTTTCGTGAGTCGCACATATTTATTAATTCTTTTATTTTCTTTTAAAAATGTGAAATTTTCCATTCAAAATAAAAGTCATAGACATATTTATTTCTAAAACAGAGTTCTTCAGAGTAGGTATAATATCAATTTTTTCTATTATTTAAGTAAACATTCCCTGCACCTACACTAAGCACTGATTTTATATCCTTAGTGTTAATTCAATTAAAAAAACACACAACTGGTATCGGGGTATGTGCTGTGTTTTTTACTTGGATTATATGTCAGTGCCCGATTTCTAACTTATTTTGCGTTAAACTATACGTTATTCCACACTGTAATATTGTATACTATTTTAAAAATATGAATTTAAATCAAACATCGCAAACGTAGAGTTTTTTATATATTTAAATTAAATAATTTTCGGATTTGCGGGACGTTACTCATTTCGATGTAAAAGGTATATCTTTGTGGAAATTGTTTGCGTGATTTACGTGAATCACGTGATTCACGCGTGATCGTGAGCAAAATTTATTTTACTCACGTGAGCGTGCGTGAACGTGAGTAATGAAAAAATCTTCGTGCGTGACGTGAGTGATTCATTTTTTTTCCTTCGTGAGCGTGCGTGAACGTGAGCCAATAATTACTCACGCGCACATCTCTAATTGCACCCTTATATTTACTTTATGAATTGAAATATTATTTTATTTATATATATAATTAGTATACAAATATTGGTAGCCTTGGCTTATTAATTAAATTTCTGATTTTCATACATTTGAAATTTGTTGCGGACATTCCTCTTGTAGCCTGGAAGCATCACAAAGAAAATAAAAGTTTTAGCTTGCGAAATGGGACAAAAAGGGATAAAATATTGTACCAATGATACGACAACAGCTAGAATCATGAAATTCGGTGTGTACGTCCCAATAATTCGTAGACACGCAAAATAGAGTCATTTTTCGAAATTCGTACTTTTAAGGGATATAATTAAAAAGAGGGATAAAAATGGGGCCTACCAAACTGCTGAAGTTGAAATCATGAAATTCGGTGTATACATTCTGACTATGAAGACTCGAAAAATGTTTTTTTCGAAATTTGTACATTTGGGGAATGGGGCGAATCTGGGGATATGGGGAATGGGATATGTTTAAAATTTATACTTTTCTTATCACTTTGTCTGTATCTGAAAATGCTTCTTTCTAATGGCGACTGACAATCGCCTAATATTTAGGCATGTCCACTTTCACAATTTCAGCATTTTATTTATATATAGTAGTCGATTCTAAATAGTGCGCATAAGTATACATTATAGTTTGAAAAAGTAAACAATTATAGTAAATGTGCATAAAAATATCACAATTTTCGAAATATGGTACTGTGCTTCTATGCTGGTAATACTGTGGAATGCACTCCGTGGTGGAGGGTATATAAGATTCGGCCCGGCCGAACTTAACGCCTTCTTACTTGTTATCCCTCTTTTCCAATTGTATCCCTTTAAAGTACAAATTTCGAAAAATCTGTCTATCTTACGTGTCTACGTAATTATAGGGGTGTACACACCGAATTTCATGTTTCTAGCTGTTATCGTATCATTGATACCATTTTATCCCATTTCACCCACTAAATCTTTTTTGTACTTTTTGGTGATTACACGTTACTCGAGGAAGGTACGAAACTTCAAGTGTACAAAAATCAGAAATTTTCAAAAAAAATTGCTTAAATAGACTAAATATTAGGGGTATTTTCAGTCCTTGTTGGGCCGATTTCGCCCACTTTCAATCCCAACCGATCTGCAACCATTAGACACATTTACGGTAATTTTCAACCTTCTAGCTCAATTCGTTCGGCCACTATCGTGCTTTCAACAGACAGACAGACGGACATGGCTAAATCGACTTAGAATTTTACCAGGATACAGAATATATAAATATTTTAAGGTGTTACAAACGGAATGACAAAGTGAATATACCCCCATCCTGGGTATAAAAAGACATTAAATTCGGCCGGTCTGAATCTTATATACTCTCAACACAGAGTGCATTCCACAGTATTACCGTCAGATTAGTGGCTTTTGACATTAAATAGAACTGAAAGAAATTTTCCTTCATAATATTTATGAAGCGATTTCATGAAAGGATTTTCATAAATTTAGTGATTTTTTTCTTAATATCTAAAACTCAAAAATAAAATGAAATGTTTCATACTTTTTTTTTACAAAAATTTCATAAATCAAAATTGTTAAATTAGTGAAACTTAGGCTCATAAAATTAAAGAAAGATTTCATTGTTTTAAATAAACAATTCTTAAAGATTAGGAAATAAGAAATGTCTTCATAAATATAATGAAGGATTTCATAGTTTTCGTGAAATGTTTCATAAGTTACAACCACATTTTTAGTGTGTCGTCTTTGTTCTGTTTAATCGGTTACAAGTAAAAGTTTCGAAAAATTCCTTCAGAGAAGTCTACCCCGAACTTCATGACTTCAACTTCATCGGTATGAACCATTTTTATCCACCTTTTCCATGTTTCTCCCTTAACAGAACGAATTTGGAAAATTCATATATTTTATGTGTCTACACAATTAGAGGGATGTACACACCGAATTTCGTGATTCTAGCTATTGTCGTATCATTGGTATCATTATACCCTACACCACTTCGTGGACTAGGGTATTATAAGTTAGTTTCGCGCCAAATGTTTATAACACCAAGAAATAATCGAGCTAGACCTTTAAGTATACCGATCGGCTTAGAATCACCAGCTGAGTCGATTTAACGATGCCTGTCTGTCCGTCCGTCCGTCTGCTGTCCATCTAAGGTTGTTCGCACTTTACATGTCGCAATTGTTGTCCGATTGTCATGAAACTTGGCAGAAGTTATTTTTTCTGGCCAAGGACTATCGCTATTGAATTTGGAGGAAATCGGTTCAGATTTAGATATAGCCCCCATACAAATGTCGCTCCCGATTTGACTTTTTCGCCATATAAAGCACATATAATACCCGAGTTTCCTCAAAATTGGCTCAACACCTTATAATCAAACTAGAAATACCTGTGCGAAAGCGGGTTAGATCGGTTCAGATTTAGATATTGCCCCCATATAAATATCGCTCCCGATTTCACTATCTCCGCTTTAGAAACCACATATTGTAACCGATTTTCTTTAAAATTCGCACAACATTTTATGATCGAACTAGAAACACCTATGCTGAAAATGGGTAAGACCGGCTCAGATTTTTATATAGCCCCCATACAAATGTTGCTCCCGATTTCACTTTTTCCGCTCTAAAATCCACATATTGTACCCGTTTTTCTTTTAAATCGATTTTTTTAATATTGAGATCATGAGAATCATTTGTGTAGTCGTTATTCAATTAAAATCATCCTCTCAAAATATACTTTTACAGAAAAATCGCCTGTCTAGTCATTATTCGATCTAATTATTCAAACGACTTTATATTCATTCCAAGCGATCAATTTACGTTACTGCACAACCATGATCACCGGCACAGTTCTTCTACAGTTTGCACGTTGGAAGTTCTTTAATGTGTGTATTCAACGGCAATTTGATTTCCGAATGAGCTGTTCCACCTTTTTCAACAACTTAGCTGCAATTTCAGATGAAGGCGGTAAAAATAAATTCTGCAAGAGAATCGTAGCCAAAATCTACACGATCAAAGCTCTTGTATGGTTCCAACGTGATCGTCCAGAGGATAACAATTCCATTTTTCAAAACTTTCATGAGTGTCGTACTTTAATTGCCTATTTAAATGTCTGCATCTTCGTGATTTCCTTTAAGAAGCGTTTCTTCAATATGCTATTCGTTAATTTCCCCACTTCCCAGTGTCATTGCAAAAAATAATCTAGTATTAACTGAAGATTCTGAGGCGATAGTCTGCGGTTGCCAACAGTATTTTCTCTAGAAACAGAATCCTCTAATTCTATGCTTTTCGCAGTCAATGTAGCATGTTCGCTCAACGACATGGGAACACGAACTGAAAAAAAAATCTAAATATCAACATTCGCAATATCAACAGAATTTTTCTAGTGCAAATGTCCAGCAATTGTTTTGAAAATACTCCAGATTGGCCGTTCCGCAACACATGATTCTGTTGGTCAGCTGGAGATTGCCATGGAATCGCCAGTAATGTTAATCGAAAATCACCTTTCAACAGAATCATTGAACCAACAGTGCGCAATAGTACACTCCTCCTGAGTGCATTTCGGCAGTCTTCAAATGACGCAGCTGAAATTCCTGATGAATTAATTTTGCGAGTGAATTTTTGCCAAAATTGGTAATATCTCGGTTTCACCGAGAGCGTCCAAGAAGAAAATCACTATAGTTCAATCATTCATAAGCCGTGTCTTCCGTAAGCATCTTATTCTCGCAATGCATCGTATTCACATTGTTTTTGCATTGCCTTCCAACTCTTGATTAAATGCTTAGTGTGTCGGATACTGTGGCGCTGTCAATGAATTTTCAGAAATATTTTCTGTGTATTTGGTTCACGAATCGGTGAAAATGCATAAAACATCTGTAATTTGATTTCCCTGTTTATTTGATGACAGATTACGAACTGGAATTATGAACCAAATAAAAATTTACCAACAAAATATGTCGTTCCTATCGCAAGTTCTGACAAATGTGCATAAAATGTAAAGATTTTTTGCATTTTGTCCGGATTTTTTTTATTTGCTATATAAAAACTGAATTTTTGTGTTTCGAAAAACAAAAATAACGCAAAAGAATTTCGCATATCCATTGCATGAATTGAGACTTATAGCTTTGAGTTCATTCAAAAATGCTATAGAAAAAGGCACTTTCAGTTTTTTAAAAATATTCATATTTTGTGGTCGACTATCCAAAAGTTTTGGAAATCGGTTTGGAGGAAATCGGTTCAGATTTAGATATAGCTCCCATACAAATGTCGCTCCCGATTTGACTTTTTCCTCCCTATAAAGCACATATAGTACCAGACTTTCTTCAAAATTGGCTCAACAGCTTATAATCAAACTAGAAATACCTGTTGCGAAAGCGGGTTAGATCGGTTCAGATTTAGATATAGCCCCCATACAAATATCGCTCTTGATTTCACTATCTCCGTTTTAGTAACCACAAATTGTACCCGATTTTCGTTAAAATTAGCACAACATCTTATAATCGAACTAGAAACACCTATGCTGAAAATGGGTAAGATCGGTTCAGATTTAGATATAGCCCCCATACAAATGTCGCTCCCGATTTGGCTTTTTCCGCTCTCGAAACCACATATTTTACTATATTTGTTTCAAATTTGTCACAGTACCCAATAATTTAACTAGAAACACCTGCGGTAGAAACCACATATTGTACCTGATTTTCTTTAAATTTGGCACAACATCCTATAATCCAACTAGAAACACCTATGCAGAAATTTGGTAAGAACGGTTCAGATTTAGATATAGCCCCCATAAAAATGTCGCTCCCGATTTGACATTTTCCACTCTAGAAACCACATCTTCTACCCGATTATCTTTAAATTTGGCACAACATCTTATAATCCAACTAGAAACACCTATTCAGAAATTGGATAAGATCGGTTCAGATTTAGATATAGTCCCCATACAAATGTCGCTCCCGATTTGGCTTTTTCCGCTCTCGAAACCACATATTTTACTATATTTGTTTCAAATTTGTCACAGTACCCAATAATTTAACTAGAAACACCTGCGGTGAAAATGGGTCCGAACGGTTCAGATTTAGATATGGATCCCAAACATATTACACTCTCAATTTGACTTTTTCCGCTCTAGAGATCACATATTTTAGCCGATTTTCTTCAAATTTGACACAGCACCTTATATTGCATCCAGAAACATAAATGGTAAATATATGTCAGATCGGTTCAGATTTCGATATAGACCCTATAAAAATGACGCTCCCGATTTGAGTTTTTCCGCTTTAGAACTTTATCCACTCAAATAGGAGCACATATAGTGAAATCAGGGTACAACGTTTCAGGTTTGAATATAATCCTCATACAAATTTTCTTCCGGATTTGAATTTTTTCTCTCAGTCACATTCCTTTATAGATTTTGATCTAATTAGAGAGAACACGTTATATTTCTGCTGGAATCAGACTTTGTGAAAGTAGGTTACATCGGTTAATTATATATGTCCGCACGAAAATCAATCCCAATTTCACTTTCTTCCCTGAATTCAATTGTAACGGGATAGAAAGTGGAAGGTATTATATAGTCGGTCCCGCCCGACTTTAGCCTTGTCTTACTTCTAAAAGGAGTGTTCATTCAATCGCTGGTAACTCTTGAAAAACTTTACTGAATCTAATTTACTATACCTTGTTTTGAAGGTAATTTCAAATATTTAAAAAATATTTATAATTAAATATTATAATAAAGAATATATAAGGTCGAAAAAATAAATTACCTTTGTTTTCAATTTCCAAAATCTAAAAATGGTGAAAATCTGTATTAAAAATAAAAATGTCACTTTCAAATTATGCAAATTTACAATGGAAATTTCTATGATGCGACCCAGTATACATGCTCATACTAATTTCAGTGTATACGCTTTGGTGGAATATAAGGGTGGTTTTTTGTGTATCCCATTGAATATGTAAGTCCTTACATCTACAGATGATATAGGGGAGCATCCATCACATGTATTGCAGATGACGACATATCTGAGCTCATGAGGGAAACTGACTTTTGTTCAATTTCACTTGTAAGCAAAGCATTTTATTCATATTATTTAGTTAGTTCTTAGAGTAGCTGATATGTTTTATTTTGCCCTAGGCTGTCATATATGGAAATTATTACCAAACTCGGCGAAGTTCGAATGACTTAGATTTCGAGGACATTTAAGTGTGTTTTTATACCCTCCACCTCCAGGATGGGGGTATACTAACTTTGTCAGTCTGTTTGTAACACCTTGAAACATCGACCTGAGACCCTATAAAGTGTATATATTTTTGATCGTCATAAAATTCTAAGACGATCTAGCCATGTCCGTCCGTCCGTCTGTTGAAAGCACGCTAGCATCTAAACGAAAGCAGCTATGACGTCCAAATTTTCCATAAATGTGTCTTATAGTCGTAGATCGGTTGGGATTGAAACTGGGCGAAATCGGCCCAAAGGGAAAAAATACCCATAATAACCCCTAATATTTACACTATTTAAGTATATTTTTTCAATATGTCTGCTTGTACTCACTTGATATTGGGTATGTGATATTTATTCGTAGGGGTGAAATGGGGCAAAACAGGGATAAAAATGATACATATTAAACGACAAAAGCTAGACACACGAAATTCGGTGTGTACTTTCCGAGATCATTGAGTAGATACATAATATAAAAGTATTTTTTCCAAATTCGTACTTTTAAGGGGTAAAATGGGAATAGAGGGATAAAAATGGTACCAACCAAACGGCTGCCCCTAGAATAATGAAATTCGGTGTATACATTCCTCTGATTCGATAGACACGTAAAATAAATGGGGTTAAAATGGAAAAATGGGATAAAAATAGTACCAAACAAATGACCGCAGCTAGAGTCATGAAATTCGGAACATACATTCCTCCGACTGCGTAGATACAAAAAATAAAAGGTTTTTCCAAATTCGCTACAATCGGTACAGAGGGATAAAAATAGTACCAAATAAACGACTACAGCTAGAATGAAATGAAAGTCGTACTCTTAAGGGTAGGTAATAGGAAAAATGGGATAAAAATGGTACCAACCAAATGGCCGCAGCTAGAATCATGGATTTCGGTGTATACATTCCCTTAACTGCATAGACACGCAAAATAAAAAGATTTTTATAAATTCATAATTATTACTTTTCCGGCAAAAATTGGTTGAATAATGAAGTTTGATTATCTTGCACTGCGTGAGAGATTTTCAAAATTTGTAATTTTGCAATTAAAATATGATGAAAATACGACCAACTGTAGTACCCACTATCTACCAATATTTGTGGTATTTAAGCTTTTTTGAAGATTGCTGTCTTATATTCACTTTCTGAATTAACTTATAATAGAAATAATAGTTCTTTCGATATATATAGTATAAACGTATTGGTAGCCTTCCCTTATAAGCGTTGTTTGAAATAATAAAAATATTATATTTATGCATACAATTATTTTTTCAATATTTGTATTGTTTGGTTTGGCTATATCAAAAAAATATATTTTCCTGTAATATTACTGCGCTTCTATGAAAATCGACAACCTCTGTGGAATGCAATCCATGGTGGAGAGTATATAATGTTCGGCCCGGCCGAACTTAACGCCGTTTTTATTTGTTAAAAGTCGTTTCGGGAAAATCGCATATTCCTGTTTTAAATTAAAGCCGATATAACTTCGGAACGGATATTTGGAATCTGCAATATTTTGATATTTAAAACATTATATCTACCTATCTACCTTTATATATATATATATATATATATATATATATATATATATATATACATATATATATATATATATATATATATATATATATATATATATATATATATATATATATATATGCGTGTCTGTATGTTCCGTATAGGACACCAATCCGTTGGACCGGATTCGCCTGAAAATTTTATAACAGTTAACCAGTGGACAGAGGATGTTTTCTGGCTATACTAGGTCATGATAGAACAAAGTGGTACTGCCCACACAAACACGTATAACGCCATGACACGTATGACATTTATTTCATGGCTGCAGACTACCACAATCATGATTTCGACCATGTCAAAAGTCTTTTCAAGTGGCTTCGCAGCGACTTTTCAACATCAAACCAAAAATGTCTGAATTTGGACCAACACAACTTTTTTCCTTCAAAAGCCTTTAACGAAATATATACATATTTGGAAAGGTTGAAGGGTTTTTGTAGGGTAACTTTTGCCTGCACGAAATCGCACCCTTGGAAGAGTTAGTGCAAAAAGTACGATATTTTAGTTCCAAAACGCAATTTACTCATTATCGTATCAATAACTTATCAATAACAATAAGTAGGTACGCAATTAAAAAGACGAATAAATTTCCTTTATCCTCATGCTAAATTTTTCTAACAATCGGAGTTCATTTGCCGGAAATATGCCCAAAAACCAAAATAATACCTGATTTACCATGACTTCATCGAACATTTTAAGAGATTTTCCACTCAATTTTTATACACTCCATGAGAGTATTATGTCTTTGAGCATTTGTTTGTAACATCCAAAAGGAAACGAGATAGACCCATTGTTAATTATACCGATCGACTTAGAATCACTTTTTGAGTCGATTTAGCAATGTCAGTCCGTCTGTCCATCTATTATTGTAATCACGATACAGATCGCAATTGTAGACATAACTAAATGAAACTTTGCACAATCAAGTTTTTCGGGACAAGGGCGAACGCTATTTAATTTGAAGAAAATCGGTTCCGATTTAGATATAGTCCCCATACGAATTTCACTCCCGATTTGACTCTTTTCACTCTAGATACCACATATTACAACAGATTTTCTTTAAAATTGGCAAAACATCTTATATTTCAAGTAGAAACCCCTGTGGTAAAAATGTGTTAGATCGGTTCAGATTTATATATAGCTCCCATACTTTTTCCGCTCTAGAAACCACATATTGTACTCGATTTTCTTTAAATTTGGCACAACATTTTATAATCCAACTAGAAACACCTATGCTGAAATTTGGTAGGATCAGTTCAGATTTAGATATAGCCCCCATACAAATTTCACTCCCGATTTGACTTTTTCCGCTCTAGAGACCACATATTTTACTTGATTTGTTTCAAATTACCTTGCATTACCTTATAATTCTACTAGAATCATCTGTGTTGAAAATGGATTAAATCGGTTCAGATTTAGATATAGCCCCCATACAAATTTCGCTCCCGATTTGACTTTTTCCGCTCTAGAAACCACATATTGTGTCAGATTGTCTTCAGATTTGGTAAAACATCTTTTATTTCCACTAGAAACACCCATGGTGAATAGAGGTCACATCGGTTCGGATCTATATATAGCTCCCATACAAATTTCGCTGCCGATTTGACTTTTCCGCTCTAGAAACCACATATTGTAGTCGATTTTCTTTAAATTTGGCACAACATCTTATAATCCAACTAAAAACACCTATGCTGAAATTTGGTAGGATCAGTTCAGATTTAGATATAGCCCCCATACAAATTACGCTTCCGATTTGACTTTTTCCGCTCTGGAAACCACATATTGTACTCGATTTTCTTTAAAGTTGGCACAACATCTTATAATCTCACTAGAAATACCTATGCTGAAATTGGGTAAGATCGGTTCAGATTTAGATATAGCCCCCATATAAATGTCGCTCCCGATTTGACATTTGCCGCTTTAAAAGCCACATATTGTGCACGATTTTCTTTAAATCATCAAACCAACATCCTAACGTTCAGCTTTAGTTAAAACTTCAATATCTCAGTCAAATTTAGTTAAGTTTTAATCTAATCTGACGGTAATACTGTGGTATGAATGAAATCCATTGTTCGAATTCCCCAACCCTTCTTCCCAAATTTCTGACAAAAAAAAACAAAGAACACATAATAATAAAGCCAGACGTATTGAAACATCGACGATATTGGTCATCATTATCTGATCTTTCTCAGTCCAACCAATACAACTTAAAATAATATTGATTAATTATTATATCTTGTCTTCAGGACAAAATGCCTGTACACTAGTGTTGTTAACGAATTATTTCACAATTTCTATTTGGCGCTTCAAAAAACATTTTATTGACATTTTGATCCACTTATCAGCACACTCTGAAATAATGGGAAGTTTATTGAATTGAATTATTGTTTAAGATTTTAACATAGTTCCAAGTATATCATATTAATAATCATATGCCGAAATAGCTCAGTTGGGAGAGCGTTAGACTGAAGATCTAAAGGTCCCCGGTTCGATCCCGGGTTTCGGCATAGCTTTTTATGCTTCATTCAATAATACAAATATATATATATATATACGTTCTGAAGAAGTCAAACCTGTATACAAGAAGTATTGCCAAACCTATTCTGTTTATAACATAAAACTCTAAGACGATCCAGCCATACCCGTCTGATCTAGGATCAGAACACTGTGATCTAAACAATTAAAAGTTCAAATTTGACAAATATGGGATGGGCCATTTAAAATTTTATATTTGAACTACCGATTACTTTTGGGGGTGTACTAACTTTGTCAATCCGTTTGTTAAACCTTGAAATATGGATCTGAGACCCTACAAAGTATATATATTCTTGATCGTCATAGACGTCTAAGACGATCTAGCCATGACCGTCCGTTTGTTGAAAGCACGCTAGCATCTAAACGAAAGGAACTAGGACGTCAAAATTTTCCATAAAAGCGTCTTATAGTCGTATATCGGTTGGGATTGAAATTGGGCGAAATCGGTCCAGAGGGAAAAAAATTTTCCCTCGCTAGGACTGAAAATACCCATAATACCCCCTAATATTTTAGAGCAATTAACCATGTTTTTTGAATATGTCTGCTTGTACTTACTTGATATTGGGTATGCGTATTCCCCCTATATCAAAAACGTGCAACATAAAATGATTTTTATTCGTAAGGGGTGAAATGGGGCAAAAAGGGATAAAAATGGTACCTTTCAAACGACAGCAGCTAGAAACACGTAAAGGGTGATTTTTTAAGAGCTTGATAACTTTTTTTTTAAAAAAAACGCATAAAATTTGCAAAATCTCATCGGTTCTTTATTTGAAACGTTAGATTGGTCCATGACATTTACTTTTTGAAGATAATTTCATTTAAATGTTGACCGCGGCTGCGTCTTAGGTGGTCCATTCGGAAAGTCCAATTTTGGGCAACTTTTTCGAGCATTTCGGCCGGAATAGCCCGAATTTCTTCGGAAATGTTGTCTTCCAAAGCTGGAATAGTTGCTGGCTTATTTATGTAGACTTTAGACTTGACGTAGCCCCACAAAAAATAGTCTAAAGGCGTCAAATCGCATGATCTTGGTGGCCAACTTACCGGTCCATTTCTTGAGATGAATTGTTCTCCGAAGTTTTCCCTCAAAATGGCCATAGAATCGCGAGCTGTGTGGCATGTAGCGCCATCTTGTTGAAACCACATGTCAACCAAGTTCAGTTCCATTTTTGGCAACAAAAAGTTTGTTAGCATCGAACGATAGCGATCGCCATTCACCGTAACGTTGCGTCCAACAGCATCTTTGAAAAAATACGGTCCAATGATTCCACCAGCGTACAAACCACACCAAACAGTGCATTTTTCGGGATGCATGGGCAGTTCTTGAACGGCTTCTGGTTGCTCTTCACTCCAAATGCGGCAATTTTGTTTATTTACGTAGCCATTCAACCAGAAATGAGCCTCATCGCTGAACAAAAATTGTCGATAAAAAAGCGGATTTTCTGCCAACTTTTCTAGGGTCCATTCACTGAAAATTCGACGTTGTGGCAGATCGTTTGGCTTCAGTTCTTGCACGAGCTGTATTTTATACGGTTTTACACCAAGATCTTTGCGTAAAATCTTCCATGTGGTCGAATAACACAAACCCAATTGCTGCGAACGGCGACGAATCGACATTTCACGGTCTTCAGCAACACTCTCAGAAACAGACGCAATATTCTCTTCTGTACGCACTGTACGCATTCGTGTGGTTGGTTTAATGTCCAATAAAGTAAACTGAGTGCGAAACTTGGTCACAATCGCATTAATTGTTTGCTCACTTGGTCGATTATGTAGACCATAAATCGGACGTAAAGCGCGAAACACATTTCGAACCGAACACTGATTTTGGTAATAAAATTCAATGATTTGCAAGCGTTGCTCGTTAGTAAGTCTATTCATGATGAAATGTCAAAGCATACTGAGCATCTTTCTCTTTGACACCATGTCTGAAATCCGACGTGATCTGTCAAATACTAATGCATGAAAATCCTAACCTCAAAAAAATCACTCTTTATAATATGTATCTACTCTAATTGCATCCCCCAATATTTTGGATATTTAAGCTTTTTTGAAGATTGCTGCCTTTTATTTACTTTTTGGATTGATTGATATATATAGTTGAAACAATGTATTATAATCGTGGTTTAAAATAATTAAAGTTTTATATTTATTTATAAAATTATTTTTTCATTATTTTTATTTGTTTTGGTTTGGCTATATTAAGAAATCGACAGTGAAATTTCTTGGTGGAGGGTATATAAATTTCGGCCAGGCCGAACTTAACACCCTTTTAACTTGATTTTATTCTCAGGTTTATGTTTGACATTTGCAAAATGGGACGCTATACTATATTGAGTTTTGAACGCAAACTGTAAAAAAGAGTATGGACATTTTTCAAGAAGAGTTAGGCTTTCAGTTCAGCCTTCCTGAAGCTCATTTTCATCTCGGTGGCTATGTCAATTAGCAAAATTGCCGCATATGGGTTTCAGAGAACCCACACGTGACCATGAAGAAGCCAATGCATCCATAACGAGTCACTGTTTGGTGTGGATTGTGGGCTGTACTGAAAAATTGGGTTGACCGGATGAGGTACTGCCGAGCCAGTCGTCGTTGTCATACGAATGATATTGTGTTCCATTATTAAATGACAAAGTTCAACCTTTCCAATAAAGCCAGAAATTAAAAACAAGTAAAAAGGCGGGGCCGAATCTTTTATACCCTCCACCACGGAGTCCATTCCACAGTAATACCGGCAGCTTAGAGGCAGCCAACTTTACATAGATGTGCACAACCATATTAGGAAAATTGTGATGCATCATTATTGTAATATTAATGGTCTTCCACAATATACATTTAAAAGTAAAACTTCAAGTGGAATCAAAAAGAGAGAGAACATTAGACAGCAATCTTCAAAAATGTACCCTAATTAGCTAGAAACAATTTCCCTCAAGCCCGATTTTCCCCATTTGCAATTTCTTGATTCCAGCTACAGCCTTAATGTCTGTACCATTTTGATAGGAAAAGTTCTAATATTGAAGATCCAATATTTTACTAGAAAGGGTGGAAATCATGATAGTGGTAGTCTGCAGCCAAGTAATAAATGGCACCATGCCATTTGTAAATAAATTTGCATTCTAGTAAATATAGATGCAAAATGGTCTTGAGCCAGGACAATATCCCAGTTCAAATCAAAGACTGGAATATATTCATCTAAGTTCATGATTTTAGCTACAACCGTTTGCTTGGTATCACTTTCACTACCTTTTCCATTTAGACCCTAGTCAGGCGAGTGCTATTACTGAATATCATAATTCTAGCTTTAGACGCTTGATTGGTGCCAAATTTAATCCCATTTAGATTCCGAAGGTACGAATATGGAAATATCTCTTTATTTTTCGCGTCTACGCAGTCAAAGAAATGTACACAACGAATTTCATTAATATAGCTGCAGCCGTTTGGTTGGTACAATTTATATCCCTAATTGCCCTTTTTTCCGCCTAAAAGTTCAAATTTCAAAAAAATCTTTTTGTTTCACATCTTCACAGTCAGATAAATGTATTTACCGAATTTCATGATTTAAACTTCAGCTGGTACCTTTTTTATCCCTCTTTTCCAATTGTTTCCCTTAAAAGTAAGAATTTTGAAAAAATCCCTCTATTTTGAGTGACTACGCAATTAGAGGGATGTACATTTTCCAAATTTCATGTGTATATATGTTGTCATTGGTACCATTTTTTGTCCCATTTTGCCCGCTAAAACTTTTATTTATTTTTTTGATGCTCTTAGACTACAAGAGAAGTGTACGCAACAAATTTCAAGTGCATATAAAACAGAAATTAAAAAAAAAACAAGAAAGGAAAGGCTAAAGTGGGGCGGGGCCGACTCTATTATACACTCCACTTTCTATCCGAATACAATTAAATTCGGTGAAAAAGTTTGACAAAAAATGTTAAATCGGAAAGGACATTTGTATGGGGGTATATTGAAATCTGGAACGATATAGGTGAAATATAATATGTATAGTTTGGCCAAAATCGGTTAATCTTTTGGGAGCACCATTTGTATTTGGGCTATATTTAAATCTGAACCGATCTTAGCCACTTTCACAATAGGTATTTTACTTGGATTATAAGCTGTTGTGCCAAATTTAAAGTCAAATCGGGAGCTACATTTGTTTGGGGGCCATATTTAAATCTGAACCGATCTTACCCACTTTCTGCATAGGTGTTTCTAGTTGGATTCTAAGATGTTGTGTCAAATTTAAAGAAAATCGGGTACAATATGTCGTTTCTAGAGCAGAAAATGTCACATCGGGAGCGACATTTGTATGGGAGCTATATCTAAATATGAACCGATCTTACCCAATTTTTGCATAGGTGTTTATAGTTGGATTATAAGATGTTGTGCCAAATTTAAAGAAAATCGGATACAATATGTGGTTTCTAGAGCGGAAAATGTCAAATCGGGAGCGAAATTTGTATGGGGCCTATATCTAAATCTGAACCGATCTTGTCCACTTTCTGCATAGGTGTTTCTAGTTGGATTATAAGATGTTGTGTCCAATTTAAAGAAAATCGGGTACAATATGTAGTTTCTACAGCGGAAAATGTCAAATCGGGAGCGACATTTGTATGGGGGCTATATCTAAATCTGAACCGATCTTACCTAATTTCTGCATAGGTGTTTCTAGTTGGATTGTAAGATGTTGTGTCAAATTTAAAGAAAATTGGGTACAATATGTGGTTTCTAGAGCGGAAAATGTCAAATCGGGAGCGACATTTGTATGGGGCCTATAACTAAATCTGAACCGATCTTATCCAATTTTTGCATAGGTGTCTCTAGTTGGATTATAAGATGTTGTGCCAAATTTAAAGAAAATTGGGTACAATATGTGGTTTCTAGAGCGGAAAATGTCAAATCGGGAGCGACATTTGTATGAGGGCTATATGTAAATCTGAACTGATATGCCTCAAATTAAGTAGCGTTCGTCCTTGATCCACAAAAGTTACTTGTGCCAATTTTTGTTAAAATCGGACTATAATTGCGACCTGTAATTATACACTCCACGAGAGTATTATGGCTTTGTGCATTTGTTTGTAACACCCAAAAGGAAGCGGGATAGACCCATTGTTAAGCATACCGATCGACTTAGAATCACCTTCTGAGTCGATTTAGCAATGTCCGTCTGTCCGTCTGTCTGTCCATCTATTGTTGTAATCAAACTACAGGTCGCAATTATAGTCCGATCTTAACAAAAATTGGTACAAGTAAGTTCTTTGGATCACGGACGAACGCTATTTAATTTGAGGCAAATCGGTTCAGATTTAGATATAACCCCCATACAAATGTCGCTCCCGATTTGACATTTTCCGCTCTAGAAACGACATATTGTACCCGATTTTCTTTAAATTTGGCACAACATCTTATAATCCAACTATAAATACATATGCCAAAATTGGTTAAGATCGGTTTAAATTTAGATATAGCTCTCATACAAATGTCGCTCCCGATTTGACATTTTCCGCTCTAGAAACCACATATTGTATCCAATTTTCTTTAAATTTGGCACAACATTATAATCCAAGTAAAAAACCTATGGTGAAAGTGGCTAAGATCGGTTCAGATTTAGATATAGCGCAAATACAAATGTTGCTCCCAAATGTTTAACCGATTTTGGCCAAACTATGCGAATTATATTTCACCTATTTCGTTCCAGATTTCAATATACTCCCATACAAATGTCCTTTCCGATTTAACATTTTTTGTCAAACACACACATTTACAGGATGCAAAAATCCTGCCCGTTTTCACTTTTTCACCGAATTAAATTGTATTCGGATAGAAAGTGGAGTGTATCATAGAGTCGGCCCCGCCCGACTTTAACCTTTCCTTACTTGTTTGATTACAACAATAGATGGACAGACGAACATTGTTAAATCGATTCAAAAAGTGATTCTAATTCGATCGGTATAATTAACAATGGGTCTATCTCGCTTCCTTTTGGGTGTTACAAACAAATGCACAAAGACATAATACTCTCGTGGAGTGTATAAAAATTGCTTACGTAATCTAAACACTAGGAGGTATTTTCAGTCCTTGTTAGGGAAATTTGTTTCCCTCTAGGACGATTTCGACCATACGACATTTAGGGAAAATTTGAACCTTCTAGCTCATTTCGTTCGGCTACTAGCGTGTTTTCAACAGACAGACGGAAATGGCTAGAACTTCTTAGAATTCCCAGAATATATATACTTTATAGAGTCTCCGATGAATATTTCAAGGTGTTACAAACGGAATAAAAAATAATCAGTACTTTTTTTATAGCCGATTCCAATTTTCGATTCCGATTTTTCCAATGGTTCTAGATCGGTTAAAATTTACAAATGGGAGAAATCATCCCACAGGGAATTTTATATATTTTTTATCGTGCTACTGCTTTTCTATCTTTTAAACAATTAATAATTGAATTAAAAAAAAACTTGTAACCCTTTTGCAGTCCCTCTAGTCTATTTATATACAATACAGACATCATGTAATCAAAACCTACCCCCACTATTTGAAATAATCGGGAGCATAGAAAGTCCAGGAAGCAATGCATTACATGCCCACCACGAGTGGATGTTGGTTAAAATAGGGTGAATTGGAATACATTCCAAGGACTCGTGTAACCTCAAGTAACAACAAATAATGTCAATGGCAGAAGCTGATGATGAAGCAGAAGCAACCCCTAAAAATGTGTCAAAAAAGCGGTTAGAATTTTTTGGAGAATACCGTCATTAGGCAAACAGCAATTGGGGGCGGGCTGATACAGCTTCACATTTAAAGGGATAAGGCCAGAAAACACCAAAAATGCCAGCACTCCTAAAGATGAAGTGTGCCGGCCGGTATTTTCCGGTCGGGATGTTTAAAAGCTGTGACCTTTGCTACAGAAATAAGTCTACAAAAGTAAATGTTCTTGTAAATGTCTAGCCTAGACTATTTGTGGACTATGAGGTGGGTGGAGGAGGGGGGAGGTTCCCTCCCTCTCAGTCGTATTACGCGATTCATTGAACGAACGTGAGGTTGGAAAATAAATGACTCAACATCCACATACAAAACAGTATTGCATTGGGTCAACAGAATTTTTAAGTAGCAGACGGCGGCCCAGAGATGGGGAACAGTCTGAACGTTTGAACCAGTCAAAATGGTGGTGGTGCCTTCGCCACCCATCCACCCAATATCGATTGCTCTTCTTTGACGTTGTTGGGTCTCGTTTGCTCTCTTTTTTGTGGCGCAATGATGTGAGGCATGACATAAATAAACGGTTTTTATTGCCCACCATTGCTTTGTCGTCGTCTTCGTCGTTGTTGTTTTTGTTTTGTCTTCAGCGGAAGTATTTAGTTTGAAATTGACGTGTTTTCACTTCCGCTTTTGCTATCGGCATTTCCTGGTAACCTGTTAAACGGAAATTCGTTAGTTCCGCAAACGAATTCCATTGTTCGAAAGTTTATTAAGTTTTCAATTTCGAACAGAGAACAGTAGAGAACTAAATTCCAAAGATATGTCAGATGTTCCTTTTGTCCTGATACTTTTGAAGATTCCCGTCAACAGAATCGAACTTAGTATTTGTCAGGAGAAAAGTGGAATTATCACAAAAAAACAAAGAGAACATTATGTAGCTAAATATTTACCAGTGTTCTGTAAAAGCCTTTACACAAAAATCTAAGTCGAAATTATTTTCCGATATTGATTAAATTATTGTACTTCCTTAAAGTGTGAACATATTTATTTAAATCCTCCATTCAAATTTTCATCCCGATTTGATTTCCACATATATGTATTATATGCTTGAGAGCAGCTAGGACCACAAAAATTCGATTCCAAATAATGCAATAATCCAATTAATGTTGCTTTAAAGACAACATTCAGGTTTAGCTCAGTTGGAAGTATTTTTGTAGGTCGGCGTCTACGCCACGACTGTGCTCCAATTCATGGTTTCCCAGCAAAGAATGCTGCTCCCTTTTCGATAGGGTATTAAGGGAAAGATGTAGTGATTCTTAAATCGATTTTAGTTGAAAATCGATTTGTTTCTAATCGATTTTTATGGTATTATATTGACCGAATAAAAATATTTTTTACGGTATGGAAGGAGGCTTTTGAATGTGACTCCACATTCGTTCATAATGAAAAACATATAAGGAAAGGCTAAAGTCGGGCGGGCCCGACTATATGATACACTCCACTTTCTATCCGAATACAATTCAACTTGGTAAAAAAGTTAAAACGGGAAGAATTTTTGTATGTTTCCTAATCATAGACTAATATGACCTGGTCAAATTTGTCAAATCGAAAAGAATATTTGTATCGGGGCTATATCTAAACATGGGACTATATCTAAACATCGGGGCTATATATAAAGATACTAACTTTCAAAATAAGTTCTTTCACCGAAGAAATTCGTGGTTTCTGGGGCGGAAAAAGTCTATCTGGGGGCGAAATTTGTATTGGAGCTATATGTAAATCTGAACCGATCTGACCCTTTTCACTATTGATGTTTCTACTTGCAATAGAAGATATTTTGAAAGATTTGAAGAATATCTGATAAAATATGTGGTTTGTAGAGTGGAAAAAGTGAAATCGGGTGTGAAATTTGTGTGGGAGCTATATATAAATCTGAACCGATCTGATCCTTTTGCAACATGACTGTTTGTAGAACAAATATAAAGTATTTCGCCTAATTTGAAGAGGATCTGTTAAAATATGTGGTTTCTACAGCAGAAAAAGTTAAATCGGGAGCCAAATTTAAATGGGATCTATATATAAATCTGAACCGATCTGACCTATTTTCACTATAGGCGTTCCTAGTTTAAATATAAGATGTTTTGCCAAATCTGAAGACAAGCCGATTCAATATGTGGTTTCTAGAGCGGAAAAAGTCAAATTGGGAACGAAATTTGTATGAGAGCTATATATAAATCTGAACCGATCTAACACATTTTTACCACAGGTGTTTCTAGTTCAAATATAAGATGTTATGCCAATTTTGAAAAAAATCTTTTAAAATATGTGGTGTCTAGAGTGAAAAGAGTCAAATCGGGAGTGAAATTCGTATGGGGGCTATATCTAAATCTGAACCGATTTTCTTCAAATTAAATAGCGTTCGTCCTTGTACCGAAAAACTTCGTTGTGCAAAGTTTCATTTATTTCTGTCTACAATTGCGACCTGTACCGTGATTACAAGAATATATCGACAGACGGACGGACGGACAGACAAACAGACAGACAGACGGACATTGTAAATCAATTCAAAATGTGATTCCAAGTCGATCGGTATAATTAACAATGGGTATATCTCTCTTCCTTCTGGGTGTTACAAACAAATGCACAAAGACATAATACTCTCGTGGAGTGTATAAAAACTGTATATAAGAATAACTATGATATCATAATGAAATCTAAAAACATTCTTAATAAAAGCAAATAATTTGCTTGATGCTAACCCGTAGCTTAACTATGAGTGCCAAACTTTGGACAAATGTGTAGTATATCTAATTGGAATAAAATCATTGAAAAGCAATTTAACTCTAAATTAATAATTATGTACAAATCTATTGGCGGGACGAAATTCTTCGTTTCTGCGAAAAAGTATTGGAATAACCTACGAATTTGTTATGTAGCCATTTTTATACACTCCACGAGAGTATAATGTCTTTGTGCATTTGTTTGTAACACCCAAAAGGAAGCGAGATAGACCCATTGTTAATCATACCGATCGACTTAGAATCACTTTTTGAATCGATTTAACTATGTCCGTCCTTCCGTCCGTCTGTCCATCTATTCTTGTAATCAAGTACAGGTCGCAATTGTAGCCAGAACCAAATGAAACTTTGCATAACGAAGTTTTTCGAGATAAGGACGAACGCTATTTAATTTGAAGAAAATCGATTCAGATTTAGATATAGCCCCCATACGAATTTCACTAACGATTTGACTCTTTTCACTTGGCAAAACATCTTATATTTCCACTAGAAATACCTGTGTTGAATTTTTTTTAGATCGGTTCAGATTTATTAATAGCTCCCATACAAATTTCGCTCCCAATTTGACTTTTTCCGCTCTGGAAACCATATATTTTAGCAGATCTTCTTCAAATCTTTCAAAATATCTTATATTTCAACTAGAAGCACCTGTGGCGAAAGCGGGTTTGATCGGTTCATATTGAGACATAGGCCCCATTCAAATGTCGCTCCCGATTTGACTTTTCCCGCTCTGGCACAACATCTTAGAATCCAACTAAAAACACCTATGGTGAAAGTGTAAGATATGCATATGTTGCTCCTAAATGTTTAACCGATTTTGGCCAAACTTTAACATTTTGTATCAAACACATACATTTACAGTGTACAAAAATCCTTCCCGATTTCACTTTTTTACCGAATTGAATGGGATAGAATGTGGAGGGTATCACATAGTCGGCCCCGTCCGACTCAATCGAACAGGTCTATGTTAAGTGGAAATTTACCTTTTTATTTATGTTTTCGTTATCGCAGCTTACTCGCTCACTCTTAAAGGGAAATACTCTTATTCAAGTATCATATAAATTGATAATGAATCGCTGACAGCGGAAACTAGTGCTATAAAATGTCTTCAAGGCAATATGACAATAAGCTAATAAATTTCAATATGTTGAGAGAAAAGGTTAATAAAAATCTTTATTTAGGTTGCAATAAGTCTTCCAAACTCAGTAAATTTTAAGAAAATCGGTTGACATATCTGGTTTATAGAGTGGAAGAAGTCCGGAACGAAATTTTTATTTTTCACGATAGATGTTTGTAGTTGAAATATGAGGCGTTGTCACAAATTTGAAAAGGTTCGGTTATAAAATATGGTCTCTACACCATTTCAATTGTAAGCTTATGCCAAAGACATCAAAAGACATCACTTGAAATTCAAAAATATCAAATTAAATTCAAAAATTCCATTTGAAATTCAAAAAAATTTCATTTGACATTCAAAAATTCCATTTGAAATTCAAAAAATGTCAATTGAAATTCAAAACTCGTCATTTGTAATTCAAAAGAAAACATTTGTTATTCAAAAGAAAACATTTGAAATTCAAAAGTCGTCATTTGTAATTCAAAAGACATCATTTGAAATTCAAAAGACATCATTTGAATTTCAAAAGACATCATTTGAAATTCAAAACTCTTCATTTGCAATTCAAAACTTGTCATAAGTAATTCAAAAGACACCATTTGAAACTCAAAAGTTTTCATTTGAAATTCAAAAAATGTTTTCATAGACGTTAATACACCTGCAATATGAGCAAATGCAAGACCTCTCACGCAAATTGGCATAAGCTTTGGTTAAAAAAAACTGATCAGTAACAATTTAATTAGATATAGCCCCCATACGAATTTCAGTCCCGATTTGACACTTTTCACTCTAAAATATGTGGTATATATTTTAACAGATTTTCTTCAAAATTGGGAAAACAACGTATATTTCAACTAGAAACACCCATGGTGAAAATAGGTCAGATCGGTTCAGATTTATATATGGCTCCCATAATTTGAGTTTTTACACTCTAGCAACCACATATTTTATCAGATTGTCTTCAAATTTGGCAAAACACCTTATATTTGATCTAGGAACACGTATGGTGAAAACAAGTCAGATCGGTTCAGATTTATATATAGCTCCCATACAAATTTTGCTCTCAATTCGCTT
Organism: Polietes domitor; assembly: GCA_947397865.1. Classification (NCBI taxonomy): domain Eukaryota; kingdom Metazoa; phylum Arthropoda; class Insecta; order Diptera; family Muscidae; genus Polietes; species Polietes domitor. The sequence goes on from OX377618.1 coordinate 135,782,200, forward strand.
TTGCCGCTCTAGAAACCACATATTTTAACAGATTTTCTTCAAATTTGCAAAATATCTTATATTTTCACTAGAAACACCCAAGGTGAAAATGAGTCAGATCGGTTCAAATTTATATATAGCTATCGGCTTGATTTTTCTTCCCCAGCATAACACGTTATACTTGAAGTGGAAGATCCTATTATGTAAGTGGGTCACTTCATTCCATGTTTGGATATAGCCCCGATACAAATATTCTTCTCGATTTGACCAATTAGGTCAGGTCATATTGGCCTATGATTAGGAAACATACAAAAATTCTTCCAGTATTCACTTTTTTACCGAATTGAATTGTATTCGGATAGTGAGTGGAGTGTATCATATAGTCGGCCCCGCCCGACTTTAGCCTTTCCTTACTTGTTCTTAAATAATTTTGTTTACAGTTTTGAATTTCAAATGGAATCTTTTGAATTTCAAATGGATTAATTTTTGAATTTCAAAAGAAAACTTTTGAATTTTAAATGGTGTATTTTGAATTACAAATGACAACTTTTGCATTTCAAGCGATGAGTTTTGAATTTCAAATGATGTTTTTTGAATTTCAATTCATATTTTTTTAATTTCAAATGGAATTTTTGAATTACACTTGAAAATGGTGTAGAGCGGAAAAAGTCAAATCGAGTGCAAAATTTGTATGGGAGCTATATCTAAATCTCAACCGATCTTATCCATTTTCACCATAGATGTTTCTAGTTGAATTATAAGATATTGTGACTAACAATATCGAGTGAAATATGTGAGGCCTAGAGCGGTAAGATTCAAATCAGGAGAGATATTTGTATGGTAGCTATATCTAAATCTGAACTGAAATGACTTACTTTCACAACAGACGTTTTAATTTTAAATATAAGGTGTTATACCAAATTTGAAGAAAATCTGTTAAAATATGTGGTTTCTAGAGCAGAAAAAGTCAAATCAGGAGCGAAATTTGTTTGGGTCTATATCTTAATCTAAACCAATTTCACTACAGATGCTTCTAGTTGAAATATAAAGTGTTGTGCAAAATTTGAACAAATTCGGTTAACTTATGTGTTTTCTGCAGCGGAGAATGTAAAATCGAGATCGACATTTATAACCTTCTTTATTGGGAAGGCTAAAATATTGTATAGCCTTACTGTGTACTGTGAAAGAGGAAAGTAAAGTATATTGTGTAAATTCTAAGATCTATATTTATTATTACTCTTTTGAAGGTAGTATCTCGTTTTTTTCTCACAACCCTGTGTGAACTCAAATTTTTCTATATTTATAATTTATCTCATTCCTTGTTGCCGGACATTTTAACTCTATTATATCCATAATGGCAAAAAGGCCACACAGCAAGATTGCGTGGCTTTGAAGTATTGTACCTTTAACACTGAGAGAAAAAGACTTTGGAGTACTTTCATGGGAAACCGATCAATAATTTCATGTTAGGTCTGCGATTTCGATGAAAATGTGTACGTAGGTTCAGTTTGAGGTTATAAGCAAGATTTAAAAAAATGTTTTAAATTCAAAATCGTTTTAAATTAAAAAAGTTATGTCATTTTGAAAAATGACAATGAATTTTTTAAAGATTGTAGTTAAGATAATCGGAAATTTCCTTTGTCATAGTATTCAAAACTGAAAAGGCTCCCTAATTTTTTTTAATTTAAACACGATTTTTTTAAATATTTTTTATGATAGGTTATTTTGTTCTCTATATACACTATAAGTTTCAGGGTGGCCAGGAATCAAATTTCTGAGTTACAAATCAAATAAAGAGTGATTTTTTTGAGGTTAGGATTTTCATGCATTAGTATTTGACAGATCACGTGGGATTTCAGACATGATGTCAAAGAGAAAGATGCTCAGTATGCTTTGACATTTCATCATGAATAGACTTACTAACGAGCAACGCTTGCAAATCATTGAATTTTATTACCAAAATCAGTGTTCGGTTCGAAATGTGTTTCGCGCTTTACGTCCGATTTATGGTCTACATAATCGACCAAGTGAGCAAACAATTAATGCGATTGTGACCAAGTTTCGCACTCAGTTTACTTTATTGGACATTAAACCAACCACACGAATGCGTACAGTGCGTACAGAAGAGAATATTGCGTCTGTTTCTGAGAGTGTTGCTGAAGACCGTGAAATGTCGATTCGTCGCCGTTCGCAGCAATTGGGTTTGTGTTATTCGACCACATGGAAGATTTTACGCAAAGATCTTGGTGTAAAACCGTATAAAATACAGCTCGTGCAAGAACTGAAGCCAAACGATCTGCCACAACGTCGAATTTTCAGTAAATGGGCCCTAGAAAAGTTGGCAGAAAATCCGCTTTTTTATCGACAAATTTTGTTCAGCGATGAGGCTCATTTCTGGTTGAATGGCTACGTAAATAAACAAAATTGCCGAATTTGGAGTGAAGAGCAACCAGAAGCCGTTCAAGAACTGCCCATGCATCCCGAAAAATGCACTGTTTGGTGTGGTTTGTACGCTGGTGGAATCATTGGACCGTATTTTTTCAAAGATGCTGTTGGACGCAACGTTACGGTGAATGGCGATCGCTATCGTTCGATGCTAACAAACTTTTTGTTGCCAAAAATGGAAGAACTGAACTTGGTTGACATGTGGTTTCAACAAGATGGCGCTACATGCCACACAGCTCGCGATTCTATGGCCATTTTGAGGGAAAACTTCGGAGAACAATTCATCTCAAGAAATGGACCGGTAAGTTGGCCACCAAGATCATGCGATTTGACGCCTTTAGACTATTTTTTGTGGGGCTACGTCAAGTCTAAAGTCTACAGAAATAAGCCAGCAACTATTCCAGCTTTGGAAGACAACATTTCCGAAGAAATTCGGGCTATTCCGGTCAACATTTAAATGAAATTATCTTCAAAAAGTAAATGTCATGGACCAATCTAACGTTTCAAATAAAGAACAGATGAGATTTTGCAAATTTTATGCGTTTTTTTTTAAAAAAAGTTATCAAGCTCTTAAAAAATCACCCTTTAGTACACATCTACCTACCACAAACATACCAAATAAAACAAGTAAGGAAAGGCTAAAGTCGGGCGGGGCCGACTATATGATACACTCCACTTTCCAACCGAATACAGTCCAACTCGGTAAAAAAGTGAAAACGGGAAGAATTTTTGTATGTTTCCTAATCATAGGCTAATACAACCTGGTTCGATTTGTCAAATCGATAAGAATATTTGTATCGGGGCTATATCCAAACATGTAAAAATGTGACTAACTTTCACAATAAGTTCTTCCAGTTCAAATATAAGGTGTTATGCTCACTTTGAAGAAATTCGGTGAAAATTCGTGGTTTCTGGGGCGGAAAAAGTTAAATCGGGAGCGAAATTTGTATGGAAGCTATATATAAATCTGAACCGATCTAACAGATTTTTACCACAAGTGTTTCTAGTTGAAATATAATATGTTTTGCCAATTTTGAAGAAAATCTCTTGTAATATATGGTATCTAGAGTGAAAGGATTAAAATCGGGAGTGAAATTCGTATGTGAGCTATATGTAAATCTGAACCGATCTGACCCATTTTTACCACAGGTGTTTCTAGTTGAAATATAAGCTGTTTTGCCAAATTTGAAGACAATCTGATACAATATGTGGTTTCTAGAGCGGAAAAAGTCAAATCGCGAGCGAAATTTGTATGGGAGCTATATATAAATCTGAACCGATCTGTACCATTTTTACGACAGGTGTTTCTAGTTGAAATATAAGATGTTTTCCCAAATCTGAAGACAATCTGATACAATATGTGGTTTCTAGAGCGGAAAAAGTCAAATCGGGAGCGAAATTTGTATGGGAGCTATATATAAATCTGAACCGATCTGACCCATTTTCATCACAGGTATTTCTAGTTGGAATATAAGATGTTTTGCCAATTTTGAAGAAAATCTGTTGTAATATGTGGTATCTAGAGTGAAAAGTGTCAATTTGTAACAGCCAAAAGGAAGCGAGATAGACCCATTGTTAATTATACCGATCGACTTAGAATCACTTTCTGAGTCGATTAACAATGTGCGTCTGTCTGTCCATCTATTGCTGTAATCAAATTACAGGTCGCAATTATAGTCCGATCTTAACAAAAATTGGCACAAGTAAGTTTTGTGCATCAAGGACGAACGCTATTTAATTTGAGGAAAATCGGTTCAGATTTAGATATAGCACCCATACAAATGTCGCTCCCGATTTGACATTTTCCGCTGTAGAACGACATATTGTACCCGATTTTCTTTAAATTTGGCACAACAGCTTATAATCCAAGTAAAAAAACTATGGTGAAAGTGGCTTAGATCGGTTCAGATTTCCTTACTTGTTGTGGTAGTGAGATGTATACTATTTGTTTTGTAACTCAGAAAGTTGATTCGTGGTCATCCTGAATCTTATAGTGTATATAGAGAACAAAATAACCTATCATAAAACAAGTAAGGAAAGGCTAAAGTCGGACGGAGCCGACTATATGATACACTCCACTTTCTATCTCATTACAATTCAATTCTGTAAATAAGTGAAATCGGAAAGGATTTTTGTATCCTGTAAATGTATGTGTTTGAAATAAAAATCGGAAAGGACATCTGCATAGGGGTATATTGAAGCATGGAACGATGTGTCCCGCTTTCGCCATGTATGTTTATAGATGAAATATAATATGTAAAGTTTGGCCTAAATCGGTTAAACATTTGGGAGCAACATTTGTATATATATATAAACATTTATATCTAAATCTGAACCGATCATTCACGATGGGTGTTTTTAGTTGAATTATAAAATGTTGTGCCAAATTTGAAGCAAATCGAGTGAAATATGTGGTTTCTAGAGCGGAAAAAGTCAAATCGGTAGCGACATTAGTATGTGGGCTATATCTAAATCTGAACCGATATGACCCACTTTCACCATAGCTGTTTCTACTTCAATTATAGGGTACTGTGCCAAATTTGAAGCAAATCGAGTGAAATACGTGGTTTCTAAAGCGGCAAAAGTCAAATCGGGAGCGACATTTGTATGGGGGCTATATCTAAATTTGAACCGATATGACCCACTTTCACCATAGCTGTTTTTACTTCAATTATAGGGTACTGTGCCAAATTTGAAGCAAATTGAGTGTGGTTTCTAGAGCGGAAAAAGTCAAATCTGGAGCGACATTAGATGGGAGCTATATCTAAATTTGAACCGATATGACCCACTTTCACCATAGCTGTTTCTACTTTAATTATAGGGTACTGTGCTAAATTTGAAGCAAATCGAGTGAAATACGTGGATTCTAAAGCGGAAAAAGTCAAATCGGGAGCGACATTTGTATGGGGGCTATATCTAAATCTGAACCGATCTGACCGATTTTCACCATAGCTGTTTCCACTTCAATTATAGGGTACTGTACCAAATTTGAAGCAAATCGAATGAAATATGTGGTTTCTACAGCGGAAAAAGTCAAATCGGGAGCTACATTTGTATGGGGGCTATATCTAAATCTGAACCGATTTGCTTCAAATTAAATAGCGTTCGTCCTTGATCCACAAAACTTGCTTGCGTCAATTTTTGTTAAGATCGGACTATAATTGCGACCTGCAATTTTATTACAACAATAGATGGACAGACGGACAGACAGACGGACATTGCTAAATCGACTCAGAAAGTGATTCTAAGCCGATCTGTATAATAAACGGTGGATCTAACTCGTTTCCCTTTGGGTGTTACAAACAAATGCACAAGGACATAATACTCTCGTGCAGTGTATAAAAATATTTTAAAAAAATCGGAGAGATATTTTTCTTAAAAAAATATTTTTTGTTTTTAAATTAAAAAGAAATAAATTAAAACAAGTAAGGAAAGGATAAAGTCGGGCGGGCCGACTATATGATACACTCCACTTTCCAACCGAATACAATTCAACTCGGTAAAAAAGTGAAACGGGAAGAATTTTTGTATGTTTCCTAATCATAGGCTAATATGACCTGGTCAAATCGATAAAAATGTTTGTATCGGGGCTATATCCAAACATGGAAAAATGTGACAAACTTTCACAATAAGTTCTTCCAGTTCAAATATAACGTGTTATGCTCACTTTGAAGAAATTCGGTGAAAATTCGTGGTTTCTGGGGCGGAAAAAGTTAAATCGGGAGCGAAATTTGTATGGGAGCTATATATAAATCTGAATCGATCTATCACATTTTTACCGCAGGTGTTTCTAGTTGAAATATAAGATGTTTTGCCAATTGAAGAAAATCTGTTGTTATATGTGGTATCTAGAGTGAAAAGAGTCAAATCGGGAGTGAAATTCGTATGGGGCTATATCTAAATCTGAACCGATTAAATAACGTTCGTCCTTATCCCGAAAAACTTCGTTGTGCAAAGTTTCATTTGATTCTGTCTACAATTGCGACCTGTATCGTGATTACAAGAATAGATGGACGGACGGACAGACGGGCAGACAGACGGACGGACATCGCTAAATCGATTCAAAAAGTGATTCTAAGTCGATCGGTATACTTAACAATGGGTCTATCTCTCTTCCTTTTGGGTGTTACAAACATATGCACAAAGAAATAATACTCTCGTGGAGTGTATAAAAAGAAAATAAAATTTATGAAGCCTTTTCAGTTTTGAATACTATGACAAAGGAAATTTCCGATTATCTTAACTACAACCAAAGATATGAGATCTTTAAAAAAATGCATTGATATTTTTCAAAATGACATAATTTTCACGATTTTGAATTTAAAACAATTCTTTTTAAATCTTGCTTATAACCTCAAACTGAATCTACGTTCGAAATCGCAGACTTACATGAAATTATTGATCGGTTTCCCTGGGAAGTACTCTTTGGTGTAACGACGTCAAAAATTAATTGTCTCACTTTTACTGAAAACTTCGTAAATACAATTGAACCGGTCAAAAGGTTCACACTTTGTTAGTTCACGTTTAATGACGAGTTTCGTTAATACGACGACTGATTTTCTATCAGTGTACTACCCGTTAGTGGCAATCTGGATAAGTGTACCTAGAATTAAGTTTTTCCTCACAGCTATGAAGCCGAAGCTGTCGGACGATGCTGTTCCCCTGTTATTTACAAGGATTCATATCAAAAGAGCCGCATTTTCATATTAGTGGTCTTTTGTGTGCTCTGTGTGGTGTACAATGGAAAATATTGTTGATAATTGCCACCCCATTGAGGATATATCTCACCTGCTAATGGGTTGCTGTTGTGCCGTATGTTGTTGTTGCCCATATTGTAAAGGGTGATTTTTTAAGAGCTTGATAACTTTTTTTAAAAAAAAAACGCATAAAATTTGCAAAATCTCATCGGTTCTTTATTTGAAACGTTAGATTGGTCCATGACATTTACTTTTTGAAGATAATTTCATTTAAATGTTGACCGCGGCTGCGTCTTAGGTGGTCCATCCGCTTAGTCCAATTTTGGCATTTCCACGTTTTTGAGTAACAGAGACCCAATTGGTGCGAACGGCGACGAATCGAAAATTGGTGGTCATCATTAACACTGGCCGATACAGCTACGATATTTTCTTCAGTTCGCACTCTACGTAAGCGTGTTGGTGGTTTAATGTCCAACAATGTAAATTTGGTGCGAAATTTAGTCACAATAGCCCGAATAGCCGCTTCAGTGGGTCGATTAAACTGACCATAAAATGGAAGCGCGCAATGAACTTTCTTAACAGAGCACGCATTTTGATAATAAAATTCAATAATTTGCAAGCGTTGTTCGTTTGTAAGACGATTCATGATGAAATGTCAAAGCATACTGAGCATCTTTCTCTTTGACACCATGTCTGAAATCCCACGTGATCTGTCAAATACTAATGCATGAAAATCCTAACCACAAAAAAATCACTCTTTACATACACGTGGAGTCAGCAAAAATTCAATTCGACGTAACAACGGTTTGTGGATCCACAACTTTTCCAACTTAAAGTGTATTGAAAAAGTGAATATAAGGCAGCATTTCAAAAAAATCCAAGACGATATATCCATTTCCATCTGTCTGTTGAAAGCACCGAACGAAATAAGACAAGAAGTTTTTTCGTATTTTGTACTTTTTAGGGATACAATTGGAAAAGAGGGTAGCAACTAAACCCTGAATTTGTAATCGTGAAATTGTATTTTTAGCTGGAAAATGGAGCGAAGGGGGATAAAAATGGTACCAACCAGATGGCTGCAGTTAGAACAGTGAAATACGGCGTGTACATTGCTCTGACTGCGTAGACACGAAAAATAAAGATACATTTTCTTATTCGTGCCTTTAGGATCAAAATGGTATAAAAGTGGTACCGACCAGGCGGCCGTAGCTAGAATCATGAAATTCAGTGTTTACACTTGTCTAAATGTTGATTTTTTCACCTTTTTACACGAATACAATTCAATTCGGTAAAAATTGAAATCGGGAAGGATTTTGGCATGTGTTTAATTATAGACCGATAAGACCCTATATATATATAATCTGAACCTATATATAAATAATTCTGAACTATATATAAATCTGAACCGTTCCTAACTGAAATATAAAATATTTTGCAAAATCTGAAGAAAATCTATTGAAATATGTGGTATCTAGAGTGAAACATGTAACATTGCAGGAAAATGTAAATTATTTACAACCAAATCAAATAAAAATATTGAAAAAATATTTTAATAAATAAATAAAAATTTTTTATTATTTCAAACCACGCTTATAAGGCAAGGCTACTATTGAAATAATAGTTTAAGTTAATTCAGAAAGTGGATATAAGACAGGAATCTTCAAAAAAGCTTAAATACCATAAATATTGGTAGATAGTGGGTACTACAGTTGGTCGTATTTTCATCCTATTTTAATTATAAAATTACAAATTTTTGATTTGAACTGGGATATTGTCCTGGCTCAAGACCATTTTGCATCTATATTTAATAGAATGCAAATTTATTTACAAATGGCATGGTGATATTTATTACTTGGCTGCAGACTACCACTATCATGATTTCCACCCTGTCTAAAGGTTTCATTCAGGTGGCTTCGCAGCGACTTTTCAACATCATCATTAGACAGGGTGGAAATCATGATAGTGGTAGTCTGCAGCCAAGTAATAAATGTCACCATGCCATTTGTAAATAAATTTGCATTCTATTAAATATAGATGCAAAATGGTCTTGAGCCAGGACAATATCCCAGTTCAAATCAAATATTGATTACAGACCAAAAAAATACAAACGAAAAAACTAAAAAAAATTACAAATTTTGAAAATCCCTCACGTACGCAGTGCAAGATAATCTAACTTTATTATTCAACCATTTATTGCCGTAAAAGTAAAAAAGTACGAATTTGGAATAAACCTTTTATTTTGCATCTCTATGCTGTCAGAGGAATTTATACAACGAATTCCAAGAATTTAGCTGCGGCCATTTGGTGTTACAATTTTATTCTATTTTTTAAATTTTGTCCCCTTAAAAAAAGTAATTAAGTTTCGGTCGGCTAGACCGACTTATATATACCCTTACTCTCAGAGAGTATGTATGTACGGAAGTTATATAAGTGTTAAAGCTAATAGAAGGTTCTCGGAACGTGGTCCGAGCTACCACATTTATAAAACAATTGTAAAAACATGATCAAATATCAAGTCATAGTGGTTTCCATGCACCAGTATAGAAGTTAAATGGATTTAAGTTTACCTCGGCTAGGAACAACTGTGCGAGAGGTACCAGAAGGGGCACGACAATTCGCCCATCTTCGAACTTAAACTAAGTTTGGGGAAAATATTATAATGTGCAAAGTTTGAATTGATTCCTTAACTCCCTTCGAGAGTTATCGTGTACACCAATCAGACGGACGGACATGGCTCAAACATCTTCAAAAGTCGTGAAACGGATTTGCTACAAACATACTTACGGTCTTAAGTCACTCCTTCAATGCGTTACACTTTGTTTCTGTCCCAAATGATATATACCCTCCTACTCTGTAGAGTGAGGGTATAATTACGCAATTAAAGGGATACACACGCCGAAGTTCATAATTCTAGCTGTAACCGTTTAGTTGTTACGACAAAAAATGATAGAATCATGATGTTGTCTTATACTGCGTACGTGTGAGATAAGGTATTTTCAAAATTTATAGTAGCTGAAAATGCGCTCTCTATCCCTAATATTTAGGGTATTTATGATTGCACCCTTATATTTACTTTATGAATTGAAATATTATTTTCTTTATATATATAATTAGTATACAAATATTGGTAGCCTTGGCTTATTAATTAAATTTCTGATTTTCATACATTTGAAATTTGCTGCGGACATTCCTCTTGTAGCACCACAGAGAAAATAAAAGTTTTAGCTAGCGACAAAAATGGATAAAATATTGTACCAATGATACGACAACAGCTAGAATCATGAAATTCGGTGTGTACGTCCCAATAATTCGTAGACACGTAAAATAGAGAGATTTTTCGAAATTCGTACTTTTAAAGGATATAATTAACTAGTAAATCAAAAAAAAAAATTTTTTCAAATCCATGCTTTATGCAAGCAGAATTCTATTGGGCCTAGAAATTCTTTTTTAGTTATCTTTTGTAGAAGGAAAAATTACTGCGTTATCAGGAGCAGAAATAATAGATTTTTAATTTGTGGTTTGTATGGGAGGTACCACGCCCCTTTGTACAATCCCGCCCATATTTGCAGCAGCACTTAAAAAATCCACACCAAACCGACGTACCAAATTTTGTTCAAATACCGTTATCAGGTGCAGAAATAATAGATTTTTAATTTGTGGTTTGTATGGGAGGTACCACGCCCCTTTGTCCAATTGGTCAAATTTTTCCATTTCCTTGTATTGTCATCGAAAATGATTAAGTGTGCAAAATTTGAGCAAAATTGGTTGAGAAAAAAGCTTTCAAAAATTGATTTCAAATTTTGTGACACACAAACATATATAGAAAGTAACCTTATATAAAGCATGGAAAAAGAGGGATGAAAATGGGGCCTACCAAACTGCTGAAGTTAAAATCATGAAATTCGGTGTATACATTCTGACTATGAAGACTCGAAAAAAGGTTTTTTCGAAATTTGTACATTTGGTCTTGGAATGGGGCGAATCTGGGGATATGGGGAATGGGATATCTTTAAAATTTATACTTTTCTTATCACTTTGTCTGTATCTGAAAATGCTTCTTTCTAATGGCGACTGACAATCGCCTAATATTTAGACATGTTCACTTTCACAATTTATTTTATTTATATATAGTAGTCGTTTCTAAACAGTGCGCATAAGTATACATTATAGTTTGAAATAGTAAACAAATATAGTAATGTGCATAAAAACATCACAATTTTCGTAATATGGTACTGTGCTTCTATGTAAAGTCGACATCCTTTAATCTACCGATAATACTGTGGAATGCACTCTGTGGTGGAGGGTATATAAGATTCGGCCCGGCCGAACTTAAGGCCTTCTTACTTGTAATCTCTCTATTCCCATTGTATCCCTTAAAAAAAGAATTTTGAAACACCTTTTTATTTTTCGTGTCTATGCAGTCGCAGGAATGTATACACCGAATTTCATGATTCTAGGTGCAGCCGTTTTGTTGGTACAATTTTTATCCCCTTTTTTCATTTTACCACCTAAAAGTACGAATTTCGGGTATTGCTACGCCCCTTCTTGTAGCTCCCACTCAAATCACCCTAACCTACGTAAAATTAAAGCTGTTATAACTTCTATAAGGATAATCAGAATACAATGAAATTTGATATTTGGTAATGCTTTTATAGATGTTGCATTCATGTGGAATATAGGCGATATTACCACACCCCTTCTGGTTAAAATAAAACCGATATAACTTCCATACGGGTAGTCAAAATCATTTGAAATTTGATATTTGGAAATGTTTTTATAATCATTTGAACCATAGAAATATTTTCGGTTTAGCCACGCCCCTTCTTATGCTTCCCACACAATTGTCTATATCCTAGGTAAAATTAAATCCTTCATATTAAATTCTTCTATACTGGTGCATGGAATCCACTATGACTTAACATTTGATCATGTTTATACCCTCCACTAGGGTATTATGTCTTTGTGCATTTGTTTGTAACACCCAAAAGGAAGCGAGATAGACCCATTGTTAAGACTTAGATAGACCCCGATAGACTTAGAATCACTTTTTGAGTCGATTTATCAATGCCCCTCTGTCTGTCCATCCGTCTGTCCGTCAGCCATCTATTCTTGTAATCAAAGTCCAGGTCACAATTATTGTTTGATCCTAACAAATATTGGCAGAAGTGAGTTCTGTGACCCAATGACGAAATTAAAGAAAATCGGTTCAGGTCGGTTCAAAAGTAGTTCCCAATTTGACTTTTTCCGCTGTAGAAACCACATATCTTTATCGATTTGCTTCAAATTTGACACAGTGCCATATAATTAAACTAGAAACATCAATGGAGATGTTGGATCAGATCGGTTCAGATTTAGATATGGATCCCATACAAATTTCGCTCCCGAATTGACTTTTTCCTCTCTTGAAACTACATATTTTATCCGATTTTTTTCAAATTGGCACAAAACCTTATACTTGAACTAGAAACACCTGTGGTGAAAGTGGGTCTGATTGGTTCAGATTTAGTTATAGCTCCCATTTCGGTGTCCATTTAACTTTTTGGGCTCTATAAGCCATACATTTTAATCGATTTTCTTCAAATTTGCCATAACTTATATTCAACTGGAAACATTATGGTGATAGTGGGTCGATATAGTGTTCATAAAAATGTCGCTACCGATTTGAGTTTTTCCGCTCTAGAAACCATATATTTTAACCGATGTTCTTCAAATTGGGCAAAATATATTATATTTCAACTAGAAAAACCTAAATTGGGCTATTATATCTTTTTAGATTTTAATACAACCCTTATATTTACAAATGACCTTCCATATTCATTTTTTTTCTCTCAAGATATTATAGATGTTGATATAATTTAGCAGAAAACGTTATATGTTAGATGAAAACATACATAGTACACTTACAAAAATCGTTCCCGATTTCACTTTTTTCCCCGAATTCACTTGTAATGTGGTAGAAAGTGGAGGGTATCATATAGTCGGCCCCGCCCGACTTTAGCCTTTCCTTACTTGTTTTGCAATTCTTTTATAACTGTGGAAGCTAGGAACAAATGCAATGAACCTTCAAATGCCAGCTAAATTGTTAAAAAAAGTCGAACAACTCATTAAGAAATCAAATTGACGCATATTAAAGTACTTCCGTGCAAATTGTCGAAGAACAGTGGCGGTGATCATGGTTGTGAAGTAACGTAAATTGATTGCTCGGTATGAAAATACGATGTCTCACATAAAGTCTTTGCAGAAATTAGACCGAATAATGACTAGACAGGCGATAGATTTATGCAACAGTATATTTTGAGAGAATGATTATTGATTAAACACTACCAGTGATTCCACGCCCTACTCCTCCATCATCTTGTAGAAAACCTTACGACATTTAAATTAAGTACTATCAAGCGTTTCGAGTTGCAGAACGACGAATCTGCACAATTATATTCAAAACACTTGCATGAAAGTGTCAATGGCAAAATCGCCGTTGAAATGTCGACCTTTTGCATTATATTCCCCGTCAATTTTTGCAGTTCGCCGTATGAAATATTAAACTCATTGTTCAAAATCCACTTAAGCGAACATGCAGACATTTCCATTGGCGTAATCTGAATTAGATCGTATCATTAAATTGAATATATATACCGGCAAATGTTAATCGATACAATAATCTCATTCCAGCTTTGCTTAAACATTTGAAATGGCTTTTCAAAAATTCACACGACGATCACAAACAAACTAATCAAAATATGGACAGTAAATTTTTTGTCGGGTCAGTTAGTAATGGATAAAAAATTATTTGTAAACTCTTTTTACAAAAATGAGTGCTGCGGCTTCAATTTTCTTTTAATCTTTCATCATTTAGACATTATTCGATAGGTGTTGTTAGCATCTATTTATATTTTACAAAATACTCTCACAAATTAAGAAAATGTTTTTAGTTGTCGCTTTAAACAAATAAGAGCAGTAACTATTTGTATTTTTGAGGGTCTATTGATGCAGAAAAAAAATTTGACAAAATTTTGGATTTCTGCATAGCCGGCCGGGATTAAAAATTTTCTCTTATGGGGGATGTCAAAAACCGGCTACGCAAAGTAAAGGTTTTCTACTTTGCGGCCTTCAGCCAGGTTTAGGGATTTACTCCTATGTGGTATGTCTAAAGACGGCTACTCATTGTAATGGATTTTTGCATTCCTGATATGTATGAAAATAAGTAATGAAATATGCTATATCCAAAAAGAAATATTTTTAGTAATGATAATGATATTTAATATGATAAATTCATAAATATGATTGACACGTGATTTTTACTATTAGCAGGTCTCATTTCACCCGTGTTAATTCTGAAGTAAGTACATACCCTGAAAGGTACTCATAATAATTGGGTGTTTCCAAACTGGTCAGTCAACTTAAAAACGTCAGACCCTTATGTGTTTTTGCTTCAACTGGGAAAATTAGTATAAAATATTAATATTTATGAATAATTGCACGACAAATAGATATTGAATCGTAGTTCATAGTTTCTAAGAAATATTTCAGAAATTCTATGACAATTTTCATCGACTTATGCTTTACTAGCAAATACCCGCAAACTGTTTTTTTTATATTTTGAAATTGCCTTAGTGTAGGGATATTACTTTCAGCGTTTATACGTAGTCAATAGTTTAATTTATAGACACAAAATGAAAACAATTTTTCTACAAAAAATCATATAAAGTAGAAAATTATTTGCACGTTTCTTTCTTAAGCTGTGAAAATTATACTCTCACTACAGAGTAGGAGCGTATATATCATTAGGGATAGAAAAAAGTGTAACGCATTGAAGGACAGATTTAAAACCGTAAGGTTGTCCCAAGTCCCTTTCACGTCTGTCTGGCTCGCTGGTATACACGATGACTCTGGAAGGGACTTAATGAATTTATTCAAACTCTGCACATAGTACTACTTTCCCAAACTTAGTTTATATTCGGAAATGGGGGAAATTGATATACATCTTATGGTACACACATACGTATAGTCCATATTCCAAAACAAACGACCCGTACGTAAAATTAAACCTAATATAACTTCTATATTTTCCACGCAAATTGACATAAGCTTTGGTCAAAATAAAACTAATACGTATGATGGTGACGTATGGTTGAAATTAGTTGCAATTCGAGATTTTAAAATGTTTTTATAATCACTTTAAACCTACAAAATATGTATGCTTTTCCCTATCCAAGTGAAAATTAAAACCATAATTTCTATACCGGTGCGTTACTTGAAATCTGAACTTATAAATGAAACAAACATTTTGTATCTATCTTTTATTTTGCCGGGATAATGAATATAATAATCACACAAAACTCTTTCTGTGCCGTTTGTGCCCTTAAACATACAAATTTCGAAAAATTAATTTATGTACTCGGAGAAATGTACACACCGAATTTCTTTTCATATTCTAGCTGAAAACTTTGGTTGGTACCTTTTGCACCACTTTTGATCCGCTTCCAATTGTATTGCGGTATCCATTTTAATCGCTTTTTCCCAAGTTCAACTTAAAAGTATAAATATTGAAAATCAGTTAATGTTTCGCGTCTACGCTGTCAGAGGAATATACACACCGCATTTCACGATACTAGTTTCAGTCGTGTTGTTGGTACCATAGGAATATAAAAAGGTACGAATTTCGAAAAATATATTAATTTTGTATTTCTATGCATGTGCAAACCGAATTTCATGAATGGTACCGCTGTTATCCGTTTTCACCCAATTTCACAAGTACAAAAGCTCGAATTTCGAAAAATTCCTTCAATTTGCATTTTCAGGGATGTACACGCCGAATTTCATGATTCCAGCTCAGTCAGTTTGATTGGTACCATTTTGTTTCCCTTTCTACCCAATTTTTATCCCATTTAATCCCTTAAAATTACAAATTTTGAAAAATTTCGTTCAATTTCATTATTGTCACGTCATCCGTGTTGTTGGTACCTTTTTATTCCCTTTTCCGCGTTTACCTATTAAAAGTACGAATTTAAAAAAATTCGGTCATTTAGCGTTTCTAAGGATTTTGAGGTATGTACACACCGAATTTTATTATTCCAGCTCCATCCGTTTGATTGGTAGCATTTGTATCCCTTTTTACCCGATATCACCCACTAAAAGTACGAATTTAAAAATATTTTCTTGGTCGCATTCGTGCTGTAAAAGTAATGCCCGTTCCAAATTTCAAGATTCTAGGCCCTGCCGTTTGGTCAGGGTGGTGGTACAATTTTGATCCCATTTAATCCCTTAAAAGTATAAATTTCGAAAAATGTTTTCTTATTAGTGATCGACACTGTAAAACGAATATACACACCGAATTTCATTATTGTAGCGTCATCCGTTTTGTTGGTACCTTTTTTATCCCCTTTTCCCTTTAAAAGTACAAATTTCGAAAAATTCCTTCATTTTGCGATTCTAAACATTTTGTATACACCGAATTTTATGGTTTCAGCTCCATCCATTTTATTGGTACTATTTTTATCCATTATTACCCGATTTCACACCCAAAAAGTACGAATTTTGAAAAATATTTTCTTGGGCGCGTTGAAGCTATAAGAGGAATTTTTGTACCACATTTCAAGATTCTAGTCCCAGCCGTTTGGTCATTGCGGTGGTACATTTTTTATCCCTCTTTAACCCATTTTACCCCTTAAAAGTACGAATTACGAAAAACTCCCATCAAATCTGATCTCTTCGCTGTAAGAGAAATGTACATACCAAATTTCATGATTCTAGCTTCAGCCATGTTGTTGGTACAATTTTTGTCCCTTTTTGTCTCATTTGACCCCCCAAAGGTACGAATTTTGCAAATGAAATTTTTTGGGATGTCTTCGTGCTACAAGAGGAATGCCCACACCAAATTTCAAGATTCTAGGCCAAGCTGTTTGGTAATTGCGGTGGTACTATTTTTATCCCTTTTTACCCGATTTTACCTCTTAAAAGTACGAATTACGAAAAACTCCCTTCAAATCTGATCTCTTCGCTGTAAGGGAAATGTACATACCAAATATCATGATTCTAGCTTCAACAATGTTGTATGTACCATTTTTTGTGTCTTTTTGTACCATTTAACCTGCCCAAAAGTAAGAATTTTTAAAATGTCACTTTTTTTTAAAATGTCATCTTCATGCCGCAAGAGGAATACCCATACCAAATTTCAAGATTCTAGGCCCAGCCGTTTGGTCATTGCGTTGGTACCATTTTTATCCCTTTTTACCCGTTAAAAGTACGAATTTCGAAAAATCCCGTCTTATCACACTTCTATACTTTAAGAGAAATGTCCAAATTTAATGATTGTAGCTCTAGTTTTTTTGTCTGGGGAGTGATCAGTCAGTCAGTCACTCAGTCACTCAATCACGCAACTCTTTTATATAAAGGGTGATTTTTTAAGAGCTTGATAACTTTTTTTAAAAAAAAAACGCATAAAATTTGCAAAATCTCATCGGTTCTTTATTTGAAACGTTAGATTGGTCCATGACATTTACTTTTTGAAGATAATTTCATTTAAATGTTGACCGCGGCTGCGTCTTAGGTGGTCCATTCGGAAAGTCCAATTTTGGGCAACTTTTTCGAGCATTTCGGCCGGAATAGCCCGAATTTCTTCGGAAATGTTGTCTTCCAAAGCTGGAATAGTTGCTGGCTTATTTCTGTAGACTTTAGACTTGACGTAGCCCCACAAAAAATAGTCTAAAGGCGTCAAATCGCATGATCTTGGTGGCCAACTTACCGGTCCATTTCTTGAGATGAATTGTTCTCCGAAGTTTTCCCTCAAAATGGCCATAGAATCGCGAGCTGTGTGGCATGTAGCGCCATCTTGTTGAAACCACATGTCAACCAAGTTCAGTTCTTCCATTTTGGGCAAAAAAAAGTTGGATATCATCTCACGGTAGCGCTCACCATTCACAGTTACGTTACGATTCGCATCATCTTTGAAGAAGTACGGTCCAATGATGCCACCAGCCCATAAACCGCACCAAACTGTGACTTTTTCTGGATGCATTGGTAGCTCTTGCAATGCTTCTGGCTGATATTCACTCCAAAATCGACAATTCTGCCTATTTACGTACCCATTGAGCCAAAAATGAGCTTCGTCGCTGAACACAATTTCTTTCTTTCTGAACTTTCTTAACAGAGCACGCATTTTGATAATAAAATGCAATGATTTGCAAGCGTTGCTCGTTAGTAAGTCTATTCATGATGAAATGTCAAAGCATACTGAGCATCTTTCTCTTTGACACCATGTCTGAAATCCCACGTGATCTGTCAAATACTAATGCATGAAAATCCTAACCTCAAAAAAATCACTCTTTATATAGATTTGTGAAGATTTTCTTTGGCGACGTTTAATGATATATCTCACCAAGGATATGACAAAATCATAAATATTATGAATAAAATTATTTGATTTGAACTGAGATAATTATTTCCGCGTACAGACATCATTGATATGTCTTTCAAATAAAACAAAGTCAATGTTATTCGATGTACATATATATAGTTTAGCTAAGAGTAATAGACACGAAAATATATCAAAGTTACAGCTGTTACGTTGCTTTGCATTTTAGCTACCGATATGTACATGAAAACGTCTGCAATAAGCTGATATTTTCCTACATATGTATACGGGGTAGTTGAAGTTGAAATCTAGATATTGAATATTGCGAAAAGCGCCAAAAATGAGCACTACTTGCACTTTCTTTTATCCTAGTATTTTCACGGAATGATTTCAAAGAAACTGTTTTTGACATGATTTATTTTTGGGATAATGGAAAAATTGACACGTGTTGTTCAAATACGAACACGCAAACAATAGACACACACACGCAATGGAGCTACTCATTGCGTGTAGTGAGACAGACAGCACATCAGTCCATCCTTTCAAAAGTACGAAATGCTATTTGCACGCAACCCTTATCCTTCATGGAAGTAGTAGCTCCTTTCCACCAAACCATCCAACAACAAAATAGAAACAGTGTCTTTATTAGAGTATGGTGGTGTTTGGTCAAAATTATATTCTCGAGCGAGCGACAAAAATGGGAAGCTGTTCGGCTTTCCTTTGATCCTGTTACTTACCACACTTTATTTCAAAGGAGCCGCAATTTGCTGCCGAAATATTTATTGCGTGTCATGGGTAATTGAGTTATACTATGGCAACGACAAGCACAAGCACTAGGGCAGCCAAACGAAAACATTTTATTCGATTAATCGAATTTTTATACCCTACACCACTTCGTGGGCTAGGGTATTATTATACCCTACACCACTTCGTGGGCTAGGGTATTATAAGTTAGTTTCGCTCCAAATGTTTGTAACACCAAGAAATAATCGAGCTAGACCCACCTTTAAGTATACCGGTCGGTTGAGAATCACCAGCTGAGTCGATTTAACGATGTCTGTCTGTCCGTCCTTCCGTCTGTCCGTCTGCTGTCCATGTAAGCTTCTTCGCACTCTACAGATCGCAATTGTTGTCCGATTGTCGTGAAACTTGGCAGACGTTATTTTTTCTGGCCAAGGACCATCGGTATTGAATTTGGAGGAAATCGGTTCAGATTTAGATATAGCCCCCATAGATATATATAGATATAGCCTCCCGATTTGACTTTTTCCGCCCTATAAAGCACATATAGTACCCGATTTTCATCAAATTTGGCTTAACACCTTATAATCAAACTAGAAATACCTGTGGCGAAAGCTAGTTAGATCGGTTCAGATTTAGATATAGCCCCCATACAAATGTCACTCCCGATTTCACTTTTTCCGCTTTAGAAACCACATATTGTACCCGCTTTTCTTTAAATTTGGCACAACATTTTGTAATCGAAGTAGAAACGCTAATGCTGAAAGTGGGTAAGATCGGTTCAGATTTAGATATAGTCCCCATACAAATGTCGCTCCCGATTTCACTTTTTCTGTTTTAGAAACCACGTATTGTACCCGATTTTCTTTTAAATTGGCACAACATTTTATAATCGAACTAAAAACACCTATGCCGAAAGTGGGTAAGATCGGTTCAGATTTAGATATAGCCCCCATACAAATGTCGCTCTCGATTTTACGTTTTCCGCTATAGAAACCACATATTGTACCCGATTTTCTTTAAAAGTGGCACAATATCTAAAAATCCATCTTAAAAAACCTATGGTGAAAGTGGGTAAGATCGGTTCAGATTTAGATATAGCCCTCATACAAATGTTGCTCCCGAATGTTAAACCGATTTTGGCCAAACTTTAATATTATATTTCGTCAATAAACATACATGGTGAAAGCGGGTCACATCGTTACAGGTTTCAATATATCCCCATACAAATGCCCTTTCCGATTTAATTTTTTTTCAAACACATACATTTACAGGATGCAAAAATCCTTCCCGATTTCACTTTTTTACCGAATTGAATTGTAATGAGATAGAAAGTCCGTCCGTCTTTAGCCTTTCCTTACTTGTTTGGGAGATGCTCATATGTCCATACTTTGGTATAACCCAAATGGTTCCCACTCTGATCTATTACAGCTCTAGCAACTACATCTTACATCGTATCTTCATCAATTTTTGCAGATCATTATATGTTTCAACTAGGAATACCTACCGTGAATGAGAAATATATTGGCCCATGTTTTTGCAGAGGCCTCAATTGTTGTTATAGGTCCCCTTCAAATGTCCGTCCGATTCATCCTATTACCACTGTATAATTTGTATTTATCATTGGATCTTGATCAATTTTTCCATATCATGTTATATTTACTTTATTCGGAATATCTGCTGGAAAATTGGATCAATTACTTTATTATTTACCATATTCATTAAATTTGACTAAAGATGAATTGATAGTAACTGTATAATTTATATGAACTACATAAAATGGTCCCATGGAATACCTGGGTTTAGTAATCAAAGCGATGTATATATGCAGGGAGTGGTGTAGGGTATTATATAGTCGGCCCCGTCCGACTTTAGCCTTTCCTTACTTGTTTTTTTTTTTTTCAAATGTCTATTAGAATTATGACAAATTTTTGAAAACGAATAATTCGATTAAATTGTTCCAAAAGATCGATGCATGTAAATTTTGGAAAAAATTGTGTGAATTATGAATTGATTTAGAATAATCTGATTCTAGTTTCATTTGATGTTGTTCTCTAATCACGTAAGGAAAGTAGAACAGAGGACAAGGTTGGGATAGAAATATCCATGATCTAAGCAGTTTAGCTTTATATATCATTTTCAAATTTTTGTTCACTATATTTGGAACGCCTTCTTCGAGGATCCTCTGGGCGGTTACAATTCACTTTCACAATTTTATGCCAATTAAAATCAACCAAAGATATATATGATTTTGTATTTTTTTTGTCCATTTCATTGAAGAGTCGCTTATGAAGCTCTGCATAAAGTTTATGAAACATGCTTCATAAAAAGAAAATTTCAGTGAAAATATATAAACAATTTATGAAATATTAGTCAGAAGCTATTTTATTTAATGAATTTATGTCCTATCTCGAGTAAATTCGTATTGGTAAAAATTATTTTCTTTCACAAAAATAAGGCACTTTATTTATAAAAGATTTTATAATTTTTAATAACTTAATTATCGTTATTCTTGTCTGCTGAAATTATTTTAATGTCTACAGTAATAATAGTAGAAACATAAAAAAATACTGACTATTGATTGGCCAGTTTGGACACGAATATGTCTTTGACCCACATTCGTCTCATAGCGTGAACGCGACCGAAATATACTTTTGGAAAATTCGGTCGAATTGGATCAAGAGGGATAAAAAAGGTAATCCAATACAACGGATGTACTCGGAATTATAAAATTTGGTGTGAACGACCTTCAAAATGCTTAGAAACATAAAATGAAGGATTTTTGAAATTTTTACATTAAAGAGTAAATGGGAGAAATGGTATAAAAATGGTACCAACAACACGATTGAATAAATATTTTCTTTTTTATATACACCACGAGAGTATTATGTCTTTGTGCATTTGTTTGTAACACCCAAAAGGAAACGAGTTAGACCCATCGTTTATTATACAGATCGGCTTAGAATCGCTTTCTGAGTCGATTTAGCAATGTTCGTCTATCCGCCTGTCTGTCCGTCTGTTCATCTATTGTTGAAATCAAATTACAGGTCGCAATTATAGTCCGATCTTAACAAAAATTGGCACAACTAAGTTTTGTGGATCAAGGACGAACGCTATTTAATTTAAGGCAAATCGGTTCGGATTTATTTTTTTTTTATTTCCGCTCTAGAAACCACATATTGTACTCGATTTTCTTTAAATTTGGCACAACAACTTATAATCCAACTAGAAACACCTGTGCAGAAACTGGGTAAGATCGATTCAGATTTAGATATAGCCCCCATACAAATGACGCTCCCGATTTGACATTTTCCGCTCTAGAAACGTCTTATTGTACCCGTTTTTCTTTAAATTTGGCACAACATTTATAATCAAACTAGAAACACCTATGCTGAAATTGGGTAAGATCGGTTCAGATTTAGATATAGCCCCCATACAAATGTCGCTTCCGATTTGACTTTTTCCCCTTTACACGCCACATATTTTACTCGATTTTCTTTAAATTTAGCACAACATTTTATAATCTAACTAAAGAGTGATTTTTTTGAGGTTAGGATTTTCATGCATTAGTATTTGACAGATCACGTGGGATTTCAGACATGGTGTCAAAGAGAAAGATGCTCAGTATGCTTTGACATTTCATCATGAATAGACTTACTAACGAGCAACGCTTGCAAATCATTGAATTTTATTACCAAAATCAGTGTTCGGTTCGAAATTTTTTATCGACAAATTTTGTTCAGCGATGAGGCTCATTTCTGGTTGAATGGCTACGTAAATAAACAAAATGGCCGCATTTGGAGTGAAGAGCAACCAGAAGCCGTTCAAGAACTGCCCATGCATCCCGAAAAATGCACTGTTTGGTGTGGTTTGTACGCTGGTGGAATCATTGGACCGTATTTTTTCAAAGATGCTGTTGGACGCAACGTTACGGTGAATGGCGATCGCTATCGTTCGATGCTAACAAACTTTTTGTTGCCAAAAATGGAAGAACTGAACTTGGTTGACATGTGGTTTCAACAAGATGGCGCTACATGCCACACAGCTCGCGATTCTATGGCCATTTTGAGGGAAAACTTCGGAGAACAATTCATCTCAAGAAATGGACCGGTAAGTTGGCCACCAAGATCATGCGATTTGACGCCTTTAGACTATTTTTTGTGGGGCTACGTCAAGTCTAAAGTCTACAGAAATAAGCCAGCAACTATTCCAGCTTTGGAAGACAACATTTCCGAAGAAATTCGGGCTATTCCGGCCGAAATGCTCGAAAAAGTTGCCCAAAATTAGACTTTCCGAATGGACCACCTAAGACGCAGCCGCGGTCAACATTTAAATGAAATTATCTTCAAAAAGTAAATGTCATGGACCAATCTAACGTTTCAAATAAAGAACCGATGAGATTTTTATGCGTTTTTTTTTTAAAAAAAAAGTTATCAAGCTCTTAAAAAATCGCCCTTTACAAACACCTATGCAGAAATTGGGCAAGATCGGTTCAGATTTAGATATAGGCCCCATACAAATGTTTCTCCCGATTTGACTTTTGCGCTTTAGAAACCACATATAGTACCCGATTTTCTTTAAAATTGGCACAGCATCTTATAATCCAACTAGAAACACCTGTGCAGAAACTGGGTAAGATCGATTCAGATTTAGATATAGCCCCCATACAAATGACGCTCCCGATTTGACATTTTCCGCTCTAGAAACGTCTTATTGTACCCGTTTTTCTTTAAATTTGGCACAACATCTTATAATCCAACTATAAACACATATGCAGAAATTGAGTGAGATCGGTTCGAGGAAATCAGAAATGTTTTTTGAACTGTCCGTTTTGTCGTGGAATGCCCCATATATATATAAAGCGTGATGTGTCGAATGATGTCCTGTTGGATGAAAGCGAATGTTTATAGGAATTTGGAACGTCATTATTTTAATTTTAATTTTTATTTAGTAGTAGTATTTAGTACAAACACAAAATAATAACAATATAAACAATTATACAATGAAACGGACGCGACCAAAAGCAGAAGTACTTTTGAAGCTCTTATAGAAATATACAAAGTTAAGCGTTTTTTTTTCAAACTTTATTTTTGTATATATAGTGTGGCTATGTTTCAATTGGAATCGGCTGTAAAAGAAAGAGTATTGATTATTTTTGCTTTTATTGGAAAGGTTGAACTTTGTCATTTAAGAATGGAATATCGAACATATGACTACCACGACTGGCTCGGCAGTACCTAATCCGATCAATCCAATTTTTCAGTACAGCCCAAAATCCACACAGTGACTCGTTGTGGATGCATTGGCTTCTCCATGGTCACGCGTGGGTTCTCTGAAACTCATATGCGGCAATTTAGCTTATTGACATAGCCACCGAGATGAAAATGAGCTTCATGAAGGCTGACCTGATGGCCGATTTCTTCTCGAAAATTGTCCACGTATATTTCTTACAATTTGCGTTAAAGACTCACTACTTTGGAAGTAAGTTTTTAATATTTCCCAATTTTGTCCGAACGTATAGCGTCCCATTTAACAAATGTCAAAAATAAACCTGAAAATAAAAATGAATGTTATTTTACCTTTCAATGTCAAAGTAACTCTTACAAAAAAAATATAAATTTCCTGTCAGTAAGAGTTTCCTATCATCGAGTCGAGTGACATTCCCTGTTTTCTATCATCCTTCTACTTGCATAGATTCTTTTCAAAGAGACCGTCTTTGCCTTTGATACGGTCATTTCTCTATTGTGCAGGTATATAAACATTTGCACGACTCTCAGTGGCGGAGATATCACACCTTTAATGGTGCATCTACATCTTCTTATATTTGTTAATGTTTTGCAAACTTGCAATGATATATTTATTTATTTTATTTTTTAACCTTTTGAGAACACGAGTGGGAGTACTTTCCTCTTTATCGCCCCATTGTTAAAATAATTAGAAACCGATATAAAAAATAATAAGTTGAGATTTTTGGTTTTGCCTTACGTACATCAATAATTTGTAAATAATGTTCATACTCTTAAAATATCCAATATTTAAACTTTTTTCAAGATAAACTACTTTTTCTGAACTGACCAACAATTAAATATCATGGAAGTTTAGAGAAGAAAACAAGAAAGAAACAGAAAACAAGTAAGGAAAGGCTAAAGTCGCCCGGGGCCGACTATATGATACACTCCACTTTCTATCCGAATACAATTCTATTCGGTAAAAAAGTGAAAACGAGAAGGATTCTTTGTATCCTGTAAATGTTTGTGTTTGATAACAAATGTTAAATCGGAAAGGACATTTGTAGGGGGGTATATTGAAACCTGGAACGAAATATGTGAAACATAATATGTATAGTATTGTATTGGGGCTCTATCTAAATCTGAACCGATCTTTCTTTTTCTTTCTGCATATATGTTTCTCGTTGTATTATAAATTTAAAGAAAATCGAGTACAAGATGTGATGTGTGATGTGAGCGGAAAATTTCAAATCGGGAGCGAAATTTGTATGGGGTCTATATCTAAATCTAAACCGATTTGCCTCAAATTAAATAGCGTTCGTCCTTGATCTACAAAACTTACTTCTGCCAATTTTTTTAAATTCAGACTATAATTGCGATCTGTAATTTGATTACAACAATAGATGGACAGACGGACATAGCTAAATCGACTGAGAAAGTCATTCTAAGCCGATCTGTATAATAAACGATGGGTCTAACTCGTTTCCTTTTGGGTGTTACAAACAAATGCACAAAGACATAATACTCTCGTGGAGTGTATAAACATTGTTTGATTGGACCATGACACTCCTTGGCCATGCATTGTGAAGCGTGTCTAAGATTCGACCCGATCGGGTGTAGTATCTTATACTCCAGTTGAGTAGTTTGTACATATCTGTGGTAGTAGTAGTAAAATTTTCACTAAGGCGGGAAAATGCGAAGCTACTTGAATTTTCTTTTATCCTGTTAGTTGCCACACACTGGTTCAAAGAAGCCGCTATTTGCTGTCGACATTTTTATTGAGATAAAAGGTGATAATCTCCAACACGTGGCAAGAGCCACACACAAAGTGAGAAATGAATGTACATATGTATGTGTTGCATTACACCCCCTCCCAATCCTTGAAACACTAGCCAAAGTTTAACCCGGACATAACCAAAGGTAAATGCCCAAATGGACCCAATATTGGAGAACTGAAGCACGTTAGAACTTGACGGAGGAAAGGGTATTAAGGAGGATGTTAATGGATTTGTGGGTATCCTTGCCGAAATATGTTCTCATACCTCCCTATTGTGGTTGTGGAAATTTCGGGCTAAGCGTCATACAATTGTATTTTTCAAACCATCCCCAGTGACATACTGACATTTCTTCGATCCTGTTACTTGCGTAGATTTACTTCAAAGAAGCCGCTTTTATCCTTTGATATGGTAATTTCTCTATTGTACTAGTGCTCATTGTACATATAATGTTTGTATTCAAGCTGTACCGAATGCGAATGTGAAATATACATGTTCTTATAAAGTATGGAAAGAGTTGAAAGTAGAGTGAGCAATGGTTAGCAACTGGTGACACGGGTTATTTCATTGACACCCACCTCTGCACATTGTCTGAATTCCACTTGAGAATTATTTTGACATTTCGAGCTAAATTTTTGATTGTCGAGTTGTGATGAATCCTTGGCTCTACGACAATTTGTGTCAGATTTTTTAAGTCCACAATGGAAAATGTTCCAAAAATTATTCAAACTTTGTGCGTTTGTTTGTTATACCCACGTCGATATACTATGGACACATTTGCCCATCTGTACTTTGTAATCAATGAACAGGTCGCAACTGTTGACCAACCAAATTTGCCACAAAAAATCGTTTGGATCAGTTACGGACTCTATAGAATTTGAACAAATTGGTTGATACTAAGATACTTCTGAAGACATAAAAAAAGTATATAACTTTAAAATCGGGTATACCAATTGCGAAATAGACGGATTTTAATATACACTTGTCTGCAGGATTATAAATTAAAATTAAATAAATAATTAAATTTAAATAATTATAACTCCGTAAATAGAGTGTTAAGACACGTATAACTATTTTTAAAAGAAGACTATTTGATTGTATTTTCAGAAAAATCAGAGACATGTGAACATTCTTTGTCCGAAGAAATTACGACTTATAGTAAATGTACTTTTCGTAGTTTCGTTCCTGTGACAACTCAACATTCATTGATTGATGCGTCGAACATAGCCTTTTATATTTATACACTCCACGAGAGTATTATGTCTTTGTGCATTTGTTTGTAACATCCAAAAGGAAGCGAGATAGACCCATTGTAAATTATACCGATCGTCTTAGAATCACTTTTTAAGCACAAGTAAGATTTGTGGATCAAGGACGAACCGCAAATCGGTTCAGATTTTGATATAGCCCCCATACAAATGTCGCCCCCGATTTGACATTTTCCGCTCTAGAAACCACATATTGAAGCCGATATTCTTTAAATATGCCAAAACATCTTATAGTCCAACGATAAACTCCTAAGCAGAAAGCGGGTAAGATCGGTTTAGGTTTAGATATAGCCCCCATACAAATGTCGGTCCAGATTTGACATTTTCCGCTCTAGAAACCACATATTGTACCCGATTTTCTTTAAATTTGGCACAATATCTCATAATCTAACTGGAAATACCTATGCAGAAATTGGATAAGATCGGTTCAGATTTAGATATAGCCCCCATACTAATCTCGCTCCCGATTTGACATTTTCCGCTCTAGAAACCACATATTGTACCCAATTTTCTTTAAATTTGCACAACATCTTATCCAACTAAACACAACTATGGTGAAAGTGGGTAAGAGCGGTTCAGATTTAAATATAGCACAAATACAAATGTTGCTCCCAAACTTGGATATACAATTCATAGATAATAACAAGAGATCTGTAAATGTTCAGTAATGACCCTATAGATCAAAATTATATCAAAGCCAATTTTAATCGAAGATAATGCAAAATATTGTCTTTGGCAGTAGAATTGAAAAACCAATATGTACTTCATGAGATAATATAACGAAAAAAGATCTTAGATTCACGCTGCCTTGCCTTAACTTGGATGTATAATTCCATTCATATTTAGGTTACGATTTTTGGCAACGTAAATAAAGAAAATATTTCCTCTGCCACTTTTCGACCACGGCACTTGAAACACTGTACAGATTGAAAATAAGGCATCGATTGTCAGACTGGTATGATTCACTACTACCATAGAAAAAATGTTGGACATGATGTTACATACATACATATAGAAAAATGCCAAACATAACAGACATGTCCTCAAAGGACCAATGGTCAAATCCATTCGCATGACATTTACTCCACGGATATACCCTTTGAACAGGACACGCATTACGAATTTCATAAAATATTATTTACACACAACCCTTATCTTTGTCAGGACTATTGTCCACCAACAATAATGATAGACACACTGTCTGCCTAAAATTACATTTTCAAAAGAGCGGGAAAATGGAGAAGCTGTTTTAATTTCCTTTAATCCTGTTACTCTTCACACTTTATTTCAAAGAAGCCGCAAATTTCCTGCTGACACTTTGATTGCTCTCATTAGCAATTGATAAAGATAATATAATAATACAGGGTGGTGAATTTCGTACTTTACAGGGGGCACATTTTCACCGCTACACCGGTTTCTATACAAATATTTCGTATGTGTAGGATTTTTTTGTATATTTTTTGTCCAGTTTTTTTATGTGTTTCAAACAAATACACAAAGATATAATACTATGGTAGTAGGTAAATGCCAGAGTAAAAAGTATTTACACATCATCTACTCCATTGCCTCACTCCTTGAAAAGTTCACCAAAACGAACTACGAGTATTATCAATTATTATGTTTGACACGCTACCCTTATCCTTTGCAGGACTAGCGTCCACACAAAATTAAAATGGAAATATTGTCTGCTCTGTTTGTTTGGGGTGTGTGGCCAGAATCATATTTTCAATAGAGCAGCAAAGTTGGGGGAAACTGTCTGATTTTTCTTTCATCCTGTTACTTACCACACTTTATTTCAAAGGAGCCGCAATTTTCGGCTGACACTTTTATTACTTTCATTGGAGATAATAGAGAGGACGAAAATGGCGATATTCCACATGTACCAAGTGCCATGTACACATAAGTCGACGTGGACACGTTTGAGTTTACCGCAACATGCCGAAGGATATTTTAACACGATTCACGCCCGGAGGACGGTATAGATCAAACCGTCATGTTAGGGAAAGAGAAGAAGTATATCAGTGGCAAAAATCCTTAAATTTCTAAGCTGCCATCTCCCTTTCGAGTGATTTAGAAATATTGAGATTAAGAGGTGTTTCTTGGTTCCTCTCATATTAAATATCTAAAAATTTGCTTCATGTTATTGTTTGCTGGCAGAAAGTAGTTCTGGAAAATTTCGTGTTAAATGTTAAATTTTCACATTATCCCACACCATCCATGCACGTACGAGCTAAGTAACTCTCTGTATTTTCTTTGATCCTGTTACTTGCATAGATTCACTTCAAAGTAGCCGCTTTTCCTTTGATATGGTAATTTCTCTATTGTCCAGGGTTCAGGTATACAAACAATTGCAAATGTGGCCAAATATTTGCACTTATAAAGTATTGAAAGAGTTGAGAGTCGAATTTGTTCTTTTCGCCATATTTGGCACACCCCCATCTACTAAATAGACTAACTCAAAGAAAAATGCTTATCTTAGTCCTGATAAAATTTGTTACATTCGGTTTTGGTTTTAAATATTCAACATTCTATTGTGTTGAATATTCCAACTACTATCATAATCCGTTTTTTTGAACTATAATGGCTTTATATTCCGATAAAATATATTTGGCAAATAGTGAAATGGCTGCAAATAGGCGATATCAAATCAACCAGCCAAATCAATCAACAACCAAATTTATACCACGTATACAACAAACAAAAATTAGGTCCCAGACCCCTTCATTCTGTTCCAATTAAGTTGGGCAAAATCAAACTTCAACTAATTCCAATATTGTTCCATATTAGGCCTGTATTTCTTTAAGACTGGATAACTAAGCTGCGATAACAAAAATCTTAATAAAATATTAAAATTCCACTCAAAATAAAAAAATATTTTTTAAAATTTCCGCCAACAGCAATTTCAATGCGTGTATGAAACCAAATTTTGACAAAAAAAAAAACAAGTAAGGAAAGGCTAAAGTCGGGCCTTTCTATCCGAATACAATTCAATTCAGTAAAAAAGTGAAAACGGGAAGAATTTTTCGATGTTTCCTAATCACAGGCTAATATGACCTGGTCACAAATTTGTCAAATCGAAATGAATATTTGTATCGGGGCTATATCCAAACATGACTAACTTTCACAATAAGTTCTTCCAATTCAAGTATAACGTGTTATGCTCAATTTGAAGAAATACGGTGAAAATACGCAGTTTCTGGGGAAGTCAATCCAGGAGCGAAATTTGTATGGGAGCTATATGTAAATCTGAACCGATCTTTCGCAATGGGAGCTTCTAGTACAAATATAAGATATTTCGCCCAATTTGAAGACAATCTGTTGAAATATGTGGTTTCTGGTAAAAGTCAAATCGGGAGGGAAATTTGTATGGGAGCTATATATAAATCTGAACCGATCTGACCTATTTTCACCATAGGTGTTCCTAGTTTAAATATAAGATGTTTTGCCAATTTTGAAGAAAATCTGGAGAGACAGACAGACAGACGTTGCTTAATCGATTCAAAAAGTGATTCTAAGTTGATCGGTATAATTAACAATGGGTCTATCTCGCCTCCTTTTGGGTGTTACAAACAAATGCACAAACACATAATACTCTCGTGGAGTGTATAAAAATGTGTTATAAATGTTGGGCTTAGCCTGGACAATTATCCAGTGTAGACCAAAATTATGGTTATCGAGGCTAATTCCAAAAAAAAATCAACACAAAATATTTTTTTTTTGAAAATGTTATTTTGACTCAAATATTGATACACATTGGCGACAATGTGAAAAAAAATAATATTTTTTTATTTTGAGCAGCTTGTTATCCCGGCTTAAAGAAAAACAGCCGTATTGTGTATGGATTTGGTGAATGTTTCTTAGATCCTAAATCGCCAGGCTCAGACCGCACCAATGTGTGGTCCAACGTGTGACCAATATATCAGAAATTTGTTTGACCACACTTAATATATAAGTGATATTTTTTACAAGAAATTATTGGATTCGATATCTTACCTCGAAAGAAGAATTTATAATTATTTTACTTTTAAAAAACACTTTTGTGATACTTCATATAAAAATCCCACAATTCCTAAAACGTGGAAAATCAATCCTAAAAATGTTATTATTTTAGAAAAATAACCGCCATTCATTAATTTCGATCGAGGATCAGAAGAAACAAGGAAAAAGGCGTTAAGTTCGTCGGGGCCGAATCTTATATACCCTCCACCATGGAGTGAATTCCACATTATTGCCAGCAGATTGATATTAGGAAAATTATGATATTTTTGCTAATAGCGATATTTGTTAAATAAATTATTATGTTTCAATAAAACAATTTTGAATTGAAATTAATTAATTAATTTAATTTTTACCACGTCCCAGAATATATACACTTTGTGGGTCTCCGTTGAATATTTCGAGGTGTT
The DNA here is from genome assembly GCA_947397865.1 of Polietes domitor. Classification (NCBI taxonomy): domain Eukaryota; kingdom Metazoa; phylum Arthropoda; class Insecta; order Diptera; family Muscidae; genus Polietes; species Polietes domitor. The sequence continues at coordinate 135,814,089 of OX377618.1, forward strand.
ACAAACGGAATGACAAAGTAAATATAACCTAAGCTGGAGGATTGAACAATGTTTTTAACGATATGTCCGTGGATAAAATTCAATTTTTATATCCCTACCCCACTTCGTGGAATATGTCATTATTAGTTTGTTTCAAGCCAAATGTTTGTAACATCAAGAAATAATCGAGCTAGACCCACCTTTAAGAACACCGGTCGGCTGAAAATCACCATCTGTTTCGATTTAACAATATTTGTCTGTTCGCCCGCTTGATGTCCATCTAATGGTTGTCCGATCGCTATGAAATTTGACAGAAGTAATTTTTAGGCCAATGACGGTCGCTATTGAATATTGAGGAAATCGGTTCAGAGTTAGATAAGCCTCCATGCAAATATCTCTCCAATTTACCCCTACATTTGCGTCTTATAGTTGTAAATCGGTTGGGATTACAATTGGGCAAAATCGGTTAAGAGGGAAATATTTTTCCTTAATAAAGACTGAAACACCCCTAATATTTCGAGAACTTAAAAATTTGTAGAGGATTACTGATATTATTTACTTGATATTTGGTAAGTTCAATACTTATATAGCGTGAACGCGAAAAGGGGCAAAAAGGGATAAAATGTTGCCAATTTAAAAAAAAATACTTTTATGGGGGTAAACGTATGTAAGTTATGGGGGCAAACGTACAAAATCGGATAAAACTGTACCGATCAAACGGCTGCAGTTAGAATCATGAAATTCAATTTATACGCTTACTTCTCTTACTTCGTTGACTCACAAAATAAAAACCATTCTCCGAATTCGTACTTTTATTAGATAAAGTCGGGCGGGCCGGCTATATGATACCCTACACCACCACCTGGTTTTGATTACTAAATCCAAGTGTTTTATGGGGGCTATAAATTATACATGACTAGAGATGCATTATACATATATGACTAACGATGCATTTATACCCAGCAAAAACTTAGTAATGACACCTCATTATTATTAGCATTACCTAGTAATGACAGCCCGTTACGCCCTGCATTATTTTGAAGTATGAAATAATTACTTCCTTATAATGGTTTAATTAAGTAGTTATTGGTATGTTAAATTTCATAGATCTTCAGATTTTAAAAATTAATTTTCTTCATTTTTGTGGTGAGTCAGAGAATAGCAATATTAGAAAATAGCTGCGATATTTTCTTCAGTTCGCACTCTACGTAAGCGTGTTGGTGGTTTAATGTCCAACAATGTAAATTTGGTGCGAAATTTAGTCACAATAGCCCGAATAGCCGCTTCAGTGGGTCGATTAAACTGACCATAAAATGGAATCGCGCGATGAACACGCATTTTGATAATAAAATCCAATAATTTGCAAGCGTTGTTCGTTTGTAAGACGATTCATGGTTAAATTATAGACCAAACTGAAGATGTTTGACAGTGAAACAAAACACGAAACGTGCGTCAGCTGTTTAAACCAGCCCACATAATAGCTAAAAAATCACCCTTTACTTATTTATTAAGCGTACGTGGAATTACTTATTTTTTACAATCCCTTTATAAAAATAATTAGAAATGGATCCGAAAAATAAGTACTGAAGGTTTTTGGTTTTGCCTTATTCCCCACATTACTTGGTAATGAGAGTTTTTGCTGGGTAGTACATCTTTAGTCAAATTTAACGAATATGGCAAAATTGATTGGCTGTAATAAATTGAATCTGAAGTGTTATGTAAACAAATCAGAAACTGATAATGAGCGGTGGCAATTTCTTTACGTAATGCTCCACCTTTGCTGTAAATGTTCCAAACTGATATATAACGTGATGTAAAAAATACATCTAAAATCGGGATCCATGGTCCACTTCATCAGTAAGTATTCCTAATCCAGATCCGATTTAAAACTATAATATTGAAAATTGGTGGAACAGTTGTATTTGGAAACATTGACCCATATGGTCCAATTTTCGAGTAGGTATTCCGAGAGTAAATATAATATGATCTGGAAAATTTGATCAAGATCCGATGACAAATGCAGATTTTACAGCGGTAAATAATAATAAATTGGACGGACATTTGTAGGTGGCCTATAACAACACTTGGGGTTGTACCATAACAAGGCCATTCTAAGTCCCAAGAAGAGCGCAATTTTTAAATCTGGCAACATTCGAAGTGTCATTGTTTGACATTTGAACAATTGTTATTGTTTGTTAGTAGAAGGTACGAGGTTAGTAAAAATGGAGCGCTACACGAATGAACAACGCATTCTCATTGTGAAATTGTTTTACCAAAATGGTGAAAGTTTTGCGGCTACAGTTCGCAAATTGCGATCAATTTGGGGTCACAATAATGCTCCAAAAGAGTCAACTGTAAAGAGATTAATGGATAAATTTGCCGAAACTGGGTCTGTTAGTGATGTAAAGACAACAACGCGCCATCGACCAGGTCGATCGACCGAAAATGTCGCAGCTGTACGTGATGATGTCGCTCAAACTCCATCCACCTCAATTCGACACCGAGCTCAGCAAATTGGTGTCTCCAAATCCACTTTGCAGCGAATTTTGACGAAAGATTTGCATCTTCATGCATACAAAGTTCAATTGACTCAGGCACTGAAGCCAACTGACCATGGACAGCGAAGGGAGTTCGTTAATTGGGTATTGGAGAGACAACATGAAAATGCTGTCATCATCTTCAGTGACGAGGCCCATTTTCATCTTGATGGTTTCGTCAATAGGCAGAATTGTCGCATTTGGGGTGCGGAAAATCCTCGAGTGATTCACGAGAAGCAAATGCATCCTCAACGTGTCACTGTGTGGTGTGGTTTTTGGGCTGGAGGAATCATTGGACCTTTTTTTATGGAAATGAGGCAGGTCAAGCGCAAACAGTCAATGGTGTTCGGTATCGTGAAATGATAACCAGTTTTTTCTTGCCTAGAATTGAAGAAATGAATGTGGAGGGCATGTGGCGCCACATGTCATACAGCCAGAGAAACAATTCAATTGCTGCATCAGTCATTTCCCGGTCGTGTTATTTCGCGTTTTGGAGATCAGAATTGGCCGCCTAGATCGTGCGATTTAACACCATTAGATTTTTTTCTTTGGGGTTTTTTGAAGTCGATGGTTTACGCGAATAAGCCGACGACGACTCAAGCCTTAAAAGACGAAATTGGACGCTGCATTAATGAAATACCGCAGCATTCATGCAAAACGGTCATTGAAATTTTCATTAAAAGATCGCGTGCATGCCAGCAAAGCCGTGGGGGCCATTTGTAAGGGCGCTACATTGAAAAGTGGTCCCATATAGATCACTTTCAAAGTATGCATTCTTAGTTGAAATATAACATGATCTGCAAAATTGTATCGAGATCCAACGCACGATGTGGGTTCTAGAGCTGTAATAGGTAGAATGGGGGCCCAATTTGTATGGGTGTTATGCAAAAATATGGACCCATATATTTCACTTTCATAGTATGTATACTAAGTTGAAATATAATATAATCTGCAAAATTTGATAAATTTCCGATGTAAATTGTGGGTCCTAGAGGGGTAATAATAAAAAAGGGGGCCCATTTGTAAGGGCGCTACATTAAAAAGTGCACCCTTATAGATTGCTTTCAAAGTAGGTATTCTTTATTGAAATATAACATAATCTGCAAAATTATTTCAAGATCAAATGTAAGATGAGGGTTCTAGAGCGATAATAGTGTGAACTGGGGCCCATTTGTATGGGGGATATACCAAAACATTGACCTATGTAGTAAAAGTATTTTTTATAAAATTTACTCCCATCGCTTTCAGTCCTAATATTTTCTCAGAACATACCCTCCAAACCTCAATATCTTCATACGATTTTTTTATACTTTTTTATGAAATAAAGGCCCACAACTGCTCCGTAGTCGCCACTAGCTGGGTTAAATGTAATTAATTTTCCCATCCTATTTTTTTCCGAACACACTTACACCCTATCGCCACTCCTTAATGGGGCTCCCATACAAAAACTAATGTTTATTCAATTTGCTTCCACCGCTCCAATTTCCTCAAGGAGGCACCTAGGGGAGTCAAATGTATTACCAACCACAATATTTGTGCAGCCCAAATATGTTCTCAATAGATACCTAACCCATATCTTCAAACTTTAAGGTGGCCCCATACACTTTTTATTTTTTATATTTTGTTTTGAAATAAAGTACTAAACCTGTCCCCTAGTCACCTCTAGAGGGGAGTCATGTAAGACTTACCATCATTAAATTTCCCTCCCCAAAATTTTCTAAAAAAAGATCAAGTTGAACCATAAAGAGAGGAGCTAGAGGGTTAAGATCTTCCACAAAAATTATCCTCATAAAATTCCACAATATATTTGTGACAATAAGAATTCTTTCAGACATTGGCTTACATCACCTTTTTCGCTTAGTATAATGCTCCCTTCGACCAAAAAATAAAAACTTTGACCCGCTATAAAAAGAAACTCTGACCGGCTGGACTAAAAGTTTATTCTAGAAAAATGATCTACTCAACATGAATTATTAGGTCGCAATTCTGTTCCATTCGAAAAATCTTATTTTGTTGGACAGTGTTTTGAACCAAAAAAAACTGGAACATAAAGAACTACGGTTTTATATAGGGTCCCGCGATAAAATATGTGACAATAATTTAAGTCGGATTAACTAATGTTTAAATGTATTGTTATTAAACTGCTCTAATTTTCTCGAGTTTAAACTTTTTTCGGCAAAAGCTTCAAAATCTTTCTACGGCTAATAATTCTTCCCTCCTGATACTTTCGTATATTCACTTCAAAGAAGCCCCCGCTTTTAGTTTTTATGCGTTCTTTATGTTTGTGAATTAAAAAAAAACAAGCAAAAAGGGCGTTACATTCAGCCGGGCGAATCATATACATATGTATGTATAATATAATAAACTATAATTTTATTACCATAGTTCTGTATGGGAGCCAAATCCTTTTTTAATTTGCGTGTTCACATAACAAGTAAGGTCAGGTCAGGACCGACATATGACCAGTGATGCCAACCCGAAGTATTAATCCCTTTTTAAGAGATTTGTCATACTTAAAGGGATAAGGGGATTTTTAGGATCTCAGAGGGATTTTCACACACGATTCGACTATTTCGCAAAGACACCTCTATTTTCATGACGTTTTTCTAGTGAAGAATGGAAACAAAATATATTTCAATACAAAATTACAACCATGTTTCCGTCATCAAACTGCTGTCCAACCTGATTGGCACATAAACCGATTTTTGTGCACAAAGCGACAGTGACAAAGCAAAATATTTATGAATTGAAAAAAAAATCCAATACCTCAACTTTTTTGTACTTTAAATTTTTGGATTATTTCTTAGCATTAATTACAAAACTAAATGCAGCTTCTGTAAATATCAACGCATATACCAAACATTCAGAACAACACTAGATTGTTTTATAACAAGTAAAAACGGCGTTAAGATCGGCCGGGGCGAACTTTATATACCCTTCACCATGGATTTCATTCCACAGAGGTTGTCGATTTTCGTAGATGTGCAGTAATATTACAGGAAAATATATTTTTTTTAATATAGCCAAACCAAAAAAAAAAATACAAATATTGAAAAATAATTTTATAAACAAATATAATATTTTAACTATTTCAAACCACGCTTATAAGCAAGGCTGCCAGTACGTTTACATATCGAAATAATACTTCAAGTCAATTCAAAAAATAAATATTCTTATATTTATATATTCAAAAAGCTTAAATACCATAAATATTGGTAGATAGTATGAGCTACAGTTGGTTGCATTTCCAACCTATTTTAATTCCAAAAGTACAAATTTTGAAAATCCATTATCTGACGTACATATAACCTAACTTCATGATTCAACCAATTTTTGCCGTAAAAGAAAAAGTACAAATTTGGAAAAAACTTTTTATTTTGCGTGTCTATGCAGTCAGAGGAATGTGTACTCCGAATTTCATGACTCTAGCTGTGGTCATTTGGTTGGTACTATTTTTATCCCCTTTTTTCATTTTAACCCCAAAAAGTTCGAATTTTGAATAATCCGTGTATTTTACGTGTCTATGCAATCTGAGGAATGTATATACCGAATTTCGTTATTCTAAGTGCAGCCGTTTGGTTGGTACGATTTTTTATCCCTCAATTCTCATTTTACCCCTTAAAAGTACGAATTTGGAAAAAAATACTTTTATATTATCTATCTACTCAATTAGAGGAATGCACACACCGAATTGCGTGTTTCTAGCTGTTGTCGTTTAATATGTACCATTTTTATCCCTTTTTGTCCCATTCCACCCCTACGAATAAAAATCACTTTATGGTGCACGTTTTTGTTATAGGGGGAATGCGCAAATCCAATATCAAGTAAGACATATTCAAAAACATGCTTAAATACGCAAAACTATTAGGGATTATTATGGATATTTTTAGTCCTTGTGAGGGACAAATTTTTCCCTTTGTGCCGATTTCGCCCCACTTCAATCCCAACCGATCTATGACTATAAGCCACATTTATGGAGAATTTGGACGTCCTAGCTCCTTTCGTTTAGATGCTAGTGTGCTTTAAACCGACGGACGGACATGGCTATATTGTCTTAGAATTTTATGACGATCAAGAATATATCTATATATATCACAACAAGTAAGTAAGCTTCAGTTGGCTTAACCGACTTATATATAGACTAGGGCGGGTTGATTTTTATATTTAAAATTGTATAGCAAAAACGTAAACTACATAAAATTCTAAGAAAATTCTCCGAAGAACCATGTATCTAAAATAAAATCCTATTCCGCACCTCACGACTCTCAGCTGCGGTCATTTGGTTGGTACTATTTTTATCCCCTTTTTCTATTTTGTCCCCAAAAAGTACGAATTTCGAAAAATCAGTTTATTTTCCGTGTGTACACAGTCAGAGGAATGTATACTCCGAATTTCATGACTCTAGCTGCGGTCATTAGATTGGTACTATTTTTATCCCCTTTTTTCATTTTAACCCCAAAAAGTACGAATTTTGAAAAATCCGTGTATATTACTTGTCTATGCAATCAGAGGAATGTATATACCGAATTTCATTATTCTAGGTACAGCCGTTAGGTTGGTACCATTTTTATCCCTCTTTTCCCATTTTACCCCTTAAAAGTACGAATTTGAAAAAATACTTTTATATCATGTATCTACTCAATTAGAGGAATGTACACACCGAATTTCGTGTTTCTAGCTGTTGTCGTTTAACGTGTACCATTTTTATCCCTTTTTTGCCCCATTTCACCCCCTACAAATAAGAATCACTTTATGGTGCACGTTTTTGTTATAAGGGTAATACGCATACCAAATAACAAGCAAATATAAACAGACATATTCAAAAAACATGCTTAAATACGCTAAAATAGTAGGGATTATTATGGGTATTTGTAGTCCTTGTGAGGGAAAAATTTTTCCCTTTGGGCCGATTTCGCCCCATTTCAATCCCAACCGATCTACGACTATAAGACGCATTTATGGAAAATTTGGACGTCCTAGCTCCATTCGTTTAGATGCTAGCGTGCTTTCAACAGACGGACAGACGGACGGACGGACGGACGGACGGACGGACATGGCTAGATCGTCTTAGAATTTTATGACGATCAAGAATATATATACTTTATAGGGTCTCAGGTCAATATTTCAAGGTGTTACAAACGGAATGACAAAGTTAGTATACCCCCATCCTGGAGGTGGAGGGTATAAAAATATGATGAGATATCAAGTCATTGTGGATTCCATGTAAAAATAAAAACAAGTAAGGAAAGGCTAAAGTCGGGCGGGGCCGACTATATAATACCCTACACCACTCCCTGCGTATGTACCTCGCTTTGATTACTAAACCCAGGTATTTCATGGGAGCAATTTTATGTAGCTCATATAAATTATATTCATATAATTTATATGCTATAAATTCATCTTCAGTCAAATTTAACGAGTATGGTAAATAATATGGTAATTGATCTAATTGTCCGACAGACAAATACAAATTATACAGTAGTATACCAAAGTCATTTCAAAGTATGGACATATGAACATCACCCAAACAATTCTCATTGCAATTCAATTCGGTAAAAAAGTGAAATCGGAAAGGATTTTTGCATCCTGTAAATGTATGTGTTTGACAAAAAATGTTAAATCGGAAAGGACATTTGTATGGGGTTATATTGAAACCTGGAACGATGTGACCCGCTTTCACCATATCTGTTTATTGGTGAAATATAATATGTAAAATTTGGCCAAAATCGGTTAAACATTCGGGAGCAACATTTTGTGAGGATCATATGAGTATCATACTGGCTGGCATAGTGTCCATACTTAACCACTCGTGCTATCTAGTTCATCTTTAAATTTCTTGTTCACCAAGAAAAATCGACGAAATAAAAGTTGAAAATCTTTTCAAAGAAGAACTTAATTTACTTATAAAACCAGCAAGAAATTTTCTAAAAATAGGGATACAATTACAATTGTTCATCTGGAAACTTTCAAGAAAAATCTAATATGAGTAGAAATATAACATACGGAATATTTAAATGGCCCCTTTTAACAACTAATGACTGAACTTTTTCGAAGTTTTTATGTTTCTATGAATTTATTTAATTAATATTAAAATATTTTAGCGTTTCTATTGCTTTTACAGTTTAGAATATGTTCCCCCTGTTTCTGTACATTATTTTCCTCTCTAGACGAATGAATCTTCTAAATTACAGACGTCATAACATCCGCAGAAGGTATTTTCTCAGTGTATATATATATATATAGATGTTAATATGGTGAACACTGTGCCCCTTTGAAATAGAAAATTATATAATGAGCCCCCAGCTGATGGCTAACATTCTTGTAACCTGTTACAAGGAAAGATAGATTTCACATAATCCGCCGACGCCTGACTTCTCGAAGGAATTTTTTATTTATTTTCAAGGAGAAATGACACCACAAAAAATGATGGCCAGCTTAGACGAAAATACCAAAAACCTAAATTCATAGATAACAGAGGAGTGTTGTGAGATGTCGACGATGCTTATTGTAGCCTGCTATTACAAATGTGGTACATTCCTTCATAAAGCTGTAGCACATGCTGTGTGAGCTATCGATTCGTGAATTGAGCTCCCTGCCATTCCCTGTGTATAACTCACACCATGTGTGGCAAAATGTTTTTATTTTCGAAAATTTAACTTACTTGTGACTCATCCTACTCTCCTGTTATTTGCCATAATTTATGTCAAAGGAACCGGAGATGAATCGTCCTAATAGCGCCTGGGAACGTTTCAAAGGAAGCGCATTTGCATTTTAATCGTTTTGTTTGAAGCTAAAAATAACTTTGGTTTCTACTGGTTATCCGGGCTGGTCTCCTAGGTGATGTTTGACGGTGTAAGTTGAGGTGGGGCAAATAGAAGCACTGGCATCACTTTGGCAATAGGCAAACAATTGAAAACAAAAAGTGAAATGCTTGGAATTTAATGTACGTTTTCTGCACATCTAAACAAGAAAATGACAAACTATTTGGAAGTCACTTCATTACTAAAAATTTTCTGTATTTTATGTTGTTTGGCGGTGGACAAAATTAGGACAAAAGAATATAATGTCGAAGAAAAATACAGGAGCATATAAATATTTCATTTTTATTCGGCACGTGAAGTCTGCTCCCTTTTCTATCGTTTTATTGGCACACATGTTACGAGAGCTAGCAAGTTGAATTTTTTCTTTGCAGTCTCAAAATAAAAGGAGGACTTTCTGCGTTTCCTTTTTTCCTAATAGAGCCAGGAGATATTTCAAAGGAATCTCATTAGCATTTTAATGGTTTTGTTTGAAGTTCAAATAACATGACTTCCATTCGTACGTGTTATCCGGTCTGCTCCCCCAGCTGATGTTTGACAATATATGTTTGGGTGGGGCAAGTGAGGACATTTGCATCAAGTTCTCTACATGGGAACGACATGTGCTGCAGCGACAACACTAGGCAACACAATGGCAAAAAAGGTGTTCGATCAAAGTAAATATATATGTACACAACATGGGATTGTAATGGTAGAGCTTACCGAGTAAATGACATCTAAAACTGGCACATACGTATTGTTTTATCAAAATGTTCAATGGAAGGAAGTAAATTAACAAATTGATTACACAAGCAACAAAAATTACACTTTCATATAGAAACTGTAGTTTAGGAACAGGGAAAATTATTTTTTCTCAAAAAATCTATTATTGCTGGTCCCCAAACGAATTTTGTATTTTTTATAATTTATTTATGACATTAAGACCTAAAACTGCCCTAGATGTGTTAAATGTATGACCGACCCACTAATTTTTTGGGGTTGAAGATATAAGGTAGGCACGTTCTGAGAAAAACGTATTGAGGCTTGGCCAGACATTTGACTCCACTAGGGGCATTCTTGGGGTAGTTGGAGGTCGGTCATCATTTAACACAGCCAGGGTTGACTCCAGGGCAGTTTTAGGCATTACAAAATGATAAAAAATACAAAAATTCGTATTGGGACCACCCTAAAGGATGACGATAGAGGTAAGTATGTTCAGAGAAAATGTGGGGGTTGAAAAAATATTGGGGGTCGGTCATACATTATTTAACTCCACTAGCGGCCTCCTTGGGCCAGTAAGAGCGGTGGGAACAAATTTTATATAAAAACAAGTAAGAAAAGGCTAAAGTCGGGCGGGGCCGACTATATAATACCCTACACCACTCCCTGCGTATGTACCGCGTTTTGATTACTAAACCCACGTATTTCATGGGAGCAATTTTATGTAGTTCATACAAATTATATAAATTACATGAATATAATTTATATGCTATAAATTCATCTTTAGTCAAATTTAACGAATATGGTAATTGATCCAATTGTCCGACAGACAAATACAAATTATACAGTAGTACACCAAAGTCATACCAAAGTATGGGCATCACCCAAACAATTCTCATTGCAATTCAATTCGGTAAAAAATTGAAATCGGGAAGGATTTTTGCATCCTGTAAATGTATGTGTATATTGAAACCATGAACGATATGACGCGCTTTCACCATGTCTGTGTGTTGGTGAAATATAATATGTAAAATTTGGCCAAAATCGGTTAAACATTCGGAAGCAACATTTGTATGAGGGCTATATCTAAATCTGAACCGATCTTACCCACTTTCACCATTGGTTGTTTAGTTGGATTATAAGATGTTGTGCCAATTTTAAAGAAAAACGGGTACAATATGTGGATTTTAGAGCGGAAAAAGTCAAATCGGGAGCGACATTTGTATGGGGGCTATATCTAAAACTGAACCGATCATACCCACTTTCAGCATAGGTGTTTCTAGTTCGATTATCAGATGTTCTGCAAAATTTAAAGAAAATCGGGTACAATATGTCGTTTCTAGAGCAGAAACTGTCAAATCGGGAGTGACATTTGTATGGGGGCTATATCTAAATCTGAACCGATCTTATCCAATTTTTGCATACGTGTTTCTAGTTGGATTATAAGATGTTGTGCCAAATTTAAAGAAAATCGGGTACAATATGTCGTTTCTAGAGCAGAAAATGTCAAATTGGGAGCGACATAAATAAATCTGAACCGATCTTATCCAATTTTTGCATACGTGTTTCCAGTTGCATTATAAGATGTTCTGCAAAATTTAAAGGAAATCGGGTACAAAATGTCGTTTCTAGAGCGGAAAATGTCAAATCAGGAGCGACATTTGTATGGGGGCTATATCTAAATCTGAACCGATCTTATCCAATTTTTGCATACGTGTTTCTAGTTGGATTATAAGATGTTGTGCCAAATTTAAAGAAAATCGGGTACAAAATGTCGTTTCTAGAGCGGAAAATGTCAAATCAGGAGCGACATTTGTATGGGGGCTATATCTAAATCTGAACCGATCTTATCCAATTTTTGCATACGTGTTTCTAGTTGGATTATAAGATGTTGTACCAAATTTAAAGAAAATCGGGTACAATATGTCGTTTCTAGAGCAGAAAATGTCAAATCGGGAGCGACATTTGTATGGGGGCTATATCTAAATCTGAACCGATCTTACCCAATTTTTGCATAAGTGTTTCTAGTTGGATTATAAGATGTTCTGCAAAATTTAAAGAAAATCGGGTACAATATGTCGTTTCTAGAGCAGAAAATGTCAAATCGGGAGCGACATTTGTATGGGGGCTATATCTAAATCTGAACCGATCTTACCCAATTTTTGCATAAGTGTTTCTAGTTGGATTATAAGATGTTCTGCAAAATTTAAAGAAAATCGGGTACAATATGTCGTTTCTAGAGCAGAACATGTCAAATCGGGAGCGACATTTGTATGGGGGCTATATCTAAATCTGAACCGATTTCCTCCAAATTCAATACCGATGGTCCTTGGCCGGAAAAAATAACTTCTCCTAAGTTTCATGAAAATCGGACAACAATTGCGACCTGTAGAGTGCGAACAAGCTTAGATGGACAGCAGACGGACGGACGGACGGACAGACAGACATCGTTAAATCGACTCAGCTGGCGATTCTAAGCCGATCCGTATACTTAAAGGTGGGTCTAGCTCAATTATTTCTTGGTGTTACAAACATTTGGCGGAAAACTAACTTATAATACCCTAGACCACGAAGTGGTGTAGGGTATAATAATTTGTGTATGGGAGTGGTGATAGGGGGTATGTGTGTTCGAAAAAAATGTTGGGGAGGGAAAACTAATGGGGGTCGGTCTTACATTTAAATCCTCTGGGGATGACTCCGGGGCAGTTTTGGGACTTTTTGTGTATTTTCACGACCCTCGTACACTCATCCCACCATTCCCATTTGTTGGCTCATTCATTTTTGTCCGAACCTCAGAAAATAGGGGGTTCTAGCATATCCAAATCGAACTCCTAAAATTCCCATACAACACCCCTCGAAATAATACTTCAGGTCAATTCAAAAAGTAAATATAAGACAGCAATCTTAAAAAAAAACTTAAACGCCATAAATGTTGGTAGATAGTGGGTGCTACAGTTGGTTGTATGTCCATCCTATTTAAATTCAAAAAGTAAAAATTTTGAAAATCCATTATCTCTCACGTACACAGTGCAAGATAACCTAACCTCATGACTCAACCAATTTTTGCCGTAAAACTAAAAAGTGCGAACTTGGAAAAATATTTTTAATTTGTGTGTCTATGCAGTCATAGGAATATATACACCAAATTTCATGATTCTACCTGCGGTCATTTGGTTGGTACCATTTTTATCCCCTTTTTCCATTTTACCCCCTCAAAAGTACGTCTCTAAAATCTCTTTATTTTACGTATCTACGCAATTAGCGGGAGGTACACACCAATTTTCATCATTCTAGCAGCAGCAGTTTAGTTGGTACTATTTTTATCCCTCTGTATCCATTGTATTCCTTGAAAGTACAAATTTGGAAGAACCTTTTATTTTTTGTGTCTACTCAGTCAGAGGAATGTGAATGGTTGGTACAATTGTTATTCCCTTTCTCCATTTTAACCCCAACAGGTACGAATTTCGAAGGAGTCTCTTTATTTTACGTGTCTACGCAATCAGAGGAATGTATACACCGAATTTCATTATTCTAGGTGCAGCCGTTTGGTTGGTACCACTTGTATACCACTATTCCCATTTTACCCCTTAAAAGTACGAATTTGAAAAAACTTATACATTATGTATTACGGATTTTTTGTGCAGTTCTAGTTGTTGTCGTTAAAACTTAGTATACCCCCATCCTGAAGGGGATCCCAATATATTTTGGAGCATATTTTCCCCTCTGGGAATTTGCATATTTTGTTGGACAAAAATGCAAAAACTAGCAATACATTACTTCGGAGACATGTTTTTCAACACGATTCCAAACATTTTGTTGCAATATCTCACTTTTTACAGATTTTACGCAAGTCATGCCACAGGGGTCATTTATATATTTGGGTTGGAAACAGGGTCGCTACCCACCAAGGACTAGTCCTGGAATTTTTCAGTGTTGGGTTGGTTTCGTCGTGGGAATGCTAGCTTTTTCAAAAAGTCATACTTTTTCTATTTCTTTCTATACTTAATGGGTTTTTCGTGCTAAAAAATTACTGTCGTCTAGTGTAATCTACGATGGTAATTTGAAGAACACCCAACATCCCGATTTCGTGTCCTATCAAAAATGATGCCACCAACTTACAATTGTCGCTACAAACAAAACCATTTATATGCAAATGCGGTTCCTTTGAAATTTTCCCTGTTGCTACTGGGCTATCAGAAATCGAAAATAGATTTAATGTCAAATATTTATTCGAAGACAAAAAACTGTGCGCTTTGTTTCAATGTTATTATATTTTGTCAATTCAGGAGCAACCTCACTTTCAATTGAGACAACATATGTAATTTTATTTATTGTCCATAGATAACATTGTTGTATGCTCTGCTGACTTTCTGCTGCCTCTGCCACCCCTCTAAACTTCGGCTATATTCATAAATCAGAAAATCCCCAAATTTACGCAATTGTAACTGCGAACAAAGCCATTAAAATGCAAATGCGGTTCCTTTGAAATATTTCCCGACGATATTAGGTTGAAAGAAATAAAAACAAGTTGTTATTTAATTTTTGGCATTCCGCCAAAAAACTTCAATTCCATTATTGTAGTGACAAAACCCAGTGTGTGAGAGCAGGAGTCACACATGAGAGTGTCAAGGATTAGTTCTACCAAGGGTATAATTTTTTGGCAATAAGAGAGGGAGAGGTGGTGCGCTGTTCGCAGTGGCGGAGAGGAATTGCTATTTTGCAAAAGGAATTTCAAAGAAGGTGGATAAAGGCCAACAAAACTCCAACACCATCAATTTTGTCATTGTCGGTGCCTTTGAAATGAATGCGGCTAAATAGCAGGACATCAGGAAACTACACAGGGAGATCTTCTAGTTGGCGCTACATTTTCTAAGAAATAATTTCGCATAACTTTACACGAAGAAGTTGGAAAACTTTCGCCAAACTATACAGAGAGAAAATTTACTTTCAACAGAAAGTAAGGAAAAGTATCCAGATTAAGGAGGACACGGTGTAGTTGGTATGTTGTTGCTCTTTCACACCGCCTTCCTATTGGATGTCATAAGGACGGGGGCTCACAGGGGTTACACATCGATTCTTTAATTAGTACTGTAACCTTTTAACGGAAAAAGATATATTGATGAAATTTAACGCGATTAGAGCAGACATATTTTTCAGATTGTTTTTAATATTTTATGGGGGTGGGGGAATTTTATTATAATTGTGATTCTAGCTACTGCCGTTTTATTGTTGTCTGTTTTAAGCCTATTTAGATACTGATGGTACGAATGTTGAAAGATCTCTTTATCTTTCGCGTCTGCGCAGTCAGAAAAGTATACACACTGAAGTTAATTTTTATACTCTCCAACTCCAGGATGGGGGTATACTAACTTTGTCATTCCGTTTGTAACACCTTGAAATATCGACCTGAGACCCTATAAAGTATATATATTCTTGATCGTCATAAAATTCTAAGACGATCTAGCCATGTCCGTCCGTCCGTCTGTTGAAAGCACGCTAGCATCTTAACGAAAGGAGCTACAACGTGCAAATTTTCCATAAATGCGTCTTATAGTCGTAGATCGGCGTAGATAGCGTATTTAAGCATGTTTTTTGAATATGTCTGTTTATATTTGCTTGATATTTGGTATGCGCATTCCCTTTATAGCAAAAACGTGCACCATAAAGTGATTCTTATTTGTAGGGGGTGAAATGGGGCAAAAAAGGGATAAAAATGGTACATATTAAACGACAACAGCTAGAAACACGAAATTCGGTATGTACATTCCTCTAATTGATCTAAAAGTATTTCTTCCAAATTCGTACTTTTAAGGGTTAAAATAGGAATAGAGGGATAAAAATGGTACCAACCAAACGGCTGTACCTAGAATAATGAAATTCGGTGTACACATTCCTCTGATTGCATAGATAAGTAAAATACACGGATTTTTCAAAATTCGTACTTTTTGGGGTTAAAATGAAAAAAACGGGGTTAAAAATAGTACCAATCTAATGGCCGTAGCTAGAGTCATGAAATTCGGAGTATACATTCCTCTGACTGTGTAGACACGGAGAATAAACTGATTTTTCGAAATTCATACTATTTGGGGTTAAAATGAAAAAGGGGATAAAAATAGTTCCAATCAAATGACCGCACCTAGAGTCATAAAATTCGGAATATACATTTCTCTGACTGCGTAGACACGGAAAATAGACGAATTTTTCGAAATTAGTACTTTCAAGGGATACAATGGTACAGAGATATAAAAATAGTACCGACTAAACGACTACAGCTAGAATGATGGAATTCTAATTGCGTAGAAACGTCAAGGGGGTAAAAATGGTACCACCTAAATGGGCGCAGCTGGAATCATGGAATTCGGTGTATACATTCCTCTGACTGCATAGACACGCAAAATAAAAAGTTTTTTCCAAATTCGTACTTTTTCTTTTACGGCAAAAATTGGTTGAAATTAAGTTATTTTGCACTATGTACGTCTGATAAAGGATTTTCAAAATTTGTACTTTTGGAATTAAAATAGAATGGAAATACAACCAACTGTAGCACCCACTATCTACCAATATTTATTGCTTTGAAAATATTTTTGAAAATATAAATATAAGAACATTTTTTTTTTGAATTGACGTATTATTAGCATTACCTTATAAGCGTGGTTTGAAATAATTAAAATATTATGTTTATTTATAAAATTAATTTTTCAATATTTGTATTTGTTTTGGTTTGGCTATACTAAAAAAATTATATTTTCCTGTAATATTACTGCACTTCTACGAAAACCGACAACCTATGTTCACATATGCAATCCATGGTGGAGGGTATATAAAGTTCGGTTTTTACTTGTTATAGCTGCAGTCGTTTGTGTGATACCATTTGTATCCCCATTCGCCCTATTTTACGTCTAGTAGTTCAAATTTCGAAAAATTCATTTTTGTTTCGCGTATTCACAGTCAGATGCATGTATACACCGAATTTCATGATTTCAACTTCAGCGGTTTGGTTTGTACTATTTGTATCCCTATTGTACCCCTTAAAATTACCAATTTTGAAAAATCGCTCTATTTTACGTATCAACGCAATTAGAGGGATGTACATTTCAAATTTCATGCTTCTAGCTGTTGCTGTATCATTGGTATCATTGGTACCATTTTTATCCCTTTTTGTCCCATTTCGCTCGCTAAAACTACGCAACAAATTTCAAGTGCATATAAGCAGAAGTTTTCATAAAAATTGCTTAAATAGTCTAAATATTAAGGGGAAATTTTCAGTCCTTTTTAGGGAAAATTTTTTCACTCTTAGCCGATTTCGCCCACTTTCAATTCCAACCGACCTGCAACCATAAGACACATTTATAGACATGGCTTGATCGTCTTAGAATTTTACCACGACACAGAATATATCGTTACCAAAATATAAAAAAGACTCAACTAACATTTTTTTGCAAATCGAGTTTTTTATCTTTTTATACCCTACACCACAGGGTATAATGTCTTTGTGCATTTGTTCGTAACACCCAAAAGGAAACGAGATATACCCATCGTTTATTTACCGATCGACTTAGCATCACTTTTTGAGTCGATTTAGCGATGTCCGTCCGTACGTCTTTGGTTAGAACTAAATGAAACTTTGCACAACGAAGTTTTATGGGATAAGGACGAATACTATTTAATTTGAAGCCAATCGGTTCAGATTTAGATATAGCTCCCATACAAATGTCTGCTCCGATTTGACTCTGTCCGCTCTAGAAACCACAAACTTTGAGAGATTTTCTTCAAATTTGGCAAAACAACTTATATTTCAGCTACAAATAGCTCTGGTAAAAATAGGATAGATAGGTTCAGATTTGTATATAGCTCCCATTCATAGTTTGTGTTCAAATTTCCTTACAAATACAGATAGAAGTATGGAATTTGTAGTATATTCTCCTCTTATAGCTGTATCGTATATCACCCGGTTCAAATGTAATGACCCTTTTTATATCCTACACCATAGGGTATAATGACTAAGTGTAGGGTATCATAAAGTCGGCCACGCCCGACTTTAACCATCCTTACTTGTTTATATTTTGGTAACGATATATACTATGGAGTCTCCGATGAATATTGCAATTCGTTACAAACTTTGTATACAAAGTCAATATACCCCCATCCTTTGGTGGAGGGTATAAAATTGTCATACTGAACATTTCGTAAAATCTTCATAAATTGAGATATAACGAAATTTTTCAATTATGTAATTAAAATGTCTGCGAAAATAACGGCTGACAGAATTTTTAGAATTAGATTTTTTTTTTCAAAAAATACCCAAATACCCAAAGTGCGGAAAACTTGTTACAAAATTTCTTTTTTAGCGTACTTTTTGAGCAAGAAGTGGAGAAAAAAGTGTACTAAACATTTTCTAATGCTTTGCGATTTGAACATTTTTGCCAATTATTTTTTTCTATCGAAAAATTTACACTTTTAGAGAATATATTGGATATGACTCAGGAAGGACTTAGATGTGTTTAATACACATCTAAATTAAGTCTTCTTCACAAAAAAAAAATAAAATTTGCACCTGCAGGAAGAAACAAAAAAAAAATTGTCGCATTCCCATTCTATTCTGTCTGAAACTATAGGCAAAATGGAGATAATTGGCGTTTTCAGTTTTTCATTTCCTCGTCCTATTGTCCCTTCAAAGGACTGAAAACTTTTCAAGGTATAATATTAAAAAAAAATATTTTATATACTTTTTCGAATCCTCCGGTGTAAGTATCAAATTAAAGAGGACAATATCTTTTAAATATATTTCAAATTGCCCATTACATTGAATTCGGAGCAAAAGGGATATCGGAAACGATTTTAGTATGTTTACAATATATGTGGTCTCTAGAGCGGAAAAAGTCAAATCGAGAGCGAAATTAGTATAGGAGTTATATATAAATCACTTTCACAATAGTTGTATATAGTTGAAATATAAGGTGTTGTGGCATATTTGAAGTAAGTCGAGTAAAATATGTGGTTTCTAGAGCAGAAAAAGTCAAATCGGTATCGATATTTGTATGGGGGCTATATCTGAATCTGAACCGATCTGACTAACATTCGTCACAGACGTTTATAGTTGAGGTATGAGGTGCTGTGGCAAATTTGAAGAAACTCGAGTAAAATATGTGGTATCTAGAGCAGAAAAAGTCAAATCGGTAGCGATATTTGTATGGGGCTATATCTAAATCTGAACCGATTTACTTCAAATTAAATAGCGTTCGTCCTTGGATGACAAAACTTATATATACCAATTATTTTTAAGATCGAACAATAATTGCGACCTGACAGACGGACATTGATAAATCGACTAAGAAAGTGATTCTAAGCCGATCCGTATAATAAACGATGGATCTACAAAGATTCCTTTTGGGTGTTGCAAACAAATGCACAAAGACATAATCTAGGGTATTATGAAGGGTATAAAATTTAATACGCAGAAATTTTCAAATCGTAAAGTTCCGATTAAAAATGTTTAGTACATTTTTTCTCTCCATATGTTGACTTCTTGCTCAAAAAGTATTAGCACATCTCTGCGGTAAAGTTGGAATATATTTTCCCCACTTTTAGAATTTGGGTATTTTGTTGAAAAAATGCAAAAAATTGTTAACCATTATTTGTTGAGACATTTTATCTACATAAAATACATATCGTTATGATATCTCGAAAGTTGAATTTTTATAAAATTTTTATATTTACATTTGATGAAGCACAATAAGAGATTTGCTATTTATTGGCTATTACATATTATTAACGTCCCTGTTCTGCCCTTTCTAAAATCTGTATGGGGGCTATTTGAATAAATATGAATGTCATATGGTCAAATTGTACGTTAGGTATTCCTAGATTAAGGACCATTTTCTCATAGTTAGTCGTACGCCGGTTAGGCGTTTATAGAATCGAAAACTCGAACAGCTGGTAGTATTTGTATCGAACTTCAATTTGTTTGCTTCCAAATTATGAAGTCAGAGGAATGTAAACTTTATGATTGTAGCAGCAGCCAATTTTATTCCTTATTGTCCATTTTTTATTAAAAGTACGAGTATCGAATGATCGTTTTATTTTTCGCGCCCAGCGAGAACGAAGTATACACAGATTTTCATTATTCTACCTGCTAGTCGATTGGTTGATACCATATTTTCCGCTTTTTTCACGTTTTCATTTGTGAAAATTTTCTCTATTTTGCACGTCTATGTAGTTAAGGGAATGTACACACCGAATTTTATGATTCTGCCAAAATTTCGCGTTTCTATCTATTGTTGCTTGTTTGGTACCATTTTTATCACATTTCTCCTCGTCAAAGTAGTGTGCTTTCTCGTTATAAATGTATTGAACTTACCAAATATCAAATAAATTTTGTTTCATGATCTACGACTATTATCTACGACACTTATTCTTGGAAGTTTTGGACGTTTTAGTAGGGTTTGCATCCCCGGATTTCCCGCGGGAAAATTCCCGGGAATCCCGCGGGAATTCAGTAGAAAGTTTTACATATTTCTTGGCCTATTTTATATCATTTCCACAATAAAACAAGTAAGGAAAGGCTAAAGTCGGGCGGGGTCGACTATATGATACACTCCACTTTCTATCCGAATACAATTCAATTCGTTAAAAAATTAAAAACGAGAAGGATTTTTGTAATGCTACCTAATCATAGACTAATATGACCTGACCCAATTTGTGAAATCGAGAAGAATATTTGTATCGTAGCTATATCCAAACATGGAATGATGTGACCCACTTACACAATAGGTTCTTCCAGTTCAAGTATAACGTGTAATGCTCAATATGATGAAATTCTCTGAAAATGCGTGGTTTCTGGGGAAAAGTCAAGATGGGAGCGAATATAAATATAAAGCTATATATAAATCTGAACCGATCTGAGCCATTTTCACCATGGGTGTTTTTAGTATAAACATTATATATTTTGTCAAATTTGAAGAAGATCTGTTAAAATATGTGGTATCTATTATGGTATCAAATCGGGAGCGAAATTTGAATGGGAGCTATATAAAAATCTGAACCGATCTGACTTATTTTCACCAGAGGTGTTCCTAGTTTAAATATAAGATGTTTTGCCAAATTTGAAAACAATGTGATAAAATATATGGTTTATAGAGCGGAAAAGTCGAATTGGGAGCGAAATTTGTATGGGCGCTATATCTAAATCTACATCGATTTTCTTCAAATTAAATAGCGTTCGTCCTTATTCCGAAAAACTTCCTTGTGCAAAGCTTCGTTTGGTTCTGGCTACAATTGCGACCTGTATCGTGATTTCAAGAATTGATGGACAGACAGACGGACAATGCTAAATCGAGTGGAGTGTATGAGTAATAATATCGAATATTGCAGATGGATGACATAGAAAACGCAAGTAACAATATGACTGTTTTTCTTTAAGACTGGATAACTAAGCTGCGATAACAAAAATCTAAATAAAATGTTAAAAATTCACTCAAAATAAAAAATTCTTTTTTAAAATTGTCGTCAAAAGCAATATCAATGTGTGTGTGAAAACAAATTTTGAAAAAATAATTTTGTGTTAAAAATTGTTGAATTAGCCTGTATAATTATCCAGTGTAACTCAAAATTATGGTTATCGAGGATAAGTCGAATAAAGTCAACACAAAATATTTTTTGAAATAAATAAATGTCGCTCGCGATTTGACATTTTCTTCTCTAGAAACCACATAGTGTACCCGATTTTCTTTAAATATGGAAAAACATTTTATAATCCAACTATAAACACCTATGCAGAATGTGGGTAAGATCGGTTCAGATTTAGATATAGCCCCCATACAAATATAGTTCCCGACTTAACATTTTTCGCTCTACAAAACACATATTGTACCCGATTTTCTTTAAATTTGGCAAAACATCTTATAATCTAACTAGAAACACCTGTGGCTAAAGTGGGCTAGATCGGTTTAGATTTAGATATAGCCCCCATACAAATCTTGCTCCCGATTTGACTTTTTCCGGTTTAGAAATACATATTGTACCGATTTTCTTAAAATCTAACTAAAAACCCTACACTTTTACATATTTCTTGGCATATTTTCCCATCATTTCCACAATAAAATTAATAATATCGAATATTGCAGATGGATGACATAGAAAACGCAAGTAACAATATTGTATTAAAACAAGTAAGGAAAGGCTAAAGTCGGGCGAGGTCGACTATATAATACCCTACACCACTCCCTGCGTATATACACCGGTTTTATTACTAAACCCAGGTGTTTCATGGGAGCAATTTTATGCAGTTCATATAAATTATACAGTATAGATTCATCTTTAGTCATATTTAACAAATATGGTAAATAATAGACACAATTTTCCGGCAGACAAATGCAAATTATACAGTAGTAATAGGATGAATCGGACCGACATTTGAAAGAAGACCTATAACAACACTTGGGGCCTGGTCCAAAACATGGGCCTGTATATTTCTCATTCACGGTTGGTATTCAAAGTTAAAATATATCATGATCTGTATTAGAGTAGAATGTGGGCACCATTTCGGTTATTCCAAAGTATGGACACATATATATAATCTGCAAAATTTGAAAAAAAAAACCTATGTAAAATTTGTTCTTGAGGGGTAAAAATAAAATGGGGCCATTTGTAAGGGATCTACATTAAAAAGTGGTTCTATATAGATCACTTTCAAGGTAGGTATTCTTAGTTGAAATATTACATGATATGCAAAATTATATCGAGATCTAAAGTACGATGTGGGTTCTAGAGATGTAATAGAGTAGAATGGGGGCCCAATTTGTATGGGGCTTATACCAAAATATGGACCCATATATTTTAATTTAATAATATGTCTTCTTAGTTGAAATATAATACAAAATTTGATACACTTTCTATGCAAATTGTGGGTCCTACAGGGGTAATAATAAAAAAGGGGGCCATTTGAAAGGGCGCTACATTAAAAAATGGGCCGATATAGATCACTTTTAAAGTAGGTATTCTTAGTATGAAATATAAATATAATATAATTTGCAAAATTTGAAAAACTTCCGATGTAAAATGTCTGTCCGGTAAAAAAGTGAAATGGGGAAGGATTTTTGCGTCCTGTAAATGTAAGTATTTCACAAAAAATGACAGGACATTTGTATGAGGGTATATTGACACCTGGAACGATGTGACCCCCTTTCACCATGTATTTTTATTGATGAAATATAATATGTAAAGTTTGGCCAAAATCGGCTAAACATTCGGGAGCAACATTTGTATGAGGGCTATATCTAAATCTGAACCGATCTTACCCACTTTCACCACAGGTTTTTTTAGTTGGATTTTTAGATGTTGCGCCAATTTTAAAGAAAATCGGGTACAATATGTGGTTTCTAAAGCGGAAAAAGTGAAATCGGGAGCGACATTTGTATGGGGGCTATATCTAAATCTGAACCGATCATACCCACTTTCAGCATAGGTGTTTCTAATTCGATTATAAAATGTTGTGTCAATTTTAAAGAAAATCGGGTACAATATGTGGTTTCTAAAGCGGAAAAAGTCAAACCGGGAGCGACATTTGTATGGGGGCTATATCTAAATCTGAACCGATCTTACCCACTTTCAGCATAGGTGTTTCTAGTTCGATTATAAAATGTTGTGTCAATTTTAAAGAAAATCGGGTACAATATGTGGTTTCTAAAGCGGAAAAAGTCAAACCGGGAGCGACATTTGTATGGGGGCTATATCTAAATCTCAACCGATCTTACCGAATTTCTGCATAGGTGTTTTAAATTGGATTATAAGATGTTGTGTCAAATTTAAAGAAAATCGGGTACAATATGTCTTTTCTAGAGCGGAAAATGTCAAATCGGGAGCGACATTTGTATGGGGGCTATATCTAAATCTTAACCGATCTTACCTAATTTCTGCATATGTGTTTCTAGTTGGATTATAAGATGCTGTGCTAAATTTAAAGAAAATCGGGTACAATATGTGCTTTCTAAAGCGGAAAAAGTCAAATCGGGAGCGACATTTGTATAGGGGCTATATCTAAATCTGAACCGATCTTACCCACTTTCAGCATAGGTGTTTGTATTTCGATTATAAAATGTTGTGTCAATTTAAAAAAAAATCGAGTACAATATGGGGTTTCTAGAGCGGAAAAAGTCAAATCGGGAGCGACATTTGTATGGGGGCTATATCGAAATCTGAACCGATCTTACCCACTTTCACAATAGGTGTTTCTAGTTCGATTATAAAATGTTGTGCCAATTTTAAAGAAAATCAGGTACAATATGTGGTTTATGGAGCGGAAAAAGTCAAATCGGGATCCCGGGAAATTGGAAAAATAATTCCCGCTTCCCGGGAAATAAAAACTACGGGAAAATGCAAACCCTACGTTCTAGCTTCGTTCGTTTAGATGCTAGCATGGTTTCAGCAGACGGCCATGGTTAAATCGTCTTAGAATTTTATGACGATCAAGAATAAATATTCATTATGGGGTCTGAGATCGATATATCAAGGTGTTACAAGAGAATAAAAAACTTAGTATATGGTGGAGGGTATAAAAATACTTCTGTTTCCTCTAGAGGTCAGAAGAAGTGGAATGTCTGAATTGCAACTTTAATTACCTTCCACACACATCAGCAAGCTCCTGCTTGCAATTATGATTCTGATGATATTGTGTGTTTGTTCTGTATTAAATTTTATAGGTTGTATTTTGTTGTTTGTATGTATTGTTGGTCTGTTATGTAGTATGTCTTGTCATTTATTTTGGTTTAATACCAAAGGTTGTGCTGAAGTCTTTAGTAGAACCCAAAATTTTTTGTTGCAGCTAAAAGTTGACTGCGCAGTTTCGATGGGCGCTACGCTATCTCGTCAGAACTTTCGCAACGAATATATGTCTTTGACTTAAATCAGGGTTCATATTAGTACCAGCGGTCACATATGACAAATGAGAAGCGCTGATAAACAAATTATTTTTTACAATTAAAATATTATTATCATTTTCTATTGTCGTCACGAAAAACCCCTTTGATATAACCAGTATAAGTAACCAATATAGACGTATATTTATGAATGAATGTGTCACATTTCACGTACATATTTTTAAATAGCAGGATACAAGGAATCTAAGAAGTATGACAATTCTCAAATATATAATATACATACATACGATTTTTTTTCTACATTTCTATTTCTCCAAATGTAAATCGTTCCAAATTCCATTTTATTTTCCAAATGACAGTTGTCGGTTTTGAAGTTTTTTCCTTCTTTTAAAAAAGGCAATGATGACCGTATTGAAACGTAAAACAAATCCAGAGCGGATCTTTTGAAATCTATCTGTCATTGTATCAGGTTGGAAGAAATTTGCAATAGGTTGATATATTTTGAGTGTTTTTCGTAGGGACAAACTGAAATGCAAAAATGAATGATATAATTAGTCAGCGGATTATATGCATATTCAAATTTTGAACGGATGGTTATAATTGAATGCCAATTTTACACAAATTATTTGCATGCTAAAGCAAATCGAAAAGTTGATTATCTTTTTGGTTGGCATATTTAGCATGTTGCTCTTTATACACTCCACGAGAGTATTATGTCTTTGTGGATTTGTTTGTAACACCCAAAAGGAAGCGAGATAGACCCATTGTTAATTATACCGATCGACTTAGAATCACTTTTTGAATCGATTTAACAATGTCCGTCTGTCTGTCCGTCTGTCCATCTATTGTCGTAATCAAATTACAGGTCGCAATTATAGTCCGATCTTAACAAAAATTGACAAAAGAAAGTTTTGTGGATCAAGGACGAACGCTATTTAATTTGAGGCATATCGGTTCAGATTTAGATATAGCCCCCATACAAAAGTCGCTCCCGATTTGACATTTGCCGCTCTAGAAACCACATAATGAACCCGATATTCTTTAAATCTGGCAAACCATCTTATAATGCAACTATAAACACCTATGCAGAAAGTTGGTAAGATCGGTTCAGATTTAGATATAGCCCCCATACAAATGTCGGTCCCGATTTGACATTTTCCGCTCCAGAAGCCACACATTGTAGCCGATTTTCTTTAAATTGGCCAAGACATCTTATAAACCAACTAGAAACACCTATGCAGAAAGTGGGTAAGATCGGTTCAGATTTAGATATAGCCCCCATACAAACGTCGCTCCAGATCTCACATTTTCCGCTCTAGAAACCATTGTACCCGATTTTCTTTAAAATTGGTACAACATCTTATAGTCCAACTAAAAACACCTATGGTGAAAGTGGGTAAGATCGGCTCAGATTTAGATATAGCCCTAGGGTTTGGGGTTTCCCGAACTTTTTTCATTTCCCGGGAAAACGGGAATGGAAAGTTTCATTCCCGGGAATCCCGGGAAAAATATAATTTATTTTAGGTATGTCCAATATGATTTAAAATGTCAACATTTAGTACCTGGTGTGTTATTTTAACCTATTAACGCCCACCATATACGTCCGTGTACACTATTTTTTTACTTTTTTGATAGTTTTTAATATGAATGTAATTCCTGATTATTAAACTATAGGCCTGTTCGGTTGGGCTTACTAGCTTATTTTTTGTATGAAATTTACTACTCTCATAATGTTGCTGCCAGATTTTTCTTGTTGATAAATTTAAGAAAAAACAATGGATAAAAATGTTGCCACCTTATCAAGTCTCTTAACTGTAAGTGATCGAGAAGGACAATATAATATAATAATAATCTAAAAATAAATACTTTTTATTATTGTAGTAATAAATAAAAAATAGGTTAAAATACTGACATATTACAAATTAGACGATTGTTTTTGTCAAAATATTTTACAGATTATTTTTCATTTTACAAATATTTTACTCTAGACTAATCGTCAGAATTAAAGGCGTCATAAAATTGGACATTTAAATCGCAGTCACAAGAGACTACACTAGATTCAAAATTTAAAAGTGATTAAGGAAACAAATAACTCGGAGAATGTTATGACGTAATTAATTTACAAGAAACAAAGTAAAATATTCTAAAATGTAAAAGTAATATTAAAAAATAATATTAAATAAATAACTAATATTACATGAATAATTAGTTCTTTAAAAATACCGTAGGATATATTTCTATTCATATTTGATTTCTCTTGAAAGTTTCCAGGTGAAAATTTGTGAATGTATCCGAATTTTTAACAATTTTTTACTGGTTGCATATGTAAAGTTAATCGTTATTTAAGAAGATTTTCACCTTTTATTTTGTCGATTCTTCTAGGAAAACAAGAAATTTAAAGTATAACCAGCACGAAGGTTTAAGTACTGACATTATGTCAGTCATAGTATTGTCGGTATGATATTTTTGTTTCACAATAAAGATCATGCAAATATACTCACAAAAAGTTTCTATTCTCCTAGCTGGGTTTCGCAAAAAATGGGTACTTAGCGAATTTAAAATGTTCTGTTTGTAGTAATAAACAAACACCCATTATTATTGTCAGTAATGTAAATATATGAATTTGAAATATATCTAAAATTTCTAATTTATATAGTAAATGTGAATTAATGCTCAAAATGATCAATAAAATATTTATTTAATATTTCCCGTATTCCCGGGAAATCCAAAATTTTCCGGGAATTCCCGGGAATAAATTTTGGATTTCCCGGGAATACGGGAAAACGATTCGGGAATTCCCGGACCCCAAACCCTATATAGCCCCAATAGAAATGTTGCTCCCAAATGTTTAACCGATTTTGGCCAAACTATACATATTATATTTCACCTATTTCGTTCCAGGTTTCAATATAACCCCATAAAATAGTCCTTTCCGATTTAAAATTTTTTGTCAAACACAAACATTTACAGGATACAAAAATCCGTTGTCACTTTATTACCGAATTGAAATGTATTCGGATAGAAAGTGGAGTGTATAATACTTGTTTTATTTATGATTTCTTGTAATAGGCGCTTACAAAATCAATCATTGTGTTTCAAGTATTTAGCGGGAAGTCCTTTAAGTCGAATGAAAGACAAAAGTTGTCCTGAAAATAATTATACCGGATTTTGAAAATACGCATTTTTCAAAATATGTAAATTAATATTGAAAATAATAAAAAATTGTTAACTTTAATTTAATGTTTGCTCGCTAAAAACTAACAAATATTTAGAAAACTAACAAATATTTAAAAAAAAAAGATGTACGATGGTTGAATAAACCATCATCATAAAATTCCAAAGTCATAGCGTTGCCGCTGTTTTGATATTTTTAAAAATAATTTCGTCTAACTTAATATTTTGCAATACCAAACAAAATTTCATCACACATTTTTACCACAATCAACATTTTCTCATCTATTTAATATTTAAGAATTGCGCAAGCTATAAAAACATCCTTTTCTTTCAACAAATACCTAACATTTTCTGTGAATGTTTATTGTCTCCTTCCGTTTTTTTTTTCATAACATCTTTTTTAAGAAATATGCGTTGTCTCTTTGAAAAACTACATAAATTACCCTAAACTTACAATAATACGACCAATGAGTTATACTAAGCCAGTAATAAAAGTTTATATTTAAATAAATTTTAAAGTATTGATTCAGAAAATATTGGACCAAAATGCAACGAAAATACAAGTGGAAATATTATTTTGCAAGCCTTCATTAATCAGGCAATCTTGTATTCCTGAGTGGTGAAAACATATATTTTTCACATGCTACCGGCTACTTTGTGACCCTCCAAAGTTATTTTGAAATAATTGCCAAAAGTACAATTATATATCGATTGCAAATTTATTTTTTATTTATCTGTTGGCGAGGTTGGTGTTATATTATTATTTGTCCGACTTTCAAATCATTTATATTGTTAGACTTTTTATAAAATTGCGCTGCGAAGCCACTTGAAAAAAACTTTTGACATGGTCGAAATCATGATCGTGGTAGTCTGCAAGTAATAAATGTCACCATGCCATTTGGAAATAAATTTGCATTCTATTAAATATAGATGCAAAATGGTCTTGAGCCAGGACAATATCCCAGTTCAAATCAAATATTGATTACAGACCAAAAAATACAAACGAAAAAACTAAAAAAAATGTAAATAATATAATGAATAATGTGGCCTAAATGCGTTATTTCAGATAGAAGTTATACGCTGCTAAAAACAAAACTTTCACAAAGTCTAATATTTATTTTTTCTTCCAAAGAGGTTGCAACAATATTTCTCTTGTATTTGTATACGCTCCCCTAGGGTATTATCTCGTTGTGGATTTGTTTGTAACACCCAAAACGAGATAGATCCATCGTTTATTATACAGATCGGCTTAGAATTCTGAGTTGATTTAGCAATGCTCGTCTGTCTGTCCATCTATTCTTGTAATCAGGTCGCAATTATTGTCCGATCCAAACAAAACTTGGCACAAGTAAGTTTTGCGCGCCAAGGAAGAACGTTATTTAATTTGAAGCAAATCGGTTCAGATTTAGAAATGGCCTCCATACAAATGTCGCTCCCCATTTGACTTTTTCGCTCTACAAACCACATAATTCACTCGATTTGCTTCAAAATTGGCACAGTTTGTTAAAATTGAACTAGAAACATCTATGGTGAAAATGGGTCAGAGCGGTTCAGATTTAGAAATAGCTCCCATACAAATTTTGCGCTCGATTTGACTTTTTCCGCACTGGAGACCACATATTATAACCGATCCCTTTAAAATTTGTGACAACATCTTATATGACAACTAAAAACATCTATCGTGAAAGTGAGTCAGATCGCTTCAGATTTCTATATATTTCCCATATAAATCACGGTGTGGATTTGACATTTTCCGCTCTTGGGACTAGATATGTTAACCGATTTTCTTCAAATTTGCCACATCACTATATATTTGAACTAGAAACATCTATCGTGAAAGTGAGTCAGATCAGACTTTTTCCGCTCTATTAAGCAGATAATTTAACCAATTTCCTTCAAATTTACCACAGCACTTTATAATTTTCTTCTGCTATAGAGCGGTGTATAGACACCACATTTTTATGGGTACTAATCGTTCTCGATATCAGTTTTTCCCCCGAATTCAATTGTAATGGGTAGAAAGGGTATCATATAGTCGGCCCGCCCGACTTTAGCCCAGAGCTGTTAAGTAATGATTAGTAATCGTAATCATTAGTAATTAGATTACTTTTTTTAAAAGTAGAAGTAATGATTACAATACGATTACATTCAGTTTTATACGATTAGTAATTGATTACGATTACAAGTAATCAAAAAATAATGAGGATTACTTGCGATTACTGAAAAATAATCAAAAGTAATAAAAAATGAGTTCGACTACTTTAAAAGATTACTTTTGACTATTTTAGATTACTTTTGATTACTTTTGATTTTTTGTGATTACTTTTGATTCTCGCGAAATCGGTATGAGAGTCATAGTAGTCTGTTTGTCAAAACTTTTGACTTTTCAATATATGTCAGTTTTGATTTTTTCTGTTCTCGTTCTTTTGCCAGCTAAAACCGAAAGGTAACGGTAATCGCTAGTAATCCTGATTATTTTTTGATTATTTGTAATCGTAATCAGAAATTGTTGAATAGTGGATTATATAATCATTACGATTCTTTTTAAAAAGTAATGTAATTGATTACTAATCGTAATCGAAATTTAACAGCTCTGCTTTAGCCTTTCCTTACTTGTTTTTCTTTTATTTCTGTAGGAGCAGACTTCTTTTATTTTTCGTAGTTCAAAACTCTAATTTTATTGAAAACTTCTTCGAAAAAATTACTGAGATGCCGCGAACAAATCTGTAACAACAAATATTTTTGATTTCCTTAATCTAATAATACAAAATGGTTAAACATTTGAAAAATATACTTGGAGCATACCATATTTCCTGCATAAATTTAGCATATATTTGATAAGCTCTCAAAATTTGGCTCAAGTCGGGGTAAAAATGAAATTTGCATAAAAATCCGCTATATAGATATAATGTGTAAATTTTCGAAAAACTTAGAAAAGAAATGATTTTCTTAACCTTTCATGTTGTCTGCATGGACACCCTTTTGCTTGTTACGTTTTGGGTAGAATATAAATGAGTCATTCCATGCCAAACTTTGCGGAATTTTTCACATTACAAGCTACAGGGTGGCTGATAAATCATAAATATTTCTATATTAAATAACTCAAATAACTTTTTTAATTTGTGTAAAATATTTTATACTTGTTTATTTGAAAACTAATAGATATTTATTAAATCTTTTTAATAGTCAAATAATAGAATTTTAATGGTCTCCACGCTCGACATCTTATCAAAAAATATACATTACCATTACTGACTTTGTGACAAGTTCCAGCATTGTCTTGAAACCATAAAGCGTTGGAAGGTATAGGGTGGGCCATTAAAAATTTTAAATTTTAACTACCGAATACTTTGAATTTGAAAGGTAGAATAACATACATTTTTATTTTCAGGTTTATGTTTGACATTGGCAAAATGGGACGCTATACACTCGAACAAAATTGGGAAATATTAAAAATTTACTTCCAAAGTAGTGAGTCGTTTAATGCAAACTGTAATTTACGTGGAAAAATTCGAGATGAGATCGGTCTTCAGTTCAGTCTTCATGAAGCTCATTTCCTCTCAAAATTACCGCATATGGGGTTCAGAGAACCCAATGCATCCACAACGAATCATTATTTGGTGTGGATGGAGGATTGTTCTGAAATATTGGGTTGATCCGGAGAGGTACTGCCCAGCCTGTCGTGGTAGTCATATCCTTTATTAAATGATAAAGTTCAACCTTTTTATTAAATGGTTTGTTGCTGCAACGAAATCCCTGTTGCCACTCCCTTACATCAATAGATTTTTCTCGATGTGAATTGGCATTACCGCAAGGTCTACCAGACAGTTATGTTCCAATTCATTCATCTTATTTATATTGTCCTGGTGTGAAAAAAGCTTTACCATCTTATAGGATACACACCTTTTTTGTGGGTACATCCATATTGGACTGAACAATACGTAATTTTTGCAGGCGAAGTGTACATTTAGTGGTTGGCTCTGGTCTTATTTTTCTCCTTTCCTGGTATTCACCGAGATTTACTTCAAACGAACCGCTTATATCCCTAATGTGATTTTGATGCCTTTTTTATTAGTATCAACTGGCAGTGATGGTAATTGTGGGTGGATATGGACTCTTCCACTTTTATGAACTCATGACGCATATATTTGACCATGTCCTTTATACACATGTTTTTATTTATGTTTGTATCTATATATATAATATGTATGTACCACACTTAGATAGTTACAGGGACATTGTTATCATCCCTATTTATATTTTCTTCTTTCCTGGTATTTGTGAAGGTTAACGTCAAAGGAACCGCTTTTGCAAATCATTGTAACTAATGGAGAACAATCATTACAAGTGGAAGCTAAGGTGGGGTTGGTTGTCCTGTTAAGGCTTTGAAGAGTTGACATTGCCAATGACAATCTATGTAAAGAGTGATTTTTTTGAGGTTAGGATTTTCATGCATTAGTATTTGACAGATCACGTGGGATTTCAGACATGGTGTCAAAGAGAAAGATGCTCAGTATGCTTTGACATTTCATCATGAATAGACTTACTAACGAGCAACGCTTGCAAATCATTGAATTTTATTATCAAAATGCGTGCTCTGTTAAGAAAGTTCAGAAAGAAAGAAATTGTGTTCAGCGACGAAGCTCATTTTTGGCTCAATGGGTACGTAAATAGGCAGAATTGTCGATTTTGGAGTGAATATCAGCCAGAAGCATTGCAAGAGCTACCAATGCATCCAGAAAAAGTCACAGTTTGGTGCGGTTTATGGGCTGGTGGCATCATTGGACCGTACTTCTTCAAAGATGATGCGAATCGTAACGTAACTGTGAATGGTGAGCGCTACCGTGAGATGATATCCAACTTTTTTTTGCCCAAAATGGAAGAACTGAACTTGGTTGACATGTGGTTTCAACAAGATGGCGCTACATGCCACACAGCTCGCGATTCTATGGCCATTTTGAGGGAAAACTTCGGAGAACAATTCATCTCAAGAAATGGACCGGTAAGTTGGCCACCAAGATCATGCGATTTGACGCCTTTAGACTATTTTTTGTGGGGCTACGTCAAGTCTAAAGTCTACAGAAATAAGCCAGCAACTAATCCAGCTTTGGAAGACAACATTTCCGAAGAAATTCGGGCTATTCCGGCCGAAATGCTCGAAAAAGTTGCCCAAAATTGGACTTTCCGAATGGACCACCTAAGACGCAGCCGCGGTCAACATTTAAATGAAATTATCTTCAAAAAGTAAATGTCATGGACCAATCTAACGTTTCAAATAAAGAACCGACGAGATTTTGCAAGTTATCAAGCTCTTAAAAAATCACCCTTTACATATGTACGTAAATTAATCCAATTTAAGAAGGGTATATCTGAAAGTTTGTTTTACCACCTAAAAGACCAGACTATGTCCCATTATTTACATAACATATACTACATTGAAAATCTTCTAAAAAGTTGCATGAGTTTGCCTATCTGCGAAATGGTACACATGAAAATTGTAAACTGATGGTTTGAAATTTTGATAATAAAACAATACTTTAATGACAAGGGGACTGAGAAAGTTTGGAAATATAAAATTATTATAGAAAATACAATCTGAGTATCTTCATTCTGATATGAGCTGTAATTCGATTTAAAGCAAAACAATTTTATTTTTCGGATCCGTTTCTAATTATTTTTATAAAGGGATTGTAAAAAAATAAGTACTTCAAAAAAAAAAAAAAATAACTGCAAAATAATAACTTGCATTCCGTGTAACAAGTGCACACTTCGATTGACAAGAAGCAACTTCACTTTTCTTCATCAATCGAAAATATCTTCGAGTGACGGTCGTGGCAACATCGAAATGGCTGGATGACAAAGCTACACACAACCCTATGTGTAGCAAAACATGGATATGTTGTTACCAATAACTACTTTTTTAAGCCATTATAAGGAGTCCATTATTTCAAACTTCAAAATAATGCAGGGCGTAATGGGCTGTCATTACCAGGTAATACAAATAATAATGAGGTGGCATTACGGAGTTTTTGCTGGGTATTAGTCAAAAATCTTCAAAAATGTGCCCTAAATATTATTAGGTAGAAACAATTTCCCTCAAGCCCGATTTTCCCATTTGCAATTTCTTTATTCCATCTACAGCCTAAATGACTGTGACCCTTTTGATAGGAAAAGATGTAATATTGAAGATCCAACAGGTTTCAGAGTGGAATGTATACTCCTAATTTGATGGTTTTAGCTGCAGCCGGTTTATTGGTACACTCAGAAAAAAGTGAACCCTATAATGCGTTAAAACAATATCTCCTCATCTCAAGTTCAAACTTTTACTTGAACTTGATTGTAGTTCAATTTTCCTCAAACCAAGTACTGAGGAAAAATCCAGTAAGTTTTTCCTCAAACCAAGTACATTTTTACTAAACCTAAGTAAAATTTTGCTGAAATTTTCTTAAATACGAGTAAATTTTTACTAAATTTAAGTAAAATTTTCCTAAAAATAAGTAAATTTTTACTCGAAACAAGTACATTTTTACGAAATCTAAGTAAAATTTTAGAAAAATTGTCCTAAATCTAAGTAAATTTTTACTAAATTTAAGTAAAATTTTCCTTAAGCTAAGTAAATTTTTACTCAAACCAAGTAAATTTGTACTAAATCTAGGAAAAATTTTGCCGAAATTTTCCTAAAACTAAGTTAATTTTTACTCAAATCAGGTACATATTTACTCCTTTCCTCATAACAAGTAAATTTTTACTTAAACTGAGTAACATTCTACTTGATACAAGGAAAAAAGTGAACTTAAAATAAGTTCAATTCAACTAAAAAATTCAAACAAATGATTTTGCCTCAGAGTATGCAAAACTAGTACAAAAAAGGGCAACATAAAATATTTCTCAAAAGTTTCAAAAATGGCAGAGGTCATAAAGACTTGAGGTATTACACCATGATAGCTGCGAAGGCAATATAGGCGCCTTCACATTGGTTGTTTAGAACAGTACTTGAATTATTTAAGAAATAAGTCTCTGCAAACGAACGAGAATTGCTTCTTAGATTAATACTCATGAATTTTCTAAACTATATCAAGTGATTTTTTATAAGTTCTTTAATACTTAAATGTATGAAGAACACGGCATAAATTCCAGTATACGCATTAACTTAATTTTAAGAAAAAGCACACTTTTTAGTTAAAAATTCCTAAATGGAATTTTTTCCATACAAAAAAAATCTTAATATTTTTTTTACTTAAAACCTTGGAAATTGTATTCCACACAACTATAAATTTACTCAATTGTAAGAATTTTTTGTTAGATGTTTTTTAAAATGTTTTTACCCTATTTCTGGTAAATGAACTATTGGCTATGACTTTGAAATAAGGAAAATTTTCTCATACTTAGTTAATTTTCCTACTTTTAAGGAAATTTTTACTGAACTGGAGTAGAATTGTTGAACTAAATTTGAGTATGGATTTTACTCAAATTTAGGAATGTTATTTTTCTGAGTGTACCATTTCCATATTAACCCTAAAAATACGAATTTAGAAAAAGTCGTATGTCTTATTTTCCTTGCCTACGTAGACATTCGAGTGCAAATACTGAATATCATGATTGTTTGATTGTAGACAAATTAAATTCCATTTAGATCCTTATGCTACGAATATCGGAAGAGCTCTTTATTATTCGCGTCAGAGAAGTGTACACACCGAATTTCATTATTATAGCTGCAGCCGTTTGGTTGGTATCATTTTTATCCCCATTCGAACCATTTTCCGACTAAAAGTAAAAATTTCTAAAAAATTCTTTTTATTTCGCATCTCATAGTCAGATGATAGTAAACACCGAATTTCATGATTTCAACTTCAGCGGTTTGGTAGGTACCACTTTTATCCCTCTTTGCCAATTGTATCCCTAAAAAGTACGAATATTAAAAATCCCTCTATTTTACATATCTACGCAATTGGAGGGATGTACATTCCAAATTTCATGTTTCTAGCTGTTATCGTATCATTGGTACCATTTTTATCCCGTTTTATCCCATTTCGCCCGCTAAGACGTGTATTTACTGTTTGTCGCTTTAACGCTACAGGAGCATATAAATCAGAAATTTAAAGAATTGCTTAAATAGTCTAAATATTAGGAAGTACTTTAAGTCCTTGTTAGGGAAACATTTTTCCCTCTTAGACGATTTCGCCGACCATAACAATAAGACACATTTAGGGAAATTTTGAACCTCCTAGCTCATTTCGTTCGTCCGTTATCGTGCTTTCAACAGACAGACGGACACCACGACCCAGAATATATATACTTTATGGAGTCTTGGATGAATATTTTAAGGTGTTACAAACGGAATGACAAAGTGAATATACCCCCATCCTTAGGTGGAGGGTATACAAAGTATTTTCCGGGATGGCACAATTTTTCAATTATTAAGGATGTTGCTGTCGCATATTTCTTGTATCCTGTTAAATACCTCGGCTGACTTCAAACGTGCCGCATTTGATGGTAATACCATTAACGTGCAACATGTGCCATTTCCACCCATTGGCGATATTATCACACCAAGAAATTAGCTTCACCCCCTTTTGTTATACAACGTAAGCAACATAACTTTGTTGGGGTTTCCTTTGATCCTGTTACTTTCATAGTTTCATTTCAAAAGTGCCAGTTTTGACATGATTTATGGATTTCCGCAACATTTATATGTTTGTCATTATGACAAATGCATGCAAAGGGAATAATAAAAATTGGTATATTTGATATCTCATTGAAACATTTTTTTGATATTTCTGAATGAATATATATATATATATCCACACTGATCAAATAACCTCCACCGTATTAACGAAACTTGCCCTTAGAAATTTACCCACGAACAGGTTTCATTGATATAGCGAAAATGCCTTTATAATTATGAAAATTTTTAATATTTGAGTACACGACCTTTATTAGGAGGATCAAATGTTCCAGATCGGTTGTGATTGAAAGTGGGCGAAATCAGCCAAGAGTGAGAAATTGATCCCTAACAATGTACTGAAAATACCCCCTATATTAGATTATTTAAGCATTATTTTTATTTAAGGGATATAATTGGAAAAGAGGGATAAAAGTGGTACCAACCAAACCGCTGAAGTTGAAATCATGAAATCTATATATATATAAAAGAGTTGCATGATTGAGTGACTGACTGATCACTTCCCAGACCAAACGGATAGAGCTAGAATCATTTCTCTTACAGTGTAGAGGTGTGATATGAAGGGATTTTTCGAAATTCGTACTTTTAAGGGGTAAAATGGGGTAAATCTGGTATGGATATTCCTCTTTAGGTATGAAGGGATCCCAAAAAGTGGCTTTCGAAAAATTCGTATCTTAGGGGCTTAAATGCGGCAAAAGGGTCAAAAATGGACAAAATGAACGAATTTTACGAAATTGGTACTTTTAAAGAGCAAACGGGAAGAGGGGATAAAAAAGGTACCAACAAAACGTATGACGCTACAATAATGAAATTCTTTTTAAAGAGTGATTTTTTTGAGGTTAGGATTTTCATGCATTAGTATTTGACAGATCACGTGGGATTTCAGACATGGTGTCAAAGAGAAAGGTGCTCAGTATGCTTTGACATTTCATCATGAATAGACTTACTAACGAGCAACGCTTGAAAATCATTGAATTTTATTACCAAAATCAGTGTTCGGATCGAAATTTTTTATCGACAAATTTTGTTCAGCGATGAGGCTCATTTCTGGTTGAATGGCTACGTAAATAAACAAAATTGCCGCATTTGGAGTGAAGAGCAACCAGAAGCCGTTCAAGAACTGCCCATGCATCCCGAAAAATGCACTGTTTGGTGTGGTTTGCACGCTGGTGGAATCATTGGACCGTATTTTTTCAAAGATGCTGTTGGACGCAACGTTACGGTGAATGGCGATCGCTATCGTTCGATGCTAACAAACTTTTTGTTGCCAAAAATGGAAGAACTGAACTTGGTTGACATGTGGTTTCAACAAGATGGCGCTACATGCCACACAGCTCGCGATTCTATGGCCATTTTGAGGGAAAACTTCGGAGAACAATTCATCTCAAGAAATGGACCGGTAAGTTGGCCACCAAGATCATGCGATTTGACGCCTTTAGACTATTTTTTGTGGGGCTACGTCAAGTCTAAAGTCTACAGAAATAAGCCAGCAACTATTCCAGCTTTGGAAGACAACATTTCCGAAGAAATTCGGGCTATTCCGGCCGAAATGCTCGAAAAAGTTGCCCAAAATTGGACTTTCCGAATGGACCACCTAAGACGCAGCCGCGGTCAACATTTAAACGAAATTATCTTCAAAAAGTAAATGTCATGGACCAATCTAACGTTTCAAATAAAGAACCGATGAGATTTTGCAAATTTTATGCGTTTTTTTTAAAAAAAAAGTTATCAAGCTCTTAAAAAATCACCCTTTACATCGAAGATCACAGATAAGAAGGAATCTTTAGAAATTTGTACTTTAAGGGATTAAATGGGATAACAATTTTACCACAGCCCAGACAAAACTGTTGGCCATGAATGCGACCAAGAAAATATTTTGTGAAAATCGTACTTTTTTGGGTGAAATTTGGTAAAAAGGGATAAAAATGGTACCAATCAAATATACGGAGCTAGAATCATGAAATTCGGCGTGTACATCCCTGAAAATGCTTAGAAACGCAAAATGAAGGAATTTTTCGAAGGATTTTTTAAAGGGTAGACGAGAAAAGTGGAATAAAAAGGTACCAAAAACACGGCAGAAGCTGCAATCATGGAATTCGGTGAGGATATTCGCCTTACAGTGTAGATGAGTGATAACAAGGAATTTTCCGAAATTTGTACTTTTAAGGGGTTAAAAATTGTACCACCTTCCTACCAAACGACTGGGCCTATAATCTTGAAATTTGGAACGGACATTACTCTTATAGCACGAATGCGTCCTAGAAAATATTTTTGCAAAATTCTTATTTCTTGGGGTTGAAGTTGATTAAAATGGATAACAATCCACTGACCTCTAAAGGATTTTTCGAAAGTTATACTTTTAAGTAGAAATCTGAACAAAAATCGATTAAAATGTTACCCACCAATGTATCGAATAAGGTAAACACATAACTACTCTGACGTGCAATACAAATATAATGTATAATGTATATAAGGTGGATCAAAAGTGATAACAATTTAGGTATTTAGGACATACTCACTCTGAGATACACATTTTTCTATCCCAAATGCTTACATATTATCCCAGAAAGAACCAAATAATTTTCTACTTTATTTGATTTTTTGTAAGAAAATTGTTTCAATTTGTGTGCCTACTTAAATTAATCTATTGACTGCGTCTAAATTATTTTTTGTTTCATTTGTACAAGGAGAACAAAAACCAATACGATGTATAAATTCCTCCAGCTACGTAGGATCTGGAATCGAGAATTTGGTGTGAATACGTAGTTGCGATTAGTAGTTAACAAGCGATTTACCCTGAAATAAATATCCTTACACCGCGTACGAAGTAGCCGGTATTTGCTAGTTCGTTGTATAAAAATATCATTATTTTCCTAACCGCACTTGTATTTAAAGTCCGCAGCCTCTAATCTGCCAGTAATACTGTGGAATTCACTCCGTGATGGAGGGTGTATAAGATTCGGCCTGGCCGAACTTAACGCCTTTTTGCTTGTTTTGCTTCTCTTGTAAGTCGGCAGTGACATAGTGATATATTTTCGATAAACAGAATGACCCAAACTTAGGGGGTATACCTATCCCATGGTGGAGGGTATATGTATAAGATTCTGCCCGGCCAAACGTTCTCTTTACTTTCTTTTGTTTCAAGCGTTCTAATATTTTCAAAATGTTAAATATCGGTAATTCCATGTCAAACCGGACAGTTCTTGGTAGTACAATCACCAATTTCTCTGATAGTTGGTTTACGCTCTAAACGTTTAAAAATATTTTATAGAAACTTAAAAAATTACTTCCGAATTAGTGAGTCTTTAACGCAAACTAACTAAGAAATTTATGTGAAACATTTTCGAGAAGAGATCGTCGTTCAGTTCAGCCTTCATGAAGCTAATTTTCATCTCGGTGGCTATGTTAATAAGCAAAATTGCCGCATATGAGGTTCAGAGAACCCACAAGTGACTATTGATAAGCCAATGCCTCCACAACGAGTCACTGTTTGGTGTGGATTTTAGGCTGGCGGCATTATTGGGCCATGTACCGAAAAATGTGATTGATCGGATGAGGTAGTGTATTGTGTTCCATTATTAAAGGACTTAGTTTTAAGTTTAATTTAAAATTTATTTTATTTATATTATTGAGCTGAAGGTGACCCAAATATTGAAATTAAGGAGAAATTTGTGTTAGAGATACAAAATTTGTATACTTATACTCGGAAAAGATGTTTTTAATGTTGTAATGAATTAATTATTTTCTTAAAATTGAATGTTTTGTATACATTTTAGTATAATAGTGTTTAGTGTTTGTAGATTATGTTTTTAAATATTTATTTATAGAGAATGCAGAACGTTTATAACATCTATATTTAGCCATCGATTGTTAAATTAAAATAGGCATAGTTTTCATCTTTAGGTTGCTAACTATAAACATTAATTTAAATATGTATATTTTTGTCGACATTTTCTATTTGTTATATAATTTTATAGAAAAAATGTTGATTTTATGCCTCAATTCACATTTTTATTATTGTGTGTTTGTTTGAACACCCTAATATATTTGAACACCCTAATATTTTCGATGTGACTAACTTAAAAAGCACAGCATGAATATACCACCTCTTTGATATTTCTTCGTTCCCATTGAACATCTCGGCTGACTTCAAACATGCCGCATTTCATGGTAAATCCATTAACGGACAACCGTTCCAACGCTGTTCCAAGCAATTGAACCACCCACTCCAGGAATGTCACAGTCAATGGGTAAAAGAGGATAACTGTTTCTGGCATTTTCTTTGATCCTGTTACTTTCATAGTTTCATTTCAAAAGAGCCGACTTTGAAATGATTTATGCGTTTCCCGCAACAGTTACATTTGGACCGAAATGAAAATGTTCAGGAGATGACACGATTAAGAGCAGGGAGGAAAAAAAAAACAAATTTGAAGAGTCGGGGCTATCTATTCGATGTGCATCTATCACAATATCGCAAATTTCGACAAACTTCTAGGTCCGGACCGAAATTTATATGGGAGATATATATATATCAATCTAAACCGATCTGACTCACTTTCTCGATAGATGTTTCTAGTTGAAATATAATTTCAAAAAGATCGTTTATAATATGTGGTCTATAGAGGGAAAAGGTCATATCGAGAGCACAAATTGTGTGGGAGCTATATCTAAATCTGAACCGATCTGACCCATTTTCACGTTAGATGTGTCTAGTTCAATTAAAAGCCAAAAGCCAAATTTGAAGCAAATCGATTGAAATATGAGGTCTCTAGAGCGGTAAAATCCAAAGCGTGCGCGATATTTGTATGGAGGCTATATCCAAATCTGAACCGATTTGCTTCAAATTAAATAGCGTTCGTCCTTGACCCGCAAAACTTACCTGCGCTATTTTTTTTTTAGAATCGGACAATAATTGCGACCTGTACTTTGATTTCAAGAATAGATGGACGGATAGACAGACGGACATTGCTAAATGGACTCAGAAAGTGATTCTAAGCCAATCTCTATAATAAACGACGGGTCGTTTCCTTTTGGGTCTTACAAACAACTGCACAACGACATAATACCCTAGTGGAGGGTATAAAAAGAATGAGAAAAGGCGGAGAAGATTATGTTTTTTTTTTGTAACAGACTAAAATCCAAACTAAATTATTATGTAGAAGAATGTTACCGCATTTTTGAACCGTTTTGGGTATTATAAATGGGAACAAATAAATTATCAAAAACAACAACACCTGTTTTTCAAATAAAGGCTACAGCCGAACAAAACAACAAGAACATTGTCAAATATTCATCTTTAAATTTTAAATATATAAAAATTAATTACAAATTTTTGATTTGAACTGGGATATTGTCCTGGCTCAAAACCATTTTGCTTCTACACAAAGAAATAAAGCACACATGCCATCTTACAAGCATCTCATTGAGTTGCATATGTAAGTATGTGTATATGCAGGTATAGTTACCCAGCAATACTTCTGCCGTGCCAACGCTCATTTGTTTTAGTTTTTTCGTTTGCATTTTTTTGGTCTGTAATCAATATTTGATTTGAACTGTGATATTGTCCTGGCTCAAGACCATTTTGCTTCTATATTTAATAGAATGCAAATTTATTTACAAATGGCATGGTGACATTTATTAATTACAAATAATATTTTTAAGTTTTAGAAAAACAATCAAAATTCGTTCCTCTCCCTTGCTACTCAGAAAATGTAAGAATATTCAATTCCGTCTACAAATTTATTTTTGAACAATATTTTCCTTTAACTACTCTCAAATATTACCTTAAGACGACATAAACAAATTA
This sequence comes from Polietes domitor, assembly GCA_947397865.1. Lineage (NCBI taxonomy): Eukaryota > Metazoa > Arthropoda > Insecta > Diptera > Muscidae > Polietes > Polietes domitor. The sequence continues at coordinate 135,856,658 of OX377618.1, forward strand.
AATTCGAAGCAAGTCAATTTGCTGATCCATGAAACGGAACTGGAACAAGTAACTACTAAAGAAAGAATTAATTTTTTTGCAAGTGTCAATGATTTTATTTAGTATAAGTTTTGATACAAACAGACAAACATTAAAGGTTTCTTTGTAGTAAGTAATAAGTGTTTATCATTTGTCATCGAATGAAAACAAGTAAGGAAGGTTAAAGTCGGGCGTGGCCGCCTACAAATTTTATACTGTATCTATCTGTATTTGTAACTAGTAAATCAAAAAAAATTTTTTTTCAAATCCATGCTTTATGCAAGCAGAATTCTATTGGGCCTAGAAATTCTTTTTTAGTTATCTTTTGTAGAAGGAAAAATTACTGCAAAATTTCAGTTTTTTATCTGCCATAGAACGGCATATATTCGAAAATGGGTTTTAACTTCGTATGATAGGTGCCACGCCCACATTTCCATTACCGCCCATTTTTGTCACAACTACGCACATTAATGCTAGATGCACTTACACAAAATTACAGTAGGTGTAATTTTGGTTTTAACTTCATATGGGAGGTGCCACGCCCACTTTTGCATTACCGCCCATTTTAGGCGCAACTACGCACATTGATGCTAGATGCACTTACACAAAATTTGAGCACTATACGTGTCATAGAACTGACACTATTCGATAATATGTTTTAACTTCGTATGGGAGGTGGTACGCCCACTATTCCAATACCGCCCATTTTTGGCAGAACTAAGCACATTGATGGTAGATGCACTTACACAAAATTTCAGCACTCTAGGTGTCATAGAACTGACAATATTCAATAATAGGTTTTAACTTCGTATGGGAGGTGCCACGCCCACTTTTCCAATACCGCCCATTTTTGGCACAACTATGCACATCGATGCTAGATGCACTTACACAAAATTACAGCACTCTAGGTGTCATAGAACTGACTATATTCAATAATAGGTTTTAACTTCGTATGGGAGGTGCCACGCCCACTTTTCCAATACCGCCCATTTTTGGCACAACTATGCGAATTGATGCTAGATGCACTTACACAAAATTTCAGCACTCTAGGTGTCATAGAACTGACAATATTCAATAATAGGTTTTAACTTCGTATGGGAGGTGCCACGCCCACTTTTCCAATACCGCCCCTTTTTGGCACAACTATGCGAATTGATGCTGGATGCACTTACACAAAATTTCAGCACTCTAGGTGTCATAGAACTGACAATATTCAGTAATATGTTTTAACTTCGTATGGGAGGTGCCACGCCCCTTTGTCCAATTGGTCAAATTTTTCCATTTCCTTGTATTGTCATCGAAAATTATTAAGTGTGCAAAATTTGAGCAAAATTGGTTGAGAAAAAAGCTTTCAAAAATTGATTTCAAATTTTGTGGCACACAAACATATATAGAAAGTAACCTTATATAAAGCATGGAAAAAACATTTGAACACAAACTTTGAATGAGAGCTATATATAAATCTGAACAGATCTGACACATTTTTAGCATAGGTCTTCTGAAATATAAGACGCTTTCCCAAATTTGATGGAAATCTGTTAAATATGTGGTTTCTAGAGCGGAAAGAATTAGATCGGATCGGGTGTAATTTATATGGGAGCTATATATAAATCTGAACCGAGGTGACGCACTTTCGCCATGGATGTTTGTAGTTGAAATATGAGCTGTTTTGCCAAATTTTAAGCAAATCTGTTCTAATATGTTATTTCTAGAGCGGAAATAATCAATTCAGTGGCGAAATTTGTATTGGATATTTCTGAACCAATCTGGTCCATTTTTACCAGAGCTGTTTCTAGTTGAAATATAATTTGTTTTGCTAAATTTGTGGAAAATCTGTTAAAATATGTGGTTTCTAAAGCGGAAATAATCAAATCGGGGGAGACATTTGTATGGGAGCTATATATATATCTGAACCGATCTGGCCCATTTTTACCAGTGTTGTTTATATTTAAAATATAAGTTGTTTTGCTAAATTTCAAGAAAATCTGTTAAAATATGTGGTTTCTACAGCGGAAAAAGACAAATTGGGAGCGAAATTCGTATGGGAGCTATATATAAATCTGAACCGATCTAACACATTTTCATCACATGTGCTTCTAGCTGAACTATACGATGTTTTGCCAAATTTTAAGAAAATCTGTTAAATTATGTGGTTTCTAGAGCGGAAAAAGCCAAATTGGGAGCGAAATTCGTATGGGAGATATATATAAATTTGAACCGATCTGGACTATTTTTACCAGAGCTATTTCTAGTTACTATATATATGACGTTCTGCTAAATTTGAAGAAAATCTGTCGAAATATGTGGTTTCTAGAGCGGAAAAAGTAAAATCGGGAGCAAAATTTGTATGGGAGCTATATCTAAATCTGAACCGATTTTCTTCAAATTAAATAGCGTTCGTCCTTATCCATAAAACTTCGTTGTGCAAAGTTTCATTTAGTTCTAGTTCTAGTTTGATTACAAGAATAGATGGACGGACGGACGGATTTCGCTAAATCGACTCAAAAAGTGATTCTAAGTCGATCGGTATAATAAACGATGGGTCTATCTCGTTTCCTTTTGGGTGTTACAAACAAATGCACAAAGACATTATACCCGGTGGTGTAGGGTATACAAATTTTACTAGTTTGCACTAATTAGTTCACTCGATATCCCTTAAATGCACTCATTTCAAAAATTCCTCTATTATAAATGCCGACGCAATATGAAGGATGCACACACCGAATTTCTAATGGTTCTAGCTGTTATCGTATCATTGGTATCATTTTTATTCCTTTTTGTCCCATTTCAGCCGACAAATATTTTATTTACTTTTTGGTGCTTTTACGCTGCAAGAGGAATGTACGCAACATATTTCAAATGCATATAAACAGAAATTTGCTTAAATAATCTAAATATTAGGGAGTATTTACAATCATTGCTAGAAAAAATTTTCTATCTGGGCCGATTTCGCGCACTTTTAATCCCAGTCTATCTACAACCATTCGAGACATTTGTGGGAAATTTGAACCTACTAGCTGATTTCGTCCGGAAGCTAGCGTACTTTATACAGACAGATGCCATTCTATATTGTCCGTTTACCACGATCCAGTATATATATACTTTATGGAGTCTCCGATGAATTTCAAGATGTTGCAAACGGAACGGCAAAATGAATATACACACCATCCTTGGGTGGATGGTATACTAAAACACATCAAAAATTCGACCAATTTGGCCATTTCACATTAATAGCAATCGTAAAATAACGATTTTTTTGAAACTTCAATCCATATTCCGGTGGAAGTTTTTGAAGCTAGAAATAATCCAAGGCATATTTTACCCTTTTGAAAAGGTGTAAAAAAATCACCCAATTCCTCAGTATAGTTATTGAAAGTATACCAATATATGTATTTAGCTTTTGTGAATAACCGGAGTCGGAGAAACATTACGAAACTTGCCTCGACCTGGTTGTGCAACTCCCGTAAAATTAATTCCAGCTACTGCAAGTTGGCGTGATAGTTGGTAATAATATGCAAATGTCGTAATGTTATAAATTTCCTCAAATGATATTGCACTTCCAGGCAATGATGATAACCTACAATCTATTAATAATCCACGCTCCATAAACTGAAAGAATTACCTTCATAATATTTATGATTTTGTTATAACCTCACCAAAAGTGCTCTTTAAAAAGTCGCCAAAAAGCACTTCATAAAATGTATGAAACACGTTTCACAAAAAGCATAAATCAATGAAAAGTGTCATAGAATTCCATCTTTGCAATTAATATGTCTTTGACCTAAAAAACGATACATACTTAACACAGGACAAACGGGAATGACAAGCATTCAACCGAATAAAGTCAACACAATAAAAATATATTTGTAAGCTATGAAAACAACAAAATACTTCATTATATTTATGAAGACAAATATTTTATTGTTTAAGGCATATTTCATAATCTTTAAGAATTTTGTATTTAATACAATGAAGGTTTTCCTTGATTTTATGAAACTAAGTTTCACAAGTTTAACAATTTTATTTTATGAAATATGAAAAAAAAAAATGTATGAAACATTCATTTTGTTTATTACTAGCTTTTTGTACCCGGCGTTGCACTGGTTTTCGTCTTCCTATGTATGTAACTATGCATGCTCGCAATTTTTGTTTTGTATATTTATACACTCCACGAGAGTATTATGTCTTTGTGCATTTGTTTGTAACACCCAAAAGGAAACGAGATAGACCCATTGTTAATTATACCGATCGACTTAGAATCACTTTTTGAGTCGATTTAGCAATGTCCGTCTGTCTGTCTGTCCGTCCGTCCATTTATTCTTGTAATACACGATACTAAATGAGACTTTGCACAATGAAGTTTTTCGGGACAAGGACGAACGCTATTTACTTTGAAGAAAATCGGTTCAGATTTAGATATAGCCCCCATACGAATTTCACTCCCGATTTGACTCTTTTCACTCTAGATACCACATATTACAACATATTTTCTTTAAAATTGGCAAAACATCTTATAATCCAACTAGAAACACCTGTGCTGAAACTGGGTAAGATCGGTTCAGATTTAGATATAGCCCCCATATAAATGTCGCTCCCGATTTGACTTTTTCCGCTTTAAATGCCACATCTTGTACTCGATTTTCTTTAAAATTTTCACAACATCTTATAATTTAACTAGAAACAATTATGCAGAAATTGGGTAAGATCGGTTTAGATTTAGATATATCCCCCATGCAACTGACGCTCCCGATTTGACATTTTCCGCTCTAGAAACCACATATTGTACTCGATTTTCTTTAAATTTGCCACAACATCTTATAGTCGAACTAAACAAACCTATGGTGAAAGTGGGTAAGATCGGTTCAGATTTAAATATAGCCCAAATACAAATGTTGCTCCCAAAAGTTTAACCGATTTTGGCCAAACTATACACTTTATATGTTATATATTTCGTTCCAAGTTTCAATATATCCTCATACAAATGTCCTTTCCGATTTAGTATTTTTGTCAAACACATACATTTATATTATACAAAAAACCTTCCCGTTTTCACTTTTTCACCGAATTGAGTTGTATTCGGATAGAAAGTGGAGTGTATCATAAAGTCGGCCCCGCACGACTTTAGCCTTTCCTTACTTGTTTTACTTCTGTAAATTAGTTTAAGTTAATACTTATTTAATTAAATTCATAAGTTACGTTTTTAAATATAAAAACTTCATGAATATTTAAGTAATTTTTTCAGTGTTTCTTATAAGAAAATAAAACATTTAAATGAAACACTTATTAGAGAGTTAATTAAATATGGTAATTATTTCTATGAATGTATTTTGTGTCTATTAGTTAAGTTAGTCAGTATTTCATTGGAGTGCTTCGGCATACACGATATTTACAATTTGTCCACCTTCTTCAAGTACATTAAAGTTTTTGGGATCGAGAGCAAGCTACATATAACTGACCATGTGAAAAACATGGATTTTACTGATTCAATCCACAAACTTCAAGTGATTGTCCCTGTGCTTTGTTTATAGTCATTGAAAATGCTAGGCGAATCAGAAACTGTAGTCGTTTGAAATCGGATGGTATATCGGTGGGAATCATCGGAATGCGTGGTATAAGGACATCTTTTCCTTTTGATTTTCCATTTAAAATCGTTTCCATTTAAACCAACGTCATTGAAGCGTTGGGCATTAGTCTCTTGACAAAAATTCTAGTACAAATGCACAATCGAGGACTAACATTCCTTAGGAGAATTATAGGTGAACCAATTTTAAGGGATAACATATGAGGCGGAATTCCTGGAAGGTCCAAAGAATTTAGAAATTCAATTCGATAGTTGACAACTTCATCCATTTGTAATGTGTGCAATCACCTAGAATTTTGTTCCAGAATTAAATTATTGACTGCATTAACATCGTTATTTCCCTGTTTCCATAGTTTGTGGTAATTTGTGGGAAGACTTTATCGATTAATTGCTGAATGGATTCCTGAATGATATTTTTTGAAAATGTAATACTCCCTTTCACTGCATCAACTGCATCATTGCCAACATCCAGTAGATGTTTCGAAAAATTAGCTGCAGAGTCAGCGTGATGCAGAGCGTGTAAGTCTGCGAAAAGTGTACGAAAGTGAAAGGGAGTATTACATTTTCAAAATATTGGTGGTCAGATTAATTTTTTGTACATATCGCCATCGATGCGGGTGCTGATTTTGTAATTACTGGAAGTAATCCGGAAGTCTGCAGCTAGTAAAATAAGAGTTCCACCGAATGATGGTGTATTTTATCTTAAATCTTGAAGTGTCCGATTAAGTGCTTTAGGGATTTCTTATGTGCCATGGTCCAGTCATCTCACACAATCAGCTTGCATGTTTCGTGCATTTTCGCCATGCCTGAACTTTTGCCAATATTATCGACAGATTGCAATTCCATGGCAATTTCAACGCTGAATGTGCCGTTCGTCCTCCATCCAATAATGTAGGATCAATAGCTAATGATATCCCATTTTGAGAGCGGATGTGCGCTAATACCAAACTGATGAGAAAGGTTTCAACTGTACATCGAGAAAAAAGGCCGCCGCTGTCATTTGTTACTGCAGTTATTATTATGTCAAAGGCCACTTGTTGCTTTGCAATTAATAGAGGTTTTTTGTTGCGACAAACAAACGCAAATCTTCAACAATGAATTGCCGTTCTCTTAGCAAATCTCGAAATGTCAATGGTAGAACGTTCAGGCACCACCAATCCAAGTTGATTAAGAGATTTATTGCTGATGGCTAGGCATATGTCTTAAATTTTTATCAGCGTATCGTTGAAAATGTTGATCTCAAAAATATAGAATCGTAACGGTGCGATAATGATGCAAAATGTCCTCACTCATATCCTCTTTGAATTTTTCCTACAGGTCTTTTGGGTTAGATGACGAGCAAGTTCTTAATATTGTCGCAAACAAAGTTCGCATCTGGAGAGAATGACAGCTGACACAAGCATACATTAATGTGGTCTCCCAGTTTATGACATGCCTCTCTCAACTGCTCTTAAATTTGAAACTGAAGTGGGTCCTCTCACGTTAACTAATAACATTCTCAAATAATAACATTCTGCATTGTTTGGGTGTACGGTATAAACATGCCCATTTGTCGTGTCTTCCCCTATTTTAGCCAGAAAACATACCATTTCCACATCCTGGAACCATCCCTTGCCCAGAAGTTAGCTGCATCGGTATGCCTGTTGTGATAGTTTTAAAATATCTTTTTTGTGGGAGGTACCACCCCCCCCTTTGTCCTATCATGACCTATCCTATCCAGGAACCATCCTCTGTCCAGAAGATAGATACAGTAAAATTTGCAGGCGAATCGCTCCACCGGTTTGGCGTCCTATACGCAACATACAGACACACATTGATTTTTATATATTAGATTTTTTCATACATATTAAGAAAAAATTAATTAAATTTATTTAAAAATCTTTTTCGAATTTATAGATATTATGACGGAAAATTCTGTCAGCGTAGTGAAGGGTAGATATGATTCGGCGCAACCGATCTTAACACCGTTTTTAGTTGTTATATGGCTACGTGAGAATTTGGACCGACATCAACACATCTTTTCCAACATTCGTGTTTTAAGACATATGTACAAAAGCACCAATTTTCAATGAACAGAGATCCTTCTCTTTGCTATTGCTTATATCCTGGTAAATGCCTCGGCTGACTTCAAACGTGCCGCATTCGATGGTAATGACATTACCCGGCAACGTTTGACATTACCAACCCCTCCCAACCGCAGGGGGATGTTATCCTACTGAAATTGGCCTCACCATGCCACACCCCGTAATTTTGTTAAAACCTGATAGCGCTGCTGTTCTCACATTCTCGCCTGTTACTTTCATAGTTTCATTTCAAAACGACCCGGTTTTGAAATGATTTATGCGTTTTCCGAAACATTTACATTTGCGTCGTCGTAATGGAAGTGTACACTGGGTGTAGCAAAATGTATAACGAAAATACAATAAGTATACGCACGGTGGTGCTGCTACTGACCTATCCCAGTATTTGGTGTGTTGACCAATCAACCCCGCTGTTTGGAATATCACTGTGCACTCATTCATTTTGAAAATGGCGCGAAATAAATGTGTTCGTTGCTGTTGTTCTTTCGTCCTGTTACTTTCATAGTTTAACTTCAAAAGAGCCGCCATGACATGATGTATGACGTGTTCTTGTCAACTTTGACAACTCCACCCCATCAAAGGGAAGCTTCGGCTGACAACTCAGCCGTGCAACCTAGACCCACCCATGCTCCGCTATTCCCTACATTTCGTTTGTTTGAGTCACACTGTGATATTTCCCCGGCACCCAATGTTACTAAAGTTTTGCTCAAAAGAACCTTATTTGCATTTTTATGTTATTTTACGAGTTTCCAGAAAATCCTTGGCAATAATCTTCGGAATGCGGAAAACACACGCACTCATATTCACCATGAAATACAGTCTTACATAGTTGACTTTCTAGTAGTCCTTTGAGCCTATTCCTTAGAAAATTTTACTCCGAAACAGACGCATTTGACGACATATTGACACGTTCGATGACTGTTTGGCACGTGTAGCTACTGACATTGCTACAGTGAGCAACAATTTCTAAAGCAGGTCAAACATATGTGAATTTAATTTTAAATTTTTCAATTTTTGTTTTTTACACACTCACTCTGCCGGGTGAGATGATATACATTATTTGGACCAGACAAACACAAGATGACTTTCTTAATTGTTTGCACCATTTTTGTCTTTTCGCCTGTCTGGTTAACTGGTTAAGGAACAAACTTAGTTTAAGTTCGACGAGTCGGGTAAGTATAGACCCTATTGAATGTGAAGATAACCGGTTCAGATTTAGATATAGCAACTGTACAAACATCACTCCCGATTTGGTTTTTATGTATATATCTGAGCATATCTGGCCCATTTTTACCAGAGCTGTTTCTATTTGAAATATAAGTTGTTTTCCCAAAAAATGAAGAAAATCGATTGAAGTATGTGGGTTCTAGTGCGGAAAGAGTCAAATCGGAGGAGACATTTGTATGGGAGCTATATATAAATCTGAACCGATTTGCCATTTTTTCCCTAAATGTGTCTTATGGCTGCAGATCGGTTGGGATTGAAAGTGGGCGAAATCGGCCCAGATGCAAAAATTTTTCCCTCACAAGGACTGAAAATACCCCTAATATTTAGAGTATTTCAGCATGTTTATACACTCCACGAGAGTATAATGTTTTGTGCATTTATAACACCCAAAAGGAAGGGAGATAGACCCATTGTTAATTATACCGATCGACTTAGAATCACTTTTTGAATCGATTTAGCAATGTCCTTCTTTCTGTCCATCTATTCTTGTAATCACGATACAGGTCGCAATTATTGTCCGATTCTAACGAAACTTTGCACAACAAAGTTTTTCTGTATGCTATTTAATTTGAAGAAAATCGGTGCAGATTTAGATATAGCCCCCATACGAATTTCACTCCCGATTGTCTTAGAATTTTATGACGATCAAAAATGTATATACTTTATATGGTCTCATGGTGATATTTCAAGGTGTTACTAACAGAATGACAAAATTAGTTTACCCCCATCCTTAACGTGACCATCTCTTATTGGTCAAAAAGCGGGATTTATGAATTCAAAAAGCGGGATTTCGCGGGATTTTCTAGAAAACGCGGGATCTTGAATATGCAACCAAAAGATTTAAACATAAAAAACTAAGCTGTATAATATAAATAAAACGATATCAAAACTCGAAACGATATTTATTATTTTTACTATAATTTTATTTTTTGGAAATATAAGTCCGCGAAAAAATTATTTTTTATTTGCTGACACCAAAATAATCATAAACAAGTAAGGAAAGGCTAAAGTCGGACTGTGTCGACTATATGATACACTCCACTTTCTATCCTATTACATTTCAATTCGGTAAAAAGTGAAATCGGGAAGGATTTTTGTATCCTGTAAATGAATGTGTTTGACAAAAAATGTTAAATCGGATAGGACATTTGTATGGGGATATGTTGCAACATGGAACGATGTAACCCGCTTTCACCATGTATGTTTATTGGTGAAATATAATATGTAAAGTTTGGACAAAATCGATTAAACATTTAGGAGTCACATTTGAACGTATATAATTAAAATTATATCTAAATTTGAACCGATCTAACCCACTTTCACCATATGTGTTTTATTTTTTTAGTTAGTGGATTGCCAATTTTAGAAAAAATCGGGTACGGCGCTTTATAGAGCGGAAAAAGTGAAATCAGTAGCGACATTTGTATGGGGCTTAGGGTTTGGGGTTTCCCGGACCTTTTTCATTTCCCGGGAAAACGGGAATGAAAATGTTCATTCCCGGGAATACCGGGAATTCCCGGGGTATGTCCAATGTGGTTTAAAATATCAACATTTACATAAACAGGAGGAAAATATTCTAAACCGTAAAAGCAATAGAAACATTAAAAAAGTTTACTTTTAATTAAATAAATTAATACAAAACATTGAAATATTGAAGTCATTACTTCTTACAAAAGGGTGATTTAAATATAAATTTTTCTATTCATATTAGATTTCTCTTGAAAGATTCCAGATGACAATTTTAATTTTGTTCCTATTTTTATACCATTTCTTAATCTATATATATAAAAGAGTTGCGTTACTGACTGACTGACTGACTGACTGACTGACTGACTGACTTATCATTGACCAGCCCCCAGACCAAACGGCTGAAGCCAGGGTCATGAAATTTTCAGGGTAGTTCCCAAATATGACGTAGACGTCGACTAAGAATGGGTTTTACGAAATTCGTACTTTTAGGGGATAAAATGGCCCAAAAAGGGATAAACATCGAATCTTCGTACTGACTAAACAGCAGTAGCCATAAACATGAAATTCGGTGAGTTCCTTGCAATGACCATGCAGACGAGCTAAAAATAGGGATTTTTCGAAATTTGTACTTTTAAGGGACGAGCGGGACAAAAAGGGATAAAAATGGTACCAACTAAAGTATTACAGCTAGAAACGTGAATTTTGGTATGTAAATTCCTCTGACCATATAGAATCGAAGTAAAATTGTATTTTTCGAAATTTGTACTTTTAAGGGACGAGCGGGACAAAAAGGGATAAAAATGGTACCAACTAAAGTATTACAGCTAGAAACGTGAATTTTGTTATGTAAATTCCTCTGACCATATAGAAACGAAGTAAAATTGGATTTTTCGAAATTTGTACTTTTAAGGGACGAGCGGGACAAAAAGGGATAAAAATGGTACCAACTAAAGTATTACAGCTAGAAACGTGAAATTTGGTATGTAAATTCCCCTGACCATATAGAAACGAAGTAAAATTGGATTTTTCGAAATTTGTAATTTTAAGGGACGAGCGGGACAAAAAGGGATAAAAATGGTACCAACTAAAGTATTACAGCTAGAAACGTGAATTTTGGTATGTAAATTCCTCTGACCATATAGAAACGAAGTAAAATTGGATTTTTCGAAATTAGTACTTTTAGGGGACGAGCGGGACAAAAAGGGATAAAAATGGTACCAACTAAAGTATTACAGCTAGAAACGTGAAATTTGGTATGTAAATTCCTCTGACCATATAGAAACGAAGTAAAATTGGATTTTTCGAAATTTGTACTTTTAAGGGACGAGCGGGACAAAAAGGGATAAAAATGGTACCAACTAAAGTATTACAGCCAGAAACGTGAAATTTGGTATGTAAATTCCTCTGACCATATAGAAACGAAGTAAAATTGGATTTTTCGAAATTTGTACTTTTAAGGGACGAGCGGGACAAAAAGGGATAAAAATGGTACCAACTAAAGTATTACAGCTAGAAACGTGAAATTTGGTATGTAAATTCCTCTGACCATATAGAAACGAAGTAAAGTACTTTTAAGGGACGAGCAGGACAAAAAGGGATAAAAATGGTACCAACTAAAGTATTACAGCTAGAAACGTGAAATTTGGTATGTAAATTCCTCTGACCATATAGAAACGAAGTAAAATTGGATTTTTCGAAATTTGTACTTTTAAGGGACGAGCGGGACAAAAAGGGATAAAAATGGTACCAACTAAAGTATTACAGCTAGAAACGTGAAATTTGGTATGTAAATTCCCCTGACCATATAGAAACGAAGTAAAATTGGATTTTTCGAAATTTGTACTTTTAAGGGACGAGCGGGACAAAAAGGGATAAAAATGGTACCAACTAAAGTATTACAGCCAGAAACGTGAAATTTGGTATGTAAATTCCTCTGACCATGTAGAAGCGCAGTATAATTGAATTGTTGGAAATTTGTACTTTTAAGGAGCAAGCGGGACAAAAAGGGATAAAAATGGTACCAACTAAAGTATTACAGCTAGAATCGTGAAATTTGGTATGTAAATTCCTCTGACGATACAGAAACGAAGTAAAATTGGATTTTTCGACATTTGTACTTTTAAGGGAAGAGCGGGATAAACATGGTACCAACTAAAGTATTACAGATAGAATCGTGAAATGTGGTATGTAAATTCCTCTCACCATATAGAAACGAAGTAAAAATAGATTTTTTCGAAACTTTTACTTTTAAGGGGCAAGCGGGACAAAAAGGGATAAAAATGGTACCAACTAAAGTATTACAGCTAGAATCGTGAAATTTGGTATGTAAATTCCTCTGACCATATAGAAACGAAGTAAAATTGGATTTTTCGAAATTTGTACTTTTAAGGGGCAAGCGGGACAAGAAGGGATAAAAATGGTACCAACTAAAGTATTACAGCTAGAATCGTGAAATTTGGTATGTAAATTCCTCTGACCATATGGAAACGGAGTAAAATTGGATTTTTCGAAATTTGTACTTTTAAAGGGCAAGCGGGACAAAAAGGGATAAAAATGGGACTAACTAAAGTATTGCAGATAGAATCGTGAAATGTGGTATGTAAATTCCTCTCACCATATAGAAACGGAGTAAAAATAGATTTTTTCGAAATTTGTATTTTTAGGGGGTGAGAGGACAAAATGGGATAAAAATGGTACCAACTAAAGTATTACAGCTAGAATCGTGAAATTTGATATGTAAATTCCTCTGACCATGTAGAAGCGCAGTATAATTGAATTGTTCGAAATTTGTACTTTTTAGGGGGTAGGCAGGACAAAAAGGGGTCCAATTTAAGAATTGCAGCTATAGTCGGGAAATTTGGAGTGTAAACTGTGTGTAAAGCGCAATCTAAAGGATTTTTTGACATTTTCTTATAGTGGTGAGCAACAAGGGATAAAAGTAGTACCTACTAAAGTATTGGAGCTATAGTCGTGAAATGTGGTGTGTAAATTCCTCTGACAACGAGAATCGCAAATCTTAACGAATTTTTCTAATTCTGTACTTATAAACAATGAGCGGTATAAAAATAGTACCAACTAAAATATTTCAGCTATAGTCGTGAAATTTAGTGTGTAAATTTCTCTGACCATATAGAAGCGCAGTAGTTTGATTTTTGGAAATTTGTACTTTTAAGGGGTGCGCGGGACGAAAAGGGATAAAAATGGCGTTCAATCATTTAATTACGTAAGCGCGGAACATAAATGGATATTTCAAAATTTGTACTTAAAAGGGGGGATACGGCACAACAAGGAATAAATGTGTTACCAAATAAAGTACATATTTTTAGGTGAAGCAAAAACACATTTTACCTATAGTGATTTTTCAAAATGTGTACTTTTTGGGAAAGAAGTGCTAAATGTTATAAACTGGCTGGCTGAATCTAGAAACATGAGATCGAGGATATAAATGGTTGTAATATTTTGTTCAAAACTTGGTGGAAATTATACAAACGAAGTAGTTCAGCTAAAATAGTGTATATCGACAAGCACATTCCTTTGACTGTGTGTGAGTGCTAGCTAATAGGAGGTTTCCAAATTACTATTTTAGATTTATCTATATCCACCAAAAGAAAATTAAATAAATACTATCCAAAAACAAAGACGGATAAAATTAACAAATAACTGGCTTTTTCGCGTGCGAAGCAGCGGGTACTGCTAGTGGTTTCATATGTAAAGTAAATTCTTCTTTGATAAGATTTCGCCTTTTATTACATCGAGGGATTACGTATTGGCACTATGTCAGCCATAGTATGAAGTGATCATTATTATTGCCAGTAATGTAAATATATGTATTTGAAATCAAAGAATATAAATGAATAAGAAGGTCCGTCCGACTCTTTGATTTCTGACAGTTACGTGCGATTAAAATGTATATGAAAGAGCGACACTCGTTTTCCTACTCTTAAGTGAAGAATGGGTGTTTCAAAATCAATATTTTTCGTGTTTTTAAAGAAAACAGCACAAAGTAACGACAAACAACATTAAAATACTAAGAAACTGTGTCGTATTTTACTCGCGTTTTGTGAACATTTTACTTATTATTTTTTATTTAACTAATTGCAAAAAATATTGAAAAATAAGGCAAAAAATATCCTATTCTTCTTTGTTCCCGGCGTTCTTAATTTTGAAATTTTCATGTTATTTTGATTGATTTCTGTCAAAACCGACGACAGCACTCTCTTAAATTTTATTTTTCACATTTTAATCTAACGTAACTCACTCAATTTTTGAAATGAGACGGACGGACCTTCTTATTCATTTATATTCTTTGTTTGAAATATATCTACAATTTCTTATTTATATAGTAAAAATAAATTAGTGTTCAAAATAAAACAAAAAATATTTTCTAGAATTTCCCGTATTTCCAAATTTGGACGGGAATTCCCGGGAAAACGATTCGGGAATTCCCGGACCCAAACCCTGATGGGGCTATATCTAAATCTGAACCGATCTTACCCGCTTTCATTACAAGTGTGTCTAGTTAGATCTTAAGATGTTGTTCAGAATTTAAAGAAAATCGTTTGCAATATGTGGTTTCTAAAGCGGAAAAAGTCAAATCGGGAGCGACATTTGTATGGGGCTATATCTAAATCTGAACCGATCTAACCCGCTTTCGCCACAGGTGTTTCTAGTTAGATTATAAGATGTTTTGCAGAATTTAAAGAAAATCGGGTATAATATGTGGTTTCTGGAGCGGAAAAAGTCAAATCGGGAGCGACATTTGTATGAGGGCTATATCTAAATCTGAACCGATTTGCTTCAAATTAAATAATGTTCGTCCTTGATCCTAAATCGACTCAGAAAGTGATTCTAAGCCGATCTGTATAATAAACGATGGGTCTAACTCGTTTCCTTTTGGGTGTTACAAGCAAATACACAAAGACAAAATACTCTCGTGGAGTGTTGGGCGGATTTTGAGGGCGTGCAAGCTAGTATCATTATGATTTCCTTTCATAAACTATTTGACATTCTATGTCATATTCTATAAAAATATGTTTTAAATTATCAAATGTTTTAATTTATCAAAGCTTAGATTAAGTTACTAATTATAATCTTAAATGTTCTCTTAAAACTGGAGGCTAAATATAGCATAATGAGAATTAATTAAATATTTTAGAATTTGTGGACAAATATTTAAGTGACAATTTTTAATTGATATTGTACCAAAAATAATTAAAAACAAAAAGCGGGACTTTTTGTAAAAAAGCGGGATTGTCCCGCGAAAAGCGGGATGGATGGTCACCTTACCCATCCTGGAGGTGGAGGGTATAAAAAGAAAAATTCTTAAATTAGAGATCTGATCAAAGTAAAGAGAAAAATTGTCATATCTCAATTTTTTGAATTTTTGACTTAGGCCACGATTCGCGTTCACGATTTCACTTTTCTCCGAGAATTCAATTGTAGTGGAGGGTATCTTATAGTCGTCCCCGCCCGACTTTAGCATTTCCTTACTTGTTTTCCCAAAATTTTACTACACTTTTACATGAAGTCAACAGCCTCCAAGCTGCCCGTAATACTGTGGAATGCAATCCATGGTGGTTGGTATAAAAGATTCGACCCGGCTAAAAGTAACGCCATTTTTAAGCATCAATTCAATGTTCTACGGTAATCACCTTTTCATATTTAATACACCTTGACCTGGCCAGGTCCGAGAATGTTACAAACTAAGCGCGAAATGTAATTTGTTTGAAGCGAATATAAATCAATAATTCTTATTTTTGGTCATCATCGAAATCCACAATTTATATTTTTTTGGTCATCATCTAGCAGAATGTGATTCTATATGTCTTTCGTTTCAGTCCGTATACACAAAATCTCCTCCCAATTTCTCCGATCGTGGCTGTGCAATGTATACCACCATGCTGTAGTGTAGGGTGAAAAATGTCCCTTTCCTTTTCTGCAAACTAGCACTTGTTTACAACGCAAGGTTTCGAAAAAGTCATAAATTATGTCAAAAGAAGTCCTTTGAAGTCAAGCCATGTAAATAACAGGATAACAGAGAGCGGTGATTTTCGCAAGTAGAACAGTGGAGTGGGTTACAATGTGCCACATATGAAATCATCACAAATATTTCTAGTCGCATTGTCTGGGTGGAAACTATTGCAAGTTATTGTTTGCCTTTTTTCATACGTCTGCAACATTCATTGGTAAAAATTTCGGCTCTTTTGAAGAAAATTTCTCGTGGTGATGGGAGAGAAAAGACCGGGAGCAGCATACAATACAAACAAATACATTGTTGCAGAAGAAAATGTAATAGAATAAAAGTGTCATGGGGAAGCCAATTATTATTCGAGTCCTTGAGTTCTTGTGCCGTTAGTACACCCCTTCAACATTCATAAATCATGTCAAAATTTCTCTTTTGAAGGGAACCTACGTAAGGAACAGGTTGGAAGGAGTACAGAGTTGTCTCGCAAAAAATATTACTTTGAAAATATTCCCTCAATTCGTGCACAAAGAATTTTTATATTTGGCTATTGCCTACCGTAAGACCGACCATCAATATGTAAATTAGATTCCTTTGACACAAATCTCAGCAGGCACCAGGAGCAAAGGACGCTCTGCTAGTAGCACATAGCTCGCACTTCATTGACAATTCAGTTTTGTGGTTTTGAGTGTAACATCGACTTGTATGTGGAAAGTTGTAAATGGTGTTGGCCCAGTCTCGATTTCCCACAATTTCGCATGCGACAAAACCTCTATCGTTTATATAGTGCAACAATTGAGGTGTGGGTTATAATTGGCCTTCCAGAAAGAGATAACATCTCGTATTTACAAAATAATGGCTATCAAAGGCATTATTATGTAAATGAGATTCCTTTGAAGTGACTCGCTCTATGTAACAGGAGTGAAGAAATCTCAGGGCAATGTCCCAAAAATTGGCTCAATTGTATAATAACTATAATGCACACTACACTTTGTCCTATCACACATCCAGCGTAGAGGTACAAATATAAATGCCTCACATATGTAAGCCATATAGTTGCATATTAGGCTGAGTCTATTTGGATGTTTTTTTAAGTCCACGTAACAGGTGACCTTTGGCAGGTGATGTTATTTTTCTGGTAGGTATTGTCTAGTAGAAAAAGAATCTGTATTTGAAATTTCCCAGACACCCCCAAAATGAACGATGAAAAAAAAAAAAACAAGTAAGGAAAGGCTAAAGTCGGACGGGCCGACTATATGATACACTCCACATTCTATCGGAATACAATTCAATTCAGTAAAAAAGTGAAAACGGGAAAAATTTTTGTATGTTTCCTAATCACAGGTTAATATGACCTGGTCTAATTTGTCAAATCGAGAATAACTTTTGTTTCGGGGCTCTATCCACACATGGAATGAAGTGACTAAGTGAACCAGTTGAAATATAACGTGTTATGCTTAATTTTAAGAAATTCTTTGAAAATACGCGGTTTCTGGGGGAACGAAATTTGTATGAGAGCTATATGTAAATCTGAACCGATGTGACCCATTGTTAAAATATGTGGTTTCTAGAGCAGAAAAAGTCAAATCGGGAGCGAAATTTGAATGAGAGCTATATATAAATCAGAACCAATCTAACTCATTTTTACCGCAGATGTTTCTAGTTTAAATATATGATGTTTGCCAATTTTGAAGAAAATATGTTAAAATATGTGTATTCAAGAGCGGAAAAATTGAAATTGGGAGCTATATATAAATATAAACCGATCTGACTTATTTTCACCATAGGTGTTCCTATTTTAAATATATGATGTTTTGCCAATTTTGAAGAAGATATGTTAAAATATGTGGTTTCTAGAGCAGAACAATTCAAATTGGGAGCTATATATAAATCTGAACCGATCTATCACATTTTTACCACCGATGTTTCTAGTTTAAATATAAGGTGTTTTGCGAATTTTGAAGAAAATCTGTTAAAATATGTGGTATCTAGAGTGAAAAGAGTCAAATCGGGAGTGAAATTCGTATGGGGGCTATATCTAAATCTGAACCGATTTTCTTCAAATTAAATAGCGTTCGTTCTTATCCCGAAAAACTTAGTTGTGCAAAGTTTCATTTGGTTCTGTGTACAATTGCGACCTGTATCGTGATTACAAGAATAGATGGACAGACAGACAGACAGACAGACAGACGGACATCGCTAAATCGATTCAAAAAGTGATTCTAAGTCGATCGGTATAATTAACAATGGGTCTATCTCTCTTCCTTTTGGGTGTTACAAACAAATGCACAAAGACATAATACTCTCGTGGACTGTATAAAAACCCTGAATTCCCAACATGGGAATCTGTTTTGATGAATTTTATGTATTTTTATTGGACGTCAATTCGTAAAATAATGAGAGATGTGAACTTGAATGACCACAACTTGTATTTATACACTCCACGAAACCCGATTTTCTTTAAGTTTGGCACAAGATCGTATAATCCACCTAAAAACACCTATGCAGAATGTGTGTAGATTCGGTTCAGATTTAGATATAGCCCCCATACAAATGTCGCTCCCAATTTGACATTTTCCGCTCTAGAAAACACATATTGTACCCGATTTTCTTTTAAACTTGACACAACATCTTATAATACAACTAGAAACAACTGTGGCGAAAGCGGGCTAGATCGGTTAAGATTTAGATATAGCCTTAATACAAATGTCGCTCCCGATTTGAATTTTTCCGCTGTAGAAACCACATATTTTCTTTAAGTTGGACACAACATCTTATAATCCAACTAGAAACACCTATGTTGAAATTGGGTGAGATCTGTTCAGATTTAGATATAGCCCCCATACAAATGTAGCTCCCGAGTTGAATTTTGTCGCTCTAGAAACCATATATTGTACCCGATTTTCTTTAAATTTGGCACAACATTTTATAATCCAACAAAAAACCTATGGTGAAAGTGGGTAAGATCGGTTCAGATTTAGATATAGCACCAATACAAATGATGCTCCCAAATGTTTAACCGATTTTGGCCAAACTATATATATTATATTTCAACTATTTCGTTCCGATTTATCATTTTTTAACACATACATTTACAGGATACAGAAATCCTTCCCGTTTTAACTTTTTTACCGAATTGAATTGTATTCAGATAGAAAGTGGAGTGTATCATAGTAGTTTTTTTTAAAAATTTAGTATTAATAAAATCTTCAGTAAGTCAGTCAATTACTAATGGATTTTTAAAAACAAAGCGGCCTTACTAAATTTGTTATTTAAATAAATTTTAAAGTGGTGCGGCTACGAAACAAATGTGAAAAATTTGAAAAAGTCAAATTCGAAGAGAAATTTATATAGTAGCTATATATAAATCTGAACCGATCTAAACCATTTTCACTACATACTTCAGTTAAAAGGTACTGTGCTAAATTTGAAGAAAATCTATTAAAATATGTGGTTTCTAGAGCGAAATTTGCATGGGAGCTATATTTAAATCTGAACCGATCATATTCACTTTCACCACATATGTTTCTAGTTTAAATATAAGGTACTGTGCCAAATTTGAAATATGTGGTTTATGGAACGGAAAAAGTTAAACCGGGAGCGACATTTGTTTGGGAGCTATGTCTAAATCTAAACTGATTTGCTTCAAATTAAATAGCGTTCGATCGACTCAAAAAGCGATCTATATAATAAACGTTAGACGATGGGTCTATATCGTTTCCTTTTGAGAGTTACAAACAAACGCACAACGACGTAATACCCTAGTGGAGGGTATAACTAGTATCAATTCCCAGAGTTTTCTACACTGAAAAAAAAGTTTGCTACTGAAGCATACTGAAATCGAGTCTGATAAATAACTCATTTTGAATTAATTTTACTAGATTTGAGTATGTATGTACTACATTCAAGTAAAAAATAAACTTAAATTGAGTAAAGACATACTGGGTGCCAAACAGATACCAATTTCCTTAATTTTAGTACATTTTTACTGGAATTTAGTACACTTTTATCTGAGTGTACTTCTTTCTTTTTTCTAGTCCAGTGTAACCCCCTTAGAAAACCATATGTGAGTATAAATAAATGTTCCCTTTCAGTTCAACCAGTCTTTACAATAGGGTAATTCTACATGATTTCGGTCCATTATGTATTTTAACCTTTTTCGATGTTAATGAAATGATTCAACTGAACGAACGGGAAAGTAAAAAATTCTAGTATTACGACTTCAGAAACCAGTGGCCGTTCGAATAATATTAAACAAGTCAGAAAAGGATAAAGTCGGACGGAGCCGACTATATGATACACCCATTACAATTCATTTCGGTAAAAAAATGAAACCGGGAAGGATTTTTGTATCATGTAAATGTATGTGTTTGGCAAAAAATGTTAAATCGGATAGGACACCTGTTGGGGGTATATTGCAAATTGGGACGATGTATCCCGCTTTCAAAATGTATGTTTATAGGTGAAATATAAAATGTTAAGTTTGGACAAAATCGGTTAAACATTTGGGAGCAACATTTGTATATATATATAAATAAATAGGTCTGAATAGGTCTTTCTAGTTGGATTATAAGACGTTGTGCCTAATTTAAAGAAAATCGGGTAAAATATGTGGTTTCTAGAGCGGAAAATGTCAAATCGTCCTTAATCCACAAAATTTACTTGGGCCAATTTTGGTTAAGATCGGACTATAATTGCGACCTGTAATTTGATTACAACAATAGATGGACAGACATTGCCAATAGGGTTTGCATCCCGGGATTTCCCGCGGGAAAATTCCCGAGAATTTGCTCATTTTTCATTTCCCGTATCCCGGGAAATTCGTACGGGAATCCCGCGGGAATTCAGTAAAAAAATTTACATATTTCTTCGCATATTTTTTCCCATTATTTCCACAATAAAATTAAAAATGTTGTATAACAATTTAGATCACATAGTTTTTAATCAGGTATGTCAAATATAGCAGTTGGATGACAAAATAAGCTGCGTTCCGATGTAGACTCAAAATCCACTTTTTCGGATTTTTCCTGTCAAGCTCCACAGGAAAAAAATTAAATTCCGGGAAAAATAGATTTTGGGCATGTATCCGAACTAGAGATGGGCGCGTGAGTGATTTCTGACTCACGTTCACGCACGCTCACGAAGGGAAAATTTTGAATCACGCACGTTCACGCACGAAGATTTTTTCGTCGATCACGTTCACGCACGCTCACGTGAGTAAAATAATTTTTACTCACGATCACGCGTGATTCACGCGTGAATCACGTGATTCACGTAAATCACGCAAACAATTTCCACAATTCTAAATCCAAATGAGTAAATGCCGCGCAAATCCGAAAATTATATTATTAAAATCACACTACTTTTACAATTTTAATCTAAAATTCACATTTTTAAAGTAGTATACAAATTAAAATGTGTGTTATATCGTATTAGTGTCTTTTTTGAAGGAAAAAATTTAGTAGATGAAATATTGAATGATAAATATTCCCAAAGCATTCATTCCGCGAAATATTATTTAGTTTGACTTTGTTCTTGCTCAGGTATTAAAGTTGCTACCTATACCTATGTATACATGGAACAATCTAATCTAATACATGAAAACAATCTAATAGAAAATATCCAACAAAATGAATGACAATGTATATGGTGGTAAAAACGCAAAAAGTATGTACAACTCACGCAAAAATCACGTGACTCACGCAGAAATTCGACTCACGCACATTCACGCACGAACTTTTTTTCGCTCCTCACGTTCACGCACGCTCACGTGAGTAAAATAAATTTTGCTCACGATCACGCGTGATTCACGCGTGAATCACGTGATTCACGCAATTCACGTGAGTCGCGCCCATCTCTAATCCGAACGCCAAGAATAAAGAATTTAAAGTTTTCGAAGCGACAGGACATTTCATTTAATACTCTACTCACTATTAATGTGAACGATCGTTCTCCGTCGCGTCCACATTTTCCAATAAAATAAGAAATATCTGATCTTTAATTAACTTTGAAACTTGAAAAGATGTTTGAATTGATCTCACATTGCGCTTTATTATATTTTACTTTAATAAAATGTGAATGTTTCATTGGAAAAAATAAGCTTAAATCATGGTAAACAGTATGTTGACGATTTCCCGTGCTGTCCCGGGATCCCGGGACATTGAAAAAATTATTCCCGTTTCCCGGGAAATAAAAAGTACGGGAAAATGCAAACCGTAATTGCCAAATCGACTCAGAAAGTGATTCTAAGCCGATATGTATAATAAACGATGAGTTTATCACGTATCCTCTCGTTTACCCTCCAGCCAGACGGCAGTATGGTTCGTCCTACAAAGTTATATCGTTTTAACTTTTAGGGTCAAATGTATAATCAGTACCAGTATTTCGACAAGAAAAATAAATAAAATTATTTAATATCTTGAAACTACGAAAATTTTCAAAACGTCAAACCAATTTCAAGACGCGGATTTTCTATTAGGCCAGGTTCTTAATGTTTTGCTTCAAAATTAGATGAATTATAAAGGCCGGAATTTAGTTTAATATCTCTCAGTTTTGATATTCACTCATTAAATTTCAAGATAACAAATCCTTATATTTCAAATATTTAATATTTTTAGGTTCCGTAATAATGCTATTATTTTTTTATTTGATGAATACTGCTACCATGCTACTTAATGCTGTTGTTAAAGAACTTATTCTTTGCAGAACTGCATCGAAAGTGAATCCCTTTCAACACTGTGTGGTTTCAACAGGATGATGCGACTTTGTCACATAGCCAGGTCCTGATATGAGAGAGAATTGCTGCGAAAGATCCCCAAGAAGGTGATTTCTAGACACTCGACATTTCGTTGGCCCCCAAAGTCTCGTGACCTCACTGCACCTATCTTTTTCTTGTGGGGTTATTTCATCTGGAAGTTTACAAACCAAATCAAAAAAAAAAAAAATGGATGATTTAAAGCAATGCATTCGAACAACAATTGAGACAATTCTTACTGCAACTCTGCAGGATGTAATGAATAATGAATTTTGCACATACGTCACCGGCTATCGTCATGTCAATTAAATTCTTTTATTTTTAAACCCGTTAAAAAGGTTTACTAAAAATGTATCGGTTGTCAAATCAACAAAGAAAAAGTAATTTACATGAATTAAACAAAAAGTTATTTTAGTTTCTTAATGTAGTGTCATTCATTAGCCACCCTGTATGAAATGTATAGGTTGGCCAAAGTCAGTTAAACTTTTGGGAGCAACATTTATATTTTAAAGAAAATCGGGTACAACATGCGGTTTCTATAGCGCAAAAGTCAAATCGGGACGACATTTATGTGGGGGCTATATCTAAAACTGAACCGATCGACCAAGTGTGACATTCGTATGGGGGCTATATCTAAATCTGAACCGATTTTCTTCAAATTAAATAGCGTTCGTCCTTGTCCCGAAAAACTTCATTGTGCAAAGTTTCATTTAGTTATATCTACAATTGCGACCTGTATCGTGATTACAAGAATAGATGAACAGACGGACGGACGGACATTGCTAAATCGACTCAAAAAGTGATTCTAAGTCGATCGGTATAATTAACAATGAGTCTATCTCGTTTCCTTTTGGGTGTTACAAACAAATGCACAAAGACATAATACTCTCGTGGAGTGTATAAAAATCGAGCAAATAAATAAATCCGGGTAATTTATTTGCATTGTGCGATTGTTCTCGCATTTTTTGGCAGATTGCGAGACTCGATCGCATAATTTTCAGGCAGCTTTACTTGTTGTTTAAAAGAAAATTTTTGATGTAGGGTATTTGTGTAAGCAGTGTGTGTATGCATGTGTCTGGCACTATGTGTGTCAACAATAGTTTTATACGTGTCATACGTGTTGGCCAAGTACGTGTATTGTAGCCAATTGCGGAGAACACCCAGTACGAGTGTCCCTGCTAACAGTCTCTTAAATCCTGCTACATATTTGAACATCAAAGAGTTGTGCTTCCGTTTAATTTTTCATGTTTACAGGGATAATGGGGATAATAAATGATTGTAGAAAATAAAAGCTAGTTCTCGTCGATTTTTTTCCCGCGACACATTTATAAAGGACAGTCAGAGCATCGAAAATAATTGTTTGCATGTTCATATTCCTTTGATCCCGTTACAAATAAGACAGTGTGTCAAAAACGTCATACCGGAAGTTAATTGTTATTACATATAAATTCCATACGTATAGTATATATGTGTTGGCAATAATAATGTTGGTCATACTTATATGTTTGCAGACAAGGATAAGGTAAAGGACTCGTATGTATTTGGAAGCGCGCAAAAAGATATTAAGAGACCCTGTTAGAATTTTATAATACCCTGCTACCTATTTTAACTTCAAAGAGATTTATATAGCCAGTAGACATTTATTACATATTGTCGACATGTATATGGTGGAGATAATTGAAGAAAATAATGAATTCAAAATATATACTATTAGGAAGATTTAAATTTGAATTGCGGTAAAGAAATTTGCGGCTGTGACTTTAAAAAACCCATAAAAATAAAACAGGTAAGGAAAGGCTAAAGTCGGGAAAGGAAAATATGAGCGAGGGAATATCTTGGATTTATTCTCCACTTTTTCTGTAAACGTTCCTAACTCTGATATAACGTGATGTGGAAAATAGGTCTACAATCGTATCGGAGGCCTACTTGGGTGGGGTCTACATTAAAACAAGGAGCCATTGTGTTCTTATGTAAAACTAGCAGTACCCGCTGCTTCGCACGCGAAAAAGCAAGTTATTTGTTAATTTTATTCGTCTCTGTTATTTATTTATCTATTTATTTAATTTTCCTTTGGTGGATATAGATAAATCTAAAATACTAATTTGGAAACATCCAATTATATAGCACTCACACACAGTCAAAGTAATGTGCTTGTCGATATGCACTATTTTAGCTGAACTCCTTCGTATGTATAATTTTTATCATTTTCTACCAAGTTTTGAACAAAAAATTATCACCATTTATATCCTCGATCTCATGTTTCTAGATGCAGCCAGCTACTTTATAACGTTTGCACCTCTTTCCCAAAAAGTAC
The DNA here is from genome assembly GCA_947397865.1 of Polietes domitor. Classification (NCBI taxonomy): domain Eukaryota; kingdom Metazoa; phylum Arthropoda; class Insecta; order Diptera; family Muscidae; genus Polietes; species Polietes domitor. The sequence goes on from OX377618.1 coordinate 135,882,065, forward strand.
ACATTTTGAAAAACCACTATAGGTAACATGTGTTTTTGCTTCCCCTAAAAATATGTACTTTATTTACACTCCAAATTTCGCAACTCTACCTGCACTATTTTGTTGGTACTATTTTTATGCCGCTCACCGTTTATAAGTGTATCCCTTTTTGCCCCGCACAATTTTACTTCGCTTTTATATGGTCAGAATTTACATACCAAATTTCACTATTCTATGTGTAATACTTTAGTTGGTATCATTTTTATCCCTTTTTGTCCCGCACGCCCCTTTAAAGTACAAATTTCGAAAAATCCAATTTTACTTCGGTTTTATATGGTCAGAGGAATTTACATACCATTTGTATCCCTTTTTGCCCCGCTCGCCCCTTAGAAGTACAAATTTCGAAAAATCCAATTTTACTTCGCTTTTACAGAGGAATTTACATACAATATTTCATCATTCTATGTGTATTCTATGTGTTTGTACTATTTTTATCCCATTTTGTCCCGCATGTCCCTTAAAAGTACAAATTTCGAAAAATCCAATTTTACTTCGTTTTTATATTGTTAGAGGAACTTATATACCAAATTTTACGATTTAGGTGTATTACTTTAGTTGGTACCATTTTTATCCCTTTTTGTCCCGCTCGCCCCTTAAAAGTAAAATTTTCGAAAAATCCAATTTTACTTCGCTTTTATATGGTCAGAGGAATTTACATACCAAATTTCACGATTCTAGCTGTAATACTTTAGTTGGTACCAGTTTTATCATTTTTTGTCACGCTCGTCCCTTAAAAGTACAAATTTCGAAAAATCAATTTATATTGCAAGTCTACGTTGTCAGAGAAATGTAAATACCGATTTTCACGATTCTAGCTGCAATTCTTATATTGGTACCATTTTTATCCCTTTTTGTCTCTTTCCTCCCTTAAAAGTACAAATTTCGAAAAATCCCTATTTGTAGCTCTTCTGCATGGTCAGTAAAGTCAGCAAGGAACACACCGAATTACACGTTTCTAGCTGCTGCCGTTTAGACAGGGCGAAGGTTCGATGTGTATCCCTTTTTGGGCCATTTTACCCCCTAAAAGTACGAATTTCGTAAAACCCTTTCTTAGTCGACGTCTACGTCATATTTGGGAACTACCCTGAAAATTTCATGACCATAGATTCAGGCGTTTGGGCTGGGGGCTGGTCAATGATAAGTCCGTCAGTCAGTCAGTAACGCAACTCTTTTATATATATAGATGATCTGGGAATTTTGATCAATAACCGATTAATATGAGGGCTTTATTGCGGTAATACTGATATAATAATTATATTTGGAGGGACATTTTTATGGGAGGATATTTGAAAACATGGGCTCGAAAACTGGAAAATTTGATCAAAATCAGATTTTACAGCGATTATAAGACAAATAGGAGGGACGTTTGTAGGGCGCCAATAACAATATATGGGGCTATACCAAATCATGGACCCATGTAGATATCTTCCACAGTAGGTATTCCTAGATAAAATATAGCAAGACCTGCAAAGTGTTATCAGGATTCCAGAGGGGTTATAGTGTAAGCTGGGGCCATTTGTATGGGGGATATTCCATAATATAGATCTATTTATAGAAGGCGTTTCTAGCTGAAGATGACGTGGAAATTTGATCAAGATCCGTTGTAAAAGTGTAAGTCGGAGATACATTTGAATAGGGACTATATTAAACAAGCAAGAAAGACTAAAGTCGGGCGGGGTCGACTATATGATACCCTCCACTTTCTACACCATTGCAATTGAATTCGGAGAAAAAAGAGGTATCGGGAACGATTTTTGTACGTATACTATATATGTGGTCTCTAGAGCGGAAAAAGTCAAATCGAGAGCGAAATCTATATGGGAGCTATATCTAAATCTGAACCGATCTGATCTGGGGAAATGCCAAATAAGGATTGAAATTTGTATGGGGGCTGTATCTGAATCTGAACCGATCTGACTAACTTTTACCACAGATGTTTCTAGTTGAACTATTAGGTTTTGTGGCAAATTGGAAGAAAATTGGTTAAAATATGTGATCACTATAGCGTAAAAAGTTAAAAGGAGAACGAAATTTATATGGAACCTATATCTAAATATGAACGATTTGGTACAATTTGGCCGTAGAAGTTTCTAGTTGGATCATAAGGTCCTGTGCCAAATTTGAAGCAAATCGAGTGAAATATATGGTTTCTAGAGGGGAAAAAGTCAAATTGGGTGCAACATTTGTATGGGTGCTCTATGTAAATCTGAAACGATTTGCTTAACATTAAATAGGTTCCGTACTTGGGCCGCCAAACACACTTTTGCCAATTTTTGTTAGAATCGGACAACAATACCGACCTGTATTTTGATTACAAGAATATATGGACGGACGGACGGATGGATGGACGGACGGATAGACAAACGGACATGGCTAAATCGACTCAGAAAGTGAATTTAAGTCGATCGTTATACTTAACAATCGGTCTATCTCGCTTACTTTTGGGTGTTACAAATAAATACACAAAGACATTATACCATAAAAATGGAACCATGAAGTCCACTTTCACGTTAGCTGTTTATAGTTCAAATATAACACGATCCTGATTTTTTTCAAGATTCAATGTAAAGTTTGTATTCTAGACCAGTAATAGGATAATCTCGAAAGATATTTATATCGAGGCTGTATCTAAATCTGAACCGATTTCCTCAAAATTTAATAGCGATCGTCTTTGGTCCAACAAAATTACTTCTGCCAAATTTCATGGCGACCTGTAATGTGCGAAAAAGCTTTAGATGAACAACTGACGGACAGGCGGACGAACAGAAAGACTCGAGAATTCAGACATAAATTGACTCAGCTGGTAATTCTAAGCAGATCAGTATACCAAATGGTGGGTCTAGCTCGATTATTTTATGGTGTTACAAACATTTGGCGTGAAACTAACTTTTAATATTCCACGATGTGGTCTAGGGTATACAAATATACTAAATCGATGCTTTACAATTTGAGAACTTTTTCAAATAATTTATGTATCGACAATTTGGCAATTTGGAACCGTTGACCAAAAATAAAAGAAATTTGATCCTGCAGGAAGAAAAACGAAATTTACAAGCGAAATAATATTGTCGCCTTTTGTAAGAAAAATCAACAACAAGTAAAAAGACATTAAGTTCGGCCAGGTCAATTTCCCTCAGGGTCGATTTTCCCATTTGAAATTTCTGGATTCCAGCTACAGATCAAGAAAAGTACTAATTTTGAGGATCCATTATGTTTCGCGTCCACATTGGAATGTACACCCTAATTTCATGATTCAGTTTTATTCCTTTTTCAAGTTGACCCTAAAAGCTTTAAGATGTAATCCCATTTAGATCCTGAAGGTACGAATACCGAAATATCTCTTTACTTATTGCGTCTGAATTTCACTATCTTAGCTATTACCGTATGGTTGGTACAGTTTTTATCCCCATTTTCCTCCTAAAAGTACAAATTTCGAAAAATTCGTTGTTTCTCGTCTATAGAATAAGATGAATGTATTCACCGAATTTCGTGATTTCGACGTCAGGGGTTTGGTTCGTACCATTTATATCCCTCTTTTTTCTATTGTATCCCTTAAAAGTACGAGTTTTGAAAAATCCCTTTATTTTACGTGTCTACGCAATTAGTGGGATGTACACACAGAATTTCATGATTATAGTTGTTGGTACCATTTTGTTCCTTTTCGACCCAAAATTACAAATTTCGAAAAATCCCTCTATTTTACGTGTCTACGCAATTAGAGGATTTGCCGAATCTCATGATTCTAGCTGTTGTACAGGGTGATTTTTTAAGAGCTTGATAACTTTTTTTAAAAAAAAACGCATAAAATTTGCAAAATCTCATCGGTTCTTTATTTGAAACGTTAGATTGGTCCATGACATTTACTTTTTGAAGATAATTTCATTTAAATGTTGACCGCGGCTGCGTCTTAGGTGGTCCATCCGCTTAGTCCAATTTTGGCATTTCCACGTTTTTGAGTAACAGAGACCCAATTGGTGCGAACGGCGACGAATCGAAAATTGGTGGTCATCATTAACACTGGCCGATACAGCTGCGATATTTTCTTCAGTTCGCACTCTACGTAAGCGTGTTGGTGGTTTAATGTCCAACAATGTAAATTTGGTGCGAAATTTAGTCACAATAGCCCGAATAGCCGCTTCAGTGGGTCGATTAAACTGACCATAAAATGGAAGCGCGCAATGAACTTTCTTAACAGAGCACGCATTTTGATAATAAAATTCAATAATTTGCAAGCGTTGTTCGTTTGTAAGACGATTCACGATGAAATGTCAAAGCATACTGAGCATCTTTCTCTTTGACACCATGTCTGAAATCCCACGTGATCTGTCAAATACTAATGCATGAAAATCCTAACCTCAAAAAAATCACTCTTTAGTATCATTGGTACCATTTTTATCACTTTTTGTCCCAATTCGTTGCCTAAAACTTTTATTTACTTTTTGGTATTTTGTAGCTACAAGAGGAATGTACGCAACAAATTTCAAGTGCATATAAAGCAGAAATTAAAAAAAAATATGTGTCTAAATATTAGGTTGGGATTGAAACGGGGCGAATTCGGCCCAAAAGGAAAACATTTTCCCCTCACAAGGACTAAAAATACCCATAATAATCCCTAATGTTTTAGCGTATTTATGCATGTTTTTTTGAATATGTCTGTTTATATTTGCTTGATATTTGGTACGCGCATTCCCCTTATAGCAAAAACGGGCACCATAAAGTGATTCTTATTTGTAGGGGGTGAAATGGGGCAAAAAAGGGATAAAAATGGTACATATTAAACGACAACAGCTAGAAACACGATGGATAAAAATGGTACCAACCAAACGGCTGTATACATTCCTCTGATTGCGTAGACACTTAAAATAAACAGTTTTTCGAAATTCGTACTTTTTGGGGTTAAAATGAAATAAGGGGATGAAAATAGTATCAATCAAATGGCCGCAGGTAGAGTCATGAAATTCGGAGTATACATTCCTCTGACTGCGTAGACACGGAAAATAAACGGATTTTTCGAAATTCGTACTTTCGAGTGTTACAATGGTACAGAGGGATAAAAAAAGTACCAACTAAACGACTACAGCTAGAATGATGAAATTCTAATTGCGTAGAAACGTCAAGGGGGTAATAATGGTACCAACCAAATGGGCGCAGCTGGAATCATGGAATTCGGTGTATACATCCCTCTGACTGCATAGACACGCAAAATAAAAGGTTTTTTTTTCCAAATTCGTACTTTTTCTTTTACGGCAAAAATTGGTTGAATCATGAAGTTAGGTTATTTTGCACTATGTACGTCTGATAATGGATTTTCAAAATTTGTACTTTTGGAATTAAAATAGAATAGAAATACAACCAACTGTAGCACCCACTATCTACCAATATTTATGGAATTTAAGCTTTTTGAAAATATAAATATAAGAATATTAATTTTTTGAATTGACGTATTGGTACCCTTGCCTTATAAGCGTGGTTTGAAATAATTAAAATATTATATTTATTTATAAAATTATTTTTTCAATATTTGTATTTTTTTGGTTTGGCTATATCAAAAAATTATATTTTCCTGTACTATTAATGCACTTCTACGAAAACCGACAACCTATGTGGAATGCAATCCATGGTGGATGGATCAAATAAAGTTCGGCCCGGCCGAACTTAACGCCGTTTTTTCTTGTTTCCTATAATATTACTGCAATTCTACGAAAATCGACAGCCTCTGTGGAATGCAATCCATGGTGGAGGGTATACAACTTGTTATGACTAGGTTTTTCGTACTTTATCAATTATTAGTTTTGTCCAAATTGATCGTTTTTCAGAATAGCATTTTAATTTCAACTGAAACGGACAGACCTAGTTGCACCAAGGTCGAAAGTAGTAGTAAGTAATAGCTTTCAGCAAAAAATATCTATTTTTTTTTTTGCAGTGCACCCGTTGTAGAGCTACTGAGGGTGCAATAAAGTAAACATTGCTGAAACTCAGCATGACTTAGATGCAATAGAGTCTTATCAATAATATTAATTGTCCTGTCATATGGCAATGACGAAGAAAATTTAATTATAAAATAAATCAACTAAAAATTTTCAAAAATCTGAAGTTTCCATATGACGACAGTCATTTCTGGGCAGGACTTTATAGAGAAAGTTCATAGAGAGAAAGTTGATAGAGAGAAATTTATTTTAATTCGAAACAGAAAGCAGTCCCGGACATAAAGTTTTAAAAAACTAAAGGAGAAACTGATTGAATATTACGATATATATTTCAATGTTTGGCAAGCGAATAAACACAAAAATACTTAATTTACCTAATTTGTCCACATTTTCTTTTCGGCTCACTATGCCACACTATGCCGCCGCTGAATGACCATACACTTCTTTCCTGTTACTAATATGGCAACTAAGCATGTTTTAAGTATTTTTTTTCATTTATTTATATTTGATCAGCTTCAATGTACATAATGCTTCCTGTAGCCTTATATATAGGGGATAATCAAGGGCAACATTTTTCACAAAATATTTCCAACGCAAAGATGTGTAATATTTCAAAACAAATAATATTATAATTAGTTGAGAGACTGTTCTGTCCTCCTGCTAAATGTAAAAAGTTACTCTATGCGAACCAATTTCATTGGATTCCAATAATTGGAAATTGAACACGACCGAATGTTGGCTACTATCTGTTGTTTTTAAAGTGTTCGCTTTCGGAACCAATTGTCAGCCAATTTTGCTATCTTTCTAGAAAATAAAATAAGCATATTTAGATAAGCGTAATCAGATTTGCTGATTTTTTAATTATAAAAGACTGTCGATAATGTTACTTAATAATAATATTTTTATAAGTTTTCTTAAACTTTTCTAAAAGAACTTGTCATAAGTGGACTCTTTACATGGGGATTTTGGGGATGCGATGAAAAATATTTTTGCTGGGACATTTATTTCATAAATGAATTCAACTGTTTTTCTGCCATTTCCCAGAAAAACATCAACGATATAGTAACCCTCCTAACTTACTCTTTGTTCCTGTTACTTATTTGAACATCAAAGAGTTGCGCTTGGCCTATGGTATAGCTTATTCCGTGTACCAATTTGTATTTATTAGCGATAATTATACTCAGATATAAAAACTATTGCATGGTACTAGTTTTCATTACACTACAATAATTCGTTGCTGTTATTTCTGTGGTCCTATGCAAACATGACATTATTTCAAAAGAATCATACCGGAAGTTAAACATTTTTGCTGCAACATACATACTGACTGATATCAATATCATAACATAACATACATACTAACATACATACTGATATCAATATTGACCCCACTTACATGGTGCGCCACTAAATGGCGTGGTCTCTTGTTGAGCTTTTATCATATCCTGCTACCGCTTTTAACTTCAAAGAGTTTGACGTTTATATTTTTTCAGGGTAATTTTATAATTGCACAAAACAATTTGTAATTTATGTCAATTGTTGTTTTATGTACCCCTGCTGTAATAATCATGTATTGCATCAGTTGGAGAATTTACATAATTTTAATTTTCTTCAACAAAATGAGAAGCCAAATTTTTTCGATGAAAATATATATGTTGCGTCTTTTTTTATACACTCCACGAGAGTATTATGTCTTTGTGCATTTGTTTGTAATACCTAAAAGAAAGGGTGATAAACCCATCGTTAATTATACCGATCGGCTTCACTTTCTGAGTCGATTTAGCAATGTCCGCCTTGCAATTGTAGCCAGAACTAAACGAAACTTTGCACAACGAAGTTTTTCGGGACAAGGACGAACGCTATTTAATTTGAAGAAAATCGGTTCAGATTTAGATATAGCCCCCATACGAATTTCACTCCCAATTTGACTCTTTTCACTCTAGATACCACATATTTCAAAAAATTTTCTTCAAAATTGGCAAAACATCTTACAGTTCAACTATAAACACCTGTTGTAAAAATGTGTTACATCGGTTCAGATTTATATATAGCTCCCATAAAATTTCGTTCCCAATTTGAATTTTTCCGCTCTAGAATCCACATATTTTAACATATTTTCTTCAAAATTGGCAAAACATCTTATATTTAAGCTAGGAACACCTATGGTGAAAATAAGTCAGATCGGTCCAGATTTATATATAGCTCCCATTCAAATTTCGCTCCGATTTGACTTTTTCTGCTCTAGAAAGCACATATTTTAACAGATCTTCTTCAAGTCTTGCAAAATATCTTATATTTCAACTAGAAACACCCACGGTGAAAATGGGTCACATCGGTTCAGATTTACATATAGCTCTCATACAAATTTCGTTTCGATTTTGTTCTCGATTTGACAAATTGGACCAGGTCATATTAACCTGTGATTAGGAAACATACAAACATTTTTCCCGTTTTCACGTTTTTGCTGAATTGAATTCTATTACGATAGAAAGTGGAGTGTATCATATAGTCGGCCCCGCCCGACTTTAGCCTTTCATTACTTGCCTGAAATCAAATAATGCTTTATACAGAGTGTTAGAGTGTATAGTTAGTAAATTTCATTTATTAGATTTATTTTCCCAATATTATTCGTTTGATCATTTTTAATTTTTGAAAAATGTAAAAATCTTTTTTTAAAAAAGCCAGTATTTTGCGTATTCTGAACTTAAAGTTGATAAAGTAAAGGAAAAAATATGTTATTCAGAACAAAATTATGGGAATATGGGAGCAGTATTTATACCCTACGCCACAGGGTATAATGACTTTGTGCATTTGTTTATAACACCCAAAAGGAAACGAGATAGACCCATCGTTTATTAGAATCAATTTATGAGTCGATTTAGCAATGTTCGTCCTTCCGTCCGTCCATCCGTCTGTCCATCTATTCTTGTAATCAAAGTACAGGTCGCAATTGGTGTTAGAACTAAATGAAACCTTGTACAACGCAGATTTATGGGATAAGAACGAACACTATTTAATTTGAAGAAAATCGGTTTAGATTTAGATATAGCTTCCATACAAATGTTGCTCCCGATTTTACTCTCTGGTGAAAATTGGCCATATCGGTTCAGATATATATATATATATACAGCTGCGGGGGAAAATAGCACCATGATCTCTGTGGCTCTTTCTTCACAACTTTCTGTGTTATATACATACCAAATGGAAGTTTTAACACATATTTTTGGGAAAAAGGTTGTAACAGATTAAAATTCAAAAACTTTCCGTTTTATTTATTGGGCTTAAAATAAAACATAGGCAAAATATTGCAAATATTCAAAATTTTGGGCGGTAAGAAAAATAGCACTATGATCATAAAATGATATTAGGTGATAAAATTAATACAAAAAGTTCAAGTTTTTACATGATACAAGACATGAAACAATAAATAACAAACCTTTAATATTAGGTTGTATGCCCTTTTTGCCAATAACGGCGGTGCAACGTCTCCACATTGAGTTGACCAGATCTTCACATCTTTTTTGGATTTTTTTTGCCACGAATCGTTAACAAGAGCCCAGAGTTGTTTATTATTTATTGGTTTTGCATCAGACACGGGCTTCTTAACGTCAGTTGGGTTTAGGTCTGGCGACTATGCGGGCCACTCCATTACGCTAACCCCATTGTCTAACAATTAAGGAAAGGCTAAAGTAGGGCGGGGCCGACTCTATGATACACTCCAGTTTCTATCCAAATACAATTCAATTCGGTGAAAAAGTGAAAACGGGAAGTTTTTTGTATCCTGTAAATGTATGTGTTTGGCAAAAAATGTTAAATCGGAAAGGACATTTGTATGAGGATATACTGAAACTTGGAACGAAATAGGTGAAATATAAAATGTATAGTTTGGCCAAAATCGATTAAACTTTTCGGAGCAACATTTGAATTTGGGCTATATTTAAATCTGAACCGCTCTTACCTACTTTCACCATAGTTTTTGTTTAGTTGGATAAGATGTTGTGCTAATTTTAAAGAAAATCGGGTACAGTATGTGGTTTCTAGAGCAGAAAATGTCAAATAGGGAGCGACATATCTAAATCTGAACCGATCTTATCCAATTTTTGCACAGGTGTTTCTAGTTCGATTATAGGATGTTGTGCCAAATTTGAAGAAAATCAAGTACAATATGTGGTTTCTAGAGCGAAAAAAGTTAAATCGGGAGCGACATTTGTATGGGGGCTACATCTAAATCTGAAGCGATTTGACCTCTTTTCACCATAAATGTTCGTAGTTTAAATATAAGATGTTTTGCCAAATCTGAAGACAATCTGATACAATATGTGGTTTCTAGAGCGGAAAAAGTCAAATCGGGAGCGAAATTTGTATGTGAGCTATATATAAATCTGAACCGATCTAACACATTTTTACCACTGGTGTTTTTAGTTGAAATATAAGATGTTTCGCCAATTTTAAAGAAAATCTGTTGTAATATGTGGTATCCAGAGTGAAAAGAGTCAAATCGGGAGTGAAATTCGTATCTAAATCTGAACCGATTTTCTTCAAATTAAATAGCGTTCGTCCTTGTCCCGAAAAACTTCATTGTACAAAGTTTCATTTAGTTTTGTCTACAATTGGGACCTGTATCGTGATTACAAGAATAGATGGACAGACGAACGGACGGACGGACATTGCTAAATCGACTCAAAAAGTGATTCTAAGTCGATCGGTATACTTAACAATGGGTCTATCTCGTTTCCTTTTGGGTGTTACAAACAAATACACAAAGACATACTACTCTCGTGGAGTGTATAAAAACCATTGTCGTGCTTTTCTGCTGGTATGTTTGGAATCGTTATCCTGTTGGAAGACCCACAGCAATGGCATTTCCTCTTCTGCATAAGGTAATAACATTACGGTTTGTAAAATGTCTACATAAACATGTTGATCTATTATTGGTTTTATTAAATGTATTGGGCCCCCTCCATAGTACGAAAAACATCCCCACACCATGATGCTAGAACCACCGTGCTTGAATGTCTTGCAAGTGAATTGTGGGGCATTTCGTGGTCTTCGAACGTAGGACCGAGAACCTTTACCACCATATAAAACAAATTTTGATTTGCCTGTCCACAAAATATTTCTCCACTTACTCACTGGCCAGTTTACATGTTCAATCAAAAAGTGCATGTTAGTGCTATTTTTTTGCCGGCACTGTCTATATATATATGTATATACAAATTTCGCCACCGAATTGATTATTTCGTCTCTAATGGCATATTTCAGCAGATTTTATTCTAATTCGGCACATCAGCTAATATCTATGACGAAAGTGGGTCACGTCGGTTCAGATTTATATATAGCTTCCATATAAATGACTACCCCGATTTTATTCTTTCCGTTATAAAAACAATTATTTAACAGATTTTCATCAAATTTGGGAGAGCGTCTTATACAGGGTTTTCCAACAAGAGGTGTTATTTTGAATTACCCGGTATATCGGTTGCTGTCACTTTTGAAACTTTTACTCTTTGACCTTTGACAAGTAGAAATTACGCCATTAGTAAAAATGAAATTATACACGCTTCAACAAACACATTGAAATTGGGTCCTTGAGATGAATGAAAATGATCCGGAATTCCATCGAAAAATCATCTTGACTGATGAGGTCCATTTCCACATCGGTGGCTACGTCAACAAGCAAAATTGTCGCATCTTGGGCTCGGAAAACCCAAAAGTTATTGTTGAGAAGCCTCTCCGTCCTCATCGTCTGACTGTTTGGTGCGGTTTATGGTCCGGCGGGGTCAGTGGGCCTTACTATTTCGAAAATGAGGTAGCATCAACAGTTACGGTGAATGGAGTGCGCTATCGAGAGATGATTAATGATTTTTTATGGTCGTAGTTGGATGGCCACCGACATCTTGTGATTTAACACCTTGCGACTTGCGTCGATTCAAGACCTCAAAGAGGCTATCGAGGACATAGGGCAGCCACTTTGCGATTTGGTTATGGAAAAGCGTGGTCATGGTGGCCATTTGTTTTTCATTATTAACGGCATACCTTCCTCTTTATTATGAAATAAACATCCGATCATTTATCTCAAAAATGGTATTTTTCTTTGAATACGAAAATAAAACGTCTTGTTGGAAAACCCTGCATTTCAAGGAGAAAACCTTTGCTAAAAATGGGACAGATCGATTCAGATTTATATATAGCTCCCATTCAAAATTTGTGTTCAAATTTTTTACAACTACATATAGAAGTATTATATATAGTATATTCTCATCTTATAGCTGTATCGTATATCAACCCTACACCACAGGGTATAATGACTAGGTGTAGGGTATCATATAGTCGGCCACGCCCGACTTTAACCTTCCTTCTAAGGGTACGAACTGACAATTATTATCTTTCATTTGACAGCCACACTGCCTGTGTATGGCTCTGGAAAGTATGAAAATAAATTATTAAAACAAATATATCCTTTACAAATTAAAAGTCCTACAAAAAGGAGAAAAGATCACTAACTAAAAAAACTGAGTATACAGTTTTTCTACATATTGTCTCTAGTTTTATGTGCATATGGTATTGTTCGGGTCCAAAATGTACTGTAGCACTGTGTTATTAATTTTTTTCAGGAAACAATTTCTAAACTAAAATCTACTCAAATTGTGTTTTATTTTACTGATTATGGTATAAATATTGAAAAAGTATATACATTACCTGTTCCGCGGGTTTCCTCTTATTAATCTCCTTTTTTGGCGAGGCAGAGGGTTTAAACTCTGCGCCCCGACGCACATATATTCATATTTTACCCCCCTATGTCAAAATCCGTTGTTATTTTCAAAAAAAGTTTCATTTTGTTCCACAGTGTTATTTGTGTATATTTATACACTCCACGCGAGTATTATGTCTTTGTGCATTTGTTTGTAACACCCAAAAACCGATCGACTTAGAATCACTTTTTGTATCGATTTAGCAATGTCCGTCCGTCTGTCTGTCTGTCTGTCCATCTATTCTTGTAATCACGATACAGGTCGCAATTGTACACAGAACCAAATGAAACTTCGCTATTTAATTTGAAGAAAATCGGTTCAGATTTAGATATATCCCCCATACGAATTTCACTCCCGATTTGACTCTTTTCACTCTAGATACCACATATTACAACAGATTTTCTTTAAAATTTGCAAAACATCTTATATTTCGACTAGAAATACCTGTGGTAAAATGTGATAGATCGGTTCAGATTTATATATAGCTCCCATTCAAATTTCGCTCCCGATGTGCCTTTTTCCGCTCTAGAAATCATATATTTTAACAGATCTTCCTCAAATCTTGCAAAATATCTTATATTTTAACTAGAAACATCCATGATGAAAATGGGTCAGATCGGTTCAGATTTACATATAGCTCCCATACAAATTTCGCTCCCCGATTGACTATTTCCGCCCCACTACTATTTGAATTTCTTCAAAATAAGCATAACACGTTTACATGAACTGAAAGAACTGGAAATTGGAAATATCCCCTATACAAATATTCTTCTCGATTTGACAAATTGGACCAAGTCGTATTAGCCTATGATTAGGAAACATACAAAAAATCCTTCCCGTTTTCAGTTTTTTACCGAATTGAATTGTATTCGGATAGAAAGTGGAGTGTATCATATAGTCGTCCCGCCCGACTTTAGCCTTTCCTTACTTGTTTTATTTACACTCAACTAGAGCATATACCTCCCAAAAAAAGAAAATATGTATGTAAAAATAATCTCTCTAAATTGTCGAAGGAATGAAACTCAAAGTTACACTCACCGATTTTCCTTGTAACCTGTTATATAGTTTCAGTTCACACTAAATGCATTTGCATATTAATGACTTTCTGCATATATGAGTTATAATTTCCACCCACTACAGAATATTACAAAAACATACCATCTTCCTGGGAGACAATGCCATTTGATGATGTTTACAACAGTGCCCTCTTGCATATCCTTGTACACACACATTCATGTGTGTTTGTTGACATACCAGGGACCTGCGTGCTCTTTATTTGGTTCGGAAATTTAATTTTTACCGCCAAAGAAATGCTGCTATAGCTTCGTAGTTCTCGCATCAAGGAACGTTCGATTTTTTCTTCAGTCCTATTATTTGTTCAGTTTTATTTCAAAGGACCCATTTTGACATGATTTATGACTCTTTTATTATTGCTCATGAACGACACTGAAAGAAAAAAATGTTCGTTGTCTTTATTATCATTTACATATGAAAACTGTTTCAGAGGCAATAGTATTTATGACATGTCAAGAATATTGGATAGATGATTTAGGATCATTATGAAGATTTGATGCTTAAGGAAGGATGCTTTTTAAGATTTCCCATTTCACATGTTAATTTTTAGTTTTTTGGTGATTTTGGGGGGAAAAGGATAAATTTAATGATATTTCGTTGGAGTTAGCCACGCTCATCAGTTGAATTCATATGTAAACAAGGAAGTAAGCTTCAGTCGGCTAAACCGAATTATATACCCTCACTCTCAGAGAACAAATATACGGAAGTTATAAGGAATACAATTTTATGTAGGGCAAGATAATTTCTGTGGAAGGTACTGAAAGGTGCATGATCCCATCTTCCACATTTATAAAACAATTGTAAATACATGATCAAATTACAAGTCATAGTGTATTCCATGCACTAGTATAGAAGTTATGAAGGATTTAATATTACCTATAATAGAGACAATTGTGTTGGAGGTACAAGGAGGGGCGTGGCTAAAGCGTACATATTTTTTAGCTTTCAAGTAAACATAAAAACATTTTTAAATATCAAATTGCAAGTGATTTTGACTACCCATATGGATGTTATGTCGGTTTAATTGTAACCAAAGCTTGTGCCACTTTGTGTGGGGTGGTACCAGAAGGGGTGTGATAATTTCGTTAATATAGAAGTTATAACAGCTTTAATTTTACGTAGTTTTGCATGATTTGTGTGGGAGGTACTGGAAGAGGCGTGGCAAAACCCGTCATATTTGCTACACTCAAAAATATCTTAAGAAGTCGAGAAACGGATTTGGTCCAAACATACTTAGGGTCTTAAGTCACTCCTTCAATGAGTTACACTTTTTTTCTGTGCCAAATGATACATACCCTACTACTCTGTAGAGTGAGTGTTAAGTCTTCATTTTGTAATTTCAATCGAATCTATTAGTGGCGTTGTGGTGAAGTTGTGGACATTTTATACAAATGATTCAGCAGAAGCGAAGGGTATTTATACACTCCACGAGAGTATTATGTCTTTTTGCATTTGTTTGTAACACCCAAAAGGAAACGAGTTAGACCCATTGTTTATTATACAGATCGGCTTACTAGCACTTTCTGAGTCGATTTAGCTTTTGTGGATCAAGGACGAACGCTATTTAATTTGAAGCAAATCAGTTCAGATTTAGATATAGCCCCCATACAAATGTCGCTCCCGATTTGACTTTTTCCGCTCTAGAAACCACATATTTCACTCGATTTGCTTCAAATTTGGAACTTTACCCTATAATTGAACTGGATCGGTTCAGATTAAGATATAGCCCCCATACCAATGTCGCTCCCGATTTGTCTTTTTCCGCTCTATAAAGCACATATTATCCGCAAAATAACTTTTTTTTTGGAAATGCTATAAAAAAACAACTGAATATTTTCACAAATTTCTTTTTTTATTTGAAAGTACATTCCTTCCGGTTAATAATGGAAAATAATTTCATTCAAATGGCTGCCTCGGGCACCCCAGAAATAATAGTCCAACGGTTGAATAGATAAAAAACGTTAGATGGCGTACCCGATTTTCTTCAAATTTGCCTTAACACCTTACAATCTACCTAGAAACACCTGTGGCGAATGCAGGTTAGATCGGTTCAGATTTAGATATAGCCCCCATACAAATGTCGCAAACTTTACATATTATATTTCATCTATAAATATACATGGTGAAAGCGGGTCACATCGTTCCATGTCTCAATATACCCCCGAACAGATATCCTTTCCTATTTAACATTTGTTGTCAAACACATACATTTACAGGGTACAAAAATCCTTCCCGATTTCACTTTTTTACATAATTGAATTGTAATAGGATAGAAAGTGGAGTGTATCATATAGTCGGCTGCGTCCGACTTTAGCCTTTCCTTACTTGTTTAATACTCTACTAAAGCTACCTGAGGAATCCTTTCACAGGGTGGATAGTGAGAGGGTGCAGCCAAGTAATAAATGTCACAATGCTATCTATATAATAAAAATGAAATGATGTTCCTAATCGCATCACTTGAGAACGGCTGAACAGATTTGGCTGACCTTTGTTACAAACTGTTCGTGGTAGTCCGAACTGGGTTTTAAGATGAAAAAACTGTTGCGGTCAACTACAAAATAGGAATATTTAAAAACAAGTAAGGAAAGTCTAGAGTCGGACGGGCCGACTATATAATACCCTGCACCACTCCCTGCGTATATACCTCGCTTTGAATACTAAACCCAGGTTTTTCATGGGAGCAATTTATGTAGTTCATATAAATTATGCAGTAACTATAAGTTCATCTTTAGTCAAATTTAATGAATATGGTAAATAATAAAGTAATTGATCCAATTTTCCAGCAGATATTCCGAATAAAGTAAATATAACATGATATGGAAAAATTGATCAAGATCCAATGATAAATTCAAATTATACAGTGGTAATAGGATGAATCGGACGGACATTTGAAGGGGACCTATAACAACACTTGAGGCCTGTGCCAAAATATGGTCCTGCATAGTTTTCATTCACGGTATGTATTTCTAGATGACACATATAATGATCTGCAAAATTTAATGAAAATCCGATGTAGGATGTAGTTTCTAGAGCTGTAATGGGGCTCCATTTGGGTTAATCCAAAGTATGGACATATGGGCATCTTCCAAACAAGTAAGGAAAGACTAAAGGCGGACGAAACCACTATATGATACACCCCACTTTCTATATCATTACAATTCAATGCAGTAAAAATGGAATCGGGAAGGTTTTTTGAATCATGTAAATGTATGTGTTTGAAAAAAATGTTAAATCGGAAGGGACATTTGTATGGTGGTATATTGAAACCTGGAATGATGTGACCCGCTTTCACCATGTATGTTTATTGCCCACTTTCAGCATATGTGTTTCTAGTTCGATTACAAAATGTTGTGCCAATTTTAAATAAAATCGGTTACAATATGTGGTTTCTAAAGCGAAAAAAGTGAAATCGGGAGCGACATTTGTATGGGGTCTATATCCAAATCTGAACCTATCTAACCCGCTTTCATCACAGGTATTTCTAGTTAGATTATAAGGTGTTATGCAAAATTTGAAGAAAATCGGGTACAATATGTGGTTTCTAGAGTGGAAAAAGTCAAATCGGGAGCGATATTTGTATGGGGACTATATGTAAATCTGAACCGATCTAACCCGCTTTCATCACATTTATTTCTAGTTAGATTATAAGGTGTTGTGCAAAATTTGAAGAAAATCGGGTACTATATGTGCTTTATAGGGCGGAAAAAGTCAAATCGGGACCTACATTTGTATGGGGGCTATATCTAAATCTGAACCGATCTAACCCGCTTTCATCACAGGTATTTCTAGTTAGATTATAAGGTGTTGTGCAAAATTTGAAGAAAATCGGGTACTATATGTGCTTTATAGGGCGGAAAAATTCAAATCGGGACCTACATTTGTATGGGGGCTATATCTAAATCTGAACCGATTTCCTCCAAATTCAATACCGATCGTCCTTGGTTAAAAAAAGTAACTTCTGCAAAATTTCATGATAATCGGACAGCAATTGCGACCTGTAGAGTGCGAACAAGCTTAGATGGTCAGCAGACGGACAGACGGACGGACGGACAGACAGACATCGTTAAATCGATTCAGCTGGTGATTCTAAGCCGATCCGTATACTTAAATGTGGGTCTAGCTCAATTATTTCTTGGTGTTACAAACATTTGGCGCGAAACTAATTTATAATACCCTAGTCCACGAAGTGGTGTTGGGTATAAAAAGAAATTTGAGAAAATATTCAGTAGTTTTTATACCCTACACCACTTCGTGGGCTAGGGTATTATAAGTTAGTTTCGCGCCAAATGTTTGTAACACCAAGAAATAATCGATCGGTATACTTAACAATAGGTCTGTCTCGCTTCCTACACCACCTCCTGTGGTGTAGGGTATAATGAGTGGATAAATTGTTTACTAAAATTCTAATTTTCGTCGAATGTAACATTAATATTTGTACTCTCATTGGAAATATAAGCTCCTCTTATATGTTGTGGCCCTTTTATAGAACTACATTACGTCATCACATATGACTATATAAATTTAAACAAAAACTTCTAAAAGAGACACGATTTTTTTGAAATTCCCTTAAATCTACTGTCAATACTATAAAATTAAATACTATAAAATTTAATAAAAAAAATTACCAAGAACTAAATTTTTAGGTCGCGGACATAAATTTTTCTCAGTTGCTAACGTGTGGTCGGTTTGTTTTAAAATTCTTCTATATTTTTGCTGGAACATTCATGTGTGGATGCCACAGTGCTGTGTGACAACACACTTTAAATCCTCGAAAGAAACTACAAACTCAGCTAATTTGTTCTTCGATCCTGTTATTTATTTGAACATCAAAGAGTTGCGCTTGGCTTTCATATTGTTAATTTCATTTTCCTAATTTATTTTAATAGCCACAAACTATTTTTCATTGTACTGCAACTAAATGATAGTTGTTGCTGATTCTGTGGTCATTGGCAAACATGACATTATTTCAAACAAATCATACAGGATGTTAAATGTTATTGCTTATAACATATACATACATACACAGATATTCATCGGTCACGTACTATACACGATTATATAGATATATAACAATATCTGCCCTAACCACACTTATATGTTGGCCAAGTGTTAAGTATTTCGTATATTATTCGTTTGAAACCGCGCCCACAAATGACACGGTCTCTTGCTGCACTTTTATCGTATCCTGCTACGTGTTTTGCCTTCAAAGAATTTGACTTTTGCTATGATGCTAGCAATTGAATATTGTCTTTCAATGTTATACATATATTATACCCCCTCCGAAAATACCTGTTGGTGTTAAGTTTTTAGTGTCCAAACATAACTCCCACCTTCGCGGAAATACCAACCGTCCGAACAGTCAGATGAGGTATATACCGACTTTCATGATTCCAGCTACAGCCGTTTAGTTCAACCTAACTTCATGATTTCATTTATGCCGTAAAAAAGTACGAATTTGCAAAATCTTTTTATTTTGCGTGCCTATGCAGTCAGAATTCCATGATTCTAACTGCGGCCATTCTTGTCACATTTTACCTATTTTACCCCCCTAAGGGTACGAGTTTCTAAAATCTCTTTATTTGACGTGTCTACGCAATTACAGGGATGTACACTAGAGCGTACCAGGTTACAAGTAAAAAAAAAAAAGTTCGCCGTACACCTTCGAATATGAAGTATTATTGAAAGGTAGTTTCAAAAAATTTTTTTTTATTTTTTTATGCCGAACGTAGGGGTCGCGCTTTTACATTTTTCTATATAACTTCTGCATTTATAAACGGATTTTAAAGTGTGATACATCGATGTTTTTGTCCGATTTTTTTGTCTTTGAAGTCATTGAGCTCAAACATGATTCATGATTTTATGCGAGCTTTAATTTTCGATTATTAGAGTGGTACATTAGGGTAGTAGCAACTGAGAAATGATGGGTAAGTACCAGAAGGGGGTGCTTGAGCTCAATGACTTCAAAGACAAAAAAATCGGCCTCGTCGAGACAAAAACATCGATGTATCACACTTTAAAATCCGTTTATAAATACAAGTTATATAGAAAAATGTAAAAGCGCGACCCCTACGTTCGGCATAAAAAAATAAAAATTTTTTTTTTGAAACTACCTTTCAATAATACTTCATATTCGAAGGTGTACGGCGAACTTTTTTTTTGAGGTACGCCCTAATGTACACACCGAATTTCATCATTCTAGCTATAGTCGTTTAGTTGGTACTACTTTTATCCCCTTTTCCATTTTAACCCCAAAAAGTACGAATTTGGGAAAATCCGTTTATCTACGCAATCAGAGGAATGTACACACAGAATTTCGTGTTTCTAGCTGTTGTCGTTTGATATGTACCTGTTCACCCCCTATTCACCCCTACGAATAAAAATCACTGCATGGTGCACGTTTTTGTTATAGAGGGAATGCGCATACTCAATATGAAGTAAGTATAGTTTCAATCCCAACCGATCTACGACTATAAGACGCATTTATGAAAAAATTGGACGTCCTTGCTTCTTTCATTTAGATACTAGCGTGCTTTCAACAGACGGAAGGATAGACATTGCTAGATCGTCTTAAAATTTTATGACGATCAAGAATATATATACTTTATAGGGTCCCTGGTCGATATTTGAAGGTGTTACAAACGGAATGACAAAGTTTGTATACCCTCATCCTGGAAGTGGAGGGTATAAAAACGGCAAATATATTACCCATTCTTCTTACTGTTCTATTCCTTTTGTTTCAAAAACAAAACTGTACTTCTCACCCTGATACATGATTTGCAAAATATATTAGGTGACCTCAGCAATATAAATTTCGGTAAGGCCTGTTTTTCTTTTAGCCGGGGTAACAACCTGAGATAATAACAAGTAAGGAAAGGCTAAAGTCGGGCGGGCCGACTCTATGATACACTCCACTTTCTATCCGAATACAATTTAATTCGGTGAAAATGTGTAAATGTAAATGTGTGTGTTTGACAAAAAATGTTAAATCGTAAAGGACATTTGTATGGGGGTATATTGAAATCTGGAACGAAATAGGTGAAATATAATATGTATAGTTTGGCCAAAATTGGTTAAACATTTGGGAACAGCATTTGTATTTGCGCTATATCTAAATCTGAACCGATCTTAGCCACTTTCACCATAGGTTTTTTACTTGGATTATAAGCTGTCGTGC
Source organism: Polietes domitor (assembly GCA_947397865.1). Classification (NCBI taxonomy): domain Eukaryota; kingdom Metazoa; phylum Arthropoda; class Insecta; order Diptera; family Muscidae; genus Polietes; species Polietes domitor. The sequence continues at coordinate 135,903,031 of OX377618.1, forward strand.
CAAATTTAAAGAAAATCGAGTACAATATGTGGTTTCTAAAGAGGCAAAAGTCAAATCGGGAGCTACATTTGTTTGGGGCCTATATCTAAATCTGAACCGATCTTACCCAATTTTTGCATAGGTGTTTCTAGTTGGATTATAAGATGTTGTGCCAAATTTAAAGATAATCGGGTACAATATGTGGTTTCTAGAGCGGAAAATGTCAAATCGGGAGCGAAATTTGTATGGGAGCTATATCTAAATCTGAACCGATCTTACCCAATTTTTGCATAGGTGTTTATAGTTGGATTATAAGATGTTGTGTCAATTTTAAAGAAAATCGGATGCAATATGTGGTTTCTAGAGCGGAAAATGTCAAATCGGGAGCGACATTTGTATGGGGGCTATATCTAAATATGAACCGATCTTACCCAATTTTTGCATAGGTGTTTATACTTGGATTATAAGATGTTGTGCCAAATTTAAAGAAAATCGAGTATAATATGTGGTTTCTAGAGCGGAAAATGTCAAATCGGGAGCGACATTTGTATGGGGGCTATATCTAAATCTGAACCGATCTTACCCAATTTTTGCATAGGTGTTTATAGTTGGATTATAAGATGTTGTGCCAAATTTAAAGAAAATCGAGTATAATATGTGGTTTCTAGAGCGGAAAATGTCAAATCGGGAGCGACATTTGTATGGGGGCTATATCTAAATCTGAACCGATTTGTCTCAAATTAAATAGCGTTCGTCCTTGATCCACAAAACTTACTTGTGCCAATTTTTGTTAAGATCGGACTATAATTGCGACCTGTAGTTTGATTACAACAATAGATGGACAGACAGAGAGACAGATGGAGAGACGGACATTGCTAAATCGACTCAGAAAGTGATTCTAAGTCGATCGGTATACTAACCAATAGGTCTATCCCGCTTCCTTTTGGGTGTTACAAACAAATGCACAAAGCCATAATACTCTCGTGGAGTGTATAAAAAAGTTAATAAGCATTTTTTCCACATTGTCGCCAAGTACAAAATTGTCGTATTAAAACACATTTTCCAAAAAATATTTTCTGTTGACTTTTGGACTTAGCTGCGATAACCACAAATTTGACTTACACTTGATAATTATCCAGGCTAAGTCCAAACATAAAAAATTTTTTTCAAAATTTATTTTCATACACAAATTGATATTGTTGCTGTTGGTGGCAATTTTTAAAAAGAATTTTTTGATTTTGAGTGATATTTTAACATTTTATTTAGATTTTTGTTATCTAGTCTTAAAGAAACACAGCACTTTTATATTTCGTGATGAAAAAATAATGTAGATGCGTAAATGGCCGTTTTGGTCAAAGGACCTCCACGGTATGTTCTATCCACAATAACCCATTTTTATACACTCCACGAGAGTATTATGACTTTGTGCATTTGTTTGTAACACCCAAACGGAAGGGAGATATATCCATTGTTAATTATACCGATCGACTTAGAATCACTTTTTGAATCGATTTAGCGATGTCCGTCCGTCCATCTATTCTTGTAATCACGATACAGGTCGCAATTATAGACAGAATGAAATGAAACTTTGCACAACGAAGTTTTTCGGGATAAGAAAATAAATAGAAACAACTGTAGTAAAAATGTGTTAGATCGGTTCAGATTTATATATAGCTCCCATTCAAATTTCGCTCCCGACTTTTTCCGCACATATTTTATCAGATTGTCTTCAGATTTGGCAAAACAACTTATATTTAAACTAGGAACACCTATGGTGAAAATAGGTCAGATCGATTCAGATTTAGATATAGCTCCCATACAAATTTCTCACACGATTTGACTTTTTCTGCTCTAGAAACCACATATTTTAACAGATCCTCTTCACATTAGGCGAAATATCTTATATTTGTTCCATGAACAGCCATGTTGCAAATGGGTCAGATCGGTTAAGATGTATATGTAGCTCCCACACAAATTTCACTCACGATTTCACTTTTTCCACTCTATAAACCACATATTTTAACAGATATTTTTCAAATCTTTCAAAATATCTTATTGTAACCTCCACCTCCAGGATGGGGGTATACTAAGTTTGTCATTCGTTTGTAACACCTTGAAATATAGACCCTATAAAGTATATATATTCTTGATCGTCATAAAATTCTAAGACGTTCTAGCCATGTCCGTCCGTCTGTTGAAAGGACTTTAGCATCTAAACGAAAGAAGCAAGAACGTTTAAATTTTCCATAAATGTATCTTATAGTCGTAGATTGGTTGGGATTGAAATGGGGCGAAATCGGCCAAAGGGAAATTTTTTCCCTCACAAGGACTAAAAATAGCCATAATAATCCCTAATATTTTAGCGTATTTAAGCATTTTTTCAATATGCCTGTTTATATTTGCTTGTATGTATGCGCATTCCCCTTATAGCAAAAACGTGCACCACAAAGTGATTCTAATTTGTAGGGGTGAAATGGGACAAAAAAGGGATAAAAATGGTACATATTAAACGACAAGAGCTAGAAACACGAAATTCGGTGTGTACATTCCTCTAATTGAGTTGATAGACAATAGAAAAGTATTTTTTCCAAATTCGTACTTTTAAGGGGTAAAATGGGAATAGAGGTATAATAATTGTACCAAACAAACGGTTACACATAGAATAATGAAATTCGGTGTATACATTCCTCTGACTGCATAGACACGTAAAATACACGGATTTTTCAAAATTCGTACTTTTTGGGGTTAAAATGAAAAAAGGGGATAAAAATAGTACCAATCAAATGACCGCAGCTAGAGACATGAAATTCGGAGTATACATTCCTCTGACTGTGTAGTCACACAAAATAAAATGATTTTTCGAAATTCGATAAAAATAGTACCAACCAATTGACCGCAGCCAGAGCCATGAAATTCGGAGTATACATTCCTTTGACTACATAGACACGAAAAATAAAAGGTTTTTTCCAAATTCGTACTTTCAAGGGATACAATGGATACGGAGGGATAAAAATGGTACCAACCGAACGGCAACACCTTGAATAATGAAATTCGGTGTATACTTTCCTCTGATTGTGTAGACAAGGAAAATAGACGGATTTTTCGAAATTCCTACTTTCAAGGGATACAATGGCACAGAGGGATAAAAATAGTACCAACTAAACGACTACAGCTAGAATGATGAAATTGTAATTGCGTAGAAACGTCAATTTGTACTTTTGGAATTAAAATAGAATGGAAATACAACCAACTGTAGCACCCACTATCTACCAATATTTATGGTATTTAAGCTTCTTGCAAATATAAATGTAAGAATATTTATTTTTTGAATTGACGTATAGGTGGACTTGCCTTATTAGCGTGGTTTGAAATAATTAAAATATTATATATATTTATAAAATTATTTTTTCAATGTTTGTATTTGTTTTCTGTGGAATGCAATCCATGGTGGATGGTATATAAAGTTCGGCCCGGCCGAACTTAACGCTTTTTTTTACTTGTTTTTCAACTATAAACATCCATAGTGAAAATGGGTCAGATCAGTTCAGATTAACATCGCTCCCAGATAGACTTTTTCCTCCCCACAAACCACGAATTTTCAACAAATTTCTTCGAACTGAGCATAACACGTTATATTTGAAGTGGAAGAACTTAGTCTCTTTATTCCATGTTTGGATATAGCCTTTAGCCTTTCCTTTCTTGTTATATATATACGAAGTGGTGTAGGGTTTGAATTTTCAGGATCATGTTATATTCGAATTAGAAACAGCTAACATGAACGTCTCCATACAAATTTACCTCCGATTTACACTATTATTGCTCTAAAATGCACATTTTACATCGGATCTTGATCAAATTTCCAACTCCATGTTATATTGAAACTAGAAACACCTGCTATGAAAGTCAACTATATGGATCCGTGTTTTGGTATAGCCCCGTACAACTGGGCCCCCAGTTTATTCGATTATCGCACCAAAATCTACATCTTAAATAGGATCGTGACAACATTTTCAGGATCATGTTATATTTCAACTAAGAATTCCAAGTTCGAAAGTGATCTATAAGGGTCTACTTTTTAATGTAGCGCCCTTACAAATGGGCCCCAATTTTATACTTTACATTACATACATTATTATCGCTTCATATTATATCATATTATATCGGATCTGGATCATATTTTCCATATCATGGATTATTTCACGTATGAACACTTACTGATGAAGTGGATCATGGGTTCCTGTTTTGATGTAGACCCAAAAGGCCTCCGATACCATTTTAGACGTATTTTCTATATCACGTTATATTTCGTATAGGAACACTTACAGAGCATTAGGCAAATATATAATGTATATAATGTATAATGGGTCAAATCAGTTCAGATTTATATATAGCCCCCATATAAATTTCGCTCCCAATTTGACTTTTTCCGTTCTAGAAACCACATATTTTATCAGATTGTTTTCAAAATTGGCAAAACATATTATATTTCATCTAGAAACACCTCTGGTGAAAATAGGTCAGATCGGTTCAGATTTATATATAGCTCCCATTCAATTTTCGCTCCCGATTTGACTTTTAGTGCACTAGATACCACATATTTTAACAGATCTTCTACAAATTTGGCAAAATATCTACTGTTTCCACTAGAAACACTCATGGTGAAAATGGTTCAGATTTATATATAGCTTTATATTTATATTCGCTCCCAGCTTGACTATTCCACCCAGAAACCACGTATTTTTAGAGAATTTTTTCATATTGAACTGGAAGAACCTATTGTGTAAGTGGGTCACATTATTCCATGTTTCGATTTATCCCCGATACAAATATTCTTCTCGATTTGACAAAATGGGTCAGGTCATATTAGACTATGATTATTTTTTAGCGAATTGAATTGTATTCGGATAGAAAGTGGAGTTTATCACATAGTCGGCTTGTTTATAGTCTATATGAAAACATAGTCTTTACTTGTTTTCATAATATGATTATATTTATGACGACATTTCATAACACAACTAGTTTATTGGTTATGACATATTTTATAACATTAAAGAATTGTTTCTTTAATACAATGATATCTTTGTTGGATCTTATGAAACTAACGCTCACTAATCTAACAATTCTTTTAATAAATATGCAATGTTTATACCCTCACGCCGCAGGAAAAAAGTGTAACGCATTGAAGGAGTGACTTAAGACCCTAAGTATATTTGGACCAAATCAGTTTCCCAACATTTTAAGATGTTTGGCCATGTGCACCCGTCCGTCCTTCCGTCCGTCTGGATGGAAGATGGGCGAAATTGCCACGCCCCATCTGGTATACAAACAAATGTTCCATATTCTAATGTTAAATAGAAACCAATGAAATTCCACACCTATAGTCGGAATTAGCTATATTTTGGTATATAATAATGTTTTTATAAGCACAGGATATGACACAAAGTGGTAAAAAACGATATAACATCACATACGGGTAGTCAAAAACATTTGCAAATTTTTGAAAATGTTGTTATAATCGCTTTAACCTAAAAAGCATTTACGCTTTAGCCACGTCCCTTTTTCACATCCCAAACAATTGTCTCTATCCTTCATAACTTCTATCTTGGTGCATGGAATCCACTGTGACTTGATCATGTTTTTACAAGTGTTTGATAAAAGTAGAAGATGGGACCATGTGCCACGAATCCTTCTAGTACCTTCCACACAAATTATCCTGCCCTAGGTAAAGTTAAATCCTTATAACTTCGAATAAAGGTTCTCTGTGGGTGAGAATATATATAAGTCACTTTAGCCAACTGAAGCTTACTTACTTGTTTCTTCGTTAGAATGTTATCTATTAAAAAACAAGTAAGGAAAGGCTAAAGTCGGGCGGGGCCGACTCTATGATACACTCCACTTTCAATCCGAATACAATTTAATTCGGTGAAAAATTGAAAACGGGAAGGATTTTTGTATCCTGTAAATGTATGTGTGTGACAAAAAATGTTAAATCGGAGAGGACATTTGTATGGGGGTATATTGAAATCTGGAACGAAATAAGTGAAATATAATATGTATAGTTTGGCCAAAATCGGTTAAACATTTGGGAGCAACATTTGTAGTTTAGCTATATCTAAGTCTGAACCGATCTTAGCCACTTTCACCATAGGTTTTTTACTTGGATTATAAGCTGTTGTGCCAAATTTAAAGAAAATATGTGGTTTCTAAAGCGGCAAAAGTCAAATCGGGAGCCACATTTGTTGGGGCTATATCTAAATCTGAACCGATCTTACCTAAGTTTTGCATAGGTGTTTCTAGTTGGATTATAAGATGTTGTGCCAAATATAAAGAATATCGGGTACAATATGTGGTTTATAGAGCGGAAAATGTCAAATCGGTAGCGACAAATCTGAACCGATTTTACCCAATTTTTGAATAGGTGTTTCTAGTTGGATTATAAGATGTTGTGCCAAATTTAAAGAAAATCGGGTACAATATGTGGTTTATCGAGCGGAAAATGTCAAATCGGGAGCGACATTTGCATATGGGCTATATCTAAATCTGAACCGATCTTGCCCAATTTTTGCATAGCTTTTTCTAGTTGGATTATAAGATGTTGAGCCAAATTTAAAGAAAATCGGGTACAGTATGTCGTTTCTACAGCGGAAAAATCGGGACCGACATTTGTATGGGGGCTATATCTAAATCTAAACCGATCTTACCTAATTTTTCATAGGTGTTTCTAGTTGGATTATAAGATGTTGTGCCAAATTTAAAGAATAGCGGGTTCAATATGTGGTTTTTAGAGCGGAAAATGTCAAATCGGGAGCGACTTTTGTATGGGGGCTATATCTAAATCTGAACCGATATGCCTCAAATTAAATAGCGTTCGTCATTGATCGACAAAACATACTTGTGCCAATTTTTGTTAAGATCGGACTATAATTGCGACCTGTAATTTGATTAGAACAATAGATGGACAGACGGACAGACGGACAGACAGACGGACATTGATAAATCGATTCAAAAAGTGATTCTAAGCCGATCGGTATAATTAACAATGGGTCTATCTCGCTTCCTTTTGGGTGTTACAAACAAATGCACAAAGACATAATACTCTCGTGGAGTGTATAATAAAATAACACAAAACACTTCCTCCACTTTTTTCTATTTCCGTGCCAACAAAAAATTGCCTTTATCGAAAAAATAATTTTACTAAATTTTTGGAGACTGTTCCCACACTGTTTCTATGTCAAACTGCAATTTGTGACATTAGGAGCCATCAGTTACTTTACTTTTTAAAGATAATTTCGACTAACTTAATATTTTGCAATACTAAACAGGTTCAAAAGTTTTCAGCAAAATCGGAAGCCTTCGGGCCCTTACCTGAACATTTCCGTAGCTGTTTGCATGTAAAAGCACGTCAGTTTAATTTTTGGGCAAACACAGAGTTACCCTTCACATACATTTACACATATGTATGTATTTAGATCTTGTTACATGAGTCGTCCTGTCCTGTTGATTCCTGTTTGACATCTGAAGGTCCCAAACATGTCATTAAAATGTCAAGTCATCAATCTTTTCATGTTTTCTACCAGGTTATCAGCAACCTCAAGTAGGCGAAACATTTCCAACAACTTCAGCCCCATCGTCAACAAGTGTAACAACTTCACGAGAGATGCCCGATTCAGAAAAGTTACAAATGTAACTAACAGTCATTGTAACAGCAGCCATACGATGTTACAACGAATGTCAAATAAACGAAAAGAGCACTCACTTCAAGTGAAAGTTTTTTGTTTTTGAAAAAATAGAACAACCAAAAACCAAAAAAAATCGGGTTCTAAACCTTGAGTCGAGCATCATCATCTGCCCTTGACAACACCACGTAGTCCGAACATAACATAACGTCATACAATTTCCATTTTCATCAAAAACTGATGGGAGCCCAAAAACGCCAGAAAGTGCGAGCGCTTATCGTTACGACTTTCATCCCGAACTGAGTGCAGTGAGAGTTTGAGTGAGTGGCACAGGGGCCATGGGCCATGTTGCCACCGATAAATACACATTGGTAGGCATGGAATGACGAGTGCTTACTGGACATGCTGCCGACTGATGCTGTTCGCCCAGTCAAAAGATATTCGCTGAGAAATTTTTTGAACTAAACTCACTCATGATTAGAAAATTCACAAAAACAAAGCAACTCACCTCACCCAGCGGCAGGACTGTTTAGAAATTATTGTGGCTTTTAAGTGGCCATAAAAGTGTCAGGCCATAATATATGCGCTCTATAAGGAGTTGAGAAGAAGACGTGCAGACGACAGGGCCATAAATTTTCTATTTTAATGGGAAAACAGTCAACTCACGACGTCGGTTTTCATCAGGAGCTCAGCATTTATAGTGGGCAGAAGACGTTGCAGGTGAGTGGCTATTGATTGAAAACCGAATAGAATAGAAAAGAGAGGCATGCGCAGACCGAAGGATTCATCCATGGATTTGGATTCACGGCATACCTACACGATTACATGGGAGTATATGCAAAGCATTGAAATTATTTGTCATACTGGGGGTTGTTTACTATGATGGTATCCTCTATATTTATGTATGTATGTGCAAGTGGAGGACGTGCTCCATTTACATGACATTGATTGAGACGAATATTGAACACACTACCCTGAAGAGATGTGAATACAAATGATTCTTAAAATTTTAATTTATTTTTAAAGAAATTCTACAGAGTTATAGCAGAAGCTTTTTTACAATGAGAGTCACATGTCCCAACTGCGAGGATCTATAAAACCTGAGTGTTGCTCATCGCACATTTACTAAATATATGACAGCAACTTGGAACACGATTTTAAGTCTAAAATTCAGCTTCGTTAAACGTGAAAATTGTCGCTTTTGAGATTCAGAGCATCCTCGAGTCATTATTGAGAAACAAATGTATTCACAATTGGTCAATGTTTCTCTGCGGCTTTCGCGCTGGAGGCACCGTTGGACCAATATCAGTTTGTAAATTGTATGTTATGATTGTCGATGGCATCTGGTCTCAACAAATCCATTTCAGGACTTGTAGATTGTGTAATTATGGGGTTAGATTGTCAGTATTAGCCTCCCACATCGTGCAATTGAAGTTTGTATGAGTTTTCGAAGCCTCAGCTATATGTGAAAACAAGTAATACACTCCACTTTCCAACCGAATACAGTCCAACTCGGTAAAAAAGTGAAAACGAGAAGAATTTTTGTATGTTTCCTAATCATAGGCTAATACGACCTGGTTCGATTTGTCAAATCGATAAGAATATTTGTACCGGGGCTATATCCAAACATGGAAAAATGTGATTAACTTTCACAATAAGTTCTTCCAGTTCAAATATAAGGTCTTATGCTCACTTTGAAGAAATTCGGTGAAAATTCGTGGTTTCTAGAGCGAAAAAAGTAAAATCGGGAGCGAAATTTGTATGGGAGCTATATATAAATCTTAACCGATCTGACCCATTTTTACCACAGGTGTTTCTAGTTGGAATATAAAATGTTTTGCCAATTTTGAAGAAAATCTGTTGTAATATGTGGTATCTAGAGTGAAAAGTGTCAAATCGGTGACAGTGAAATTCGTATGGGGGCTATATCTAAATCTGAACCGATTTTCTTCAAATTAAATAGCGTTCGTTCTTATCCCGAAAAACTTCGTTGTGCACAAAGACATAATACTCTCGTGGAGTGTATAAATACCGAGAGCGCACAGTGGTTCTGAATCAAATTCCATCGGCCAATTCAATAACTTTTGTTATAGTCGACACTTTTTTGTTTTGTTTACAAAAGATAAAAACAAAAAATAAAAATTTTAATTTTCTTTAAAATCGAAAAATACGAAAAATACGAAAAGTAGTCAACTTTGGGCCATGTCAAAACGCGCCATACTTAGAACACTTAAAGTGATTATAAGAACATTACCAAATACAACAAGTAAGGAATGCTATATATGATACACTCCACTTTCTATCCGAATACAATTTAATTCAGTGAAAAAGAGAAAACGGAAAGGATTTTTGTATCCTGTAAATGTATGTGTTTGACACAAAATGTTAAATCGGAAAGGACATTTGTATGGCGGTATATTGAAACATGGAACGAAATAGGTGAAATATAATATGTATAGTTTGGTCAAAATCGGTTAAACATTTGGGAGCAATATTTGTATCTGGGCAATATCTAAATCTGAAATCAGTTGGATTATAAGATGTTGTGCCAATTTTAAAGAAAATCGGGTATAATATGTGGTTTCTAGAGCGGCAAAAGTCAAATCGGGAGCGACATTTGTGTGGAGGATATATCAAAATCTGAACCGATCTAACCCGCTATAGCCACAGGTGTTTCTAGTTAGATTATAAGCTGTTGTGTTAAATTTAAAGAAAATCGGGTACGAATTTCCATTGCCTATTCGATTTTGCAAGAGTCGATTGCAAATTTTAAAAAAGTAAAAAATATTTTGTGGAAATAACTCTGTTTCTTTTGATCGGAAAAAGATATAATAACGAAATACCAAATGCTTAAAACAGAGGTATTTTCCCGGCAATTAATGCATTTTTGAAACCCTACAGAACCTAATTTTGTTACTATTTTTATTTCCTTTATGATATGACTATGACTATACCACGACTCAAAATATATATATACTTCTCCAATGAATATCTCAAGGTGTTGCAAACGGAATGACAAAAGGTGGAGGATATAAAAATATTATTAAATGGCAAATCATCGATTAGAAAATATTTATTTTTATTTTATCCACCTCATAAATTAATAACACATCCCTGCAATAAAGCCAATTTTATTAAAAATTCCTAATATTGGAAACATGGAATTTATTCATTCTTTATAAGTAAAAAGATTTTAAAAGTTTCATATAATATTAGATTTTACGTTACGTTTTATCAATTCAAAATCGCATAAGATGGGGGTATACTAAGTCTTTCATTCCGCTTCCGAAAAACCTTGAAATTTATGAGACCCTATAAAGTAAACATATTTTTTAAGCGGTACGATTTTTGACCTTGATAGTTTGGTTTTTTGCGAAAGCATTTTATACGTATTTATGGAAAAAATAGATCAATTTTTCTCACGAGTTATGACCAATTTAACAGTGGTAAATTACGATTTTTTTTCGAAAAGGTGTGTTCATTACCTTGCATCCAAGGTGTAGTACATTCAAATCAGTTAAGTATTTCAGGAGTTACATGCGAGTGAATGAACAGACCTCTTTGAAAAATGGTAATTTCATCACTGATAAATTTGTCATAAGTCGCGAAAAAATTGTTTCTCTTCACTAAGTCAATACCGATGGCTTCATTCCATAGTTACTCGACTTAACATTTTTTTTAGTAAATGGGATTTTAAAATTCGACTTGTTTGATTTTTAAATTCTGTGTTTTGTTCTGCCAACCCCTCGCTGAACAAAGTAGTCGGCCCCTTGTGGTGTAGCACCCTTCCGTCTGCTACTATTCCCACAATATCCACAAATTTGTGGATATTACAAAATGTGTTTACTGCTCCCACACAACTTACTTCGGAAATTTGATCTCCCAGTAATACCACGATATTGATAAGAATTCAGCGCATTTTTGTAAGCTACGGAGAGGAGCGCACCCCAAATGTAATAATCCATGACGTGTTATATGGATACGATTCGTAGAAGAATTGTTGCATGTTTTATCAGGAAGTCAAGTGCTCACCGCAGGTGTTTCAACAGTTGTGAGTGAAAAATGCGTGGGCGTTCAAAATTCCTTGGAGAAAAACCATATTTGGACATTCGTCGAATGGGGCAGCAGCAATTGGAGCAGCTTGACAAAGGCTGTGGCCGATGTTAATTGCTGCTGCTGCTGTAAAGAGCGTGTAATTTGGCAAAATGAATACAAGCCTACGTGCTTACACTCGAAAATAGTACATCTATTGGAGGTGAAAGGTTCATGCAACCAAAGGATAGATGTCATAAAAACATAGGGATGAGTTGAAACTTATAATACATATATTATTATGTGTACAACACTAGTTTACAGTCATTTTGTTGTAGATCTGTGAATAATATTTGCTGATGTAGTTTCGTGCCCTAAACTCGACTACCATATTACATTTACTAACTTATTACAGTATACTAACTTTGTCATTCCATGTGTAACACTTAGAAATATCAAACTAAAACCCTATATATATATATATATATATATTCTTGATTGTCATAAAATTCTAAGACGATCTAGCCATGCCTGCCCGTCTGTTGAAAGCAGAGCTGTTAAATTTCGATTACGATTAGTAATCAATTACATTACTTTTTAAAAAGAATCGTAATGATTATATAATCCACTATTCAACAATTTCTGATTACTAATTGATTACGATTACAAATAATCAAAAAATAATCAGGATTACTTGCGATTACCGTTACCTTTCGGTTTTAGCTGGCAAAAGAACGAGAACAGAAAAAATCAAAACTGACATATATTGAAAAGTCAAAAGTTTTGACAAACAGACTACTATGACTCTCATAGCGATTTCGCGAGAATCAAAAGTAATCACAAAAAATCAAAAGTAATCAAAAGTAATCTAAAATAGTCAAAAGTAATCAAAAGTAATCTTTTAAAGTAGTCGAACTCATTTTTGATTACTTTTGATTATTTTTCAGTAATCGCAAGTAATCCTGATTATTTTTGATTACTTGTAATCGTAATCAATTACTAATCGTATAAAACTAAATGTAATCGTATTGTAATCATTACTTCTACTTAAAATAAAGTAATCTAATTACTAATGATTACGATTACTAATCATTACTTAACAGCTCTGGTTGAGAGCACGATTTCATTTAAACGAAAGGAGGCAGGGTGTCCAAAATTTCCCAGAATACGTCTAATAGTTGTACATCAGTTTGGAGTGGGAAAGTGGGCGAAATCGGTACAGAGAGATTTTTCATACCCTCCACCTCCAGGATGGGGGTATACTAACTTTGCTATTCCGTTTGTAACACCTAGAAATATCTCCCTGAGATCCTATAAAGTATATATATTCTTGATCGTCATAAAATTGAGTAGATCCATAAAATAAAAGTACTTTTTTCCAAATTCGTACTTTTAAGGGGTAAAATGGGAATAGAGGGATAAAAATGGTACCAAACAAACGGCTGCACAGAGAATAATGAAATTCGGTGTTGATTGCGAAGACACGTAAAAGAAACTGATTTTTCGAAATTCGTACTTTTTGGCGTTACCATGGAAAAAGGGGATAAAAATAGTACCAACCAAATGGCCGCAGCTAGAGTCATGAAATTCGGAGTATACATTTCTCTGACTGCGTAGAAACGAAAAATAAAAGGTTTTTCCCAAAGTTGTACACTTTACTTTTACGACAAACATTTTTTGAAACATGAAGTTTCACTATGTAAGTGAGATAATGGATTTTCAAAATTTGTACTTTTGGAATTAAAATATAATGAAATTTCCCAATATTAATGGTATTGAAAATATAAGAATATTTATTTTTTGAATTGACTTGAAGTATTATTTCGAAATGTAAACGTTTTGGTAGCCTTGCCTTATAAGCGTAAGGTAATAAAAGTAAAGTAATAAAAATATTATATTTATTAATAAAATTATTTTGTCAATATTTGTATTTGTTTTGGTTTGCCTATATTAAAAAATTATATTTTCCTGTAATATTACTGCACTTCTACGAAAATCGACCACCTCTGTGGAATGCAATCCATGGTGGAGGGTATAAAAGGTCGGCCCGGCCGAACTTTACGCCGTTTTTACTTGGTATTTTTAACAAGGACATGAAACACCCCAAGAATTGAAGCACGTTTTTGAAGATGTCTGCTTATATTTACCTGATATTTGCTATGCGGATTCTCTTTATAGCATAAATGTGCGCCATAAAGCTATTTTTATGTGTAGAAGGCGAAATAGTACAGCTAGAAACACGAAATTCGGTGTGGACACGTACAAAAAGGTTTATTCCAAATTCGTACTTTTAAGAGGGTAAAATGGGAACAGAGGAATAAAAATGGTACCAACTAAACGGCAATAGCAAGAATGATAAAATTCGGTGTGTACATCCCTACGTGTGTACGTAGACACCTAAAATAAAAAGATTTTCGTGAGTCATACTTTTAAGGGGGTAAAAGGGAATAAAAATGGTACCAACCAAATGGCGCAGCTAGAATGATGGAACTCGGTGTGTACATTCCTCTGACGTCATAGACTTGCAAAATAAAAAGACTTTTCCAAATTCGTACTTTATTTTTTTTCCGGTAAAAATGGGAAAAGTGATAAAACTGGTAGCGAGCAAGTGGCTAGAATCATAAAGTTAGGTTATCTTGCACTGTGTACGTAAGAGATAATGGATTTTCAAAATTTGTATTTTTGGAATTAAAATCATTGTGTTCATTGAGCTGATTAAATAAGTATTTCATTTTGAGTGTAAGCCTGCGATTGCACAATGTATGCACAGTGTGAGGACCTTGAATGTTTTCCCTAAACTGGCAAAGTTCCAAATAATATATGTATGTACATTACTGAAGTTGTTTCTCTATAGCCGAAATGTTTCAGCCGGCCTACAAATACTACTGCTCACACACACACACATGCACATGCATTCGAAGTCAGTTCTACATTGAATGTAGGACTATCTATACATTGGCGCTGTTCCCCCAGACCTCTGTTAGTAGTTCATGTTGCCTGCGCAAGTGATTTGTCCTTCGGTGGTCCATGTTGTTTGTACTTTTGCCAAAATGAACTTGGTCATGTATTGCATGTATATGTATGTATGTATATATATATACATAGAGACAGGGAAATGTATCAACGCGTCCTTTGTATATCCTTTGCACAATACATTGTTCGCTCTTTTGGTGTATTGGTGGCACTTACACCCCATTTGCGGCTGATGGCGATGGTGTTGACGATGATGGCCCGCCCAAATGCCTTCTATGAACTTCTGTCTTCCTAATGACATTTACAGACATATTTTACCACAATTTTACAACATTGTGTGCTGCCACACAATTACAATGTATCTAGGAGTATGCGGGTACTTGAACTTTGGCCGTTTTCTAGGTCGTTTACAAAACAATTCGGGTTAAATGTAACACTTTCAAGGGCTCAGAACGAAGCCTAAAACTACTCCCAGCAAGTGGAATTGCGAAAGTTCTTTCGCCGCCATTGTACCGTTGCATACACGTTGAGGGTGTTTAAGGGTTAAAGTAACAGGCGTTCAAATTGTGTCGAATTGAATTACAGAACTTACACCGAACTCTTTTAAATATAGGACATTGAAATTTGCTCGAGGAGAATATTTTAAGGTTGTTTCTTTTTTTTGTCAGACTATGTCACAAATATATATGCAAGGTTATGTTGAAGTAGAGACAGACCCAATTCAACTGCGAACAAAATTACGGCTGTAATGTCATGCGAGCGAAAGTGAACATATAATTTTCAGCTTATACTCCAAAAAGATTTACTAGGAATTTTATGCTGGAGTTCTTTGGAAAACAAAAGTTGATTATTTTAAATATGGGTTGTAATTGTATGTATTAAAGTTTTATTTTATGAAACACAGTTTTTATATAATCATTATTGTCTTATGGTAGATACTATTATTTAAATAATCAACAGATTCAATATGTATGTAATATTTTAAATTAAGTAATTTGAAATATTTTTTTTTATTTTAGTTTTTTCGTTTGCATTTTTTTGGTCTGTAATCAATATTTGATTTGAACTGGGATATTGTCCTGGCTCAAGACCATTTTGCTTCTATATTTAATAGAATGCAAATTTATTTACAAATGGCATGGTGACATTTATTACTTGGCTGCAGACTACCACGATCATGATTTCGACCATGTCAAAAGTCTTTTCAAGTGGCTTCGCAGCGACTTTTCAACATCAAACCCGACCTCTATAAGGAGATGATTCTCACAAACGAACGAGAATCACAACTCACTTGCCGAATTTGCGTTTAAAAAATCGCACCAAGAAATAAAGCACACATGCCATCTTACAAGCATCTCATTGAGTTGCATATGTAAGTATGTGTATATGCAGGTATAGTTACCCAGCAATACTTCTGCCGTGCCAACGCTCATTTGTTTTAGTTTTTTTGTTTGCATTTTTTTTGGTCTGTAATCAATATTTGATTTGAACTGGGATATTGTCCTGGCTCAAGACCATTTGGCTTCTATATTTAATAGAATGCAAAATTATTTACAAATGGCATGGTGACATTTATTACTTGGCTGCAGACTACCACGATCATGATTTCGACCATGTCAAAAGTCTTTTCAAGTGGCTTCGCAGCGACTTTTCAACATCAAACCCGGCCTCTATAAGGAGATGATTCTCACAAACGAACGAGAATCACAACTCACTTGCCGAATTTGCGTTTAAAAAATAATTGAAATATTTAAAATATTATATAAAAAGTAAATGCGAAGCCACCTGACGAAGGCTTTCACAGGCTAGAAATCATGATAATGGTAGCGTGCAGCCAAGTAATGAATGTCAGCATGCCATTTATAAATAAATTTGCATTATATAAAATACAGATACAAAATGGTCTTGAGCCAGGACAATATCCCAGTTCAAATCAAATCTTGATTACAGACCGAAATAAAGCAAACGACAAATTAAAATACCAATTGATAGAGAACTTATTACCGACCAAAAATCCGAAAACCGATTCAAAATCGGACCAAAATTATGGTTTATATAACCGCTCAAAACTCAAGAAAAAAACAAAAAGTGAAAAAATTGTAAGATTCATAATTGAGTTACAGACAAACTATCAACCCAATTTTTACGTTTTAGATTGAAAAAAAATGGTGGTTTCTGAGGCTTAGTTACCCAAAAATAGCGATAGTAAAAAACACTATATTTTGATCGTTTTTCAACTTTGGTGGAATAGAATTAAAAAATTTTGGAAGACATTACATTTAGGTGATTTAGTACACATTATTCCGCCGTATTCAATTAAAGTTGTCTGCCGATACTTGCCTATTCGCGTGTTATTACAATAAAAGTGTGGCACCACCAACACAAATTTATTTTTTTCGCATTTTAAAAAGCAACATATTTGGAGTACTGTCACAGTCAGGGTGATGACATTTTGTGAGAGCTCATTGGGTAGTAATTTGGACAGTTGTGCAAAAGTAAAATAGTAATTTGGAAATCTCCTATTAGATTCATACACAGTCAAAAGTCGAATTGCACTATTTTGGCTGAACTCCCTTCGAACAAAAAATTACAATCGCAGAGCCTTTTATATCCTCGATCTCATGTTTCTAGATGCAGCCGAACATTTGACAATTTGTTGCACCCTTTTTTGTTCCGCGCACCACTTAACAGTACAAATTTCGAAAAATCCAAGTACTACATGGTCAGAGGAATTTACATATCAAATTTCACGAATCTAGATGTAATACTTTAGTTGCTACCGTTTTTATCCTTTTTTGTCCCGCTCACCCCTTAGAATAACAAATGAAAAAATACATTTTGATTGCGCTTCTACGTTGTCAGAAAAATTTACACACCAAATATCACGACTATAACTGCAATATTTTTGTTTTGCCATTTTTTCATTTTTTCTCGTTCACGCCTTATAAGAGCAAATTTCTAAAAAATCCATTTAGATTTCGCTTCTACATTGTCGGAGGAATTTACATATCAAATTTCACGACTATAGCTGCAATACTCTTATTGGTACCATTTTCAACCCTTTTTGTCCCGTTCACGACTATAGTTGCAATACTTTAGTTGCTACCATTTGTCCCGCTCGCCAAAAACTCACCAAAAAGCATTTATATTGCGTTATTTTCACTTTTCTAGTTAAAATACTTAGTTGGTACAATTTTTATCGTTTTTTGTCTCGCTCACCCCTTATAAGAGCAAATTTCTAAAAAATCCATTTAGATTGCGCTTCTACGTTGTCAGAGGAATTTACACGCCAAATTTCACGACTATAGCTGCAATACTTTAATTGGTACCATCTTTATCCCTTTTCTCCTTTAAAAGTAAAAATTTCGAAAAATTTGTAGCTCGTCTGCATGGTAAGTGCAAGGCACAGACCAAATTTCATATTTCTAGCTACTGCCGTTTAGTCAGGACGAAGGTTCGATATTTATCCCTTTTTGTCCCGTTTTACCTTCTAAAAGTACGAGTTTCTTAAAACCCTTTCTTAGTCGCGTCTCCGTCATATTTGGGTACTACCCTGAAAATTTAATGACCCTTCAGCCTTTTGGTCTGGGCGCTGATCAATGATAAGTCAGTCAGTCAGTACAGCAACTCTTTTATATATAGATATAAAGAAATATAAAACTTCGAGTGTAATCGAAAAGGGATCATTAGGCAGCAATCTTCAAAAATGTGCCCTAAATATTATACTGTACAACAATTTCAAACTTTTTCCAAAATTACGAGGTTCTGAAAATAAATTCTGAAAGAGGAGACTAAAAAAATATACGTATAGATCACATCGGAATTTCATTTTATAGACGATTAAATTTTCCCCCAAAAAGTGGGAAGGGCGGGGATGAAATGTTCTACAAAAATGTTGGCCATACAATTTTACTATATATGTCAGAACATAACAAAACCCAAAACTTAACACAAACGTTAAAAATCAATCAAATTCAAGCTTGCCCATTAAGAGTTAATTTAGTTATTGTTCAGTAGGGGTGGGATAGTGCACGACTTTTGGATTTTGATATGCTAGAGCCCCCTATTTTGTGAGGTTTGGAAAAAGAATTCATGAGCCAAAAAATGAGGGTGGTGGGTGAGTGTAAGTGGGCGCTCATCTGGGTCAAAGTCGGAGTCGCCCCAGAGGGGTTAAATGTAAGACCGACCCCCAATAATTTTCCCTCCCCCACACTTATTTCAAAAAACACATACCCTCTAACCCAACTCGTTAAGGGGGCTCCCATAAAAATATATATTTTTTATAAATTTTGTCCCACCGCTTTTACTAGCCCCAGGAGTAAGACCCACCCCCTATATTTTTTCAGCCCCAATATTTTTTCAAAACACACCTACCCTCCATCTGCAACCCTTAAGGTGGGCCCCATACATTTGCCTATTTTTTATGAAAAAAAAAATCCCCAAACTGCCCGCAGTAGACCCTAGAGGGTAGAAGTGTAAGACTGACTCCAATTAATTTTGCCTCCTCAACATTGACCCTAAACATACCTCTACTTCTTCCATCTAGGGTCTACCGGGGGGTAGTTCTGGGCCTTTCTTTCATAAAAAAAATTTAATCTTACTACTCTACTTCGGTTGGTACCATTTTGATCCCTTTTGCCCCATTTTCCGGCTAAAAGTAAAATTTCAAAAAAATCCTTATGTTTCGCGTCTACAAAGCCAGATGAATGTATACAATGAATTTCATTATTTCAACTTCATCGGTTTGGGTGGTACCATTTTTATCCCTCTTTTACAATGTTATCCCTTAGAAAGTACAAATTTCAAAAAATCCCCCTACAATTATAGGGATGTACACGCCGAATTTCATGTTTCTAGCTGCTAGATCCCGGTCATTTTTATCCCGTTTGGTCCCCATTTCAGCCGCTAAATCTATTTTGTAGTTTTTGGAGTTCTCGCGTTATTAGAGGAATGTACGCAACAAATTTCAACTGTATAAAAATCAGAAATTGTCCAATTTCTCCCATTTTAAATACCAAGCGATCTGCAACCATAAGACACATTTACGAAAAAATTTAACAGACAGACAGACAGAAAGTGGGTGATCTAGGTTTAGGACTAACAAGGACTGAAAATTTCCCTAATATTTCCGCCTTATAATAAGTTATTTTTGCGCTAACATTTCCTTCATAGCGTGAACACGAACCTAAAAGCTATTTTGTCAAAGTCATACTTTTAGGAGTTTAAATGGGACAAAAATAGTACCAATCAATCGAATGATTCCTCTCCCTCATTCAAAACGACGCATCGAAAGTCGTTTCCCGCGTTTAAATAATAATGTAAAGTTAAAAAACAAGTAAAAAAGACGTTAAGTTCGACCGGGCCGAACTTTATATACCCTCCACCATGGATTACAGAGGATTCCACAGAGGCTGTCGATATTCGTAGAAATGCAGTATTATTGCAGGAAAATATAAATTTTTTAATATAACCAAACTAAAACAAATACAAATATTAAAAAAAATATAATTAAATATAATATTTTTATTATTTCAAACCACGATTATAAGGTAAGGCTACCTATACGTTTACATATCAAAATAATTCTTCTAGTCAATTCAAAAAATAAATATTCTTATATTTATACTTTCAAAAAGCTTAAATACCTTAAATAATGGTTGAGAATGGATGCTACAGTTGGTTGTGTTTCCATTCTATTTTAATTCCAAAAGTACAAATTTCGCTAGTCCATTATCTCACGTACATAGTGCAAGATAAACTAACTTGGTTTAATCAATTTTTGCCTAAAAGTAAAAATTACGAATTTGGAAAAATCTTTTTATTTTGTGTGTCTAAGCAGTCAGAGGAATGTATACACCGAATACCATGACTCTAGCTACGACCATTGAGTTGGTATCATTTTTTGCCCTTCTTCCTATTTTACCCCCTTAAAAGTACAACTTTCTAAATTCTCTTTAATTTAATCATTCTAGCTGTAGTCGTTTAGTTGGTACTATTTTTATCCCCTTTTTTCATTCTAACCCGATTTTCGAAAAATCCCTTTCTTTTACGTGTCTACGCAATCAGAGGAATGTATACAGCGAATTTCATAATTCTAGGTGCAGCCGTTTGGTTGGTACCATTTTTATCCCTTTTTCCCATTTTACCCCTTAGAAGAACGAATTTCGAAAAAATATTTTTGTATTATGTATCTAGTCAATTAGAGGAATGTACACATTGTTATCCCTTTTTGCCCCATTTAACCCCCTACGAATAAAAATCACTTTATGGTTCACGTTTTTGTTATAAGGGGAATGCGCAGACATATTGAAAAACAAGTAAGGAAAGGCTAAAGTCGGGCGGAGCCGACTATATGATACACTCCACTTTCTATCCGAATACAATTCAATTCGGTAATAAAATGAAAACGGGAAGGAATTTTGTATCCTGTAAATGTATGTGTTGTACAAAAAATGTTAAATCGGAAAGGACATTTGTATGGGGGTATATTGAAACCTGCAACGAAATATGTGAAATATAATATGTATAGTTTGGCCAAAATCGGTTAAACATTGGGCTATATCTAAATCTGAACCGATCTTACTCACTTTGTGCATAGTTGTTTCTTGTTGGATTATAAGATGTTGTACCAAATTTAAAGAAAATCGGGTACAATATATGTTTTGTAGAGCGGCAGAAGGCAAATCTGGCGCCACATTTGTATGGGGGCTATATCTATATCTCAACCGATCTTACCCACTTTCTGCATTGGTGTTTCTAGTTGGATTATAAGATGTTGTTCAAAATTTAAAGAAAATCGGGTACATTACGTGGTTTCTAGAGCGGCAAATATCAAATCGGGAGCGACTTTTGTATGGGGGCTATATCTAAATCTGAACCGATATGCCTCAAATTAAATAGTGTTCGTCATTGATCCACAAAACTTACTTGTGCCAATTTTTGTTAAGATCGGACTATAATTGCGACCTATAATTTTATTACAACAATTGATGGACAGACAGACAGACAGACGGACATCGTTAAATCGATTCAAAAAGTGATTCTAAATCGATCGGTATAATTAACAATGGGTCTATTTCGCTTCCTTTAGGGTGTTACAAACAAATGCACAATGACATAATACTCTCGTGGAGTGTATAAATATGCTTAAATACTCTAAAATATTGTGGGTTATTATGGGTATTTTAAGTGATTGTGAAGGAAAATTTTTTCCCTTTAGACCGATTTCGCACACTTTCAATCCCAACCGATCTACAACCATAAGACACATTTAGGGAGAATTTGAACCTTAGGCCGATCGGAATTTTTAAAGGTGGTTCGATTATTTCTTGGTGTTATTCTACGATGTGGTATAGGGTGTATCATCGTTGACTATTTATTATACACTCCACGAGAGTATTATGTCTTTGTGCATTTGTTTGTAACACCCAAAAGGAAACGAGATAGACCCATTGTTAATTATACCGATCGACTTTGAACCACTTTTTGAGTCGATGTATCAATATCTGTCCGTCTGTCCATCTATTCTTGTAATCGCGATACAGGTCGCAATTGTGGACAGAACCAAACCAGAACGACGACCGCTATTTAATTTGAAGAAAATCGGATCATATTTAGATATAGCCCCCATACGAATTTCACTCCCGATTTGACTCTTTTCACTCTAGATACCACATATTACAGCAGATTTTCTTTAAAATTTGGCAAAAATCTTATATTTCAACTAAAAACACCTGTGGTAAAAATGTGTTAGATCAGTTCAGATTTATATATAAAATATATAGCATCGAACGATAGCGATCGCCATTCACCGTAACGTTGCGTCCAACAGCATCTTTGAAAAAATACGGTCCAATGATTCCACCAGCGTACAAACCACACCAAACAGTGCATTTTTCGGGATGCATGGGCAGTTCTTGAACGGCTTCTGGTTGCTCTTCACTCCAAATGCGGCAATTTTGTTTATTTACGTAGCCATTCAACCAGAAATGAGCCTCATCGCTGAACAAAATTTGTCGATAAAAAATTTCGAACCGAACACTGATTTTGGTAATAAAATTCAATGATTTGCAAGCGTTGCTCGTTAGTAAGTCTATTCATGATGAAATGTCAAAGCATACTGAGCATCTTTCTCTTTGACACCATGTCTGAAATCCCACGTGATCTGTCAAATACTAATGCATGAAAATCCTAACCTCAAAAAAATCACTCTTTAGCTCCTGATTTGTCTTTTTCCGCTCTAGAGACTGTATATTTCACTTGATTTGCTTCAATTTACCTTGCATTACCTTATAATTCTACTATAAACAGCCATGGCGCAAATGGGTCAGATCGGTTCAGATTTATATATAGCTCCCACTCAAATTTCACTCCCGATTTCACTTTTTCCACTCTATAAACCTCACCTGTTAAATCTTTCAAAATATCTCATATTTCTACTGGAAACAGCCATGGTGAAAATGGGTAGTCGGTTCAGATTTACATATACATTTCGCCCCAAAAATTTCCCATACAAATTTCGGATAGACTTTTTCCGCACCAGAAAGCTCGAATTTTTACAAAATGAGCTTAACACGTTATATTCGAACTGGATGCACTTATTGTGTAAGTTATTCACTATATTCCATGTTTGGATATAGCACCGATATAAATATTTCCGATTTGACAAATTGGACCCGGTAATATTAGCCTATGATTAGGAAACATACAAATATTCTTCCCGTTTTCACTTTTTTACCGAGATGTATTTTATTCGGATAGAATGTTGAGTGTATCATATAGTCGGCCCCTCCCGACTTTAGCCTTTCCTTACATGTTTTATTATTCTATCTTTTTTGCTGTTTAGAACAAATTATCTATAAAAATATTTATTTATTTATACAATGTTTGATTTTATGTTCCATTCTTCGCACGCTCTAGAATTCGACAATTTAAACATACGTTTTTACCTTTTGGTTTTTGGCGCGTGAATCGTGATGGCATTTCAACACGATGCACACAAAACTCCAAAAAGCACATGGAATTCCTTTGGAAAAAGACTACATTCCCATACGGCTGAGAGCCTGTTCAATGAAATTTTCTAAAGCTTCGTCATTTACAAGTTATGTACTATGGAGGCGATAAAAAGAGCGAACGAACGAACATCAGACTTTGGTGGACTTAAAGTTGCGCGATGATAACTAAGGAAAGGGGAATCCCACTTACCGTGCCATGGTGGAAATGGAAAGATAGAAGAATAGAATGAATGGAATGAATAGCTAGCTGTGTATCTCTAGAAGACAATTTCAAGAAAATTTAATTCAACCATATGCCGAGAGACGTGTCTTAAAAACGGAAACGAAAACTTTTATCTTTTTGTTGAGTTAAATATTTGAAAGTTAAATTTAAAGGATAAAATAACAGGGCAACAGGCGACAGGAAGCAGAAACCCATCGAGGAGGAGGACAAACAAAGTGACACAGCAAAAAAAGGAAAAACAACAAACAACACAAACAATAAACTAAGTTTAAAAACTAATTTAAATATTTACTCACTTTACTGAAGTATGACAACACAAACAAAAAAGTGAATTCCAAAACAAATTTACGTTAACTAATGAGTTTTTCAAATATCAATTAAATTGAATGGGTGTATGTGTGTGTGTGTGAATTTCAGCATGCAAAACCAAACCATCCGTAATCCGACTGGCTTGCCATGCCTGACGCCATTTCAACATGTGGGTGTGTGATGACATACTCGAATTTGGAAAAGGGGAGATGGCCTGCTCAAATCCCTATAGAAGATTTGATAAACATACATATGTATGTATGTATGTATGTACATCTGCATGTATTACATATGTTTTTACATGCACATATACATATGCAGGAACATGACATTCGTACATATGTACGGCAAATGTTCAGATAGGAGTAGCCTACGTACATATGTATCTGTACGGGTGTATGTATGTATCTGTACACACACTTGCGTGTAATGCAAACATATGTAATAAATGTATTATATATGTATTTTATATGCATTATTGTTATTTACACACCTCCTGTTGAAAGCAATCACAGCACGATGTACGAGGCTCGATTTAATCAAGGAAAAACAAGTGAGGAAAAGTTAAAGTTGGAAGGTGCCGGCTGCACTATTTGACTGAGGCTGAGGTTTTTATTAACCATTCTCGATGTTTTAAAGTGTCCATAACACATGAACCGATGTGACCAACCCACTGAATTTCAATATATAACTTTTCAATCAAAATTTGACCAAAATCAAATAATATGTGTCTAGAGAGGAAAAATTCAAATCGGGAAGGACAATTTAAAGGAGGCTATATCAAAACATGGATATGAATCACAACAATGTGCGGTCATAAAAATCTCTATAAATTTCAGAAAGAAGCCATCACACATAGCAAAACTATATACGCATTTAAAAGGATTTGCCATTTCTGAAGAATAAATTGTTTTTAATTTTTCTGCTAGTTCTAGAACGGCGGTATTTATATCACACGAAAGAGGACGCATTGGGCAATATAAATAAAAAAAGTTAGGAAGTGAAACAACAAAGTCGAAAACAAAGGTCCTTTCAAATTTTAATCCTTTATCATCCTCTAAAACAAACGTTAGATTTTTTTGAAAAAAAAATCAATTTTATGTATGCAAAACATATTCAAATTTCAACTTTCTATGCTGATTTCTTTATTTTTATTATTTTATTTATATCATTTGGGACAGAAAAAAATGTAACGCTTTGAAGGAGTGACTTAAGAACCTAAGTATGTTTGGAGCAAATCCGTTTCACAACATTTTAAGATGTTTGAGCCATGTCCGTTCGTCTGGCTGGCTGGTGTACACGATAACTCCGAATCAGTTCTATTTTGGTATTTGATAATTTTTTTATTTTTATTTTATTTTTTTATAATCACTTTCAGTGTACTAAACGTGGTGGGTTTTGCCACGCCCCTTCCAGTACTTCCCACACAAATCACCCTAAACTATGTAAAATTAAAGCTGTTATCACTTCTATACAGATGATCGGAATACTGTGAAATTTGATTTTTTTCAATGCTTTTATAGAGGTTACATATGGGCGAAATTACCACACCCCTTCAGGTGCCTCCCACATAAAATGACATAAACTTGGTTACAATAAAACCGATATAACATACATATGGGTAGTCAAAATCATTTGCAATTTGATATTTGAAAAAGTTTTTATAATCACTTTAAACATGTACCTTGTACCTCCCACACAATTGTCTCTATCCTAGATGAAATTAAATGCTAAAGGAGTTATTCCTTTACCGGTGCCCGAAATCCATTATGACTTCATATTTGATCATGTTTTCACAATTATTATCAAATGTGGAAGCTGGGTCCAATTGGCATAAACTTCTGGTACCTCCCACAAACATACCCCGGCGATAAGCAACCACTTCGTGGTCTAGGGTATTATAAGTTAGTTTCGCGCCAAATGTTTGTAACACCAAGAAATAATTGAGCTAGACCCACCTTTAAGTATACGGATCGGCTTAGAATCGCCAGCTGAGTCGATTTAACGATGTCTGTCTGTCCGTCCGTCCGTCTGCTGTCCATCTAAGCTTGTTCGCACTCTACAGGTCGCAATTGTTGTCCGATTGTCATGAAACTTAGCAGAAGTTATTTTTTCTGGCCAAGGACCATTGGTATTGAATTTGGAAATCGGTTCAGATTTAGATATAGCCCCTATACAAATGTCGGTCCCGATTTGACATTTTCCGCTCTAGAAACCACATAATGTACCCGATTTTCTTTAAATTTGGTACAACATCTTATAATCCAACAAGAAACAACTATGCCGAAATTGGGTAAGATCGGTTCAGATTTAGATATAGCCCCCATACAAATGTCGCTACCTATTTCACTTTTTCCGCTCTAGAAACCACATAATGTACCCGATTTTCTTTAAATTTGACACAACATCTTATAATCCAACTAGAATCACCTATGCAGAAATTGGGTAAGATCGGTTCAGATTTAGATATAGCCCCCATACAAATGTCGCTCCCGATTTGACATTTTCCGCTCTAGAAACCACATCTTGTACCCGATTTTTTTAAATTTGGCACAACATCTTATAATCCAACTAGAAACACCTATGCAGAGATTGGGTAAGTTCGGTTCAAATTTAGATATAGCCCCATACAAATGTCGCTCCCGATTTGACATCTTCAGCTCTAGAAACCACATCTTGTACCCGATTTTCTTTAAATTTGGCACAACATCTTATAATCCAACTAAAACACCTATGCAGAAATTGGGTAAGATCGGTTCAGATTTAGATATAGCTCCATACAAATGTCGCTTCCGATTTGACATTTTCCGCTCTAGAAACCACATATTGTACCCGATTTGCTTTAAATTTGGTACAACATCTTAAAATCTAACTAGAAACACCTATGCAGAAATTGGGTAAGATCGGTTCAGATTTAGATATAGCTCCATACAAATGTCGCTCCTTATTTGACATTTTCCGCTCTAAAATCCACATACTGAACCAGATTTTCTTTAAAATTGGCACAACATCTTATAATCTAACTAAAAACACCTATGGTGAAAGTGGTTAAGATCGGTTCAGATTTAGATATAGCCCCAATACAAATGTCGCTCCCAAATGTTAAACCGATTTTGTTCATACTTTACATATTATAAAGAGTGATTTTTTTGAGGTTAGGATTTTCATGCATTAGTATATGACAGATCACGTGGGATTTCAGACATGGTGTCAAAGAGAAAGATGCTCAGTATGCTTTGACATTTCATCATGAATAGACTTACTAACGAGCAACGCTTGCAAATCATTGAATTTTATTATCAAAATGCGTGCTCTGTTAAGAAAGTTCAGAAAGAAAGAAATTGTGTTCAGCGACGAAGCTCATTTTTGGCTCAATGGGTACGTAAATAGGCAGAATTGTCGATTTTGGAGTGAATATCAGCCAGAAGCATTGCAAGAGCTACCAATGCATCCAGAAAAAGTCACAGTTTGGTGCGGTTTATGGGCTGGTGGCATCACTGGACCGTACTTCTTCAAAGATGATGCGAATCGTAACGTAACTGTGAATGGTGAGCGCTACCGTGAGATGATATCCAACTTTTTTTTGCCCAAAATGGAAGAACTGAACTTGGTTGACATGTGGTTTCAACAAGATGGCGCTACATGCCACACAGCTCGCGATTCTATGGCCATTTTGAGGGAAAACTTCGGAGAACAATTCATCTCAAGAAATGGACCGGTAAGTTGGCCACCAAGATCATGCGATTTGACGCCTTTAGACTATTTTTTGTGGGGCTACGTCAAGTCTAAAGTCTACAGAAATAAGCCAGCAACTATTCCAGCTTTGGAAGACAACATTTCCGAAGAAATTCGGGCTATTCCGGCCGAAATGCTCGAAAAAGTTGCCCAAAATTGGACTTTCCGAATGGACCACCTAAGACGCAGCCGCGGTCAACATTTAAATGAAATTATCTTCAAAAAGTAAATGTCATGGACCAATCTAACGTTTCAAATAAAGAACCGATGAGATTTTGCAAATTTTATGCGTTTTTCTTAAAAAAAAAGTTATCAAGCTCTTAAAAAATCACCCTTTATTTTACCTATAAACACACAAGTGGGTCACATGGTTCTATGTTTCAATATACCCCCATACAGATGTCCTTTCCGATTTAACATTTTTTGTCAAACACATACATTTACAGGATGCAAAAATCCTTCCCGATTTCGCTTTATTACCGAATTGAATTGCAATGAGATTTGTTTGGGTGATGCCCTATATCCATACTTTGGTATAACCCAAATGGGGCCCATTCTGATCTATTACAGCCCTACATCTTACATCGGATCTTCATTAAATGTTGCAGATCATGATATTTTTCAACCAGGAATACCTACCGTGAATGAGAAATATATAGGCCCATGTTTTGGACCAGGTCCAGAATGTTGTTATAGGCCCCCTTTTGAAATGTCGGTTCTATTACTACTGTATAATTTGTATTTGTCTGTCGGATGATTAGATCAATTACCATATTATTAACCATATTCGTTAAATATGACTAAAGATGAATTTATAGTAAAATTTATACTGTATAATTTATATGAACTACATAAAATTGCTGCCATGAAATAAATGGGATTAGTAATCAAAGTGAGGTACATACACAGGGAGTGGTGTAGGGTATTATATAGTCGGCCCCGCCCGACTTTAGCCTTTCCTTACTTGTTTACTGAATTGAATTGTATTCGGATAGAAAGGCCCGACTTTAGCCTATCCTTACTTGTTTTTATACCCTACACCACTTCGTGGTCTAGGGTATTATAAGTTAGTTTCGCGCCAAATGTTTGTAACACCAAGAAATAATCGAGCTAGACCCACCTTTAAGTATACAGATCGGCTTAGAATCACCAGCTGAGTCGATTTAACGATGTCTGTCTGTCCGTCTGTCCGTCTGTCCGTCCGTCCGTCTGCTGTCCATCTAAGCTTGTTCTCACTCTACAGGTCGCAATTGTTTTCCGATTGTCATGAAACTTGGCAGAATTCATTTTTTCTGGCCAAGGACCATCGATATTGAATTTGGAGGAAATCGGTTCAGATTTAGATATAGCCCCCATACAAATGTCGCTCCAGATTTGACATTTTCCGCCCTAGAAACGACATATTGTACCAGATTTTCTTTAAATTTGGCAGAACATCTTATAATCCAACTAGAAACACATATGCAAAAATTGGGTAAGATCGGTTCAGATTTAGATATAGCCCCCATACAAATGTCGCTCCCTATTTCACTTTTTCCGCTTTAGAAACCACATATTGTACCCGATTTTCTTTAAAATTGGCACATCATATTATAATCCAACTAGAAACACCTATGCAAAAATTAGGTAAGATCGGTTCAGATTTAGATATAGCCCCAATACAAATGTCGCTCCCGATTTGACATTTTCCGCTCTATAAACGACATATTGTACCCGATTTTCTTTAAATTTGGCAGAACATCTTATAATCTAACTAGAAACACGTATGCAAAAATTGGGTAAGATCGGTTCAGATTTAGATATAGCCCCCATACAAATGTCGCTCCCGATTTGACATTTTCCGCTCTAAAATCCACATAGTGTACCAGTTTTTCTTTAAAATTGGTACAACATCTTAGAATCCAACTAAAAACCCTATGTTGAAAGTGAGTAAGATCGGTTCAGATTTAGATATAGCCCTCATACAAATGTTGCTCCCGAATGTTTAACCGATTTTGGCCAAATTTTACATATTATATTTCACCCATAAACAGACATGGTGAAAGCGGGTCACGTCGTTCCAGGTTTCAATATACCCCCGTACAAATGTCCTTTCCGATTTAACATTTTTTGTCAAACACATACATTATATACATACATACATTCCTTCCCGATTTCAATTTTTTACCGAATTGAATTGCAATGAAAATTGTTTGGTTGATGGCCATATGTCCATACTTTGGTATGACTTTGGTTAACTACTGTATAATTTGTATTTGTCTGTCGGACAATTGGATCAATTACAATATTATTTACCATATTCCTTAAGTTTGACTAAAGATGAATTTATAGCTTATAAATTATATGAATATAATTTATATTATTTGTATGAACTACATAAAATTGCTCCCATGAAATACCTGGGTTTAGTAATCAAAGCGGGGTACATACGCAGGGAGTGGTGTAGGGTATTATATAGTCGGCCCCGCCCGACTTTAGCCTTTCCTTACTTGTCTTACTTGCTAAGCTTGTTCGCACTCTACAGGTCGCAATTTTTGTCCGATTTCCATGAAATTTGCCAGAAGTAAGTTTTTTCTAACCAAGTACGTTCGGTATTGAATTTGAGGAAATCGGTTCATACAAATATCCCTATAATTTACACTACTACTGTTCTAGAATACAGATTTTACATGGGATCTTGACAAAATTGCCCATATCATATTTGAACTAGAAACAATTAACGTGAAAGTGGACTACATGGGCCCATGTTCTGATATAGCCCCCATACAAATGTACCTCCGATTTACACTATTAGTGCACATTTTACATCAGATCTTGATAAAATTTCACACATTCAAAGTCAACTAAATGGTTCTATATTTTGATAAACCCCCATACAAATGGGCCCCCAGTTTACACTATCACCGCTATGGTGATCATCTAGATCAAAATTTGCACATAATATTAAATTTCAATTGCTGAGAGATTGAGCTATATGGGTCTATTTTCTCGTACAGTGTTGTCATAGGCCTTCGATTATCCTATTACCGCCGTAAAATCTGCACTTACCTTGCCCCACACAACATTCCCTCAAATTTTTTTATTACAACCTTAAAACACTCAAATTTTCCAAATTTTATTAAACCATATCACAAACATGCATTTTAATCCAGAATAGGGTGTAGAATTTTAACATTTTTATGCTATTTTTGTTGCATTTTTTATAAAAACAGCAATAACTTCCATATTATACCCTCCACCTCCAGGATGGGGGTATATTCACTTTGCCATTCCGTTTGTAACACCTTAAAATATTCATCGGAGACCCCATAAAGTATATATATTCTGGGTCGTGGTAAAATTCTAAGACGATATAGCCATGTCCGTCTGTCCGTCTGTCTGTCTGTTGAAAGCACGATAGCGGCCGAACTAAATCAGCTAGGAGGTTCAAATTTTTCCTAAATGTGTCTTATGGTTGTAGATCGGTTGAGATTGAAAGTGGACGACATCGGCCCAGAGGGAAAAATTTTTCCCTCACAAGGACTGAAAATACCCCTAATATTTAGAGTATTTCAGCATGTTTTTTGAACATATTAGCTTGTATTTAGTTGATATTTGCAATGCGTATTCCCTCTATAGCATAAAAAGAGTGATTTTTATTTGTAGGGGGCGAAATGGGACAAAAAGGGATAAAAATGGTACCTATCAAACAACAACAGATAGAAACACGAAATTTGGAGTGAACATACCTCTAATAGAGTAGATACATAATATACAAGAATTTTTTCTAAATTTGTACTTTTAAGGGGTTTAATGGGGATGGAGGGATAAAAATAGTACCAACTAAAAGGCTACAGTTAGAATGATGAAATTTTCGAAAGTCGTACTTTTAAGGAGTAAACTCCGAAAAAGGGGATAAAAATGGTACCAACAAAATGACTGCAGATAGTATCATGGAATTTGGTATATACATTCCTCTGAGTGCATAGCCACGTAAAATATTTTGTTTTCCAAATTCGTACTTTATTTTGTTGCTTTTACGACAAAAAAATGGTAGAATCATTAAGTTTTCTATTACTGCATACGTGAGAGATAAGGTATTTTCAAAATGTATACTTTTGAATTTAAAATAGATGGAAATACAACCAACCAAAGGACTGCAGCTGAAAATACACTCTCTATCCACCAATATTTAGGGTATTTATGATTGGTGTCTTATATTTACTTTATGAATTGTAGTATTATTTCCATTATATATACATAGTTTAAAAATATTGGTATTAATTAAATTTCTGATTTTCATACATTTGAAATTTGTTGCGGACATTCCTCTTGTAGCTTGGAAGCACCACAAAGAAAATAAAAGTTTTAGTGGGCGAAATGGGACAAAAATGGATAAAATATGGTACCAATGATACGACAACAGTTAGAATCATGAAATTCGGTGTGTACATCCCTCTAATTGCATAGACACGTAAAATAGAGGGATTTTTCGAAATTCTTACTTTTAAGATATATAATTGAAAAAGAGGGATAAAAATGGGACCTACCAAACCGCTAAAGTTGAAATCACGAAATTCACGAAAAACGTAAATTAATGAATTTAATTAAATAAGTATTAATTTAAACTAATTTACAGAAGTAAAAATATACAAAACAAAAATTGCGAGCATGCAAAGTTACATACATAGGAAGACGAAAACCCGTGCAACGCCGGGTACAAAAAGCTAGTCTATATAATAAAAATGAAATGATGTTCGTTGATAATCGCATCACTTGAGAACGGCTGAACAGATTTGGCTGATCTTTGTTACAAACTGTTCGTGGTAGTCCGAACTGGGTTTTAAGATGAAAAAACTGTTGGATAGTTGACCGCAAAATAGGAATATTTTTAAAAAACTGAAAGTGCCTTTTCTATAGAATTTTTGAATGAACTCAATGCTATAAGTTTGAATTCAATGATTCTGTGAAAGTTTTTGGAACACAAAAATTCAAATAATTATAATGAAAAGTCAGAAAGTTCGCACAAAATGCAAAAAAATCTTTATATTTTATGCACTTTTTGCCAGAACTGACGATAGGAACGACATATTTTTATACCCTCCACCTCCAGGATGGGGGTATACTAACTTTGTCATTCCGTTTGTAACACCTTGAAATATTGACCTGAGACCCTATAAAGTATATATATTCTTGATCGTCATAAAATTCTAAGACGATCTAGCCATGTCCGTCTGTTGAAAGCACGCTATCATCTAAACGAAAGGAGCTAGAACGTTCAAATTTTCCATAAATGCGTCTTATAGTCGTAGATCGGTTGGGAAATCGAAATCGGCCCAAAGGGAAAAATTTTTCCCTCACAAGGACTAAAAATACCCATAATAATCCCTACTATTTTAGCGCATTTAAGCATGTTTTTTGAATATGTCTGTTTATATTTGCTTCATATTTGGTATGCGTAGTACCCTTATAGCAAAAAACTGCACCATAAAGTGATTCTTATTTGTAGGGGGTGAAATGGGGCAAAAAAGGGATAAAAATGTTACACATTAAACGACAACAGCTAGAAACACGAAATTCGGCGTGTATATTCCTCTATATCTACTCTCTTATATCTACTCACATAATATAAAAGTATTTTTTTCAAATTCGTACTTTTAAGAGGTAAAATGGGAAAAGAGGGATAAAAATGGTACCAACCTAACGGCTGTACCTAGAATAATGAAATTCGGTGTATACATTCCTCTGATTGCACAGACAAGTAAAATACACGGATTTTTCAAAATTCGTACTTTTTGGGGTTAATATGGAAAAAGGGGATAAAAATAGTACCAATCAAATGACCGCAGCTAGAGTCATGAAATTTGGAGTATACATTCCTCTGACTGTGTACACACGGAAAATAAACTGATTTTTCGAAATTCGTACTTTTTGGGGGCAAAATAGATAAAGGGGATAAAAATAGTACCAACCAAATGACCGCAGCTAGAGTCATGAAATTCGAAGTATACATTCCTTTGATTACGTAGACATGACTGTGTATACACGGAAAATAAACGGATTTTTCGAAATTCGTACTTTTTGGGGACAAAATAGAAAAAGGGGATAAAAATAGTACCAACCAAATGACCGCTGCTAGAGTCATGAAATTCGATGTATACATTCCTTTGACTACTTTCAAGGGATACAATGGGTACGGAGGGATAAAAATGGTACCAACCAAACGGCTACACCTGGAATAATGAAATTCGGTGTATGCATTCCTCTGATTGCGTAGACACTTAAAATAAACAGGTTTTTCGAAATTCGTACTTTTTGGGGTTAAAATGCAAAAAGGGGATAAAAATAGTACCAATTAAATGACCGCAGCTTGAGTCATGCAATTCTGAGTATACATTCCTCTGACTGCGTAGACACGGAAAATAGACGAATTTTTCGAAATTCGTACATTTTGGGGTTAAAATTGAAAAAGGGGATACAAATAGTACCAACCAATTGACCGCAGCTAGAGTCATGTAATTCGGAGTATACATTCCTCTGATTGCATAGGAATCGGAAAATAAACGAATTTTTCGAAATTCGTACTTTCAAGGGATATAATGGTACAGAGGGATAAAAATAGTACCAACTAAATGACTACAGCTAGAATGATGAAATTCTAATTGTGTAGAAACGTCAAGGGGGTAAAAATGGTACCAACCACATGGTCGCAGCTGGAATTATGGAATTCGGTGTATACATTCCTCTGCCTGCATAGACACGCAAAATAAAAAGTTTTTTTTTTAAATTTGTACCTGTATGTATGGAAAAAATTGGTTGAATCATGAAGTTAGGTTATTTTGGACTATGTACGTCTGATAATGGATTTTTTTTGTACTTTTGGAATTAAAATAGAATGAAAATACAACCAACTGTAGCTCCCACTATCTACCAATATTTATGGTATTTAAGCTTTTTGAAAATATAAATATAAGAATATTAATTTTTTGATTTGAAATAAATAATGGTTTGAAATAATTAAAATATTATATTTATTTATAAAATTATTTTTTCAATATTTGTATTTGTTTTGGTTTGCCTATATTAAAAAAATTATATTTTCCTGTAATATTACTGCACTTCTACGAAAACCGACAACCTCTGTGGAATGCAATCCATGGTGGAGGGTATATAAAGTTCGGCCCGGCCGAACTTAATGCCGTTTTTCTGTTACAAGGTGATTTTCGATTTACATTACGGACGATTCCACGGCAATATCCAATATCCAGCTGACGAACAGAATTATGTGGCCAATCTGGAGTATTTTCAAAACAATTGCTGAACATTTGCACTAGAAAAATTCTGTTGATATTTGGATTTGTTCAGTTCGTGTTCCCATCGTGTGTCGTTGGGCGAACATGGTATATATGGAGGATTCTGTTTCTAGAGAAAATTATATTGATAACCGCCTCAGAATCTTCAGTTAGTACCAGATTATTTTTTGGCAATAACACTGGGAAGTGGGGAAATTAACGAATAGCATATTGCAGAAACGCTTCTTAAAGGAAAGCCCGAAGATGAGAGCATGCTTCGCTGTTCAATCGGCAATTACCGTACGACACTCAAGAAAGTTTTGAAAGATGGAATTGTAGTGATTATCCTCTGGACGATCACGTTGGAGCCATAAGATTTTGATCGGCACTGATCAGATTTTGGCTACTATTCTGAAATTAAATTTACAACTTTCATCTGAAATTGCAGCTAAATTGTTAAAAAAAAGTCGAACAACTCATTAAGAAATCAAATTGGCGTTGAATACGCATATTAAAGAACTTCCGTGCAAATTGTCGAAGAACAGTGCCGGTGATCATGGTTGTGAAGTAACGTAAATTGATTGCTCGGTATGAATATACGATGTCTCACATAAAGTCTTTGGAGAAATTAGACCGAATAATGACTAGACAGGCGATTTTTACGCAACAGTATATTTTGAGAGGATGATTATCTATTAATGTTTTTTTGGTGATTTTTACCAAACACTACCAGTGATTCCACGCCCTACTCCACCCAATAAACTAAATGAATTAGAATACGTCATCTTGCGACATTTAAATTAAGTACTATCAAGCGTTTCGAGTTGCAGAACGACGAATCTGCACAATTATATTCAAAACACTTGCATGAAAGTGTCAATGGCAAAATCGCCGTTCAACTGTCGAACTTTTGCATTATATTCCCCGTCAATTTTTCCAGTTCACCGTATGAAAAATCAAACTCATGCGAAAGGCGTTCCTAAACATTGTCCAAAATCCACTTCAGCGAACGTGCAGACATTTCCATTGGCGTAATCTGAATTAGATCGTACCATTAAATTGAATATATAGACCAGCAAATGCTAATAGATACAATAATCTCATACCAGCTTTGCTTAAACATTTGAAATGGCTTTTGAAAAATTCACACGACGATCACAAACAAACTAATGAAAATAAGGACAGGAAAATTTTTGTCGGGTCAGCTAGTAAAGGGTGATTTTTAGCTATTATCTTTTTGGCAACACTGGTTTTTGGCAGTATATATATATATATATATATATATATATATATATATATACTGCCACCCCGGAGTGCATTCCACAGTACTACCGGATTGGAGGCTGACAACATTACATGAAAGTTTACTATCATATAGGAAAATTTTGATATTTTTATGCCCCATATATATATCTATATATATATATATATATATATATATATATATATATATATATATATATATATATATAGATATATATATGGGGCATAAAAATATCAAAATTTTCCTATATGATAGTAAACTTTCATGTAATGTTGTCAGCCTCCAATCCGGTAGTACTGTGGAATGCACTCCGGGGTGGAGGGGGGTATATAGGTTTAGGCCAAGTGTAATTACTGACTTGATGTAATTACTCTCTTCACTTCCAGTGCAACCCTCGCACGCTGTGTTACTTCCGCATGTGTGCTAACTAACAGACATACACATGCATGTGTACGAGTGAGTACATACATACATACATGTAAATACCTATTTAATATAGCAAGTCACAGAAATCCGTGCAGTTTATCTATGGCGTCTGCCAGTGTTTGGCTTGTATTGGTGTGAGGGGGGAAATGATGTACTACATGCATTCATTCATACATCCATACATATGTACTTTGTATCATTACACGTATCATTTACACAATATACATTTATAAATTGTATACAA
Source organism: Polietes domitor (assembly GCA_947397865.1). NCBI lineage: Eukaryota > Metazoa > Arthropoda > Insecta > Diptera > Muscidae > Polietes > Polietes domitor. The sequence continues at coordinate 135,940,177 of OX377618.1, forward strand.
ACACTCGTACACCGATACACACACGCGCATACGACCAATGTACTGGCACACACACAGATGCGTATGCACACACATGCCTACACATAAGTATATGAATTACGAATAGGTTGACAGGATGCACAGCAAGTGGAGCACATGACGCGCAGTTATCCTTGCACACCGAAACATAAGCTTTTCATGTTTAACACTATGTTTTTTCTTCCCCTCTATCTCTCTCACCGCACTCTGGGCCACTCTGCTCCTTTGCAGCTCCTTCCCCTCAATTGTTGGCGGTTATTTTTCCATTTATATGTTGTTTGTTTGTTTTTCTCTTTTCATTTCGGTTTTTATATTATTCAACAAAATTTATATATTTCTTGTGTTTTTTCCCATATCTATATATGTATGTATGTGTGTATGTGTTTATATTCGATTGTGTGAATAGGAGTATCTTTAGTTATTATCCTGACCGAGTTTTCGCATTGGCTGCTCAACAATGTGTGGGCTGTGTATTTACATAAAATAACTAAACATTTTCCTCAATGTAGGGGAAAAGCTCTTGGGTTACATAAGTTTAGGCATTAGATAATGGAGAACGAACGCAAGTCCCAGCATTGCGGGTGCAGTATTTCAACCAACAGGACTTAACTCAACTTAATGAACTCACAGATCTGGTGAAAGGGAATAGATTTCCTTTTCAATTAACAGAAAGATTAAGGCAGCACTTGAAACGATTTTTTTTGTTTACTGCAAACACATTTGAGATATTTGGTATGGTGCCCATTTATAAAACACGAATGGTGTTTTTCCTGGCGAAAAATGATGCATTATTTCATATATCTGCCTGATTTTCTAAAAAATTTCATTTGAAAGTGAAAAATGTTGCATTTTTAATGTACACACAGAGAATGGGATTGTTAGAATTCCATCAGAACCAATAAATAATGATATAACCACAACTATTTTTATTGAAAACACCATATTTCCATATTCTTCATAGATATCTAGTTTAATGTACTATAATAACATGGTCAAAACCAAAAGAAAGTAAACACAGCAAGAACATTGGCTATATCAATCGAAGACAATAAAAATATTTTGTGATTAGCTCGTGCAATTGTGACAACTACTTTTTACACAGAAATTAATACTTTAGTATCAATAATTAGTGATGACAACAAGTAATTTATTTCCAACAATGAAATTTATCCCAAAAAAGCTTGGTTTTTTGTCATAACTTTTTGATAGTTATCCCAAGATCGAAAGGAATTGAACTATAGGGTGTTTTTTATTGAGGTATAGAACTTCGAATTGAAATAAAACACAAGAAAATCGTTTTAATGTCCATCAATTTGGCTTTATTGGAAGGATAATTTTATGCCATTAATGTTTAAATATGATTTCGGGCATGTGGCCGCCGCGGCTGGCTCGAATATAGCCAATTCTACAGGTCCAATTTTCAACCACTCCAATTGCTGTGCACGGTGGCGAATCGATTCAATCGGGTCCTCTTCAACACTTTGCTCTACAGCGGCAATTGTTTCTTCGGTGCGCACTGTTCGACGTCTCTGCGGATGCGTATTATCACATAGAGTAAACGTAGTGCGAAAACGATCCATGGTTAACCGAATTAATTGCTCTGATGGACGATTATGTCGACCATATGGACGGAGCTTGCGGTGAACTTCGCGAACTGAACCATTACTTTCGAAATAAATTTGCACGATTTGCAAGCGTTGTTCTTTTGTCAACCTGTTCATGATTAAATGGCAAACCAAACTAAATATTAATCACTTGACAGCTGACAAAATGGCCGCCAGTTAAAAAAGTGATGCTAACTTAAAGTTCTATACCCCAATAAAAAACACCCTTTATAATAATATTGTTGGTCGTAGTAATCATTTTCATAAATATACAAAATATCAAATGAATTTGGATAACCCTACCAAAAATTTGCGTTACACAAACAATAATTAGTTGTTACAATAAACGAATACAACATTTTCAGTCAACTGTCAAACACAAGCACAAAAAGAAAACAAGTAAGGAAAGGCTAAAGTCGGGCGGGGACGACTCTATGATACACTCCACTTTCTATCCGAATAGAATTTAATTCGATGAAAAAGTGAAAACGGGAAGGATTTTTTGTATCCTGTAAATGTATGTGTTTGACAAAAAATGTTAAATCGGAAAGGACATTTGTATGGGGGTATATTGAAATCTGGAACGAAATAGGTGAAATATAATATGTATAGTTTGGCCAAAATCGGTTAAACATTTGGGAGGAACATTTGTATTTGCGCTATATCTAAATCTGAACCGATCTTAGCCACTTTCACCATAGGTTTTTTACTTGGATTATAAGCTGTTGTGCCAAATTTAAAGAAAATCGAGTACAATATGTGGTTTCTAAGGCGGCTAAAGTCAAATCGGGAGCTACATTTGTTTGGGGGCTATATCTAAATCTGAACCGATCTTACCCAATATTTGCACAGGTGTTTCTAGTTGGATTATAAGATGTTGTGCCAAATTTAAAGAAAATCGGGTACAATATGTGGTTTCTACAGCGGAAAATGTCAAATCGGGAGCGACATTTGTATGGGGGCTATATCTAAATCTGAACCGATCTTACCCAATTTTTGCACAGGTGTTTCTAGTTGGATTATAAGATGTTGTGCCAAATTTAAAGAAAATCGGGTACAATATGTAGTTTCTACAGCGGAAAATGTCAAATCGGGAGCGACATTTGTATGGGGGCTATATCTAAATCTGAACCGATCTTACCCAATTTTTGCACAGGTGTTTCTAGTTGGATTATAAGATGTTGTGCCAAATTTAAAGAAAATCGGGTACAATATGTGGTTTCTACAGCGGAAAATGTCAAATCGGGAGCGACATTTGTATGGGGGCTATATCTAAATCTGAACCGATCTTACCCAATTTTTGCATAGGTGTTTCTAGTTGGATTATAAGATGTTGTGCCAAATTTAAAGAAAATCGGATACAATATGTGGTTTCTAGAGCGGAAAATGTCAAATCGGGAGCGACATTTGTATGGGGGCTATATCTAAATCTGAACCGATCTTACCCAATTTTTGCATACGTGTTTCTAGTTGGATTATAAGATGTTGTGCCAAATTTAAAGAAAATCGGGTACAATATGTGGTTTCTACAGCGGAAAATGTCAAATCGGGAGCGACATTTGTATGGGGGCTATATCTAAATCTGAACCGTTCTTACCCAATTTTTGCATAGGTGTTTCTAGTTGGATTATAAGATGTTGTGCCAAATTTAAAGAAAATCGGATACAATATGTGGTTTCTAGAGCGGAAAATGTCAAATCGGGAGCGACATTTGTATGGGGGCTATATCTAAATCTGAACCGATCTTACCCAATTTTTGCATAGGTGTTTCTAGTTGGATTATAAGATGTTGTGCCAAATTTAAAGAAAATCGGATACAATATGTGGTTTCTAGAGCGGAAAATGTCAAATCGGGAGCGACATTTGTATGGGGGCTATATCTAAATCTGAACCGGTTTGCCTCAAATTAAATAGCGTCCGTCCTTGATCCACAAAACTTACTTGTGCCAATTTTTGTTAAGATTGGACTATAATTGCGACCTGTAATTTGATTACAACAATAGATGGACAGACAGACGGACATTGCTAAATCGACTCAGAAAGTGATTCTAAGTCGATCGGTATACTTAACAATGGGTCTATCCCACTTCCTTTTGAGTGTTACAAACAAATGCACAAAGCCATAATACTCTCGTGGAGTGTATAATAAATAAACAATCGTAATGAAAAAGCAAAAGGCTATAAATTGTTAACAAAATAAGCGTGCAAATTTGTAAAATAAACAAAAGAAATAAGTTGGAATTGCATGTATTGAATTGTTGTCTTCGTTAGGGTACAATCGGTATAAATAAAAAACGATCCACCATGGATATAAGTTTTGATGACCTCTGTGGAAATTTGAACATTTTTCAACATCATACATTGATTATAATTATGTATATACAATATCTTATTGTAATCTGCTTCAAGTCACATGACGACAAATATATATTCATCTTAAGTTTGTGTTTAGTGGTCAAAACGAACCTTTAAATTTCAAAAATAAAAAGGAGCATATCAGTAGAAATCCAGCGAAACTAGCTTTTATTTGATGTACATTTCAATTAATTTTTAAAGTCATTGTTGTTCGCTATACTGTTTATTTCGTGCTAGAACGTCACATCTTTTACTTGGTAAATTTAGAGGAGAGCGATTTAAAGATTACAAAACAAAATATCATGAACCTAACATGATTCTATAAATATACAATCTTAATTAAAAAGAGTGACCCTGTTACATGATAACGTTTATAATCTTTAAATCACTCTCCACAAAAATTACCAAATAAACAAGTAAGGAAAGGTTAAAGTCGGACGGGGCCGACTCTATGATACACTCCACTTTCTATCCGAATACAATTTAATTCGGTGAAAAAGTGAAAACGGGCAGGATTTTTGCATCCTGTAAATGTGTGTGTTTGACAAAAAATTTTAAATCGGAAAGGACATTTGTATGGGAGTATATTGAAATCTGGAACGAAATTGGTGAAATATAATTCGTATAGTTAGGCCAAAATCGGTTAAACATTTGGGAGGAACATTTGTATTTGCGCTATATCTAAATCTGAACCGATCTTAGCCACTTTCACCATAGGTTTTTTACTTGGATTATAAGCTTTTGTGCCAAATTTAAAGAAAATCGATCTAAAGCGGCAAAAGTCAAATCGTGAGCTACATTTGTTTGGAGGCTATATCTAAATCTGAACCGATCTTACCTACTTTCTGCAATGGTGTTTATAGTTGGATTATAAGATGTTGTGCCAAATTTAAAGAAAATCGGGTACAATATGTGGTTTCTAGAGCGGAAAATGTCAAATCGGGAGCGACATTTGTATGGGAGCTATATCTAAACCGATCTTACCCAATTTTTGCATATGTGTTTATAGTTGGATTATAAGATGTTCTGCCAAATTTAAAGAAAATCGGGTACAATGTGTGGTTTCTAGAGCGGAAAATATTAAATCGGGAGCGACATTTGCATGGGAGCTATATCTAAATCTGAACCGATCTTACCCAATTTTTTCATAGGTGTTTATAGTTGGATTGTAAGATGTTGTGTCAAATTTAAAGAAAATCGGGTACAATATGTCGTTTCTAGAGCGGAAAATGTCAAATCGGGAGCGACATTTGTATGGGAGCTATATCTAAATCTGAACCGATCTTACCCAATTTCTGCATAGGTGTTTGTAGTTGGATTATAAGATGTTGTGCCAAATTTAAAGAAAATCGGATACAATATGTGGTTTCTAGAGCGGAAAATGTCAAATCAGGAGCGACATTTGTATGGGAGCTATATCTAAATCTGAACCGATCTTACCCAATTTTTGCATAGGTGTTTCTAGTTGGATTGTAAGATGTTGTGTCAAATTTAAAGAAAATCGGGTACAATATGTCGTTTCTAGAGCGGAAAATGTCAAATCGGGAGCGACATTTGTATGGGAGCTATATCTAAACCGATCTTACCCAATTTTTGCATATGTGTTTATAGTTGGATTATAAGATGTTCTGCCAAATTTAAAGAAAATCGGGTACAATATGTGATTTCTAGAGCGGAAAATGTCAAATCGGGGGAGACATTTGTATGGGAGCTATATCTAAATCTGAACCGATCTTACCCAATTTTTGCATAGGTGTTTCTAGTTGGATTGTAAGATGTTGTGTCAAATTTAAAGAAAATCGGGTACAATATGTCGTTTCTAGAGCGGAAAATGTCAAATCGGGAGCGACATTTGTATGGAGGCTATATCTAAATCTGAACCGATTTGCCTCAAATTTAATAGCGTTCGTCCTTGATCCACAAAACTTACTTGTGCCAATTTTTGTTAAGATCGGACTATAATTGCGACCTGTAGTTTGATTACAACAATAGATGGACAGACAGACGGACATTGCTAAATCGACTCAGAAAGTGATTCTAAGTCGATCGGTATGCTTAACAATGGGTCTATCCCACTTCCTTTTGGGTGTTACAAACAAATGCACAAAGCCATAATACTCTCGTGGAGTGTATAAAAATGTGAAATTCTTGCACGAAATGAGCGATATAAACCAAAAGTACACTATAATTCAAAACTATACTTTACTTTTAGTTTAATAAATAGTACTACAGGAAAATTGTCTTAATTTTTTAGAGAAACTCGTCAAGATTTTTTGTTTTTGGCTGAATTAATAGCTTTATCTTAAGAACCAAAAGACTACGTAAGCTAAAATATTGTGGGTGCTGATATACGAGGTGAGACGCTTTACAACAAATTAAAAAGAACAAGTAAGGAAAGGCTAAAGTCGGGCGGGGCCGACTATCTAATACCCTACACCACTCCCTGCGTGTGTACCTCGCTTTGATTACTAAACCCAGGTATTTCATGGGAGCAATTTTATGTAGTTCATACAAATTATATAAATTATATGAATATAATTTATATGCTATAAAATCATGTTTAGTCAAAATTAACGAATATGGTAAATAATATGGTAATTGATCCAATTGTCCGACAGACAAATACAAATTATACAGTAGTATACCAAAGTATGGACATATGGGCATCACCCAAACAATTCTCATTGCAATTCAATTCGGTAAAAAATTGAAATCGGGAAGGATTTTTGCATCCTGTAAATGTATGTGTTTGACAAAAAATGTTAAATCGGAAAGGACATTTGTATGGGGGTATATTGAAACCAGGAACGATGTGATGCGTTTTCAACATGCCTGTTTATTGGTGAAATATAATATGTAAAATTTGGCCAAAATCGGTTTAACATTCGAGAGCAACATTTGTATGAGGGCTATATCTAAATCTGAACCGATCTTACCCACTTTCACCATTGGTTTTTTGTTGGATTATAAGATGTTGTGCTTATTTTTATGGATTTTTATGGATTTTAGAGCGGAAAAAGTCAAATCGGGAGCGACATTTGTATGGGGGCTATATCTAAATCTGAACCGATCATACCCACTTTCAGCATAGGTGTTTCTAGTTCGATTATAAAATGTTGTGCCAATTTTAAAGAAAATGGGGTACAATATGTGGTTTCTAGAGCGGAAAATGTCAAATCGGGAGCGACATTTGTATGTGGGCTATATCTAAATCTGAACCGATCTTGCCAAATTTTTGCATACGTGTTTCTAGTTCGATTATAAGATGTTTTGCAAAATTTAAAGAAAACCGGGTACAATATGTCGTTTCTAGAACGGAAAATGTCAAATCGGGAGCGACATTTGTATGGGGGCTATATCTAAATCTGAACCGATCTTGCCCAATTTTTGCATACGTGTTTCTAGTTCGATTATAAGATGTTTTGCAAAATTTAAAGAAAACCGGGTACAATATGTCGTTTCTAGAACGGAAAATGTCAAATCGGGAGCGACATTTGTATGGGGGCTATATCTAAATCTGAACCGATCTTACCCAATTTTTGCATACGTGTTTCTAGTTGGACTATAAGATGTTCTGCAAAATTTAAAGAAAACGGAGAACAATATGTCGTTTCTAGAGCGGAAAATGTCAAATCGGGAGCGACATTTGTATGGGGGCTATATCTAAATCTGAGCCGATCATACGCTCTTTCAGCATAGGTGTTTCTAGTTCGATTATAAAATGTTGTGCCAATTTTAAAGAAAATCGGGTACAATATGTGGTTTCTAAAGTGGAAAAAGTGAAATAGAGAGCGACATTTGTATGGCGGCTATATCTAAATCTTAACCGATCTTACCCAATTTCTGCATAGGTGTTTCTAGTTGGATTATAAGATGTTGTGCCAATTTTAAAGAAAATCGGGTACAATATGTGGTTTCTAAAGCGGAAAAAGTGAAATCGGGACGACATTTGTATGGGGCTATATATAAATCTGAACCGATTTCCTCCAAATTCAATACCGATGGTCCTTGGCCAGAAAAAATAACTTCTGCCAAGTTTCATGACAATCGGAGAACTATTGCGACCAGTAGAGTGCGAACAAGCTTCGATGGACAGCAGACGGACGGACGGACAGACAGACATCGTTAAATCGACTCAGCTCAGGGTTAAGATATTCCATAAAAATGATCCTCGTGAAATTCCACTATATAGTTCTGATAATAAAAATTCTCTCAGACATTAATTTATAACACTTTTTTTTAGAATTTTTATTATCAGAACTATATAGTGGAATTTCACGAGGATCATTTTTATGGAATATCTTAACCCTCTAACTATTCTCCTTATGGGCCAATTTGATCCTTTATTTCGAGAAAATCATGAAAAGTCCTTTCAAATAGGACATTTAAGGATTAAAATATTCTAGGAAAATGTTTGACGAGAAATTACAGTGGGGTCTCCGAAGACACCAAAGTTGTAAATAATGATCTTCCCGCTTAAATAGCAAAATTACGCGCCAGCTTATACAACAAAATTACTGGGGTTAAAATTGGTCCATGTTTTTTTTTTTGGAAAATCGATCTTCGTCGACAAAAAATGTGGGTATTTCGGTAGAGCACGGTAAACAAAAAATACAAATGGAATATTTTTGCAAAATTTTCATTTTCGCGGGAGATATAACTGAAATGATTTTGTATGCATGACATTTTTGTTTTATAATTTTCTCGCGATCTATACAACGGATCCGGCAGATGTATTAAGAACCAATGTCGCTTGTAGTCTTCTTCCACATCTTCCACAAAAATGATCCCCATAAAATTTCACAATATAGTTCTGACAATAAGAATTCGCTCAGACATTAACTTACAACACTTTTTTCGCTTAGCTAAAAAGAATCTCAGACCACTCTGCACTATAAGTTTATTCTACAAAAATGATCTACTCAACAAGCTCTTTCAGAATTATAGGGTCGCTATCCTGTTCCATTCAAAAAGTCTTAATTTGTTGGACAGTGTTATTAGTCAGAAATCTTCAAAAATGTGCCCTAAATATTCTTAGGTAGAAATAATTTCCCTCAAGCCCGATTTTCCCAATTTGCAATTTCTTGATTCCAGCTACACCCTAAATGTCTGTACCATTTTGATAGGATAAGTTGTAACATTAAAGATCGAATATGTTTCAGAGTGGAATGTGCATGGTTACAGCCGTTTTATTGGTACCATTTTCACTCCTTTTTCCATTTGACCCTAAAAGTATGAATTTAGAACAATTCGTACATCTTATTTTCCGCGTCTACGTAGACATACGAGTGCAAGTACTGAATATCATGATTCTAGCTACAGCCCTTTGATTGTATCCAAATTTAATTCCATTTAGATCCTGATGCTACGATTATCGGAAGGTATCTTTATAATTCGCGCAGTCAGATAAGTGTACACACCAAATTTCATTATTATAGCTGCAGCCGTTTGGTTGGTACACATTTTATCCCCATTCGCCCCATTTTCCGCCTAAAAGTACACATTTCAACAAAATCCTTTTTATTTCGCATCCTCACAGTCAGATGAATGTACACACCGAATTTCCTGATTTCAGATTTTTTCCCTCTTTTCTCTATTTTACCTATCTACGCAATTAGAAGGATGTACATTCCACATTTCATGTCTCTAGCTATTGACTTATCATTGGTATCATTTCATAACGTGTATTTACTTCTAGGTGCTTTTAGGCTACAAGAGGAATGTACGAAACATATTCCATGTGCCTATAAAGCAGAAATTAAAAAAATGTCTTAAATATTCTAAATATTAGGGAGCACTTTCAGTCCATGTTAGGGAAAAATGTTTCCCTCTGTGCCAATTTTGGCCACTTTCAATCCCAACCGATCTGCAGCCATAAGACGGAATATTTGAGCCTAATAGCTCGTTTCGTTCGGCAGCTAGCGTGCTTTCAACAGACAGACGGACATGGCTAGATCGTCTTAGAATTTTACCGCTACCCAGAATATATATATTTTATGGAGTCTCGGATGAATATTTTAAGGTGTTACAAACGGAATGACAAAGTGAATATAACCCCATCCTTTGGTGGAGGGTATAAAAAGGGAAAGAGGGATGCAAATGGTACGGTCATACGACTGAGGTTGGAATCATGAAATTCCATGTGTACATTCTTCTGACTGTGTAGGCGCGCAACATAAATTAATTTTTCGAATTTTGTAAATTTGGGTGGAAAACTGCGCGGAAGGGGATAAAAATGGTACCAACCGAATGACAGCAGCTAGAAGCATGACATTCGTTATATATGCGTCCTTCAGACGCGCAAAACAAGATGATTTTTCCAAATTCGTACTTTTGGGGTCAAAATGGAAACAAGGATAAGAAGTAAGGAAAGGCTAAAGTAGGGCGGGGCCGACTATATAATACCCTACACCACTCCCTGCGTATATACCTCGCTTTGATTCCTAAACCCAAGTATTTCATAGGAGCAATTTTATGTAGTTCATATAAATTATACAGTTACTATAAATTCTTCATCAAAATTGATCAAGATCCAATGATAAATGCAGATTATACAGCGGTAATAGGATGAATCGGACGGACATTTGAAGTGGGCCTATAACAACACTTTGAGCCTGTGCCACAACATGCGCCTATATATTTCTCATTACGGTAGGTATTGCTAGTTGAAACATATAATGATCTGCATTTGATTTGATGAAGATCCGAAGGCTAAAGACGGATGGGGTATTTTCAGTTCTTGTTGGGAAAATGTGTCCTCATAAGTATAGATTTTTTTCTTCAAAGGTTCCGTAGGGCTCTGAATTGAACAATGCTCCTTCACACATAAGCTCGGGTCGGACCACTGCGATCGACTCCCATAAGTAAAGGGTGTTTTTTATTGGGGTATATAACTTTAAGTTGGCATCACTTTTTTAACTGGCGGCCATTTTGTCAGCTGTCAAGTGATTAATATTTAGTTTGGTTTGCCATTTCATCATGAACAGGTTGACAAAAGAACAACGCTTGCAAATCGTGCAAATTTATTTCGAAAGTAATGGTTCAGTTCGCGAAGTTCACCGGCGCTACATGCCACACAGCGCACGTCACAATCGAATTATTGAAGGAAACATTCGATGAGCGCATAATTTCGCGGAATGGACCTGTCAATTGGCCACCAAGATCGTGTGATTTGACACCATTGGATTATTTTCTTTGGGGATATGTGAAGTCGCTCGTCTACGCCAACAAACCAGAAACGTTAGGGGACTTGGAAGCCAACATTCGTGGCGTTATTGAAAATTGGACCTGTAGAATTGGCTATATTCGAGCCAGCCGCGGCGGCCACATGCCCGAAATCATATTTAAACATTAATGGCATAAAATTATCCTTCCAATAAAGCCAAATTGATGGACATTAAAACGATTTTCTTGTGTTTTATTTCAATTCGAAGTTCTATACCTCAATAAAAAACACCCTATATGACAGTAGTCAAGTGGTTTCTTTAAATAGAAACTACTATCCCATTGTGTTTTTTGCAACTAATTTGTTAATCACTGCAAAAGATGCAAAGTCTGCATTTTCGACACGTTCTTAGTTTAAAATATTATTAAGGGCCTTTAATGCCCTTTATTTCCGACCCCCAGTTACGTAGAATATTTACCATTTCATTTTCCTTTCCCCTTCATCTTTGCAATACAAACATATTTTCGCTACGAACAAACACTTGTCATATCAAAATAATTGAAATCGGTCTCTCCATGTGGCACCGACCGACGACATAAATGTCAGACACACAGACGGACATGTTAAACGAAAATTATCACACATTTCCGGATCATGTGACGATTCGACGAAACTACTGCCCACATGTTGATGATTCTTCTGCAGTATTTTCTTTTCTTTAGCGATTTCACTAAATGAGGAAGTGCATCAAACGACAACTACGACACACGACATGCAACAAACAACAAACAAGTGCAAGTAATAAAGATTGTTTTTTGCGCGAAAGCGTTCCTATTTGAGGTTGGCGCGATGACGTTGACTTAACACACAACCAATTCATTCAATGATTTCCTTCCTAATTTATGAACAAGATCTTTTGAAACTGTAATGAGCGTGAGCAGAAAAAAACACTCAGATGCATTAACAGGATGAAGAGAATAATGAGCAACATTGTGTGAATGGGAAGATGTTCGTAAGTACCTACTTTGCACAAAAAAAAATCTGTGGAACAATTACTGCATCTTGTGACACTACGAATTCTCGGCGAAAAAAATAGTTCAATCTAATGATATTACAAAATTATAAATACATTTTACCAGAGTAGCTATGGAGTCATATTGGTATACAACCTAACCTTGTATAGACAGGGAAAGAGTTTATTCGGTTGTACGACCGCAAACATGGTATTTAACGTTTGCTTAGCAATTTACTAAATTTATAAGTAGGAGTCTCATATAGTACCGTGCGACAAAATCACAAAAATGTTGATGGCTCTTTGAAATATCTACATACTTTATTCTGAAAGATGACACGAAATTTAAAATGTACATACTTAGATTTTCACAGTCTGTAAGTTCTATTTCATTTGAAGTATATATTTATTCATTTTTTGTGGTTATTTATTTTTTCTGGTAGTAGGCCAACGTATCCTCGGCCCATATAAATATTTTTTGTGGTTTTAGGAAGTAGGATAAAATTATCTATATTGCCCAACGTGGTTTCAACAACCAAAAAAATACAAAATATGTCGAATAATTATATTCTTAAAAAATATCAAATATTTGATGAATAGTTAATAGATATTTAACGAATTGTTAATATTTGTGAATATTTAAGGGAAAATATTATTAAAAATACATTTTTAGGCGGCAGGAGTGTTACGAATTTAGATTTTTTCTATATATGACAATATTATTTTTATTATTTTATTAACTAATTTTTAAATATTTAATTTTTAATTTAAATTTTTTAAAAATCGTAAATTTTGGTAAACATTTATATATTATAATTTAGGTTGAACTTAAATCTATTAGAAAAAAGCTAAATCTTTTGCGATTTTCTCGATTCATTTTATATCCTCCACATTATGGTAGTGGTATATTCATTTTGCCATGCCGTTTGTAACGCCTTGAAATATTCATCGGAGACCCCATAAAGTATATATATTCTGGGTCGTGGTGGCCATATCCGTCTGTTCAAATTTTCCGTAAATGTCTCTTATGGTTGCAGGTTGATTGGGTTTGAAAGTGGGAGATATGATGACAAATGATACGACAACAGCTACAAGCATGAAATTCGGTGTCCACATGCCTCTAATTACGAAGGCATATACAATAGATTATTATACCCTCCACCTCCAGGATGAGGGTATTCTAACTTTGTCATTCCGTTTGTAACACCTTGAAATATCGACCTAAGACCCTACAAAGTATATATATTCTTGATCGTCATAAAAATCTAAGACGATGTAGCAAATGTCCGTCCGTCCGTCTGTTGAAAGCACACTAGCATCTAACCGAAAGGAGCTAGAACGTCCATAAATGCGTCTTATAGTCGTAGATCGGTTGGGATTGAAACGGGGCGAAATCGGCCCAAAGGGAAAAATTTTGTACTTTTTGAGGTTAAAATGAAAAAAAGGGGATAAAAATAGTACCAAACAATCAACCATGCTAATCTATTACAGCTCTAGAACCCACATCTTACATTGGATGTTGATAATATTTTGCAGATCATGTTATATTTCAGCTATGAATAACTACTTTGAATGTGATCTATATGGACCCACTTTTTAATGTAGCGCCCTTACAAATGGGCCCCCATTTTTATTTTTACCCCTAGGTCCCACATTTTACATCAGAAGTTTATCATATATTTATATTATATTTCAACTAAGAATACGGAATATATGTGTCCATAATTTGGTATAACCCAATTGTGCCCCAATTCTTCTTAATTACAGCTCTAGAAATTGCATCTTATATCGGATCTTGATGAAATTTTGCAGATCATAATATATATTTCAACTAGGAATACCTGCCGTGAATGAAAACTATATAGGCCTATGTTTTGGCACAGGCTCCAAGTGTTGTTATAGGCCCCTTCAAATGTCGCTCCCGAAACTGACAAATTTCGCTCCCGATTTAACTTTTTACGCTCTAGAAACCACAAATTGTATCAGATTGTCTTCAGATTCGGCAAAACATCTTATATTTGAACTAGGAACACCTATGGTGAAAATAGGTCAGATCGGTTCAGATTTACATAAAGCTCCCCGGATAGACTTTTTCCGCCCCAGAAACCACGAATTTTCACCGAATTTCTTCATAGTGACCATAACACGTTATATTTGAAGTGGAAGAACTTATTGTGAAAGTTAGTATTCTTATCATATTAGCCTATGAATGGGAAACATACAAAAATTCTTCCCGTTTTCACTTTTTTACCGAATTGAATTGTATTCGGATAGAAAGTGGAGTGTATCATATAGTCGGCCCCGCCCGACTTTAGCCTTTCCTTACTTGTTTTTATTATCAGGTTTATGTTTGACATTTGCAAAATGGAGCCGATATACTCTCAAACAAATATGGGAAATATTATTAACTTACTTCCAAAGTAGAGATGGTCGCGACTCACGTGTATTGCGTGTATCACGCGTGATCGTGCGTGAACGTGAGGAACGAAAAAATGTTCGTGCGTGAATGTGCGTGAGTCTAATTTCTGCGTAAATCACGTGATTTTTTCGTGAGTCGCACATATTTATTAATTATTATATTTTAATTAAAAATGTAAATATTTTCATTCAAAGTAAAATATATATATTTATGTATATTTATTTCTAAAACAAAGTGCTTCGTATAATTTCTAATTTTTCTATTGTTATTTTATTATTTTGCGTTGAACTAGACGATATATAAAAATATGAATTTAAGACAAACATCGCAAACGTAGAGCGATTTAAATAATGTAATTTCGGATTTGCAAGGCGTTTCTCACTTCGATTTAAAATATGAATATCATTTTCAATGTGGAAATTGTTTGCGTGATTTACGTGATTCACGCGTGATCGTGAGCAAAATTTATTTTACTCACGTGAGCGTACGTGAACGTGGGGAA
This sequence comes from Polietes domitor, assembly GCA_947397865.1. Classification (NCBI taxonomy): domain Eukaryota; kingdom Metazoa; phylum Arthropoda; class Insecta; order Diptera; family Muscidae; genus Polietes; species Polietes domitor. Next base: position 135,955,252 of record OX377618.1, read on the forward strand.
CGAAAACATATTTGTGCCTGAACGTGCGTGATTCAATATTTTTCTTTCGCGAACGTGAGCCCATCTCTATTCCAAAGTAGTGAGACTTTAACGCAATCTGTATAAAAATTTACATGGATAATTTGCGTGTTTTCAGATGAAGCTCATTTTCATCTCGGTGGCTATGTCAATAAGCAAAATTGCCTCATATGGGGTTCAGAGAACCCACAGGTGACTATTGAGATGCCAATGCATCCACAACAAGCCACTGTTTGGTGTGGATTTGAAATTGTGTTCCATTATTATATGATAAAGTTCAACCTTTCCAATAAAACCAGAAATTTGAAAAAGTAATAAGTTCTTTTTTATAGCCGCTACTAATTTAAAATTTTAAATCGCCCACCCCATATAAGTATTGAAAGCACCTTACTTTCAGCTGGTTTGAAAAAAGTTTTGGATCATTTGGTCAAAAATTCATTCTTGGTTTGTTTAATGCGTTGTCCAAAATATTTTGGCTTTATCACAGTCCATTCGTGAACTACAGTTTTTTTTTTAAGATTTGGGTGCTATTTTTAATGCATTTTTATAAAATCCGCTATAACTTTCACAACGGCTTTGTTTGTGTAAGAGCCCCACATATATTTGACCTATAACGTTAAATTTGATTAAAGATGAATTTATACCATAAATTCATTTATATTTATATGAACTACATAAAGCCCCCCACAGAAATTAAAAAACCTGGGTTTAGATTCTATTCCATTGTATTTTTCTTGTCGAAATACTGGTACGGATTCCATATTTGACTCTAAGAATGTTAAAATAAAATAGCTTTCTGGACCTTACAATATTCTCGGTATTATTATATTATAATGAAAAGACCAAAATTGAAATTTCAATTATTTAATATATTTAAATTTATGTCGGCGGACCTAAACACAAAGTCGAATTAGGGGTCATGTCCGTAGCCTCTAAAAAACAACCGATATATCCACCATACGATAGAGGATAAGTTTGTCATTACTCTTGATTGCAGTGACACTTTTCCTCGAGTGTACCGCGACGAATTATCAATTTGTCCAATCATGTTAACAATTAATAATTATGTTTACGAGTACACAGAACGACAATGTACTCGGTACATAATAAAGATGATTGTTGTAATATTGTTGCAAGTTAATAATAAACGTTTCCTTTGAAATTATTTAACAACTTTCTTTAGGCCTCGATCCAGACTAGCGTAATAGAATCATTTAACTCGGCTATGTATGTACGTGTCGTATTATCGTAGAAATTCTCCTCCATTAGCTAATATCAACACATTATCAACAATGTTCAACGGGTTCATGGTTGGCTTTCTTTGACGCCGCTGCTGCCAACCTGGTGCTGGTCTGAAATATTAATAATAGATTACCGGCTCGTAGCAAATCATTTTAGCGCAACCAACACATCGCTTCATGTCCCAGTACAAGAGATCGCATACAAAGTATCCATAAAACTGAAGTTTACATTCCACTCAATGGACACGGTGGCATGCGATGTTCTTGCTTGACTCCCATAAATGCCATGTAAACATGAGGCCGGCCAGTCACTACCGTCTGTCTGTATGAGCGACACCATAGACATCTGGATTCATCCATTTAAACCTTGTGGGCAGGAGGTGTTAATAAACTTTGCGTACATTAACCCCACATACATATATGTAATAAATATATATAAACAAAATTAATTAAAAGTGTTTTTTGATAAAATTTTTTGAATTGAATATGATGAAGTTTTTTTGGGTTATGGAATCAGACAAGACAACTTTGCGGGCTAAGTTATAGAACATTAGGCACTGTCACCTATTAGACCTTGGCCGTTGGGTTTATTAATACATAGGTTTTCTTAAAAAATAATTTAAATACTTATAAGTCAAGAAAAATAGTATCACTTCCCAGGAGTTTTAGACAGTAATACAATCTAATCTAATTCAGATTTATATTTGTTCTAAATGGAGGTAAAGTATGAGGAGATCAGCTGGGCGTAATCTAGATCCAGAGAGGACATTTTTATTCTAAGACGATATAGCCATGTCCGTCTGTCTGTCTGTCTGTTGAAAGCACGATAGCGGCCGAACGAAATGAGCTAGAAGGTTCAAATTTTTCCTAAATGTGTCTTATGGTTGTAGATCGGTTGGGATTGAAAGTGGGCGAAATCGGCCCAGAGGGAAAAATTTTTCCCTCACAAGGACTGAAAATACCCTTAATATTTAGAGTATTTCAGCATGTTTTTTGAACATATTAGCTTGTATTTACTTGATATTTGCAATGCGCATTCCCTTTATAGCATAAAAGGGCACCATAGAGTGATTTTTATTTGTAGGGTGCGAAATGGGACGAAAAGGGATAAAAATAGTACCTTTCAAACGACAACAGATAGAAACACGAAATTTGGTGAGTACATTCCTCTAATAGAGTAGATACATAATATAAAAGTATTTTTTCTAAATTCGTACTTTTAAGGGGTTAAATGAGGATAGAGGGATAAAAATAGTACCAACCTAACGGCTGCACCCAGAATAATGAAATTCGATATATACATTCCTCTGATTGCGTAGACACGTAAAATAAAAGAACTTTCAAAAATTCGTACTTTTTGGGGTTCAAATGGAAAAAGGGGATAAAAGTAGTACCTACCAAATGACAGCAGCTAGAATCATGAAATTCGGAGTATACATCCCTCTAACTGCGTAGACACGAAAAATAAAACGTTTTTTCCAAAATTCGTACTTTCAAGGGATACAATGGCTACAGGGGATAAAAATAGTACCACTAAACGAATACAGCTGGAATGATGAAATTCAGTGTGTACATCCCTCTAATTGTGTAGATACGTAAAATAAAGCGATTTTAGATAGTCGTACTCTTGAGGGGGCAAATTGGAAAAATTTTTTACATTTGTACATTTGTGCGGAGAATGGGGCGAATTGGGATATCTTTAAAATTTATACTTTTCTTATCACTTTGTCTGTATCTGAAAATGCTTCTTTCTAATGGCGACTGACAATCGCCTAATATTTAGGCATGTCCACTTTCACAATTTCAGCATTTTATTTATATATAGTAGTCGATTTTAAACAGTGCCCATAAGTATACATTATAGTTTGAAATAGTAAACAAATATAGTAATGTGCATAAAAATATCACAATTTTCGTAATATGGTACTGCACTTCTATGTAAAGTCGACATCCTTTAATCTGCTGGCAATGCTGTGGAATGCACTCCATGGTGGAGGGTATATAAGATTCGGCCCGGCCGAACTTAACGCCTTCTTACTTGTTTTAATTTCTGCTTTATATGCACTTGAAATTTGTTGTTGTTTGTTGCTCTTGTAGTCTAAAAGCACAAAAAAATAAATAAATGCTTTAGCGGGCGAAATGGGACAAAAAGGGATAAAAATGGTACCAATGATGTGACAACAGCTAGTAACATGAAATTTGGAATGTATTTTTTTTTTAAATTCGTACTTTTGGGACGAAAGGGGATAAAAATAGTACCAATGATATGACAACAGCTAGAAACATGAAATTTGGAATGTACATCCATCTAATTGCTTAGATATGTAAAATAGAGGGATCTTTAGTAAATCGGATCTTGGTCAAATTATATTTACTCTCGGAATACCTAACCGAAAATTGGATCATATGGGCCAATGTTTCCAAATACAACTGTCCCACCAATTTTCAATATTATCGTTTTAAATCTTTCATATTACATCGGATCTGGATCAAATTTTGCAGATCATAGATTATTTCACATAGGAACACTTACTGATGTAGTGGACCACGAACCCCGATTTTAGACGTATTTAGTGCATCACGTTACATTTCAGTAAGGAACACTTACACATTACTCAAATAAATTGTTTCTGATTTGTTTACATAACACTTCAGATTCAACTTATTATAGTCAATCAGTTTTGCCATATTCGTTATATTTGACTATAGATGCATATAGAATTTATAATTTATCACCCCCATAAAACTCCTGGGTTTAGTAATCTAAACCAGGTATATACACGTGGAGTGGTGTAGGTTATCATACAGTCGGCCCCGCCCGACTTTAGCCTTTCCTTACTTGTTTTTAATAAAAAAGTGTAGTTCCAAAAATGTTCTCCATTCGAAATCATGATCGTGGTAGTGTGCAGCCAAGTAAGAAATGTCACCATGCCATTTGTAAAAAATTAGCAGTCTATTAAATATCCCAGTTCAAATCAAATATTGATTACAGACCAAAAAATGCAAACGAAAAAACTAAAAGTTCTCCAGTTTAGTTAACATTTCTTTAAGGGAAGGAAAATTAAGTAGATATGAGTACTAGGGTAGTAAATTTACTTAAAAACATTTTTTGGATCTACGCCTATTTAAATTGTAATTCAAAAGACATAACTTGAAATTCAAAAGACACCAGTTGAAATTCAAAACTCGTCATTTGTAATTCAAAAGACATCATTTGAAATTCAAAAGACAGCATTTGAAATTAAAAACTCATCATTTGTAATTCAAAACTCGTCATTTGCAATTCAAAAGACACCATTTGAAATTCAAAAGTTTTCATTTGAAATTCAAAAGTTATTCCATTTGTAATTAAAAAATTATTCCATTTGCAATTCAAAAAGGGTAAACAAAATTATTTAAGCAAAATATACATTAGGTTGGGTAGCATTTATTTATTTCTGTAAATTTTAATATTCTGCTGCTTAGAAAACAGATTTACGTACATCCCACGCAAATCACTCTAACCTATTAAATTTAAAGATTTTATAACTTCTATACGGACGTTCGGAATACTCTGAAATTTTTTCTTTGGTAATGTTTTCATAGACGTTATATACACCTGCAAAATGAGCGATATTGTAAGACCTGTCACACAAATTGGCATAAGCTTTGGTTAAAATAAAACTGATCAGTAACAATTTAATATTGGAAATGGTTTTACAATCACTTTATACCTGTAAAATAGTTATGATTTGTTGTACCTCCCACACAACTAATCCAACCCTAAGTAAAATGCAAGTCATTATAAATTATATGCAGATGCTCCCTGAGCTGATGAAGGGTATAAACTATATATGAATTTACCGACATTTTTCATCATTATAATTATTAGTTGTTTAACATTTTGTTAAATCTCTTTCCAAAACTGCAGAATATCCAAATTTGCAGACAAAATAAATACTTAAATAAGTTTATTTATATTTTTGAATTTCAAATGGAATAATTTTTGAATTTCAAATGAAAACTTTTGAATTACAAATGACGAGTTTTGAATTTCATATGACGACTTTTGAATTTCAAATGGAATTTTTGAATTTTAAATGATATTTTTGAATTTCAAATGGAATTTTTGAATTTCAATTGATATTTTTATACCCTCCACCTCCTGGATGGGGTTATATTCACTTTGTCATTCCGTTTGTAACACCTTGAAATATTCATCGGAGACCCCATAAAGTATATATATTCTGGGTCGTGGTAAAATTCTAAGACGATATAGCCATGTCCGTCTGTCTGTTGAAAGCACGATAGGGGCCGAACGAAATGAGCTTGGAGGTTCAAATTTTTCCTAAATGTGTCTTATGGTTGTAGATCGGTTGGGATTGAAAGTGGACGAAATCGGCTTAAAGGGAAAAATTTTTCCCTGACAAGGACTAAAAATACCCATAATAATCCCTAATATTTTAGAGTATTTAAGCATATATTTTCAATATGTCTGCTTGTACTTGCTTCATAATGGGTATGCGCATTCCGTGTAACAAAAACGTGCACCATAAAGTGATTCCTATTTGAAGGGGGTGAAATGGGGCAACGACAACAGCTAGAAACACGAAATTCAGTGTGTATATTTCTCTAATGGAGTAGATACATAATATTCGTACTTCGTACTTTTAAATGGGGATAGAGGGATAAAAATAGTACCAACCTAACGGTTGCACCTAGAATAATGAAATTCGATATATGCATTCCTCTGATTGCGTAGACACGTAAAATAAAAGAACTTTCCAAAATTCGTACTTTTTGGGGTTCAAATGGAAAAAGGGGATAAAAATAGTACCTACCAAATGACAGCAGCTAGAGTCATGACATTCGGAGTATACATTCCTCTGACTGCGTAGACTCGAAAAATAAAACGTTTTTTCCAAATTCGTACTTTCAAGGGATACAATGGCTACAGGGGATAAAAATAGTACAGACTAAACGAATACAGCAAGAATGATGAAATTCAGCGTGTACATCCCTCTAATTGTGTAGATACGTAAAATAAAGAGATTTTAGATAGTCGTACTCTTGAGGGGGCAAAATTGGAAAAAGGGGATAAAAATGGTACCAACAAGATGGCCGCTGATAGAATCATGGAATTCGGTGTATACATTCCTCTGACTGCATAGCCACGTAAATATTTTTTTTCCAAGTTCGTACTTTATTTTGTTGCTTTTACGACAAAAAAATGGTAGTATCATGAAGTTGTCTTATACTGCGTACGTGAGAGATAAGGTATTTTCAAAATTTATACTTTTGAAATTAAAATAGGATGGATATACAACCAACCAAATGACTGTAGCTGCAAATACACCAATATTTAGGGTATTTATGATTGCTCCCTTATATTTACTTTATGAATTGAAGAATTATATCCATTACATATATATATAATACAAATATTGGTAGCCTTGGCTTATTAATTAAATTTCTTATTTTCATACAGTTAAAATTTGTTGCGGACATTCCTCATATAGCTTGAAAGCACCACAAAGAAAATAAAAGTTTTAGAGGGCGAAATGGGACAAAAAGGGATAAAATATGGTACCAATGATACGACAACAGCTAGAATCATGAAATTCGGTGTGTACATCCCTCTAATTGCATAGACACGTAAAATAGAGGGATTTTTCGAAATTCGTACTTTTAAGGGATATGATTAACAAGTAAGGAAAGGCTAAAGTCGGGCGGGGCCGACTATATAATACCCTACACCACTCCCTGCGTATGTACCTCACTTTGATTACTAAACCCAGGTATTTCATGGGAACAATTTTATGTAGTTCATACAAATTATATAAATTATATGAATATAATGTATATGCTATAAATTCATCTTTAGTCAAATTTAACGAATATGGTAAATAATATGGTAATTGATCCAATTGTCCGACAGACAAATACAAATTATACAGTAGTATACCAAAGTCATACCAAAGTATGGGCATCACCCAAACAATTCTCATTGCAATTCAATTCGGTAAAAAATTGAAATCGGGAAGGATTTTTGCATCCTGTAAATGTATGTATTTGACAAAAAATGTTAAATCGGAAAGGACATTTGTATGGGGGTATATTGAAACCAGGAACGATGTGACGCGCTTTCACCATGTCTGTTTATTGGTGAAATATAATATGTAAAATTTGGCCAAAATCGGTTAAACATTCGGGAGCAACATTTGTATGAGGGCTATATCTAAATCTGAACCGATCTTACCCACTTCCAACATTGGTTTTTTAGTTGGATTATAAGATGTTGTGCCAATTTTAAAGAAAAACGGGTACAATGTCTGGATTTTAGAGCGGAAAATGTTAAATCGGGAGCGACATTTGTATGGGGGCTATATCTAAATCTGAACCGATCATACCCACTTTCAGCATAGGTGTTTCTAGTTCGATTATAAAATGTTGTGCCAATTTTAAAGAAAATCGGGTACAATATGTGGTTTCTAAAGCGGAAAAAGTGAATTCGGGAGCGACATTTGTATGGGGGCTATATCTAAATCTGAACCGATCTTACCCACTTTCACCATTGGTTTTTTAGTTGGATTATAAGATGTTGTGCCAATTTTAAAAAACGGGTACAATATCTGGAATTTAGAGCGGAAAATGTCAAATCGGGAGCGACATTTGTATGGAGGCTATATCTAAATCTGATCGATCTTACCCAATTTTTGCATACGTGTTTCTGGTTGGATTATAAGATGTTCTGCAAAATTTAAAGAAAACCGGGTACAATATGTCGTTTCTAGAACGGAAAATGTCAAATCGGGAGCGACATTTGTATGTGGGCTATATATAAATCTGAACCGATCTTACCCAATTTTTGCATACGTGTTTCTAGTTGGATTATAAGATGTTGTGCCAATTTTAAAGAAAATCGGGTACAATATGTGGTTTCTAAAGCGGAAAAAGTGAAATAGGGAGCGACATTTGTATGGCGGCTATATCTAAATCTGAACCGATCTTACCCAATTTCGGCGTAGGTGTTTCTAGTCAGATTATTAGATGTTGTACCAAATTTAAAGAAAATCGGGTACAATATGTGGTTTCTAGAGCGGAAAATGTCAAATCGGGACCGACATTTGTATGGGGGCTATATCTAAATCTGAACCGATTTCCTTCAATACCAATGGTCCTTGGCCAGAAAAAATAACTTCTGCCAAGTTTCATGACAATCGGACAACAATTGCGACCTGTAGAGTGCGAACAAGCTTAGATGGACAGCAGACGGACGGACAGACAGCTGGCGATTCTAAGCCGATCCGTATACTTAAAGGTGGGCCTAGCTCAATTATTTCTTAGTGTTACAAACATTTGGCGGAAAACTAACTTATAATACCCTAGACCACGAAGTGGTGTAGGGTATAACTAGGAACACCTATGGTGAAAATAGGTTCAGATTTATATATTGCTCCCATTAAAATGTAGCTCCCGATTTGACTAATTCTGCTCTAGACATCACACATTTTACCGGATCTTCTTCAAATTTGCCAAAATATCTTATACTTCCACTAGGAAGACCCACGGTGAAAATGGGTCAGATCGGTTCAGATTTATATATAGCTCCCACACAAAATTTCCACTCTATAAACCACATATTTTAACAGATTTTCTTCAAATCTAGCAAAATACCTTATATTTCAACTGGAAACAACCATGGCGAAAATGGTGCAGATCGGTTCAGATTTATATATAGCTCCCATACAAATTTCGCTCCCAATTTGACTTTTTCCGCTCTAGAAACCACATATTGTATCACATTGTCTTCAGATTTGGCAAAACATCTTATATTAAAAAGAAGAACACCTGTGGTGAAAATACGTGAGATCGGTTCAGATTTATATATAGCTCCCATTCAAATTTCACTCCTGATTTAACTTTTTCTGTTGTAGAAACCACATATTTTAACAGATCTTCTTCATATTTGGCAAAATATCTAATGTTTCTACTAGAAAAATTTGCAAATTTGCCAAAACATCTTACATTTAAACTAGGAACAGCTGTGGTGTAAATAAGTCGGATCGGTTCAGATTTATAAATAGCTCCCATACAAATTTCGCTCCAGGATTGACTTTTTCCGACCCAGAAACCACTTATTTTCAGAGAATTTCTTCAAATTGAGCATAACACGTTCTACTTGAACTAGAAGAACATAATGTGTAACATATTCTTCTCCATTTGACAAATTGGGTCAGGTCATATAAGCCTATGATTAGGAAATATACAAAAATTCTTCCCGTTTCCAATTTTCTACCGAATTGAATTGTATTCGGATAGAAAGTGGAGTGTATCATATAGTCGGGCCGGCCCGACTTTAGCCTTTCCTTACTTGTTGAATTTCAAATGGTGTCTTTTGAATTACACTTGAAAATGGTGTAGTAAAAACTTCTTACAATAGAGTATATTCATACTTGTGCGGAAGAAAATTTACTAGATTTTAAGAAAGAAAATAACAAAATTTGTTTTTATATGAAAAAATGCAGTTAGGAAGTTTTTACTTAAAAATTTATTTATCCCTTTAAATAGAGTTAATGTGTGTACCTAAATATATGCCAAGTTCATCAAGTATCAATGAAGTTATAAAAAATACTTCAGTGTGTTTAGAAAAATACACGAATAGTAGTCGTTCGGTACCCGTCGTAGGGTGCTACGTCGTACATTTCCGTACGACAGTGATTGCTTTTACTTAGAGCCAAAACAAATTTTTTTTTCCTCCTGGGAAGGTTTGCGTCAAAACCGCTTGGCACTCAATGTGTTAATAGAGCAATTCTTTATGGTAGAAGTGACTTGAAACGTTTGAGAACTATTTCGTGTTGTTATTTCTGAAATGCGTTTTGCGTAGTCTAAAGCAAAATAATTTATTTGAATTTCCACAGGTTTAGTTAAATTGGACTTATTCTAAGTAATCTTTTATACTTTTAACAGCAAAATTTTATTCAGGCTGAGTACAAATATGGTTTGAGTAAAAACTTATTTGTTTTAAAGAAAAATTTTCTCTGATTGAGTACAAATTTATTTGGTTTGACTACAAATATACTTAGTTTGAGTAAAAATTTAATTGAGGAAAAATTTCCGAAAATCTGATTGTTTTAGTACGTATCTACTTAATCCGTGGCATACTGTGAGTGCTTCAACAGCCACGCCCATATACTACTTAACCCATGGTGGAGGATGCACAAGTTTGATTGTTTGAGTACTGACTATATTTTAGTTTTTAATCGACTCGAATTGAAAGTAGAATTTAAAAGGGATTCAAGTGGACAATTTGCACGGAAGGGCGTGGTAAAATCATAACCATTTTGTTTGTTTATAGTGACTATAAAATCATGTACGAATATAAAATTATAAGAGATTTCGATTATCCGTCTGATAGTTATTCTGATCATTATAGTGGCAGAATTCAGGTAAAATATTATATCATCTCATTCATGCATTCCCACTGACCAATTGAGTTTCTGAAAATATCACCCGCCAGCTATAAACTGCACGTAGTGGAAAACACTCAGAACGATCAGATTGTCATAATAGGCAGTGTTGTGTGTAAGTAAATGTGTAGTCAGATCACATCACATCAGTCTTTTATCGCAGAACTCTTCGGTACTTAAAGCAGATATTTGCACTTTAATTGAGTCCCCACCGTACTTAAGGAATCAACAACCATATGATTAAGTTGAGCAACTGCTATGGTTTCTTAGGAACGAATCCGATGATAAGCAAAGGCAACGGCAACAACAACACCAGCAATAAACAACAACAATCATGAAGATGTGTAATGCAAGAAAAGAACACAACAACAATAACAATGAACTTAAACAATAAGTGATAATATAAACACAATGACTTCAAAATGCATGCAGAACAACAAAAGCCTAGGTATCAAGTACTGAGCTAAACTAACCAACTATACGAGAACTCAGAATACACCGCCACAGAGACACACTCGAAGAGTAAATGACAGTTTAATGAACGGATCTCTGTTGTAATTTTCGGATAATCGCGCGGGAAAAAGTGATATATTTTTCGTAATAAATTCTGTAACATTTGCACGTATATTTTGGTTAAATCCCACTATTCTTAAAATGGAGAAAATTAATCACAAAATTGCGATTTTTTAAAAAAATAACGTCACGAAGAAATTGGGGAAAATTAATCCCAAATTTATGATTTTTTAAATATGCCGTCATTCCTTTATTTCGATTGTGTAGCAGAGAAACCCAATTTATGTTCGTGGATAAAATTAAATTTGTACTTTTGAATGTAATGCTTTGCATTTCGGTCATATTCTAGTGAACCGGCTAAGCGAATAATTTTAGTTATCCATTTCCGGATGCTTTTGCGCTTATTTCTTTCTTTCCAAAATGTATGTGTATACTTTAATGAAGGTGGGTGGAATGACTATCAAAGGCAAAGTTGTAGGGTTGTCGATATTAATTATCGCCCTAAAAGTCGTATTTTCAACCCGTCTAAATAAAATTTAGTCATTTCAATAATTTTGTATTCTAAATCGAACAGTTCGGTTTAGATATATAAACTTCTTAAACAATAGGATGGGTCACGAAAATAAATTGCAGCGGTCACCGCCCAGAAATGAAGATAGGATTGTTTAATGATGATCTGCAAAATATTTCGTCACTGGGTCAAGCCATCTGTAAGCTAAACGCGCCTGAAAACACCTCTAAAAATCATGTTTTTCCTGTGTTTTTTTATATTTTGCACTTTTGTCCAATTTTTTTTATTTAAAGACCCTGGGAAGCACTTTAAATAAAACAAGTAAGGTCAAATCGGGAGGAACATTTGTATGGAGGCTATATCTAAACCTGAACCGATCTTACCCAATTTGACTATAGGTGTTTCTAGTTGGATTATAAGATATTGTGCTAAATTTAAAGAAAATCGGGTACAATATGTCGATTCTAGAGCGGAACATGTCAAATCGGGAGTGGCATTTGTATGGACCTCAAATTAAATAGCGTTCGTCCTTGATGTACAAAACTTATTTTTGCCAATTTTTGTTAAGATCCGACTATAACTGCGACCTGTAATTTGATTACAACAATTGATGGTCAGACAGATACACAGACAGACGGACAAACGGACATTGCTAAATCGACTCAGAAAGTGATTCTAATCCGATCTGTGTAATAAACGATGGGTCTAACTCGTTTCGTTGGGTGTTACAAACAAATGCACAAAGACATAATACTCTTGTGGAGTGTATAAAAATTATTCTTGTTTTAGAGTAACGTATTGGTCGTATTATTGGACGTTTGTATTGTTTTTTTGCGGGTTTTCAATATGACATCTAAAAACTCATATTTCTTTGAAACATTTTGTAAGATGTGTTATGAAAAATAAATAGAAGGAATCAATACCTTTCGAATGATGTCTAAATGATGGATATCGGACAAAAAATGACGTCACTGACTCCATGTTTGTGAAATAATTTAATACAGGAAATGGATTTTCAGTGCCAACATTTTCAAACTCTTTTTACAAAAATTACCGCTGCGGCGTCAATTCATTGGTCAGTTGTCACTATGAAAAAACTCAAAAAAATACTATAAATTCGACCAATTATTCGACCAATATGTAACTCTAAGACGAGAATCAAAATTTATATTTAAAGTGCTTCCGAGGTTCTATTAATTCAGAAATAAATTTGGACAAATATGCAATGTAAAACAAGAAAAAACGGCGTTAAGTTCGGCCGAGCCAAACTTTATATACCCTCAACTATGGATTGCATTCCACAGAGGCTGTCGATTTTCGTAGAAGCGCAGTAATATTACAGAAAAATATATATTTTTTTAATAAGGCCAAACCAAAAACAAATATTGAAAAAATAATTTTATAAATAAATATAATATTTTTATTATTTCAAACCACGCTTTAAATAATACTTCAAGTTAATTCAAAAAATAAATATTCTTATATTTATATTTCCAAAAAACTTAAATACCACAAATAATGGTAGATAGTGGGTGATACAGTTGGTTGTATTTCCATTCTATTTTAATTCCAAAAGTACAAATTTTAAAAATCCATTATCTCACGTACATAGTGAAAAATAAACTAACTTCATGATTCAACCATTTTTTGCCGTAAAAGTAAAAAGGACGCATTTGGAAAAATCGTTTAGTTTGCGTGTCTATGCAGTCAGAGGAATATATACAACGTATTCCATGATTCTAGCTGCGGCCATTTGGTTGGTACCATTTTCTAAAATCTCTTTATTTTACGTGTCTACGCAATTAGAGGGATGTACACACCGAATTTTATCATTCTAGCTGTAGTCGTTTAGTTGGTACTATTTTTAACCCTCTGTACCCATTGTATCCATTGAAAGAACGAATTTGGACAAAATCTTTTATTTTTTGTGTCTACGAAGTCAGTGGAATGTATACTCTGAATTTCGTGACTCTAGCTGCGGTCATTTTATTGGTACTATTTTTGTTCCCTTTTTCCATTTTGCATCTATGTTTAATAAATGCAAATTTAAATGTCATCATGCCATTTGTAAATAAATTTGCATTCTATTAAATATAGATGCAAAATGGTCTTGAGCCAGGACAATATCCCAGTTCAAATCAATCAAAAAAAATATTTTTTAGAAAAGAATTCATATTGAGCATTACGTACAGGATTTACGGGAATTGAGATATCTCAGGTTAGTGTTATGCTACAAGTTTTCGACTCAAACTCAGAATAATGGCATTTCTAAATCTGAGTAAAGTCCATACTCTAGTTTAGTAAAAATCACCTAAAAATTAGGGAAATTAACAAACTATGAGTAAAGTTTTCTTATTTGAATATTATTTTAAATTGTTCACAATGACTAGAAATAGCGTAGTAAAATTACTAAACAATCATTTCATAAAATGAAAAATTCTTACAGTTCAGTAAATTCAAACTTGTGTGATTTTTCATCATTTGACGATTTTTGATGAATATTTTGACAATGACGATATTACAACATTTTCAATGAAATGATATTTGACGAAAATGATGATTTTCAATGACTATGACAAGTTTTCGTATTTGTACATATAAACAAGATTTTTGAGTAATACTAAAAAATCATTTCCTCCAAGACTATTTATTTATCAAATTCAATTATTACCATTTTTAATATATTGCGCGAGATGATAATTTTGCTATATTGTAAAGAAAAAACAATTTTAGTTTACATAAAAAATTAAGAAAATAAAGGAAGTATTATGCAGACTATTCCATTCCATTGTAACAGCTTGATATATCGACCTGAGAACCTAAAAAGTATATATATTCTTGATCGTCATAAAATTCTAAGACGATCTAGCCATGTCAGTCCGTCCGTCTGTTGAAAGCACACTGGCATCTAAACGAAAGGAGCCAGGACCTCCACGTTTTCCCAGAAAAACTGTTACCAAGCAAATGACTGTCGCTAGAATCGTAAAATTTGGTGAACGCAGAAGATTTAGGATACATATGGAACGAAATTCGACATGTATGCTCTGGACTGTGTGGAAGTTTGGAACTGAAGATGAGCTGAACCGATCGAAGGCGAAACTTGTTTCCATAACAATAGCAGTAATAAAGGGTGATTTTTTAAGAGCTTGATAACTTTTTTTTTAAAAAAAACGCACATAAACATCGGTTCTTCATTTGAAACGTTAGATTGGTCCATGACATTTACTTTTTGAAGATAATTTCATTTAAATGTTGACCGCGGCTGCGTCTTAGGTGGTCCATTCGGAAAGTCCAATTTTGGGCAACTTTTTCGAGCATTTCGGCCGGAATAGTCCGAATTTCTTCGGAAATGTTGTCTTCCAAAGCTGGAATAGTTGCTGGCTTATTTCTGTAGACTTTAGACTTGACGTAGCCCCACAAAAAATAGTCTAAAGGCGTCAAATCGCATGATCTTGGTGGCCAACTTACCGGTCCATTTCTTGAGATGAATTGTTCTCCGAAGTTTTCCCTCAAAATGGCCATAGAATCGCGAGCTGTGTGGCATGTAGAGCCATCTTGTTGAAACCACATGTCAACCAAGTTCAGTTCTTCCATTTTTGGCAACAAAAAGTTTGTTAGCATCGAACGATAGCGATCGCCATTCACCGTAACGTTGCGTCCAACAGCATCTTTGAAAAAATACGGTCCAATGATTCCACCAGCGTACAAACCACACCAAACAGTGCATTTTTCGGGATGCATGGGCAGTTCTTGAACGGCTTCTGGTTGCTCTTCACTCCAAATGCGGCAATTTTGTTTATTTACGTAGCCATTCAACCAGAAATGAGCCTCATCGTTGAACAAAATTTGTCGATAAAAAATTTCGAACCGAACACTGATTTTGGTAATAAAATTCAATGATTTGCAAGCGTTGCTCGTTAGTAAGTCTATTCATGATGAAATCCCACGTGATCTGTCAAATACTAATGCATGAAAATCCTAACCTCAAAAAAATCACTCTTTATTTACGTATTTGTGTACATTTTGAAGTTTGTTGTCTCTATAAAGAATTATTTTTACATATACATATAGTCAAGGTCTAGCAGGTAATAAAACAAGCAAGGAAAGGCTAAAGTCGGGCGGGGCCGACTATATAATACACTACACCACTCCCTGTGTATGTACCTCGCTTTGATTACTAAACCCAGGTATTTCATGGGAGCAATTTTATGTATACAGCTACTATAAATTCATCTTTAGCCATATTTAACGAATATGGTTAATAATATGGTAATTGATCCAATTATCCGACAGACAAAAACAAATTATACAGTAGTAATATGACCGACATTTCAAAAGGGGGCCAATAACAACATTCTGGGACTCGTCCAAAACATGGGCCTATATATTTCTCATTCACTGTAGGTATTCTTTGTGGAAAAATAAAATGATATGCAAAATATGATGGAGATCCGATGTAAGATGTAGTTTCTAGAGCTGTAATAGATCAGAAAGTGCCCCATTTGGGTTATACCAAAATATGGACATATGGGCATCACCCAAACAATTCTCATTACAATTCAATTCGGCAAAAAAGTGAAATCGGGAAGGATTTTTGAATCCTGTAAATGTATGTGTTTGATGTGTGTAATGTGTGGTTTCTAAAGCGGAAAAAGTGAAATAGGGAGCGACATTTGTATGGGGGCTATATATAAATCTGAACCGATCTTACCCAATTTCAGCATAGGTGTTTCTAGTTGGATTATAAGATGTTGTGCCAAATTTAAAGAAAATCGGGTACAAGATGTGGTTTCTAGAGCGGAAAATGTCAAATCGGGAGCGACATTTGTATGGGGACTATATCTAAATCTGAACCGATTTCCTCCAAATTCAATACCGATCGTCCTTGGCAAAAAAAGTAACTTCTGCCAAAGTTCATGATAATCGGACAGCAATTGTGACCTGTAGAGTGCGAACAAGCTTAGATGGACAGCAGACGGACAGACGGACCACCAGCTGAATCGATTTACCGATGTCTGTCTGGTAAAGGTGGGTCTAGCTCGATTATTTCGTGGTGTTACAAACATTTGGCGCGAAACTAATTTATAATACCCTATTCCACGAAGTGGTGTAGGGTATAAAAACATATTTGCCCTATAAGTGGATGAGGCAATTAAAATAAATAATTAATTTTAATTAAAAACAAGTAAGGAAAGGCTAAAGTCGGATGGGGCCGACTACATAATACCCTACACCACTCCCTGTGTATGTACCTCGCTCTGATTACTAAACCCAGGTGTTTCATGGGAGCAATTTTATGTAGTTCATATTAATAGTATGAATCGGACCGACATTTGAAAAGAGACCTATAACATGGGCCTATATATTTCTCATTCACGGTAGGTATTCATAGTTGAAATATATCATGATCCGATGTAAGACGTAGTTTCTAGAGCAGTATTAGAGTATAATGGGCCCCATTTGGGTTATTCCAAAAAGTGGACACATATAAAAACCAGTAAGGAAAGGCTAAAGTCGGGCGGGGCCGACTCTATGATACACTCCACTTTCAATCCGAATAGAATTCGGTGAAAAAGTGAAAACGGGAAGGTTTTTTGTATCCTGTAAATGTATGTGTTTGACAAAAAATTTTATATCGGAAAGGACATTTGTATGAAGATATATTGAAACCTGGAACGAAATAGGTGAAATATAAAATGTATAGTTTGGCCAAAATAGGTTAAACTTATGGGAGCAACATCTGAATTTGGGCTATATTTAAATCTGAACCGATCTTACCCACTTTCACCATAGTTTTGTTTAGTTATTTTATAAGATGTTGTGCGAAATTTAAAGAAAATCAAGCACAATATGTGGCTTTTAAAGCGGCAAAAGTCAAATCGGGAGCGACATTTTTATGGGGGCTATATCTAAATCTGAACCGATCTTACCCAATTTCTGCATAGTGTTTCTAGTTGGATTATAAGATGTTGTCCCAAATTTAAAGAAAATCGGGTACAATATATGGTTTTTAGAGCGGAAAATTCAAATCGGGAGCGACATTTGTATGGGGCCTATATCTAAATCTGAACCGATCTAGCCCGCTTTAGCCACAGGTGTTTCTAGTTACATTATAAGATGTTGTGCCCGCTTTAGCCACAGGTGTTTCTAGTTGGATAATAAGATGTTGTCCCAAATTTAAAGAAAATCGGGTACAATGTATGGTTTTTAGAGAGCAAAATTCAAATCGGGAGCGACATCTGTATGGGGCCTATATCTGAACCGATCTTACCCAATTTCTGCATAGGTGTTTCTAGTAAGATTATAAGATGTTGTGCCAAATTTAAAGAAAATCGAGTACAATATATGGTTTCTACAGAGGAAAATGTCAAGTCGGGAACGACATTTGTATGGGGGCTATATCTAAATCTGAACCGATTTGACCTATTTAATCTTAGATGTTCTTAGTTTAAATATAAGATGTTTTACCAAATCTAAAGACAATCTGATACAATATGTGGTTTCTAGAGCGGAAAAAGTCAAATCGGGAGCGAAATTTGTATGGGAGCTATATATAAATCTGAACCGATCTGACCGATATTCACCATGGGTGTTTCTAGTGGAAATATAAGATGTTTTACCAAATCTGAAGACAATCTGATACAATATGTGGTCTCTAGAGCGGAAAAAGTCAAATTGGGAGAGAAATTTGTATGGGAGCTATATATAAATCTGAACCGATCTAACACATTTTTACCACAGGTGTTTCTAGTTACAATATAAGATGTTTTGACAATTTTAAAGAAAATCTGTTGTAATATGTGGTATCTAGAGTGAAAAGATTCAAATCGGGAGTGAAATTCGTATGGGGGCTATATCTAAATCTGAACCGATTTTCTTCAAATTAAATAGTGTTTGTTCTTATCCCGAAAAACAGCGTTGTGCGAAGTTTCATTTGGTTCTGTCTACAATTGCGACCTGTATCGTGATTACAAGAATAGATGGACGGACGGACGGACGGACAGACAGACAGACGGACATTGCTAAATCGACTCAGAAAGTGATTCTAAGACGATCGGTATAATTAACAATGGGTCTATCTCGTTTCCTTTTGGGTGTTACAAACAAATGCACAAACACATAATACTCTCGTGGAGTGTATAAAAACCGATGTAAAATTTGCGTTCTTGAATGGTAAAAATTAAAATGGGGCCATTTGTAAGGACTCTACATTAAAAAGTGGTTCCATATAGTTCACTTTCAAAGTAGGTATTCTTAGTTGAAATATGACATGATATGAAAAATTGCTTTCGATGTAAAATGTGGGTCATAGAGAGGTAATAATTCAAACGGGGCCCACTTGTAAGGGCGCTACATTAAAAAGTGGTTCCATATAGATCACTTTCAAAGTAGGTATTCTTAGTTGAAATATAACATGACCTGCACAATTGTATCGAGATCCAATGCGCGATGTTGGTTCTAAAGCTGTAATAGATTAGAATGGGGGCCCAACTTGTATGGGGTTTATACCAAAATGTAGACCCATATATTTGACTTTCATGGAATGTATTCTTAGTTGAAATAGAATATAATCTGCAAAATTTGAAAAACTTCCGATGTAAAATGTGGGTCCAAGAGAGGTAATAAATAAAATGGGGGCCCATTTGTAAGGGCGCTACATTAAAAAGTGGGCCTTTATAGATTGCTTTCAAATTAGGTATTCTTTATTGAAATATAACATGATCTGCAAAATTTTATCAAGATCTAAAGTAAGATGTGGGTTCTAGAGCGATAATAGTGTGAACTGGTTGCCCAATTTGTTTGGGGGCTATACCAAAACATAGATCTATATAGCTGGTTTTCAAAATATGTGTTTCTACTCTAAATGTAACATTGTGTGGGAAATTTGATCAAAATCCGATGTAAAATGTGCATTTTAGAGCAGTAATATTGTAAATCGGTTGTACATTTGTATGGGGGCTATTTCAAAACATAGACCCATGTGGTCCACTTTCCCGTGAGCTATTTATAGTTCAAATATCACACGATCCTGAAAATTTCGTCCTGATCCCATGTAAAATGTGTATTCTAGAGCAGGAATAGTGTAAATTATAGTGATATTTGTATGGAGGCTATATCAAAATCTGAACCGATTTTCTCCAAATTCAATACCAATTGTCCTGGGCCAAAAAAAAGTAACTCCTGCCAAATTTCATGACAATCGGACCAGAATTGCGACCTGTAGAGTGCGACCAAGCTAAGGTGGACAGCAGACGGACGGACAGACAGACATCGTTAAATCGATTCAGCTGGTGATTCTAAGCCGATCCGTATACTTAAAGGTGGGTCTAGCTCAAATATTTCTTGGTGTTACAAACATTTGGCGCGAAACTAACTTATAATACCCTAGTCCACGAAGTGGTGTAGGGTACAAATATATTAATTTTAAAGACCACATGCATGTGGTCTAATTAATTATTTTGAATTCAAAATTATAATAATGAAACATATTAATTTATTTAATAAATATTTGATTTATTAAATATTTTTCTGCGCTTATTCTTTAAGTCGGCAGCCTCTAATCTGTCGGTGGTGCTGTAGAATGCAATTCATGGTGGAGGGTATATAAGCTTCGGCCCGGCCGAAGCTAAAGTCTTTTTACTTGATTCGAATATGTTTGCTTATATTTGTATGTGCATTCCCCTTATAGCAAAAAACGTTATTCTTATTTGTAGGAGTGAAACGGGACAAAAAGGATAAAATTTTGGCTTGTAAATTTCTCTAATTCAGTAGATACATAACATAAAAGTACTTTTTTCCCAATTCGTACTTTTAAGGGATAAAATGGGAATACAGGGATACAAATGGTACCAACCAAATGGGGCAGCTAGAGTCATGAAATCCACACAAAAAAAAGACTTTTCCAAATTCGAACTTTATTTTTAACTTTTTTAAATACACCCCAATATTTAGATTATTTAAGCATTTTTTTAAAAATCTGCTTTTTATGCACTTCAAATTTGTTGCGTACATTCCTGTAGCGTGAAAGGACAGGAAGAGATTTAGTGGCTGAAATTGAACAAAAAGGGATAAAAATGGTACCGATGGTACTGCACCAGCTAGAATCGTGAAACGTTGTGTACTTCCCTCTAACTAAGTAGACACGCACAATAGAGGAATTTTTGAAATTCGACCCTTTAAGGGATGTAATTGGATAAGAGGGATAAAAATGGTACCAACCAAACCGCTGTAATTGAAATCATGAAATTCGGTGTAGGCATTCATCTGATTGTGTGTACGCGAAACATGAAGAAAATTTTCGACATTTTTTACTTTTAGGCAAAAAAGGGGCAAAAGGGGATACAAAGTTACCAAACGACAACAGTTAGAATAGTGGAATTCGGCGTATACAATTAAAAAATATCTCTTGACATTCGTACCTTTAGGATTAAAATGGGATAAAATGGTGATGAACAAGCAAGCGCGTGCAACTTGAGTCTTGAAATTCAGTGTTTATACTCGTGTATGGAGTGTATCATCTATCCTATTATAATTCTTGTATCTTGCTATCCTATTATAATTCAATTCTGTAAAAAAGTGTAATCGGGAAGGATTTTTGTATGCTGTAAATGTATGTGTTTAAGAAAAAATGGTAAATCGGAAAGGACAACTGTGTGGGGGTATATTGAAACATGGAACGATGTGACCCGCTTTCACCATGTATGTTTATATGTGAAATATATATAACATTTGTATATATATAAATAAATTTATATCTAAATCTGAACCGATCTAACCCGCTTTCGCCACAGGTGTTTCTAGTTAGATTATAAGATGTTAAACAACAAATTTGAAGAAAATCGGGTACTATGTGCTTTCTAGAGCGGAAAATGTCAAATCGGGAGCAACATTTATATGGGGGCTATATCAAAATCTGAACCGGTTTGCCTAAAATTAAATAGCGTTCGTCCTTTATCCACAAAACTTATTTGTGGCAAATTTTGTTAAGATCGGACTATAATTGCGACCTGTATTTTGATTACAACAATATATGGACAGACGGCCTTTGGTAAATCGACTCAGAAAGTGATTCTAAGCCGATCTGTATAATAAACGTTGGGTCTAACTCGTTTCCTTTTAGGTGTTACAAACAAATGCACAAAGACATAATACTCTCGTGGAGTGTATACAAAAAAATAAAATTTTGTAGATATCAAAATTTACAGAATTATTTCGGAAATAATCGATTTGGTATCACTGTTCTATGCTGGAGGGTATACAAATACTGTCATTTACAGCAATGGTTTCAATTTTTGCCATATTGTGTTTGCAGCAACAGACACAATTTCCCCGAGTGTAATGATCGTAGTACTGTGGAAGTGCATGTCGAATGATTTATAATATCAAAGCGAGCAAAAAAGAAGATAATCGAGATGATCATGCTGTTGCCGCTGATGATGATGATGGTCGCGTGCTAAGCGCCAAGATTTTTGTTTTGCTCTATGAAGAATGCAACACGACAATTGTTAGAAAAGTCTTAGACACAGCCAACGTTGCTTCACTCTTTTTTCCCATCTAAGCCACAACAACATACTCACGTCCATAAACGAGTACGAGGCGAGTGCTAGAGCGATTGCTATTGCGATTGCTAGTATAATTGTAATTGTAATTGTGGCATTTTGGCTAGTTTTGTTTTGTTTGTATTTCAAAGAAGATTTACAATATGTTTTTCCTTTTTTCGCTTTTTTTTAGCTTTAAATGTTGTCTATTTTGGTTTTATGAGCCGCTCGCCATCCATAAAAACCATTAAGCCATGTTTCTGCCAGTTGACATGCCAACAAGGTAAGCTTCGAGCCATCCAGCAATGACGGCTAGCAGCCAAGTTTAACCACTAAACTTGTCGGTGGGGAAAATGCCCACAACAACAACAACAGCGGCGACGTCGAAAGGAAAACTTTCACTTTCAGTTTCGCTGAAGCTTTTCAAAACAACAACAGCGCCAAGACAGACAGACAGACAGACAGCTCAACTCAGCTCTGCAAATTGTGCAAGTTTATTTCCTTTTGTGTGGTGAGGAAGTGATGCAGAGTTCAAAAACCTTAGAGGCAAAGTTTGTTTACACTTTGAATGTCATGGAAAATCATGGAAAAAAGTGAAAAATAAACGAAATGACTGCAGTCCGTTGGCCTGTTAGAGGGGGGAGGACGCATGAAAGACCTGAACACAAACACCATATAGGAGAGTGCACTACACTTTAATAAAATTTGATCAAGATCTGATTTAATGGGAGAGTTTTAATCGGTAATTTTGAAAATCGGAGTCTCAGTGGTATGGGAGCTATGTGAAGACATGGACCCATATGGTCCAATTTTACGGTAGGTATTCCGAGCGTGTTCTAGAGCAGTAATAGTGTAAACTGGGGGTCAATTTTTGTGGGGCTATATCATAATATGGAGCCCTATAATTCACTCTCATAGTAGAATGGGGTATTCTAATTTTGCCATTCCGTTTGTAACACCTTGAAATAACGAGCTGAGACCCTATATTCTTGATAGTCATAAAATTCTAAGACGATTTAGCCATGCCCGTCTGTCGAAAGCACGACAGCATCTAAATTTTCCATATATGCGTCTTGGGATTGCAACTGGGAGAAATCGGTCCAAAGGGAAACATTTTTCGCTCACAAAGATTGAAAATATCCATAATATATCTACCGTCTACAGTATATAACATTTTAGAGTATTTCTGCATGTGGTATGCGCATTCCCCCTTTAACAAAAACGTGCTCCATAAAGTGATTCGTGTTCCTAGCGAGTGAAATGAAATGGGGCAAAAAGGGATAAAAATGGTATCTATCAAACGACAACAGCTAGAAACACGATATTCGGTGTGTACAAAATTGAAAATTATTTACTTCAATCAGAAGTAGGGATGTCAAAACCGAAACCGGTGGAAGGCACAGCCACACAGTGGTTCAGAATCAAAATCCATCGGCCAAAATTCAATAACTTTTGTTCTAGTGGACATTTTTGAGTTCTGTAAAAAATAAAAATTAGACAAGGACCCAAGCATTATTTTGAGATATTAACATTAAAGATCGAGAAATCGCATATATTTTAGAAATCGGCCCAAAGTTGACTACTTTTCGTATTTTTCTATTTTAAAGAAAATTAAAATTTTTTATTTTTTGTACTTATGTTTTTTTAACATATTTTTACGTATTTGTTCATAATGCGAAGAAACAATTTTATTTTTTTTGTATCACAGATTTTGAAAATTGATAAAACTTAATTTCTTTTTTGAATTTGGCGAACTGTTTCTCACACATTTTAAGAGATTTTGCACTCAGATCTTTTTTATTAGAAATTGTGGTTACTTAGCTTTATTATGACGTGAAATATATGTTTGTGCCAAATATAGTTTGTTTGTACTAAATATTGTAAAAAATATGCTTTTTGAATAAATGTCTGAATTTGAACCAACACAACTTTTTTCTTTCAGAAGCTTTTAACGAAATATATACATATTTGGAAAGGTTGAAGGGTTCCCCGCTTTTGTAGGGTAACTTTTGCCTCCACGAAATTACACCCTTTGAAGATAGGATACATTTAGAGCAAAAATTCAGATTTTTTAGTTCCAAAACGCAGATAAAAAGGTGAGTAAATTTCCTTCATCCTCATGCTAAATTTTATAACAATCGGAGTACATTTGCCGGAAATATGCCCAAAAACGAAAATTAGCAGACAAATCGAATTACTGCACGAAAACAGCACACAGGCCTATTTCTTTGACTTCATCGAACTGTTTTTCACATATTTTAAGAGATTTTTTTTGGAAAAATGCTAATTTCGACAAAACGGGAAACCGGTGTTTCATGTCGGTTAACCTGTTTTTTGAAATGCAAAAACATTTGAACTTATTGGATATATTGTACATAGGATCCTTGCACAATAAAATACGGAAATAGTGAACATTGTTTTCTAGCTGAAAATGAATCCTAGTCGCCCTGACTAGGATTGAGTGATTACATTGAGGCAACTGAAAAACAAACGAAATGACAGAGTTATATAGATAAGTAGGATGTCAAATAGGTACCAGTTTTATTCCTCTTTCATTTTGACCACAAAAAGTACGAATTTGGGAAAGTACTCATATTTTGAGTGTCTACGAAGGCAGATGAGTGTAAACTCTGAATTTCATGTCTCTAATTACAGCCGATGTATACACCGAATTTCACTATTCTAACTGCAGCCGTTTGGTTGGTACCTTATTATACCCTTTTGTCCCATTTTCTGCCAGAAAGTACAAATTCCGAAAAATTCCTTTATGTTTCGCGACTATGCAGTCAGATGAATGCATACACCGAATTTCATGATTTCAACTTCAGCAGTTTGGTTTGTTGGTTCCATTTTTATCCCTTAAAAATACGAAATTCGAAAATTTTCCTCTATTTTACGTATCTACGTAATTATAGGGAAGTACACACCGAATTTCTAGCTGTTTATGTATCATTGGTACCACTGTTATCCCTTTTTGTCCCATTTCACCCGCTAATTTATTTTTTGTACTTTTTGCTGTTTTCACGTTAGTAGAGGAATGTGCGTAACAAATATCAAGTGTATAAAAAACAAAATTTTTTAAAAAATTGCTTAAATAATCTAAATATTAAGGGAGTATTTTTAGTCCTTGCTAGGGAAAAAATTTTCCCTTTGGGCCGATTTCCCCACTTTACAACCCCGATCTGCCACCATAAGATACATTTACGGAAAATTTCAACCTCCTAGCTCACTTCATTCGGAAGCTAGCGTGCTTTCAACAGACAGACAGACAAACAGATCGTCTTAGAATTTTACCACGACACAGAATATATACTTTATGGGGTATCCGACAAATATTTCAAGGTGTTACAAACGGAATGACAAAGTGAATATACCTCATTCTGGAGGTGGAGGGTATACAAATTAAGAATTTTCAACATATAGCTGATATTCAAAAATTGAAGCTTTCGTCTCGACATATTTAGCGAGCGCGTGCCAAATCCCGAAAGTCAAAAAATTAAAAAAAAAACGACCACAATGACATCGCTCCTAGGATGAAATCCCACTAACAGAGGTAAATCAATTGAAAAAATCTTCTAAGTCCACATTGAATGCGAAATCCCATTCATAGAGATAAACGAGTAAAATATCCCACTTGTAGAGGTAAATACCGAAAATCTCAATCCCACTTAAAGAGGTTCATGTTTCATGATTTTGTGTGAAATGTGCAGGGACCACCAACAATTTCCTCTAATAGATCCCACTATTCCCACTTATGCAGGTCTCACTTAGGCAGGATCGTCTATAAAGATTACATTTTTCCCTATAAAAAAAATTGAGCAACTAAAGTAAAATCAGCGACGTCTGTTTGGAAGCTATATATATAAATCTGAACCGATATAAATCGTTTTCATTATATATGTTTCTACCTAATAAGTGTAAAGTGTTGTGCCAAATTTGATTAAAATCGGGCAAAATATGTGGGTTATAAAACGGAAAAAATCAAATTGGAATCGAAATTTGTATGGAGTTATATATAAATCTGAACCAATCTGTCCGTCTGTACATCCGACCGTCCAACTATTCTTCTAATCAAAGTACATGTCGAAATTATTGCCCAATTGGCACAATTAAGTTTTGTGGGCCAAGGACGGACGGACTCGGATTTATATAAAGGGTGATTAAATTGTAAGGGCGGCTGTTTAATGTGAACCACACCGCGTTAAAGTTCTTTAGACTTATTATGAAAATGGGCGTTCAAATCAAAATGCATATCGTGCAATTTTCGAAGAAACCCATCTTCAGTGATCAGCCACATTTTCACTTCAGTGGATTCGTCAATAGGCAGAATTGCCGCAGTTGGGCGAATGATAATCCAAGAGTGAATGTCGAAAACCAATGCACCCACAAAGAGTGACTGTTTGGTGCGGTTTATGGGCTGGCGGCATCATCGGACCGTATTTTTTCCAAAATGAGGACGGTCAGTTAGGCAGTTACTGTGAATGGTCTTCGCTATCGTGAGATGATCACGAACTTTTTATGGCCCGAATTGGAAGATATGGATGTGGACGATATGTGGTTTCAACAGGACGGTGCCACTTGGCCCACAGCTAACGAAACAATGGCTCTTTTGCGCGACAAATTCAATTTTGGCCGCCAAGATCAGAAAAGGTGTACGCCGATAAGCCAGCGACAATTCAAGAGCTAAAGGATGAGATAATTCGGCACATTAACGGCATAGAACCTCAATTATGCCTCAGCGTCATCGAAAATTTGGATCATCAGATTGAACCATACCAATATAGTCATAATAAAAAGAAATGACAATAATTTCCTAAATTATTTGTGTTTTATTCAAAATCAACATCGGCCCTTAAAATTTAAACACCCTTTATTTTACTCTAGACGATTAGAATTGGATACTTAAATCACAGGCACAAGTGACTGACACCTACACTAGA